>OZ023176.1:5952121-7152121 GCA_963678695.2 Diplodus puntazzo | reverse complement strand
CCAGCTGCTTCCTGTCCCAAGACACCTTGCGCTCGCTGATGCGGGACTCGGCCTTTGTCACGTTTGAACTTCAGGGCAGAGTGAGTCCTAATCAAGACGCGGCGCCTTTGCACATCCTCTGTGGGAACCCTCTGCGCTTTGATCCAGCTCCCTTTCATGGACCTAATGGGGAGTTTGTGAAGCCAGAATTTCAGCAGGTTGCATCAAGCAGAGAGTCCTGGTTGCATGCTATACAGACTAAGCAATGCTCATGCCGTTTTAACTCTGGCGCATACATGTTTTTGAATTTCAATTAGTACCGGTGGGGATTTGAAATCGCCGATTGTTATGTATATAGCATGAGAACACATGGAGAAAATCCAGAATTATGATAGTGTGAGGGTGAAAGAGATTTCTGATGAACCAATCAGTCCTCAGAGGTGAAAATTGCAAATGTGTGGGAAAGTCAGGGTACCATGATTCACAATGCTGTGGAGCTGTGAAAGGTGCTGCTTTGAACCATCCTCAGGGCAGTGTTGGAAAGGCCTCTCATGAGTCAAACCATAGTATACAGTATATACTGTACATACATGTAATTTAATGTAGAAATTCCTAATTACTGATACTTTAGATACTTGAGTACATTTAATATCAGATCATTTAAGAATTGTACTAATCTATTGCTGACTTTTACTTTTACCAAAGTAATATTTTAACATGATACCGTTACTTTTGCTGAAGTATGACTTTTTGGTACTTTATACAACACTAAAGTCAGAACAAATGTATTTCTGTAGCACAGTTAAAACAACATGAGTTGACCAAAGTGCTTTTCAAACAAAGGCAAAAGAAAATAAAGTCAACAGAACAAAAATACGCATCAGCACTGAAATTAATATTGTTATTATACGTGTCAATTGCTCAGCAAACAGCCATTTGCATGGATAGTTTCTATGGCTTTCGCAAACTTAGTCGTCTTTTATCTCTTTACATTTCACTTGTCAACGTTTTTGGACTTTGAGTGTAGCCTCAAAAATGCTGAAGTCATCTTCCTATCGTCTCAAAGTCTCATGTGTTTTTCCCGTACTGGCTTGCGCAGCTTTTCATTAAACCTTTATGATGTTTACACTGAGCAAAATACACAAACCCAAGGCTCCATGTCTTCATGCTCGTCCACTTTCATCAGATAGACATTTCAGACCTCTCATATTTTACACATTTGATCAAAATTCACCTTGACACTTTTGGTATCCTTAGAAAAAAAAAACATAGAATTTAAAATGAAGTTCTGGGGCTTCAACAAAACTCTCCGGCAGAGAAGAGTGTGTTTGTAATGACTTGATAAGTTGAATTCAACATACTGAGAAGAACTGCAGCTTACGGCCACTAATGAGGGAGCGCTCCGGTTTAGCAAGCTTCTGATTCAGTGTATTAATTTCAGCTCGAGAATTGAAGATTACAGTGAAGATGACAGCTTTCAAGTGCTGAATACCTCTCACCCACTATAGGCTGTTAATAATCCTTGCGTCGGCACACATGGCAGATAACACATCTCTCTGAATCTAGCCAACAATATTTGTTTTTCTGAATAAATCTAAGGTGTGACAAAGACTGCGCAGTTTCAGCAACCGTGCATTGCTACATACCTGCGACACCTAGTTTTAAGTGTTAACGAGATTTGCGGGTGCAGAGAGGTGGCGTCTCTCGCATTGGCTAGAAAGTCACTGATGGCGAATTGTCTGCGGTATCCGACAGGAAACGGGATCTTTTCGAGACATATTTTATTTCAGCCACAGATCATAATGAAGATGACGAACTGGTGATATTGTGCTGGCGTCATACATCTACAGCAGCTCTTGATATAACTGGTGTGTTGCGTCATTGCACGGCCCCCTCGGCGAGGTATGGATTTGGAGAAAGAGCGTATGAAAAGGCCAAGGCTGTGAGGAGTGTGTGTGTGTGTGTGTGTGTGTGTGTGTGTGTGTGTGTGTGTGTGTGGAGAGAGAGGGGCAGAGCAGACACGGATGCAGAACCACGTCCTGGGTGAGTTATAGTAAACACAATGAATAATATCTATTCAGAGAGGCCCGTCTGTATTGATCGCCCCGGACCGTGTGTGCTCATCTCGTCCTGGCTCAACCTTCCTGCCGAGGATCCATTCCCCAACTCTCATGAAAGAAATAAGAAGGCGGTGAGGAACTTAATGAGATGAAACTTTTTTTTTTTTTTTCACAGCAAACTTTTGCTCTTTGGAATCTGTTACCTTATTTCTCCTTTATCCCTCTAGAGTTCACTGACACTCAGTTACACGCACATGCACCGGTTTCCCTTTGTTGTTGGTGTCATGGCGTCTGGTGTCGGATCATTAGTGGACGGAATCAGAGTGAATCAGCAGTGTGATGCAGGGAGGCAGGCGAGGACATCAGGCCTACTTATTATTTTCCCTTCATTAAGAAAGAAGAAAGGGACCTTAAGTGTGTGTGTGTGTGTGTGTGTGTGTGTTTAGAGTGTGAGAGAGGGATGACTGAAACAAACCCATGAGAGCAATACACGGAATACTTTTTGAGGTGTCGGTGACTTTGATTGTGTTGCCTCTCTGATGAAAGCGTTGTTGTGTGTGTTCATGTGTGTGTATGTGTGTGTGTGTGTCTGTGACTTCTTGCTTTCAGAGTTTTGACAGAGCATATCCATGTGTATCTTTTCCTCTAATTGAATCCATCCCTCAGGGCGTCACCGCTTGTTTATATGCTGACACCATGAAGGTGTGTGTGTGTTGTGTGTGTGTGTGTGTGTGTTTCGCGCTGCAAAGCACTTCCCTCCTTATTGTTTAATTATAGCCCACCAGCTGGGGAGATGGAGGAAGAGAGCGAGGGGCAGGAGAGGAAGAGTTATTGATTGGATTAGTCAGATTATTCATATTTAATGTTTTGCTTTGTCTCCATCCTCCTGCGCAAGACTTCTCCTCTCCCTTCGCCTGTGATATCTTTTCCGTTAATAAATCCTCTTCTTTGCTTTATTCAGTTTAAGACCTCCAATAAACAACGCATTTCATACGCTTCATCAGTCAACAGGGTCTGAAGTGCACAATAAAAGCTGTCTGCTGTCTATACTTGAGCCCAAGGGCAGCGGGTGAGGCTGCCAGGTTCACAGTGCTTCACTGATCCAACCTTAAAAAAAAAAAAAAAACACTCTTGTTCTCTCAGTTGTAGCCAGAGGAACAAAAAAAACAACTTCTTTGTAGGTCTGAGTTCTCTCCGTGACCCTGATCCAGGCGAGCCAAAGAGGAAAAAAAACACATTTTTTTTTCCTCTTTGGCTCGCCGATGTTGTTTTTCAGCTTAATTTTAACTGTCACAGATTTTAACTCAGACCGCTGTCCAGTATCAGTGCAACAAAATTTGAACACGTCGACCCATTTGGACATTCACCTTTCTATTTCTGAATTCTCACTGTTCAGCAACTCTGTGAATTGGGCAATATTAGCATTAGCATTAGCTCCCGCAAGGCGAACCTGGTAACAGGTGGCAATAGCAGAGTGATGGTAAGATCAATGCTAAAAAAGGGATCCTGTATCACAAGTAGAAAGGCTTCATATGCCGGCAAAATGACTCAAAAGTATCACAGCTCAGCAACATTCATGTTGTGTTTGCTTACATTAGCCATTAGCCTGTCCACCTGTTGAATATAGCTACTTTTTTTAAAAGTTGACATTTCTTTATGTTGCAGCTTCACATTTCTTCAGGTGTAGCACTCAGTTTCATCTTGCACAACCTGTTTTTTAGGCACAAAAAACACTCAGTGGTTGCAGAAATGTGAACTGCAAAACATGTAATTATGTTGACTGGGCAGGTAAGTCCAGTGTTCACTTTTAGTCCTGTTTTTGGTCTCCGCCAAAAAGGAAATATATTTAGCTGATACATCCGCTTTCAATGCTCTTGCTACTTGCTTACTTGTCAGATCGCGATCAGATTGCCTGCTGCACAATGGGTTGGTTATTGCATTTTGGTTAAAAAAAAGCCACTTGTCGCAACTGAAGGTGATGCTATAAGTGTAATTAGGATGAATAAAAACAGTAAAGTTGAAGGCAGCTAAACCAGAACAACAAGCTAAAGGGACTTTAAAAGCTCTGTAGAGCAGAGGGGAGTCGGTGATACATGTGGGTTAGTCACTATGAATGACTCCTCTCACATTCAAGTAGGCATTTGGTCCATTGGTAATACTGTCGTGCTTGAAGGGAGCTAGGCTAACTCACTTTGTCCGAATGTACATGAATAGACATCACATGCCAAGGGATATATGTAAATTAGGGCTGTCAAACGATCAATTTTTTTAATCGCTATTAATTGCATTTTGTCCATAGTTAACTCGCGATTAATCGCAAATTAATCGCAATTTTTTTTGGCACATTTTTTTCTGTTCTAAATGTACCCTAGTGTATTTTTTTCATGTTCTTAATACTTTTAACAACATAAGAAAGGGCAAATATGCTTGCATTATGAAAATGTTTATTCAACACTTCAAATCATGCAGGAAAATAAATCCAGGGTTGTCTGCTTTTGGCGAGGGGGGGCGACGGGCTCTCTGCATCTGCCGTCTGTTTGGCTTGCAAGTGGTGTCCACTGAGACTGCACGTTTTTCTTCTTCGCCTTTTTCACGCAATGTGCTGCTTTCTGTCAGTCAGTATCACACTGATGATCGCCATGGCTCCGGTGCAGCAAAACAATAAAAAGTACAACTTGAAATTCAAACTTTCTGTCGTGATATATTCAGAGGAAAACTCGGGAGAAGCAGCCGCTAGACGTTTCTCTGTCGACCCCACGAGAGTGAGAGAAACGGAGCTTCAGCGTCTGTCCGAGGAGGACAACAGCAGCGGCAGGCTGCCTGCTGGAGGGAGGAAGAAGGCTAGCGAGGAGCCTGAGATAAACATGCGGGGATGAGTTATCAGCAAACGGGCATGCCACGAGAGAGTGTCCCGCAAAATGATCAGGGCGATGGCGAAACAAATGTCCGCCACCGTGAGTGACAGCAGAGATGAGGAGTTTGCAGCGAGTGCTGCTTTTCAGTCTGCCGTGTTTTTAACGAACCGCCAACCCTGCTTCTTCTTCTTCTTCTGATTCCCTTTCTTATTCTATATCTTCTGCCACCCTCTGTATCAAGACTACGGGTGCCGCCGACGGCCGTAAATCATACAATGCGCTTTTTTTTATATATACTGAGCGTTAATCGCGCGTTAAAAAAATTAACGGCGTTAAGAGGACGTTGCGTTAACGCGTTATTAACGCGTTAACTTTGACAGCCCTAATGTAAATATATTAAATATAGAATATTGATAATAGCTACTTCTTTTCAAAGTTACACGGTCTTACTTTAAGTCTGTTGGCTCCTTAGTCAGTCTGTTTGTCCAAATCCCAAAAACCCCAACCTGTCAGTCTATTGATTCTTACTGCAGCAAGATAGCAGCCTTGTTAAGTGGCAGGGCATGCTATGCCTTCAGTGAACCACTCCGTCCATTACAGTAGACAGTAATAACATTCAGCACCAGTACTTATGTTGACAGCGCACCATGATGACGGTCTTTGGTTCTGTAACATTGTACAGAATGCTGAGCATAAAAGCATCCGTCGAATGATTTGTAATCCTTGTCGAGAGTTTTCCTCTTCTCGATGTGTGATTTCTATCAGCCTGCTAAGGGGAGCATCCAATATGTTGTCCAAGGTCCTGGACAACACTCTGACTTTTAATCAACACACCATGGGCCTACACAAATACAACTGAGTCGATGAGTTCTTGTATAACCCATCAACCTCCCGCTCCTCTATTCTTTTTAATAGAAATCAGAGTGTTTGTTTTCTCTCTTTCTCCTGTCTCCTCTGTCACTAATTAGAACCTTTTCTACGAGGGCCGCTAAAGTTGCCTCAGTTTTGGCCTCAGTTGTGCCTCTCAATATTTATTCTCACAGACTTTCTTACTCTAGCAGTAAAGACACCATAATCTCACATGCTGCCCGTCCTATATCCTGCTCCTGTCTTGCTGCAGGAGGGCGCACTCAGGGAATAGGTTTGCACAACTATCACATCCTGTTATTGCAACAGTAGAACAGCAGATTTGTTTTCCTTTGTGCAACGCATAGTAAATAAGCATATAGCTTTCTGTTCTGTTTTCTAGTTGCTGTAGATTTTTACTTAGAGGAGGCGATTTTCCTTAATTGGGAGAACTTTTGTTTATACCGTGGTAGAGACACAATCTACAGGATCTGAATATATTTTCAGCGCAGACTCAAAAGTTTCGCTTTGTTAATCTAAATTCGGAACGGACCAATTACTCATTGAACTCTCATAATCATATTTGCAACACTGGTGAAATCTTATCATCCTGTTTAAATTCGTTTAGAGGGTAATTACACATTATAAGGTCTGCTAATTGTGCTGGTCTTATGCAAACAGAGCTCGGCCAAACCAAAGATTCAGGAGTTTACCAGTTCAGCGTGACTCCTCAGTTTGTTGGCAGCTGTCGCCGGTGCGGTTGTGCTACGATTGACCGGACAAACAAATGTCTCCAGTACTGAGTGAATATGATTGAAAAATGAAGGTCAGGGTTGTTCCTATGACTTCATAGTGACCGTCCAAGGTAACATGTAAATATGTAAAAGACTGACATCAATGTTTTGTTTTGCAATTTCTGTTAAAATAAGAGTGACATAAACACACTGTTCACCACCAAACCAGCAGACAATCATGTAATCATGTAAAAACAAAAATGTAATAATAATAATGATAATTCATGATGCCTAATCAATTCTTGATCATGTGGACTTTAACAATTCCAGATCAGCACAGTGCAATAGCAAAAGAAATACTGGCCATGTTTGGTTTCTATTAAAAGAGAGATGAAGATTTTTGGTCCCATCTGGTTCTATGAGAATGAGCTTGAAAATTACAAGAATTATGTACAGTATATATATTTTTACAAGTGTGTATTAATATACTGTTTATGCTGAATTCATAGATTGTAAAGAATGTGAGGGGATCTGAACAGGCCTCCTTCCAGTATAAGAAGGTCATGTATCTCCTCCTGGAGTGGCTGTGGCTCAGGATGTTGGGACTAAAGTCCACTGATGGGAGGGTGGTTTGATCAATCCCTGCCCTCTGGCTGCATGTCTAAGTGTCCTTGGGCAAAGACACGGAAGAAGATCCACAAATTGCTGCCAGTGGTGTGAGTGGATGTGTGAATGGCTGAGCGAAGACAAATCATTTGGTTGGGAAGCACTGCAGCTCTGTTGCATTATATAGAACATATATTGTGTTGCTATCATAATGCAGAAGTACATTAACATGTCAGAAATGGCATGATCATTGTTTCTGATCCAGGAGAAACCAAAATGGCAAAAAAAAGCCAATTTAGAAACAACATGCTGTAAACCTCTCACTGGAGGTGCTGTAATTGGAGCGGCTTTGTTTTGCCAGGTGCCTGACGGATAACCATTACGACCTGAAACCTGCGCTGAACTAAAAAATGACATTGTGTTTGGCCCTGATGAGCGCTGACGATATCAGGAGCTTACAGACAATGCATGCAGCTCATTATTTTTAATCATCCCCACCTTCTCGGTCCTCTCCCTGTGAACCCGTGTTGACGCCACCGCCGCGCGTCAACAACAGTTTGCTCCCCTTAAAACTTTCAGCGCCACCACTCTCCAACTCGTGAGCTTTTGTTTCCTGTTTAATGATCCCACTCCCTGTACCGACTGATCTTTTTAATTGCGTCCCTTTGGACTCGCAGAACTTTCTGTCCATCCTCCGGTGTGTAACGTGATCCTATGCTGCCTTTCAGACGCAGACATCACTGCTCAACTGATACTGCTGGGGTTCCTTGCGGTCACAGGCTTAACTCCCCCCTCCAAGCCTGTCTGTGTTATTGGATATTCCTGTTCAATACTGCGACCGCAGACTTTCACATTCTGTCAGGGTATTTCTTAGAATTACATTCAGATGGGATGATTCCGCAGCACATGATTTATGTCCAATGCCAGTGATCAGAGCCAAAGCCGGGAAGCAGTTTGCCCTTTGCTCAGTGAGGTATGAAGTAAAGGTTTGGAGGTCGGGCCGGTGGATGAGCACGGACTTTCATGCACGAGACAGTAGTTTGCTTCCCATGACAGTACACAGACTTACTGCAGTACCTCCACAAAGGCGGTATAAAAGTGTGGGCTAGTATCTTTCAATAATGCATATTTTAGCCCTTGAATCCTGGCATGCTTCCATTATTGGAGACTGGTATTTTCTAAAAAACATTACCTATAACTTTTTGAAATTCTGCTGTGATATTTATGTTCCGCAGCGGATAAAACATACTGAATTTGCTGACCCGCTGACCTTTCCTCTAGTGCAACCATATTGCCACATACTACTGCTTTCACACATCTAACACTGATTCTAATACCACCTGCTATGGTATACATGATTAATCCACCTAGTCATGTCGTAGTGTAAAGGTAACCGTAGAGCTGAGATATTTGAGATTATTTGTGTTTCGCTGGCTGCTATTTGTCTGTTTTCACAGCTTTTATCAGATTCTTCTTTAGAAACCCCCAGCTTTTGACCAGTAAAGTTAAAAAACCCTGCACCTCGCTGCTGTTGTTGTTCGCCCTGCACTCACTTTTCCTTTACTGTGTGGCCATGCTGACCCAGCTGCATTATGGGTCAGAGGGATGAATGAGCATGTGGCGGCTAATGCGATAAAAGACGGACGGGTCGTTTGTCCCCACGGCCTGTGTGCACAGATATAAACACACGCACACGCACACACACACACACACACGCATACCTAGATGAAAAGCGCTATTTTCCTTTCAGCTCACACACATACACATACACACACACACTTGGATGACAAACGGTCTGTTCTGTGTAACACTGTTAACCAGGCTGGATGCAGAGGGCGCTGACTGCGGACTCATTAATCCATAATACACTCTCTGTTGGTGTGTGTTTGAGTGTATGCGTGCGGCCCACATATCTGTGTCAGTGTGAGAGTGTGTGTGTGTGTGTGTGTGTGTGTGCGGTATCAGTATAATCTGTGTTTGGTCTCATCATTGATCGGTGTCGCATAGCCCAGGCTGGCATTTAACCTAACCACATTAGGAAAGCCCACTTTGACCCCCATGGTCAATAAAACTCATCGGGCGATGCATCACAACGTCCTCACATCCACCAATGTCTGAATCCGGACACTCCATCCTCCTCTTGGTCAGCCTCCCGTTCTCTCAGCGTCTTCCTCCGTTGGCCTCTCCTGAGCCCCTCGCCGCTAACAAGCTGAACGTTTTCCAACGCGCCTTGCAAACGGATCTTTGGTAAACAGGATGGTAAGGGAGAAATGACCTTTTCTACAGGTAGGCCTCGCAAGTTCCCAGACTCCTCTGTGGCTCCTTTTTCCTCTTGCAGACATTTTTTGATAGTGAAACGATAGCGGAAGAGACAAACGTGCATGGCTCTGTCAGAGGAGTTTATACATTTGAATGGGATAATGAGGTCACTGGAGAAAAGCTGGAGTAATAAATGCTTGTTGTTACTATAACCCCCTGGCTCGTGTCATTGGCATGCAAGCTGTTGTCTCCTGTTCTTCTGTTGTATTCCTTAACCGTTGCCCTCCACGTGGTTCGAGCGAGCCTCCATGTTGGTGATCCTGCTGAACTGTGTGACACTGGGCATGTTTCATCCCTGTGAGGACATGCACTGCGACTCCGAGAGGTGCAAGATCCTGGAGGTAAGGACAGTTTCTTCATTTGATATGTTATGGATTAAAATGAATGTGTTTTCTCCTCACATTTTTTTTTTATTAGAGAGATAGAGAGATACATACCTAATGGAGTGGCCATATGTAAGTGATAACACACATGGTGAAAACACTGGTAGATGCTGAGCCAAAGAATGCACTGTGTCCATTATTTGTTTTTTTTCAGATATCTGGATACAGTCTAAAAAGATCACTGACACAACAACTGCTGAAAGTGTTGGGCAGAGGGCATTACTTTTTTCAGTAAATTCTAGTGTAAATGATTACAACTTGCAGTTCAGTAATTACAATACGTTACAGTTACTAATCTCAGTAACTCTCCATTGCTTCAACACTCTGTCGTGTCACCTTGTTTGCTGTTTCATGAAGGGTTTATTCTGTAGGGAAAAAAAACAACCCTTCTGGGAGTTGGGCAGTTTTGATTGTTTTGTGTCCATAAGTTTAGGCTGTGTTAGCCTTCACTGTGAACCCAGCAAACATTGGCCGTGGCCAAAAGCCGCACCCCCAAAACAGCTAGACCCTGACGTTGTTTTCACGTACAACAAACGTCGTTTCAGACCTTCTCTTGCAGACCAGAACATAATAGAACAAAACAAATAAAGTTGTTGTTTTTTTTGGGGTTTTTTTTATGAATACAATTACATTTTATTGACGATTTATTTGGTTGTGAAACTGTTATGATTAGACATTGACTACACATCCAAATATGATGTTTTTTAATATAAAAAGAATGTTGATGCCATATACGTGTAACCACATGATTGTGTTTATGTCTCATCATTTTAAGAATCTGGTGTTAATAGTGCCAAAAGTCATTATCCAAGCTGTCACTAATGGTAGAAGTGTAACTTCAGAACCTGTGTGTACCGAGTGGGGAAAGCACTGAACTTTCACGCAGGTGTCCAACGTTTGAGTCCTGTGAGAAAAACTGTTGATTTGGTATTTTTAGACTTAGTTGACTTTTTTCACAGAGTTATAGATGTATAAAGCTGCTGAATGCACACAGAATCACATCCAGAAAGGACGTCCATCAGACGGCCATTCAGGCGTTGACACAACTTCCATTTTGGAACTATTTTTGAAGCACAGCAGGATGTCTAGGTTTGACGTTCGAAAAGCAGTCATACAACATCTTCATGTTTGCTGGGCAATAGTGCTTGCAAACACTCTGTAGCATGAGGGAAAACAACTTACAATACATTGTAAGCCCTGTGTGATAAATAAGTGAAGACTGAACCTTGAAGTCAGCTCTTCAGGAGTTCTCTGGACACCGGGGCTCAACTGTTAGTGGGGATAACATTAGTGGTGGGCAATAATGTTTTAACCTATGTTTTTACACATGTTGAATAAAGTAGGAATAATGTGCAGGTATGGAAACTAATGTAATGACTTGGAAAGTCATGTCGCCTACACTTTTAACAAGTGATACAAGGTACAAAGATGTTGATTAGATTTTTTTATGTAACTTGCCCAACACTGCTTGCATTGCTTACCAAAGGGGAACAACAGCCATGATAATATCAACATGCCAGGGGCTCATGGATTATTTTGTTTTTAACTTCCATTTAGTCTTTTAATAGACAGATTATCACAAATAAGGTCATTGTCAAAGCAACAGACTTTGAAGCTGCTAATATACTCCAGGGGACAGAGCTTCTCTGGAAGTGTGCACTTTTATCTCCTTTATATTTAAAAGATATTGAGTCTCCCTCTGTGTACCACACATGCTTTTTAGTCTTTAGTTTATGTCCAGTGTGTTGTAAGCAACATGTCAGAAGAACTACTTATTTACAGTGACATCCTAAATGGTGGTGTGACTTGTTGTTTCCGGTCACACTCCAAAAATATGCTGGATCCTACATTTCCCATAATGCAGCTCAGTCTTTAAAACTTCATCCCCCAGTTTGTAACAGCGGTACTGTTGTTTTCACTCACCGCTTAATACTAATTAAAGCCTCTAAATTCACTTTGACAAGTAAAGAAAAAAAGGTGGATGGCCCCTTTAACGCGTCAGTTAAGTTAGTGTAGTCTCTCCAGTGGGACTTGTACCTTGAAATCTATATTGGAAGTGATGATTTAACAGTTGACTAACACCATGTTCGAGGCATCCTGTTGAAAGAAACATCGCAGAGACACGACAGTGGGACACATTCATCACTAGCATTCATTCGTCTTTCTTGATCTTTATTTAATAAGACAAGTACGACCCGAGTGAGCGGCCTTCCAGCGGGATGATCAAGAAGAAAACAAACACAAACGCGCATTACAGAGACAACATTCACACACAAAGACGTGACACGAGGAGATAAGGACAACACGTGCAGAGCAATAGCTGAAAAAAAAAAAAATCCGACATTAAACAGTTTGCTTATGAGACAGCACAAGGGTTATTCAAGCACAGATAAACAGGCGGCCGAGAGCAGGAACAGCAACACTTTGAGTTATCTGGACTGTTTTCTAAACCACACCTTTGATAGCGATCCACTGAAACAATATTTTGCAGCGTATCTGGCCTTTGCAGCTCCCCCCCATTTGCATTAGCTCCGATATGAAAATAAACAACAACACGGTGTGAAGGCGTTTCCATTATTCTATCGACCTCCTTCAACCTAACGAGCGCTAACAGAGGAGCCTCGTTCGTGGCGTAAAAAACGCGGGAGGGCAGAAAAATACATTTCTCCGCGTGGAGTGAGAGCATCAGGCGGGCTGAGGTGCAGCAGGATAGATCTGTTATCCGACTCTGTTCATCGTGTGCAGTGAACGGATAATGTGCTGGCAAAGTGGTTCCAAATAGATTGAATCAGAACAGAGTCCCCTTATTTTCTTGTCCACTGACTCGATGGAACAGAGAAGTTTCACTCCAAAATGACATACCCGAAATCTGACGAAATAGACTAAATGCTTTCTGATGATGAAGACAATTTAGTAAGTAAAGACTGACAAGGAACATTTTTTGTTATTTAATCACACCTCCATACCTCCAAATGGATAGACGTGATTTCTTCCAAAAGGTCCAGGCTTTACTTTTGAGAGAGAAGGAAATCAAAATAACAGAGAGGAGAGGAATGGTGGGAGGAGGGCACACAATGAGAGAAAAAGAAGACAGAAGCAAAGGGAGTCAGAGGCAAGAGGAAATCAAATTAGAGATAAGGAAAGTATATCGAAGGAGAAGGGCAAAAGGAAGGGGGAGAAGAGGAGCGATACGGAAAGAAAATGAGAGGAGGCAAGTAAAGAAAAATGAAAGGAAAGTCAGGGAGGTTAAAGGATAGGGAAATGGAGGATAGAATGTGAAAGAAAAAAGGAGAGGGAAGGAAAGGAAAGGAAAGGAAAGGAAAAGGAAAGGAAAGGGAGAAGGAGGGAAGGAAACAGGAGGAAAGGGAAGGGATAAACAGAAAGATGGAGAGAAAAGAGGAAAAGGAAAACAAATGAGAGGAAATTAAGGAAAGGGAAATAAGAGGAAAGGAAATTAGAGGAAATAAGAGCAAAGGAAGGGGAAAGAAGAACAATGAAAAGGACAGGAGAGTAAAAGAAAGAAAAGAGAATGAGAGGAAAGCTAAGGGAAGAAAATGAAAGGTAAAGAGAACAGAGGGCGGGAAAAGGAAGGGGAAGGAGAGAAAGGAAAGTGTTAGGAAGGAAGTGAGGGAAAGGGAAATGAGAAGAGAGGAAAGATAAGTAAATTAGAGAAAATGAGAGGGGAGGAAAGGGCTGGAAAGGAAGGGAAAGCAATGAAATGAGAGGAGATGAAGGGAATGGGAAATGACAGGAATGTGAAGGATTGCAGAAAAAGGAAGGGAGGATTAGATGAAAGAGAGAAGGAGAAGAAAGAAAAGGAGAGTAGAGGAAAGGGAAGAAAAAATACAGAAAGGCAGAGGAAAAACTAAATGATTGGAGAGAGGAGAATATGGCAGGTGAATTCAAAGAAGAGGATGATTTGTAATTTAAAAAAGAAGCCAGAGGAGCGGAGGTTTTGAGGCTGCTGTTGCTAGGGCAGCCCGAGCCCGAAGGCTGCGCTCAGGGATACGAGATGTGATTGAATTCGGTGAGTCTCCTCTACGTAGCGCAGCTGAACACACAGCCTGGAGGTTAAACTCATTCTCATTAATTCCTCGCCTCCTCCATTTCAATGTCCTCGCGACTCTCCGCATCGATATGTTAGGAGATCGTGAAGGAACACGACCTACACGCTCGCACGCTCTCGTCTGCCTTTAAACCGTCTCACACCGTCTGGAACACACACTCCAGTTATCCCACTTTTAACGCACTCTCACGCCTTTCTTTACCACTTATTTTTGCCCCAGTCCCTCCCTACTTCTGATCCTTTTCATGTCTCAAGAGAGCTTAGTTTGACTTTCAAGACTCAAGGTTTATTTAGAATTCTACAACTCAGGGATAAACTAAAATATAGTCTGGTAGTGCAGCTGTGGATACCTTTTCTACCATTACACTAAGTATAACTATGATATATACATATTTACCATCATCCCCATAGAAATCAGTCACATAAGAATAACTAAAAAAAAATGTCCACTTTTATCTTCAGTGTGATGCTACATCATTTTGAAAAAGAATGTCACACAAGGCGTACACTGAAAATAGAAATGACGAAAAACTTTATTTGTCTCTTACCACTTGTTGAGAAGAGAGAATTTTGGTTAAAGTTCTGGAGAAAGTCTTGTTGTTTGGTAAGTCCATCAATGGTAAAAATAGATAAATCACTCACCAACAAACAAACAGGTAAATGTAATGAGGTCATTTGTTAACATCACAAATAGTCTGCGGCATTCTCTGACAATCCAAAGGCCAATATCAAAAAAAAGAAAAAATACTCTTTCAGTCTTTGTTTAATGACTCTGATCAGTCAGCCACAGCATTAAACCCACCTGCCTAATATTGTTTCCGTCCCCCTTGCGGTGCCAAAACAACTTTGACCTTTCAGAGCATGGACACAGTTCGTTTGGCAACAGGGAATTTGTGGCAGATCCTTTAAGTCCTGTTGGTTGGGTGGTGGGGCCTCCATGGATCGTACTGATCAGACGTTTGATCAGATTGAGATCTGCGGAATTTGGGGATCAAGTTGAGGGTTGTACATGGTCTGCAACGGTGTATGGGTGGGTGGTGCATGATCCCCAAATGATCAATGTCATCATGTCAGCTTTCAGTGGTTTTCATGTTGTGATGGAACTGTCCACATCCATAGCTGCCATTATATAAAAAGGTTGCACTAATATGAAAATTACAAAATATCCCCTAGAGCAACATTCATGCAACCATGCCCCAGTTATATGTGCTACTTATGTTTGTCCTGAGCTATCAGATCAGCGCTGCGCTTAACATAGCCACGCTAGCATCAGTGCTAATGAGGGGCCACTGCCAGGCCTCTCAATGGCTCTTCTGTCTGATCTGCAGGCTAAATGAGCTCTCATCTCCTGACACGGCTAATGGCTACTGTAATGGTCACAGGCCACTGTGTAGCAGCAGGGTGGAAAGAAAGATGACCCGTGCTTTATGTGTCAGCATTGTTGAAAGGTTACCCCGAGGCATTATTTACAATTTGTTTAAATGGCTCAGGGCGACCTTTCAACAAATTGAAAGCTGCTTTCAATTCACTTATTTTCAGCTTCATTACAGCATAGAGGCATAATATTATGAGTCATTATCTACTGAATAATTAAATTGGCATTTGAAACTTTGTACTTTTTCATTGTCATGGAGGCGAACTCTTTTTTTAAAGTTACATTAGAGTGAAATCTTTTACATTTAAGGGTTCTAAAAATATACCGTAAAAAATAAATGTAATGTCGAGCGCTAATTTTGTCGCACACTTGACCGTATTCTTACAGACCTAATGACCTTCTCATCAGCCTCAGCTGTGCTGTGTTTAGCGCTAATTAGCAAATGGTGGCACGCTAACATGCTAAACTGAAACTTAAGCATGACCACGAGAAACACTATAACTGCTGTCTTGTAATTGTGAGCGTGTTAGTTGATGTTAATGTTAGCTTAAAGCAACAGTGTTCCTCAGTACAACCTCATAGTACTGTTGGTGTCTCTGCGGACCTTTCCAGATATTGATGTCAATATTTAAGAGACAGAAACAAGGACTCCCGCACACTGTCCACTTCACGTGCGATTAGGGTTAGGTTTATTGACAACAGTGTTTCGGCACTTAGACCTTCATTAGGTTATCTTACAAGACAATGGGTGTCAGTAACTATGCTTAAATTAAGAAAAAAATCAACAAATTGCCATCATTATTGTTAGGCCATTTCGCTGATACGGTTGTGCTGCATGTGGTTTGTTAGAGTGGTTTTGGTACCCCAGCAGAATTGGTTGCTCAACTGCTGTGGGTTGGTAAAGTCACTGTCGATTGTGAAGGCTTTTTGTAACAAGTGTTATGACAATGATTTGCAGGATGTTCTGTATTTCTTGTTAGTTATCAGCCATCATACATACAGATAGAGTATATCTGTGATCTGGTAGACTGGGCTACTTAAAGCCTACCCCCCTTTTAACACTTGATAAATACATCTGGACAGGGTATAGACGAGCCACAGAGGACAGGCCATCAGAGGGCACTCCAGATAACAGTGACAAAAATGAGGGATAAGTGATGATTTAGCCGATTGAGTACTTTCAAGGAAAAATGTCAAACGTGGCTATGCAGCAGCTTTAATGTTAGGATCATCCTTTTTTTTTTTTCCCCGAAGGAGAGATTTCAATGGAATACATTCTCCTCTGAATGCTACCGCAAACACTTAACCTTCCGTCGTCCCCCCGCAGCTACAGAACAAAACGATGTCTGTGGAAAAGCTAATAAATTCGTTGGCACTACAATAAGAACGCTGGGTTACAGAAAGATACACAGAGAGAAGAAGAAAGCGAGTACGAAGGAGGTAGAGGAGCTGGGAGAAGGAGCCGTGAATTTAATTTCCTCACCGAGATGGAGCTCCTGACATTTGTGTGGAGCCAGAGTGCTGTTGATACATGGAACACACACACCCTCTGTCTTTCACACACACACACACGCACTGGTTCAACCCCGCGTCAGCCTGGCATGTGCCTGGCGGATGGAGGGACGCCAGCTCTTGCGTCTTGCCCATGTGTTTGTGCGCGACGGCCGTGAATGGTCGTGATTGAGCTGAAAAGTCTCTCCCACAATATTATCTCCCTCCACCTGTGAGGAGTGGATCTCGACTGAATGGCAGATTACAGTCAGCCCGGCCTATTGTCCCCGCCGCGCGAGGCATGAAACACACATGGCTGTCCGTCTACCTGTCTGAGCACATCTGTGTGCGCACGGGTGTGATGAAAGCATCTGACCCCCGTGATAATAGCATTCAGAGTTGCGACAGGCGGAATTAGCATACATAGTGGCTGAGATTTATTTTCGGGGAGAGGTGGCAGGGAAATGTTTGCGAAGATTTGACAGCACCTGTTTTGGCCCAATAAAAAGAAGAACATATACATTTATACATACAAGTTCAGATCCTATCAGTTCAGATGTCCTTTAGTGATGAAATGTGGGGGTAAACACAGCAGCCATGGAGGAGAGACTTTTTTTTTTCCCTGCAGTCGAGCTTCAGTAGCTGGGTCATCCCCTTGAAAAACCATTCCTGCAGAGGAAACAGTGCGCTCATATTTCTAGCCAGAGTGAATAAATTTACATTTACATTTAGGACATTTGGCAGATGCTTTTGTCCAAAGCGACTTACAGTAAGTACAGGGAGTCATGCTATGCGGGGTCGAGGTGAAGTCTGAACAAATGAGTCTTGAGTCTTTTGCGGAAGATGGTGAGGGATTCCACTGTCCTGACATTGGTCACGAGTTTGTTCCACCGCTGAGACGCCAAAACAGAGAAGAGTCGTTCTTCGCTGAGCGGGCTTTGTTCGCTCTCAGCGATGGCGGTACCAGCTAGTCAACTGATGTAGTGGAGCAAAGTGCTTGCACTGGGGTGTGTGGTCAGACCGGTGTTTGGAAGTAGACAGGTGCAGTTCCTTTGACGGCCTTGAAGTCCAGCACCATCGTCTTGAATCGGATGCAGGCTGCAACAGGAAGCCAGTGGAGGCCACGGAGGAGTGGAAATACAAAGTTTCTGGCTAGCTTTGGTGTTGAACAGGCAGACTTAAGGTTTGACCAGTTAGGGAGACAAAAAGTTGTCTGAAAAGAACAATGGTGGTTTCGTAAGGGCTTGGCTGTTATATCATCAGTTATATCAGAACTGGGGAGTACGTATGTCTCTTTGAAAGCAGAGCAAAAAACTCCATTGAAACCTTTTCTCATTAGAAAATATATTTTCACCCGTCCGTCAACTTGGCTTCGGCAACAGTTTGATTAACTAATCGGCTCAGCTAGTGGCAGTGCTGAGCTGTCGTTGAACTGGTTGGTCGAAGTTAACCTGTGATAGATGGTGACGGCTTGTCCTACACTGGTCAATATTTGTTTCCTAATGGTTTCTTGCCGAAATTTCCCAGATGATTCTGTGTAAAGAAAAACCATACGGCACATCAGGTCACATGAGAGCCACACAGGCAAAGAAAACAGCTCCTGAACAGGAAAAAACTAGCTTGACTAAATTACCTCTGGGATCCACAGAGGGCTCTAGCAAAAAATAAACAAAAATATAAACGGCTTTATAAATTGTTAATAAGTCAATTATGAGCCATTAATAGCCAACCGTTTAGCTGCCATGTTGTAAAAAATCCATGGATGGAATCGATGGAATGATCGCCTGTCTTCTAGATTTCTGTTTGGAGGATTTGATGCAAAATCCATTTACTAGCAACCTGTTAAACATATGTGAATAGATTACCAACACTTACAACAGCATTATTACCAAAAGGAAAGAAAAAAAAAACATCAGCCAAAAGGACTCTAGTGAGCTTTTTTTGTCATTGACAGTTTGTGACTGTTTTATTACCCAAGTCCATTGGACATTATTTACAACTTATAAACCCTTTATAAAGAGTGACTCATTAAAAAAATGCTGTGAGAATTAATGAAAAGATGAAGACGTAAGACAAAGAAGAATAAGAAATATGTGACATTGGTGAGCTGGAATGTGAGAGTGTTTGGGCATTTTTGATGGAGAAATGACTTGTCAATGATCAAAACAGCTGATTAGCATTTATCTGACATCGACAAACAGTTAATTTACAAGAAAAAAACAATAACTTTCAAGGACCTCCCTGCAGAAATCTCCATGCTGAAATGCCATGACATTAGTCTTTATCGACTGGTGAATTAATCCCTGCTTACACCCGGTCTATAGAGATCAGCGGTCAGGGTCACCCAGGAGTCGCTTTGGCTTTCAGGGGGCTTGCTGAGGGGCAGTTACCTGCGCGTCCCCTTCATTATTCTTTGACCCCAGCCGGCTGCACTCACAGTGTGTGCAGAAACACACGCCGACATCTGCATCACCAACAGGTATGTTTCTGATCTGCAGATCTTCACGCCTCGCCTCACATACTATGCCTAATAACTGCTTTTGACACTCACGGGTTTGTAGTGAGCTGCATCAGGTCATCAGGGAGTGCTTTAAGTGCACTCAGCATTAGTGATTAAGCGCACTTAGAACATAAAGGCTCCGCTCGGGAGGTGATGAGAGGGCGTGTAATGTTGGCACCCGCTTGATGAAACGCACTGCAGCTCGCTGATGTCTGTGTGTGCCTGGTGGACACGTGTGTTTACAATCGTTCTCAGGCAATATGCGAAGCAACACGGGCGTTCACACACAAACACACACACACACACACACACACACACACAAAATGCTGTAAAGCCAGCGTGTGGTGTCACTGTTTAGGCTGAGGGGTTTGTGCAGGACTGAATGCACACGGAGGGAGGGGGGGGGACAAAGCTGTCTAGATGTTTCATGTGTGTCCGTACGGCGTAATTGTGTGTGACACACATACAATCAAAAGTTACTATAAGCCAGACCATGAAATATGACACATACGCTATACACACAAAGCGTTGCACACTCACTGCGCACATAGTGAGATACTGCGGGAGACGTAATCACAGTGAGCGGGGAGTGATACGGAGAGACGGAGTAAGTGGGAGAGAAAGATAAGAGAAGGATAAAGATGAGAGAGATGGAAGTGGTAGACGGGAGGAGGGGGAGGACGAGGAGTGGGAGGAGGAATGCCAGTAGCTCACATACAGCAGGAATCCTGTCCAGCAGTTACTGCAGGGGGACGAGAGTGGGAGAGGAGATAAGGATGGCACAAGGCAAAAAAAAAAAAACAGCGTGTATCTCACTGCTTCTTTTTCTTCTGAAAAAAGGCGATGAAATATTAAAGTTTACTTGGGATGGGATATGAAACAAAATCGAGTATGTGTCTCTAAAAGGAAAAGGTGATGAGAAGATAGACAGAAACCTCTATCTGTGACCATCAGTGATACTCTCTGACTGTAGAATAACACAGATGCATCATCTGTGACATCACCTTTAGGTTAATAGAGGGATAACTTAAGCCAGCATTCACTCCATGGCTCGCCATCATCTTTGCCAGTCACATAAATGTCATTTTTTACATCAAAGGCGAAGATTCATGCTTCCGTCCATGCAATGCTTTTTTATTTTATGGTTGGACTTTCTGGCGGTATAAGCATAAAGCATCCATTTAACAGTATGAATTCAATATAGCAGATATAGTGCCCTAGGAAATTGGAAACTAAGAGGACCTTAGCTATGAGCTATCACAACATGATGTATCGCAGGGCAAAGAATGTTTGCCAAAATAATTATTTGCCATTGCCATCCAAAATATTGGATGTGAGTGTGCTTTATACAACTCGAGATTTCAAAATCTCCTCAAATGCACTTCATAAATGTTACGACTGGGTGACAAAATGAAATATCACAATGCTATTGACAAAATAGGCCCTACTTCGATATCAGTATTGCCACAATATAGTACTATTGGTACTGTCATGACATACACTATACACAATACAATTTTTGATAAATGGTCATTAGTAATGTGGACTCATGACTAAGTGGGTAAAGGCAAGTATTACAACAAGCAGAGTAGATTCAGAAAATGACATCACATTACTGTAACATAGCCTTTAAAACCAGGAAAAGACAAATCTTATGTCACGTCTGAAAATAATGATATTTAAAATCTATTCTGTTCAAATATGTGTCTGATGTCACGATAACAATATACAGGCTATCCTACATTGCCTGGCCCTTAGGAATGTTTTCTGATTTATTACCCTGACGTCCTGGAGTTAACCATGCCACTTTAATCAATATTTGTGTGTACTATCTCTGACTTTAATGAGTCTATATAATATACAACATACAACATGTTTGCTAGTAGTGGCAAAGTCAGCTGACTGTCCCGCCCTACTGCACCTGTTGGCCATGGAACTCATCAAACACATTAGCTCATTAGCTAGCGAAACATGTTGGACATTAAGCAGCTAAGCTAGCCCTAGAATTGATAAAGACCACAGATAAAGTAGACTGCATTTTGTAGTTTCTCCAAATTAATGCTAATGTTGCCCTGTATCTGCTTGATAATGAAGCCAAATGTTTGCTAGCATGTTAAGGTACTCTCAGACACTGAGCAGCTACTGCTACATCTGCTACCCAATGCTGTAGGGGATTTTTTATGTTAAATACATTTCCTAAGCTATTTTTTCATCGACATGTGCCAAACGCTATGTGATGTACACTCTTTGTGTACCTGAAAAGCGCTATATAGAATAAATGTATTATTATTATTGTTGTTGTGCTATGCTGTAGCCTAAATTTGAATTGCTAGCAATACTGCATAACTGAACTAACTGATATCAGGGACATTGTTTAGCAGCCCGGACTGGATAATAAAACTTTGAAGCTGGTGTTACTTCATTAAGACCATTTTGATATTATTTATTGCTTCTTTTTTTTTTTTTTTGTCAGGGTTAAATTCACGCATGCATTTTCTGGTGTGCTTTCTATGGGTGTCAGGAGCACATACCAAGAAAATAAAAAGCTACCTAATAGCTGTGAAAGTCAGTTTCTATGTTTTTTCTGTCCCTGCATGAAAATTAGGTCCACGCATTGTAGTACAAATCAATCAATCAAGTTGACATGTCAAGCTTGGAAAAGCATCTGTGTAAATATTACAATTAATAATGGCTGAGGCTTATTTAGTTGCTTCAGTTTCAGGGACCTGGGGTTGTGCATGCTGGCTCACAGTCGAGGCCATGCTTTTCCAACCATGACAAGCCAACATCTCTGCTGTAAGAAAGGCATGTGATGTGCATCATTTGGACATCTAAATGCACTGACATTCTGCCCCCCAGTGATTAATCCTGTACCCACAGTTTATGGCTCAAAGCTTTTATAAACAGCGAGTGTCTACTGAGTCTTTCCAGGGTTCGTCTGGTGCACAGGAAGTGAAGGCTTTTCCATTTCTGGCAGCAGCAACTGGTTTGTTTGGAATAAATATAGAAGCATGAGCCGCATTACCTGCCACCTACACAAAATCAAAAGACAAAGACTTTACAGCGCTGCCAACATTGTTTCATTGACAAATGGTAGCACATTTCAAAGCCACGCCGCAGCAATGAGCTCAATAAGCAACACATGCAAAACCTGAATGAAACGTCATCGTTTAAACAGTTTTTTGAGTTATGATGCACTGATTACAGGGTTTCAGTACAACCATTACTTTCATTATCTAATTCACAACTTAATTTTACTTCAACATTATGTTTGCAGTAATTCATCCCTCGCTGTTTCAAAGAGATTCAGATTGAATTCACTCAACACAAGTCCTCCGCTTGTCGTTTGTTGGCCTATTTCACACATTTGTGACTGTCACGCCCAAAGAAAGCCAATTTCATGTGGCTCCACTGAACTAGGATTAGGCTGGATGATATTTCGTAATTAACTTCTCAGTTTTGTTTTCACATAATGTGGAAGGCCTCATTACTCTTTGGAGATGTTCCAGAAAGTTGGAGAAAATGTTCCAGTGGACTTAAAATATTGTGCTCCCTCAGTAAATCTCTTCAAGAGGAGAGAAAGCAGTGGAGGGTAGAAATTAGGGAATGTGAGAGCTGTGAGCCGTTCAGCACAGGTCACTGGTGTCTGTTCACTCTTAGGCAAGGATGTGTGTGTGTGTGTGTGTGTGTGTGTGTGTGTGTGTGTGTGTGTGTGTGTGTGTGTGTGTGTGTGTGATTGTGCGCGTTAGGCTCCTCTGGTCTCCACATGGACACACAGTCAGTGAACCATGGTGACAACATACACACACACATTTCCATTTTGGTAAATAGTCGGCTTGTTGTCGTCGAGAAGCCTTGGAGACCTCAGCCGGTGATTGATGTGGTATCTACTGAGCGCTGTGTTTAGATATCAGATCCAATCCATGTTCATCAGAATCACGCAGCATGTTTCACGCTCCAACGATGTGTGACGCAAGTTTGGGGAAATCGATATCCTGGTTACAGAGGCTGTGTTTCCATGTAGCTGCTGCACCAGTATGCTTCGCTGGGAATGCCTCAGGCCAGCATGTACTGTTGACTTTGATGAATTTAAAACTCAGGGTGTGCTCAGAATGTGAAAAGAGGGGAGGTTGAGCTAATTAAAAAAAAAAAAAAAACAGAATGGTATGTATGTGTTTTGTGTGATAGTATAGATATAGTCCCAATCACCCTGAGTCTTGAGGGGATTCCTGATAATATGGGCTCAGCAGGCATGCTGGCTTCAGCTAATGCAAAATAGATGAGTAATTACTCCCCAGCAGAGACGAGAGGAACGTCTCCTTCATTAAACAAAAGTGAACAGAGATACGGCGACAGAGTAGGAGAGGAGAAAGCAATGCAGTCATTTTACGCTCAGCGTGGTGGTAAACATTTGCGCTGTTCTCCATTTCACACAATGCTCGCTCTCTCTCGGTCGTGCACTTTGAGTCGGAACATCTGTCAATAGTTTGATTTTCCGGTTATTTTTTCCGACAGACTGTTGATGGGCCTCGTTATCTATCGAAATGTGCAAAGCATATTGTAAAGGGGGCTGATTACTTGCGAGTGCAGGGTGCGTCCCCGGTGTTGTAACAGGGCTTTTATATCCAGGCAGACAGAAACAATTCACACGTACTTAACAGCGGATATCACTTGCATGCTTATCTCGCTGCTGATGCCGCACCAGACCACCTGTCCATCATACGCTCCGTTTATCCGTCATTCCTGAACAAGACCCTGAAAAACTTAACTCCTTTGCTTGGGGCAGGATCTCTTCCCCCAGACCATTTTCCAGCACAAAACTATAGCATCAGACTCGGAGGTGCTGACCCTTATCGCAACTGCTTCACACTGCCAAGTACAAAAAAATCATTTTCAACCCCATTATGCCTGTGTCTTATATACTGAATTGGAGCCTAAATAAGATTAGCCTAGCCTAGCATATGAAAAAATAAATAGAAGGAAATAGCTAGCTCCATCCACAGTTATAAAATACAACGGCCTAAAGCTCACTCATTTATTGTATCCCAATATTAAATCTGGACATAAAGCGATTTAAAAAAGCA
This sequence comes from Diplodus puntazzo, assembly GCA_963678695.2. Taxonomy (NCBI): domain Eukaryota; kingdom Metazoa; phylum Chordata; class Actinopteri; order Spariformes; family Sparidae; genus Diplodus; species Diplodus puntazzo. Next base: position 7,127,823 of record OZ023176.1, on the reverse strand, counting down.
ACCATCTGGCGGTTTCAGAGATCGCACTCACTTGCTGGAGTCTCTGCTAGTTGCCAGACTACCTCACAGTGACATATCTTTTAATGGGTTTGGCAAGACTGCATCCATCAACATTGCAATGTCTTTGCCAACGCTTAGAAGTCATCCAAAGTTGGATTTGAAGTTGCTGTTGAAAAAAGGCTAGACCTGAAATAAGTTTTATTATGTACCCAAAATACATCTATATACTGTATAGTTTTTTAAAGTGTAGGAAGTCTAATATATACTGTGTGCACTTCCGCCATTTAACTGTATTTTTGGGGGACATTTTTGTCTCTACATGAGCAACTCTAACAGGTCGGTCAAGCACCTGCACACTGAAGGTTAGAACTGTGGAGAATAGCATGACTGTGTATTTTAACCTCTTTTTGTGGTGGTTGTGCAGGTCTGTCACACACACCCACAAGGTCAAGGACTACAGTGGTGTGTGCCCTCTAAACCCGAGGAAGGTATCAGGTAATGCTCGATTAAGAGGGATTGATCATCACCTGATAGAGAGTTTCCACAATACCTGCTATTTGTTCTCTCTGCTGATGAAATTTTTTCCCTGCCTTGTTATCCATAGTTGACTTTTTAATAACATGACCACCTTCACAGACCCTATTTTCTTTATTTTAATGTATTGGATTTTTTAACATTTCCTGCAGCAAGTGCGGTTGAGGTAAAAGGAATTATGCAGTGGCAGAATATCCCAATGGGGCTGCACAATTAATGAAAATATTACCGGAATGGCCACATTCAATCTGCAACATTCTGAGAAAGGTCAAGTGTGTGACAAAACAGCATTATAATGAAATGCTGTAGTGCTGCAGGGATGCCTCCTGGCCTACAAAGCTTGTTCTCCAGATGTTGGAAACATTTTTTTTTTTTTTTTTTTTTGGGGGGGGGGGGAATACAGAGCCCAACAAAAGTCACATCATCATGGTGTTTTTCCACTCAAAATTTGTAATATTTTTTCCTAAAATAAGGACAGTATTATTTTTTTTTATCGTATTTAAGGCTCCCTTTCAGCTCCTTCAAAGTAATCAGTCGGAAGTTACAGCATCTAGCAAAGCTGGACGTATTTTCCGTTTTTTACTTTGACAGAAAAAAAAAAAAAGCTGTGACTTATCCACAGTTCATTACCTCCATTTTGCCTAAATAATGTTATGGTGTTTATGCGTGCAAAGTGCAGTGCTTAACATTCACATCAACCGTGTCAGCGCTCATGTACTGTGGCACGGGAAAGTTGGTTCCAGCAGACGGATTAAATTTAGATCAAACGCTGAACACAATGTTTTTTTTTTCTTTTTTTTTCTCCTACCTTTTCTTTCTGGGCCTCGCATCGCTGAGCAATCTGCTGCGAGGCTCTTCTGTCTCTTCGGAGTAAATGAGTGGTGTGTAAAACATCTGGAGTGATGTATGGTCAGTAGTGGGGAGTTAACCTGAGGCAGCTGTTTGCTAAATAAACCAACTGTCTGATAGACTGTATGCCCTGGAAAGAGTGGTGCAACCCCATATGTTGAGATGATATTTTGGGCCTCTCTGGGCAGAACAATGAGCACATGAATGGTGGGACGATGAGAGGTTTGCCTTGTACACTCAAAAACACATTCCCTTGTGAACCGTTGCATTTTACTTACAGTGAACTTTCGAGCAGCGAGGGGCTAGCTGCTGCCTAAGCTAACAGGATTTGATATATTTATACATTTCTCTTTTCATGTTTGGATGACTCATCTATCAGTGGGTGTCCTGTGCCTTGATCTCCTTCCAGACATTTTTCTTTCTCTGTTTCGACTTTGAGCTGGATTTTTTTGTCCCTCCTCGTCTCCAATTCTGTCTCTTCTGCTTTTTAAAATGTATTTGACTTTTCATATTTCAAGAATAAGGTTGTCTTCTTTTTTAATTGCTGTCTAATTCAGTTCAATTCTGTCAGTCCCGAGTGATAATGATTTGGAGAGCTGAAGCGCACTCAGACAGCCAGACAGACAGTAATGAGGGCAGGAATACTGATTAGTTCAATGAGCGGCTTGTTCCAGGTTATTACATTGTATACTCTAGATCGGAAGCCATTTGTCACCCGAGTCTCTGTTAAGGCAGTGAGGTGGCCTCATGGTGTGCAAAAAGCCATCATTAGGTTGCAGGACCTGTGACGTCAAGTGTCCTTGAGCAAGTGTTTAAATCCTTGGCAACTGCAAGGGGGCTCCTATCTTTCTTTCTTTACTTTGCTCTTCCCCCACTCAACAAGTAGCCTGACCTCCTGACAGCAGTGCAAAGAGAAAAGAGGATTCCTCTGCGGGAATTCATATAGTAGCACATTACTGTCAAGGGTTCTCAGTGGACTATTTTTAAACATCAAATATGACTGCTATTAGAGCCTGACTCACACATTGGTATGGCTAATAAGGTTGGCTTATCCCATAGATTAGCACATAATAGACCTCTGCCATATACGTTGGCCACAAAATAACAACATATATGCCAAATACAAACAACAAAGTGCAATTACGAAATGCAAAGATTTGTTTGATGTAAAGCTTAAGGCTTTATAATCTTTATATACAGGCATCTGCATATGAATGCAGGGGAAAAGTTTTTGGTATTGGAAGCCTTCAGGTTTGCTTGAATGCAGGCAAAGAAGTTGTGTGACTGCAAAAGAGGTACAAAACAAAACCGTCAAAACGGAATCTATTGTTAATTGTCTGAAAGTGACTTAGCTTTTGACTAGCTTGTATTTGAAACTCTATTCATCCATGTACAGATCCCTATAAGCTGAACAGTGTTTCTCACAACTGTAAACGATGTCCTGCGCACACAAGTGGCTACACCCAAAACATTGGCCATTGTCCCCGGAGGCTGAACCTTTGTTGGACAATAGCTGATGGGTTTAAATTTGGTTCATTATCAACCTTATAAAGAGTGCCTTTATAAAATATCTTGGCACTTTTTTTTCACCAGATTTCACCAGTGGCTGGATTCTGCCCAGTTGCTATCACACCTAAGTATGGAAGTTTGGACATGTGATGAAAAGTGTCCACATGTGGTGATCCGTTCCCTCCCATATACCAACACTGACCACACCACTATAGACCAACTATTTGTCTGTTGGGTGGTCAGTCAATCCACTACTTTGGTTCAGACTGAAATATCTCAATAACTGCGAAGAGACATTTATGGTCCTCAGAGGATGAAACCTACTAATTTTCACGATCCTCCGACTTTTCTTCATGTGCCAGCAGCAGGTTTTCACATATCCAATAAAGTACCTCACACTACGCAATAATAATTTTATTGGATCAGATTTAAACTTGGATAGGTCAGTGCCATCTCAGATGTCAGTACTGGGCAGTATTAGTTGATGTACCAATTTTCACTAATGTTTACCAGATGATGTATCCCAAAAAAATAAATAAATAAATGTGTCCCTCTAGCCCCACTAAGAGATTGGCATTTGTGGTTTTGTCTGAAATGTCCCCAGAAATACTGGATATATTAACATAACATGTGGTGCCGACATTCATGTTCCCCTGAGGATGAATAGCCTCGATGATCCTGTGACTTTTCACCTAATACTATCATCACAAAAAGTTTTGATTTTGTCCAATACCAGTACTGTGAAACCACGGACATTCCCATCACCCTCAGCTGTACTTTATGTTGTCTTACTTCACATAAAAACGCTAATTTGTACTTTCTGTGTCTGCAGGACTTTGATGACTTCATCTTTGCCTTCTTTGCCATCGAGATGGTGATCAAAATGGTGGCTCTTGGGATTTTTGGCAAGAAGTGTTACCTTGGAGACACGTGGAACCGCTTGGACTTCTTCATAGTGGTGGCTGGGTGAGTTATGCAATTACACGCACAAACACATGCACACAAACACACAAGTGGCCATGCGGAACCATGTATAAACACTGGACGTTGCACAAGAAGGGGTGTGCGCACACACGTGCAACAAATTTCAGGAGTAAATCAGTCAGCTGTGTTCAGGATCTGGGAGTGCACGGACAGATTCAAGAGCAAGGAGGGTAATAGATTTTTAGAGAATTTAAATGGTATTTGTCACTAGATGTTAACAAGATAGAGGGTTTTCTTTGCTTGGTGCCCACAGGCTGGTAATTATCACTGATGATTATTTTCTGGATCCATCGATTAATCTTTTGGGCTATAGAACTTCAGAGAATGGTGAAAAAAAAGGTCAATGGCATTTCCCAAAGCTCAGAACAACGTCCACAAATGGTTTGTGTTGTCCACAACCGAAATATATTCAGTTAACTGACAGAGAGGAAGAAAGAAATTAGAAACTATTCATGTTTAAGAAGCTGGAATTTGAAAAAATGTGTGATCAAAACAGTTGGCTGTTACCTGAATAATCGACCAAATATTCATTAATCGTTGCAACTGTGGTTCAGATGACTGTCAGTTTGAAACGTGTCCCTTTTAAAACCAGACTTTAAAGTCACTTCAGTTTATTTCCTGGTGCACTCAAGTGGACTTGCAATCAAATATATTTCCCTAAATATCTATTAAAACCCACATAACTAGAAAACTAATCCCTAAATACTCAGAATCTGTCAAAGAGCTGAACAGATTGAGACCAGGCTTTGAGACAAGTGAGAGCAAAATTTCGTTTCTTCACTTCACTTGTATATTTACAATGTTTTGTGCCTTACAACGTCCATAACGCACCCGCACATGGAATTTGCTCTGCATAATGAAATCCAGGCACACGATATTGTTTCAAACAGAGACTCATACGTATTAACAGAAACACTGCACACACGTACAGTAGATTCATGCAGTATATGAACTCAGTGGGCATACAGCTTCACACCATACTGCACATACACTTCTGCACACAAACACACACTGTAATTTGATTAAACATGTTACAGAACATAGCCTGCTGGTTTCAGTCTGACATTTTCATCACACCGCATCCCCTGCTGCTTTTTAATGCCACCCTTCTGTCACAGCTTCTGTTGTCCATCAGTGGGAACAGGGCACATTTCCTCCTGAGCCGCCTGTGTGTGACTGTGCGCGTGTTTTTTGTCCTTCGGCAGCAGAGATGAGATACATTTCAAACTTAAGTGCAGCAACACACCTGTAAAACGTAGCGGGACCTGTTTTGGCACAGTGGGGAGTCACTGTCTTCTTTCTCAGCCCTCATTCGTTTTAATTCCCCTCCTCTCTTTGTACCTGCATCGTTTCTCTGAGTGGAAGTTGTTTAAGATACGGGATAGTAAAAGCCGCCTCCCGGGAGAGCGCCTGAGCCAGTGCCAGCGAGGGAGATAGGAAATACCTTAGTGTCTGATGTGCAGGCCCTAATCCATAAAATGATAAAAAGGCCGTAAAGGGATGTTCAAATTTAAACTACTGCAACAGGCGCAATGTTCAGATGTTACAGCTGTGATGAATCAAGCTATTCCTCTCAGATGCATAAAGATGAAACTGTAATGTACTGATGGGGGAAACTGGGTCATTGCAGCAGTGCAGGATAAGATATCTATAAGAAATAGGCATTAGATTAAATATTCACAGTGTGGATTTCATTTGTAAACCACATCAGTAGACAAATAGGCATCCATTTTATGTATTGCATGTGTTTGCGTGGAGGGCCAGAACTCTCATTTCTTTTCATTATCGGTTAATCTGCCAATATTCTTTCACCATTTTTCCATGTTTTTTCTCAAGATTTCCCAAAAGCCCGACATATTTAAATAGCTTGTTTTCGACAAATCACCACTCCTAGATATATTCTGAATTATAAGCATTCAGTTTGCCATTGTGGAATTGCGAGAAAATAAATAAAAATCGATTCTCCAAACATTTGCCGAGCCGATAGCTTTTCTGTTAATCGATTACGAGAATAACAAACTCATCGTTTCAGCTGGAGTCACATAATGAGCCCTGAGTGGAAATAAGTGTTGAATTGTAACCTGAGTGTATTATTGATTGACTGTGGTTAGGATCAGCTAACTGTAATCATTGAACATATTGATTTTAGATCTTGGGGACGTCTATGCACAGAAATACTGTATGCAATCTATGTTCAGGCGCAGGTTCATGTCTAACACTTGCTGTTTAACATCAAAGATGAATGTAAGAGATAAAAGTCTGTGTTTGCATTCATCTAGACCAGCAGCCCTTGCTATGATGGGTGTCAATTTACAAAAATGGAGTTGGGCAATGTGCCAGCGCCATATGTTGCCCTGTATGCAATTAATGTTTTGTTTGTTTTGTGCTCTGATGATTAGTTACACTGTTATTGTCAGTGTGACCTTGTTTATTGTAAAATTGGAGTTGTAAGCTGTAGTTTTGCAGGATTCCCTCTCTCTTTCACTCGTTCACACATGCATGTTCTGCTGTAGTCGAGTAAGAACCTTAATGTGAACTGGTACTCGCAGCCTTCTGAATGGTCTGTTGCCCTCTGACTGCGAAGTGTGAGATGTCATTGATGTCAACACTTCATCTGCACTGAAACACATATAATGGTTTCTTTACTCAGCAGTCCATCCAACATTGTCTCTGCTGGGAAGAACCTCTTTTATGTATTCTCTGTCAGTGAGTAATTATGACTATCTGGCAATATAATTAAAAATTCAAGACTTTATTTGCAAAGAGAAGTGATTCATGTTTATCAATATCCACCGAGCTGACTGGTATCGGCCAATCAACAAACGAGATGGCATTAGCAGATAGAAGTGGCGAATGTTTATGTGATGTCTCACATCAATTCCATGCTGGCACACTCATGAGCTCCTGGCTCATCCCTGCCATCGCTTTATGATTACTGAAAAATGCTTTTTACTGAGTAGGTAGCTGTATAGCAGGCTAAAAAGGCTTTTGAAACTGTTTAAACGTCAGGGAAGGTTATATTAAAAGTTGTTTCATAAATTAGCATAATACAAATTCTTGGGCGAAATAAAGGACTGAATGTTCAGTTTTTTTTTTTTTGTTTTTTTTTTAATGATTAAGTCGTTTTGTTTCCCTGGTGCCAAAGAGAGAATAAATGACAACACAAGTTTCAGCATTGCCTATCGTCCAAACAGTGATTAATTCATCATTCTGGTCTAAGCTGTTTTATTACTAACATAATTTAGCAGCCTGTAATTATGGGACCACACAAATGTAATGCTTAAAGAAATAGTGAATGGCATTTGTCAATATTGTACTATAGTGGTTTGCGTGCCCATACTGGCGCTTATGCTTAGGTTGCGAAGTACACAATTGTGGACTAAGATAATAATATAGTATTATAATAATGTATAAAGACAGATGTGGTTGCTCTTGTACAGCAGAAAATAAGTGCAGGAACACGCTCATGTCACCTACATGGACACTATGTGAGGAAATCCTCTTATTAACACTAGTCTTTGATCATCGCTCCAGCTTGACATATGGAGTATTACATTGACGCTGATTGTTAAGGCCTCTGGCTGTACTCTGGTTTAGCAGCCTGAATGTGAAATCCAACTATAATGTCTTGGTTTGAAATGAAACTTGGAGTGTTATCCCATATGGTCCTCTTTTCTCCTCCCTCAGTGTATTTCCTGCCACTCTCTACTGTGTAATATCTGTTTGAAACGTCGGAAAGTAATTTACGGCCAGTGCTGCCATAGGTTCAGTATGTGTATGGGGCATTAATAATACGGAGCGTGACAGAAACATGGGAAAATACATGAAATCTGTTTCTACTGTATGTTGGTTTCCATGGGAGAGTGTAGGTCACAGTGCGAGCCTGTATGTGTGTGCAGTAATGTGTTACGGTGTTTTCATGGTTCAGGTTTTTTTTTTTTGCTATTTCGGAACAATTTAAAACAGGGAAAGTCATCTGTGTAGAGAGGCCCCAGCCACACAGAGACAATGGTAACCTAGGAAACGGCTGGTTGTCGAGCATTTGATATATCCTGGCAACAGTTGTTAAGTCTTCGGAGGATGGCTCTGATGAACTGTTTGTTTCTTTCCGAGACGATAATTACAGCTAAGCTGCTTTTTCAGCAGGTCTGCGCTCTCTCCTCCTAATCACCTCGCTGTCAGGAGGGAGACAGGAGGGGATGATGTAGGGATGGCTTCACGAAACAGGTGGAGTGTGGAGATTTTTGGCCGGTGAGATGCGGAGAGAGCACAGGTTGGATGCACTGCTGCGTTCACACGATAAAGACAAAATTGGTAGATAGAAAGATTATAAGTTGACAAGAAGTTTTTTTAGTGGTTTTGATGAAAACAGTCGTGGAGTCACGTGCATCACTCTTCAGCTGCATGTGTGTGAAGTGTGAACAAGCTGATGACAGCACCCAGTGTGAGTTAAAAACATCACCCAGGCGTGCTTGGCTTCAGATGATTTGTGTTAACACTTTCAAGTTGTTTGTTTGACCTGTCGAGTTGTTAGTGAAGTTTTCTTTCTTCTTTTTTTTTCCCACCATTCTCTGTATATAAAACTCTGAACTCAGACAGGTGTGGGTTTAATGTATAGATACATTATCTTTGTTTTTGTGCGATATCCAAGATTCAGACATAACTATCCCTGATCTAAAACCTACTGCCTCACTAATACCTATGGATCTCTGAACTATCCAACAATAAGATCTCATCTTAAACTGCAGAATCCTTTAAGGATTTAGTTCATATTCCAACAACATACTTATCTTAGGCTCAGAATACCCAGTCAGCAGGTTCTTTAACATTTCATCAGAGGAAAGGCTAAAAAGAAAAGACAACACAGCTCTAAGGAGCTCAGTTGATACGCCACTTAGGTCCAACTGAAATATCTCAACAACTATTGGATAGATTGCCATTAACTCTTATGCAGACATTCATGTTCCCCAGAGGAAGAATTCTTTTGAATTGGTGATTTCTAACTTTTCTTCTAATGCAACTTTTTTTTAATCAATATAATATAACAGCTTCAAATAATTTGATGGTACGGTTGTCACAAAAATTGTCACAAATCTTGAATTTGTATTTACATCAGTAGTGCGGCACTCACAAAACTGTAGGAGGCGCCAAATTGCGCAAAAGGCCAATTTCTACACAATGTTGCTTTTTCTATTTAGTGCAGACCTTCATGCTATATAGATTAATTGTAATAATGTTGGTGATCCCTTTAATTTTCATATACCGCCACCGTCAGGTGAAACAAGTTGTTCAGCGCTTTGGATTATGACCAAATACCTGCAAAAATAATCACGTTCTTATTAGCCCTAGCTGTACATTAGCAAATATAATGAAATGCTAAAAAATGTTAACATTATGCCTACTAAACTTCAGCATGTTAACACTGTCATTGTGACCATGCTAGTAGTAATTAAAGCAACTTACCAAGTTAACTTCAGAGATCAGGTCTGATCTGTTGCCGTGTTTCCACATCTCAGTCATTACTCTGGTACCTGCTACGTGATTACAAGAGATTAGAGAAATTATGGACAGAACTGTAGCAGACAATTCTCTTATCAAACCATGTGCAGGGTGCATAATGAATCTGGCAATTTGATCAGTCTGTGGCCTATGGTTTTATCTGTTTTCTCTGCACTGTATCTACGAATGCATGTACAGCCAAAACAGTGAAAAAAAAACAGGTGACAAGTGAGGGTATACCATCATTTTAATTGTATTTATTCCAGTGAAGTTCCATTTATCTCAGATCAAGACAACGTTTTGAACTAAGTCTGTTCATAATAAGGGGCGGGCATACAACATATAAAATAAATCAGTGTACAGAAGTGCACGTTAACTAACTTACATTTTAGAGTCACCTTGAATGACTTGTTAAGAGAGTATTTTCATTCATGTATGCATTTATTTATCGATTGGCGCAGTGGAGCTGCAGTAGATGGATAAGGGAGTCTGAAAGGCAGTGTACCAACACTTACTGTAGCAGACAGGGTATCCTATCCATAGTACATCGATCTGCCTTAACACACTCTCTGTGGCCGAACGCCTCCTGGAGAGAGACATAAAGGATAGCTGTGGAGGAGGAGGAAACAGGAGGAAGGGTGATAGAATGACAGAGAAAGGCAGACAAAGAGAGGAAGAGAAGATGACGCAGTTGGATGGATCGCTTCAATAGACATCGTCGATCTGTTTTGGGTTTGATTGTTGGACGACAGACACTGCAGATGAAGATATCCATTTTAGGTGCATTGGTCTGTTTGGTTAAATTGTATTTCGATGGTTTATATTTCAAAACATTGTTCAAATAAGTCATTTACAGTAAGGAAACCCATAGTTCTGAATCTTAAAAAAACATTTTCTCGAGATGTGATATCTCATCTGAGCAATAACTGCAACACATGCAATCACTGACTATATCCGATACCAGTGTATATCATGAAATAAAGCAATGTCTACCTTCGACACTCATATGTGAGCTGCTCAGATTGTATGATTTGGAGGACTGCTGGGTGATCATAATGAGGGACCCATGTTTGAGATAGCATCAGGAGGGTTGCAAGTGTGAAACCACTGGATATTTCACTATTTCAGCATTTGCATGCATTATTTTAGGTACCACCGGATTGTTTTTATATCCCCAGGTGAAGTAAAAATGATGTAATATAGCATACAGTATAGGATGCAGCCACCATCTTCACCATGACGATCATTCAAGGTGTTACATTAATTTCGTCATGATATATTGATATTTAAAATGCAAGCTTAGCACCTTTAACTGTCTTGAAATATTCAACACATCCTCTTGGATTTCAGACCTGTGACTGAGTCTCGCTAAAGGAGGCAAGAGAGTAGCTCCGAATCTAATCCTCGGAGTCTTCTCCCTTCTCCTCTTTATTATTTATTGATGACACTTGGATCGGATCCAGCCCAGTTTAGAGGACTGCAGCAGGAAGAGAAGAGTGTGAGGGCGGGGGAGGCATAGTGAGGGTGGTAGCGATGTCCAGAGGAAGAGAGTGAGGAACAAAAGTGGGTGGAAAGGCAGACAAAATTAGAGAGAAGAAGAGACAAGGTGAGAGACACAGGAAAACAGGAGGGGAGGATACTGATAGAGAGGCAGGTAGTGAGATAAATGAATTCACATATTTTTGGTTAAAGGTCCAGTGTGTAGGATTTTAGCAGGTTGAGGAGGATCTATCGGCAGAAATAGAATATGATATAATGAAATGTGATATGAGTAACTATGTTTGCATTCATGTACAACCTAAGAATTGTTTTGTTTTGGAAGGGAGCAGTTCCTCTTCCATGGGGTCCGCCATGTTGCACCGCCTCCATGTCTCTACAGTAGCCCAGAATGGACAAAGTAGAGAGTGCTTTTCACGTTTTCAGTTGCCAGTGTAGGAGAAGGTAAAACATGAGGTATTTTATTGGTTGCAATCTGCGACTTCACCACTATATGCAAATAAATCCTGCACACTGGAGTGAGGTTATTGATATAACTCATTTTTATTTTGAAATTCAACTTTCTCCTACCGCCTGTCACTAGTTAATAGCTGGTTTCCATCCTGCACATGGAGAAATGTAACGCTCTGCAACGATGACTGATTCAAGTTTACTGAGGGACCACGTTATCATCTGCTAGCGAAACTAGCTAGTCACGACAGAGTTGACTGTGCAATGACATTGGACCCATTTTGAATATGCCTGGAAGTGGTTTTATTCAGTCTGTGGGAGTAATGGCCGGGAAGGATTTTGTAAGTTTTTCATTTCCTTTCATTTGAATATTTAACAGTTCCATTTGTACACAGCCAGAATACCTGTTTCCCCCTGTTTTCACTATAAACTAATCCAAGTTAGAGGTACCCAGATTCCAGCTCTTACCTTATCGCAGAGACATATAGACAGATATATTGATCTCAATCGTCTTATGTCACTCCGTGACAAAAAAAGCAAAAAAGTGCATTTGAATGTTGAACTGTTCCTTTAAATTAAAATAAGAGAGAGAGAGAGAGAGTGAGAGAGAGAGAAGAGAGCATGTAAGACTGATGTTGCGGTCCAGGGGACAAAGAAAGAGAGAGGACACAGACAAGGATACAGCATCCGTGAACAATGATGGCCATTAACCAACCTGTCCACTGTCAGGAGTCCAGCAGTAGGTCTCTCTGCCTCCCTCCCTCCTTCCTCCCTTTGTCTCTGAAAGCTCGCACCGGACCCTCATGCAGCTGGCATCTCCTCCATTAGCTAGATTATCTCCCCACTACAAGCGGGTCAGCAGATCGGCCGTAGATTATCAGTCAGAGGGAGGGAGGGGTTGCCGGAGAGGGGTGGAGGCAAGACGGATGAAGATGAGAGAGGTTGAGCGGAAAGTGTGAGCAGAATGTTTTAAAGCCTCACGAGGACGCATTTGCATGTGGAACTGCCAGCGCTGTCGACTGAAATTAGAATGTAACAGAGAGGAGCATCCTGCAGCCCCGGCGGATCCACCGTGTTCCTAGATGAAATCCCACTTTCATTAGTCTGTGGTGGGAAACCCTCTTTGTGCAAAGAATGTTAATTCTCACCTTTGTCATGTGACACATGAGTAAGAATCTAGGTTCTAATGAAATAGTGAAGTTATCATGATTTTGCTCATCGGGATTTTCAGAATACAAAAGCTGAGTTTCTGTATTATGAACACACCAAAGATAAGCTTGATAAAGTCTTGATGCTGTCTAGCAAATAATGCTAGGTTATCATTTTTTACTATTGAGAGTAACAACGCCACTTTATCTTCGAGTAATGTTCAATTCTAGCATCTTATGATAAGATATGGGGAATACAAAGACTTGCAGGAGAATTGGCAGTGCCTTTTGCACGATGTCTTCTTCTTAGGTGGCATTTGGCCCCAACAACAAGGGCCAGACTGGCACTGTGTGTTTAAAGTCTCTAAAATCCAAAGTCTCTATACTTTTACTTAACTACTTTGTTTGTCTACCTTGCAAGTCATATATCTTTAAGTCTTTTTTTTCACCAAGCACACGAAACCCCATCCAAAGTAGTTAAAAAACAGCTGTTGAAGATTTGATTGCTCTCGGTAACTGGATAGCAAAACTCGGGACAAAGAGTTCACCAAAGAAGACTACTGCTTGTAAATTTTTAACTACTGTGCCTTGCCCACAGAAGTCATTAAAGATAGGTGTAACAACATCGTCATGCATCCTTTCTCTCATCTGGATTTTCGGCAGCTGGTCAGAGACATCGGAGTAAATCAAACTGAAACTTTGTCTTGGTTCAAGTGAAAACAATAACCTTTCTTGATACTGTTTCAGCACTGAGAGCACTGAAAAATAAATCTCTGCAAAGTATCGTGTTACAGGATCTGTAGGAGATGAAGCTCAGAGTCGAAGCCTTGAAGGATACACCACCGTTATTTGTTCTGTAGGTTCCCTAGAAGCTAATGTAATAACTAAAGTGTATCTGATCTCTCTGTGTCGGTGTTGTTGCTATAACAATATATAATTAAGGTTGCTCCTGGAGCGAAAGAGTGGTCGAATGGATCAAGACTCATCCAGGTGACAGTTTTTCCTCTATGATTTTCAGTTTTCTGTCACAGTTTGCTCAGGTTGAGGCAACACAAATACTTGGTTGTGTTAGTTAAAATAGGCTCAGTTGGGTTTGGAGATTGCGGCTAGATTCCACCAGACACGTTTCACGGCTCCGCACGGCAGCAGAGCCGATGGGTTTCACTCCAGTCCATGTGTTAGCTTTCAATGTTGTTCCAATGTTTGGCAGTGCTGTGCTGTTTAGGACTCATAATGCCGGATGATGGACAACAGAGCAAAACCATACCGGAGCCGTAAGGCAACGGACGTGCATCCAGTGGGATCTTAGAGTTAGGATTAGGGTCAGGTGGTCGTGGAGCAACACTGATGAAGATATTTCAGGAACAACACCAACACAGCATGAGTAGTATGCAAACCTTTTCAACAGTATTTACAACATAATTCTAATGTTCTAATTGGCTGGAGGATGCGCATTCGTTTCAGGTAGCAAGATGGAAAGATACTTTTGGTAGTTTCAGTTGCTGCTAAATATATCTTCTTCTTCTTGCTGTAGAGAAGTTTCCCTAACACAGGGTTGACATTGAAAGACCGTTTTGCTAAATTTAAAGTTCTTGTATTTTGACTGATAGCAAAGGGCCAAGGCATCAGCAGGATAACAAGCTCTGCGGCTATCAAAAAATAGCACGCATATTATGTTGTGATAACAGACAGAAAGTCCCTCAGGCATCGGCGCGCTCACAGGAAAATCGGTTTGTTGAGCTTGATTTTGTTTGACCTGGGAACAGTTGGTTTGAAATGGGACTGTTTCGTATGCAGGCGAGCTTGTCACAGTTTGCAAGCAGTTTTGTAGACATTGTTTGCTTCAATTACAAAATAATGAGCTTCCTGGAGGGGTGATAGTAACTTTATTACTGTTATGTTTTATTAAATATGTGCTGCTTGTACTGACGGCTTTTGTTTTTTAGTCACTCTAAGCAAACGGCACCTCATTTCCATCGGGCTTTTAACAGAAAGTAGTAGAGGGTGCAACAACAGTGTCGAGCAGTTAGATTTCCCATTAGTGCGAGCTGACTCTAAGTGCCCATGAGCATCACACTTGTCTTACTCTATGTAGGAGGGGTTTCATTCCAGATAAGACTTCTGACTCCTCCAACGGGGGTATTAAGGCGGAGAATTCCCTCACTGTATGTGATTGTTGCAGGAGGAAGAGAGATATTCAGTAATCGACCATGACTGTGAAGTATAAGTTGGTTAACATTTTTGGTTAGATAAGCAGCCGAGTGGGTTGATGGCAGAACGTGTTGCTGATGAAAGGCCTTCAATCTGATTCAGCATGAAAACACTCCATCTGTCTGTTCTCTTGTGGTTTTCTCCTCTCTCACTAATGATACTACAAGCACTCACTTTGATATGATCAGACACCATCATTAGCCGTTGTCCCGCAGTGTTGTTTAAATGTGCGTTGTCGCATGGGCGCTGTTATGAGTTGTTTCGCCGGTGCACGTTAACGCTGCCCCGTGTTCGCAAAGTCTGAAAACTACTTCCTAAATACACACACACACTCAGAGAGCTATCCATCCCTCATAGTGCATTTGTTGAAGAACATCTAGTGTGACAGCTTTGTTGTCAGTGACATGGAGGCGAATAGAAACAATATGTGAGTAAGGGAGTATCAGAGGAGAGGACAGATGACTGGTTAGTTCATAGGAAGTGATAAAAGAGATGACAGAGAAGGAATGTGAAGCATCAGTTGTAAAGCACTATAATCTAATAATGTCTTAAAACAGTCATTATACACTGTAATAATAACAGTAAAACATGTGAGGCAGCCCTTTGATTGTGGATCAGTCACCTGGTGTGATGACCGCAGCTGTAGATGAACTCAGCGCTGGAACAACACTTTGATTCCCAAAAGCAACAATTAACTGCCAACTTAATGCAGTATTTATGACTATAACTTGATATTTCAGGGCTGAATGGTTTCACTCTCACTATGCAAATGTTTAATACGATCAAAGAGCTTTCAAAAACATTTCAAAGTGAGATCTATTTCTGCATGCAGATAATTAAAACAGCAAATATAATGATCTCACATATGGTTGACCCATTTTGGAATGAACGTGGAGGACTGTAAGACAGCACAAATGGCATGAATTCAGAATACCAGAAACTGCAAATAAATTGGTTAAGTGTCAAGTGTGGTGTACGACCTTTGGTTTATTATTTATATATCTATCTATCTATTTATGTATTTATGAGCACTTTCAGGGCAGCAAGCTGACAACCACTCACATTTTATATATTAAGGCCTTTTAAATGTGATCTGTCTAACAAACTATTGCCTGTTTATGCATCCAGCTGATGGAGATCCATACAGAGAAACATTAGCATTCATCTGAAGTCCAATTTCATTTCACTGAATTACATTTTGCAAATTTAACCTCAATATTCACACTCACTTGCGCTCTGTTTTGCTCTTTCTTTGGGAAATAAATTGAGGGAATTGTGTGGCTTTTTAGCTGCTAATTGCTATGCTACTTGCTACTAACTATGCTATCATCTGGTTGCTAAATTTGTCAGTCTGCCGCTAAATGCTTTACAGGTAATGTAAAGATGCTTTATTATCATAATTGTATAATTTGGACTGAAACAACATTGGGAGCCCCAATTTAGACAGACGGGCCAAAAAAACAGAAAGTATGTGCTGATGGAAGCTAATCTCTGGGTTGTCACCACGACCCCTTTCACATTGCCCACATTTATTGCAAATTTGAAAAAAAATGCAGCTTTGGAGAACATGTTATTGAAAAAAAAAAGATAGATTTGTTTGAGCTCTTAAATGATTTTTACACATGAATTTCCTTTCAGCTATGATAACGCTAGGCTAGCCATTTATCCCTGCTTACAATTTCAATGCTATGCTAGGCTACACAAATCTTGGACATTTCCTGTACTTTGGATTACCATGAATCCTGTTACTCTGAGCTACAAGACAGACATGGTGAACAGCCATAATTGTCGGCCCTCTATGACCAATGGCTATAGCGGTGGCCGTGCATTGAGTCTGCTTCACACGCATGCTTCGCCACCATGACACTTAAAACAATGCGGAATACCCAAAGCCATTTGTCAGCCGGCTGTGGGGCGAGAATGCTTCAGCTCACCTCATCAGTTACTCGGCAAATATATTTTCCAGCATTATTTATCACATCATTTCTCCTCAGTTTTAAGCCAACTCCTCAGCCTCAAATCGAGCGTGAAAACCAAGGCGGCTCCATCAAAATTTGTCAATTGCATTTGTCTTTTCATCAGTCTATCCATCACGATTTGCATAAAAATACTGAAATGGATAGCGGGCCGGGTGAATGATGATATATTATAGTCAGAGACGTCCTTCTATGTCTGTCTCACCATTGATTTAGCAGTTTGTTCCATCTATCAGTGAGCCATTGCTTTCTATTTATCCATCAGACATAAGACTACTTAACGCTGTTACAATGTAGTAGCTGCAGGAAGACTGATGTGAGGACTGACATAGATAGAAAGACGACAGACAGACAGATAGATACAGACAGAAACAGCAGACAGATGAAGGTTAGGTGAGGACAGGGTGGGTTAAACATTGGACACTGTTCCACATTCCTGAGCTGCCTAGCGTACTTTTCCTATTTTAGGTTCTTCTGGGTGGCATTATGTCCACCGTGTGTGTGTGTGCAACCTGTTCCAAGCTACCTTTGTTTTAGCTGGAAAGCTGTATGTATACCATCCTTCATGTGCTTGGCTGCCTTGGCACAAATACACACACTTTCAGCTTTCTCCGATAAGAAGGTAAGAAGCGAGCTGTCTTACAACCCTAGAGGAGTGTGTGTGTGTGTGTGTGTGTGTGTGTGTGTGTGTGTGTGTGTGTGTGTGTGTGTGTGTGTGTGTGTGTGTGTGTGTGTGTGTGTGTGTGTGCGTGATTTTGTGCACTCCATCTTTGTCTTTGGGTGCTTTTTATTGCATGACTTACATGAATTTCATTACACTCTTCTGCCAGTTTGTCCTTGTAGGGACCTCTCCATATCAAGATGTGCACGAGTATCATATCACAGAGTGTTTATCACAAGATGTTAAAGTGTTTTTCGTCCTCTGCTCCAACCCCCGTGCATACAACCGCTTTGTGTGCTTTAGTTTGGGAATTCTCCTCACGCAAGCTCCCTCCAAGGTTGGGCCTCCCCCGTCCTCTCCTGCTTCTCATTTCTTAGTCCGCCTCCCACCGTTCTTCCCCTGTATCAGCATCATCAACACTGGCACGGACTCTGACGAAAGCAGCGCACGACTTCCTGCCGTTTCCATCGTTTGTTTGATACACTCCATTTCTCCTCGGCTGTTTCTCTGTTCCAGATGACGGGAGATGGGTCAGTTTTCACTGAGCGCACCAAACCTCATCTGGCTCTCATCAGAGGCAGCAAGTGTTTTTGCATGGATTTTTTATTTTTCAACAGACATCATTCATCATCTGGTTTAAAGTTTATTTATGTAACCTGGTCTGACGAAAAATTACCCTAATATTTGTATTGTATTGCTCTGGGGGTTTTTATCAGGTCTTTGTCACTTAAACATGAGTTTTCCCATTGGTATTGATGTTACCATAAACTTACTATAGGGGCTATGCTACTCAACGCTGGACTCATGTTGACTGTAAATCTCCGTTAGCCTGATAATCAACTTAACTTTTTAACTTTGTAGATTTATTATTGAGCCCGACACCGTGTTCATATTTGCTGTGTTTTGTTAAGAAGGGTTTGTTATTTTGACCTAACTAATCCGCGGTGACTCATGTATTTTTCCCGTCAACATCATTGAGTTGAGCAGCAGTGGTTGCCAGGAGCAGTTAACTCAATAGTTCGACATTTTAGGAGACAGAGTTTCTCGCTTCAGGACAACTCATATTTATATGGTAAATATTAGGTTGTGACGAAGGTTAGCTTAGCTTAGCATGAAGACTGGATAAACAGGAAAATGGCTAAACAGGATCTATATGAATGTAACAAAATCTGCCAACCAGCACCTCTTAAAAGCTCACCAATTGGAACACTTAATCTTGAATTTTGCTCGAGCACACATGTATCTGATTGGTTTGGTTGTTTTGACAACAACAGAAGCAGCTGTAGTGAATCCCAAAATATTCAGAGCATTCTGTCAAGCCTAATTCAATATCAGAACATATTTAGATCCACTAGACTTGGATTGCATTTGGATCTACATCAAATATATATGCATATACCTATATATGCCAGATGAAAATGGAAATCTGTTCAGTAGTTTTTGTGTAATTCTGCTGACAAACCATCCAACCAAACAACCAACCATCCAACCAAACAACCAATCCACCAACAAACCAACAAACCAAATAATCATCCACCAAAACAATGATTCAAGGAGTCAAGCAACCGGCCGCTTACCCAACCAATCAACCAATTGACTAACAAACACAGGTGAAAACATAACCTCCTTTGCAGGGTTAATGATACTTTTGTCATGCTGATGGCTGCAGCGACTCTACAACCAACAAACCAACCAAGCAACCGACAAACTAATTTCTACAAAATAGCAGTACCAGAAAGGAATAATGGATTTTTTTAGAAGAAGAAGAAGAAGAATTGAAGGAAGACAAAGAAAACAAATATTTAATGATAATTACTACAACTACAATAACTACAATAATACATCTACAGAGTACAACATAGCGACATTTGCTTCTAAACAAGCTAAAAAAAAAACATAGATCCTACACTACCCATAATGCAAGTTAGTAGTATCTTTCCGTAGACCCCTCTTGTCCCCAAGCAATTACTTGGATTAAATGGTCTTTTACATGTAACCATTGGTGGAGTGCTCCATTAATTTTTCATTTCCTGTGGTATATGATATTAACTTTAATATCCCTGTTGGGACAGGGTTAGGGGTTAGTTTTTAATGAGGCATTAATGTGTCAGTTCTTTTCTTTTTGTGCTCCCAAAGTGGCTTCTTTCTTTCTTTCTTTTTTTTTTTTTACAAGCTTCTCTGTCATAAATGTGCCAGTGGGTTCCTTTTGACCTGAGTGTCCATGGTGGCCATCACAGAACATTCCGCAGCAGCTGATTTAATTAACCTATTCTCAGGAACTACCAGAATCTGCACCTCTCTGGTGGTGATGGGAGGGCATCTCTTAGCCATTTACCTTCTCTCTGTATACATGCCATCAGTCAGCTCTAGGTATGTGTGTGTATATACAGTGCAAATGTGTGTGTGTGTGTGTGTGTGTGTGTGTGTGTGTGTGTGTGTGTGTGAGAGTGTATTCTTGTTAAAGTGCTGCTTTGGTCTAAAAAAAACCCTACACCTCAAAGTGCTAAAAGAGAACACACACATTCATGCATTCATTAAGTGAGTATCTTGCTCTTAAGGTAAGGCTTATGTATGAACGCACACTCAGACACACATACACACCGTCCAAACATGTGTTGCAAATTTGTCAGACAGACAGACTTGGACTTGGTGCGAGGAGGGAATTCCTTCATCTGCACGCCCCTTCGAGCTGCACATGTGCTCGGCATCTGCTCCGCACACACTCACACGCATACACACTCGCACACAAGGAGAGAGTGAGAAGAGATGCCGATAAACACTGATCAAGAAACAAGAAAAACGTTTTTGCAAGCATTCCACCGTCGGTCTCTCCTCCAAGTGCTGTCCTTCTAACCTCCCATCACAGCCTGAGAGAGCCTCTAAAAGAGCTGCTGGAAAAGGCTATTAAGAGTGTGTGTGCACGCTGTCTCAAGGTTACGAGGCAGAGTGATCTGATGCTGCTCTTTTATGTACTGTGGATGCCACAATCTACTCCCAATGACGGTTGATTCACCCGCTCTTGACGTCTCTCGAAGGGGATGCACATATGCCGCCCGCTCCTTTGAAGGTTGATTGTGCAAGGCTGCATGTGAATATATGCATGTGTTTGTTGGGCACACAAACATTGTGTGTATGATGCGCTCCATATGCAAGCACAGATACAATAATTGTGTGTGTGTGTGTGTGTGTGTGTGTGTGTGTGTGTGTGTGTGTGTGTGTGTGCGTGCGTGCGTGCGTGCGTGCGTGCGTGCGTGCGTGCGTGCGTGGTGTTTTTGTAACTTTCTGGTCTGTTAGTTGCAATCCAATGAGCGTTGGAATGAAAGCATATCATCTGCCAGAACACATGTACTGCAATTCTCTACAAAGCAAAGAATGTAAATGTGATTCAGGACATTAGAGGATTAATTACCACTCACCCAGTGAGAGTAGGAGAGCATGTAGTACATGCCATATATAATTGGCTACATAATATTGCCCTTGCATTTTCTGTGTGTTTATTCCCAGCTGATCAAGCAGGTTCTGCAGTCGGAGCAATTAAAGTATTTGGTTTGTTGCTGCTGTATCTACATAATTGTTCTTTCTTCCTCTGCATATGTTGCAGGATGTTGGAGTACTCCCTCAACCTGCAGAGTGTCAGCTTTTCAGCAGTGAGGACGGTTCGTGTGCTGAGACCTCTGAGAGCCATCAACCGAGTGCCAAGTGAGTTCAGAGAAACTGACCTCTCACACTTAACTACAGTCAGGCTGCTGAAGATATACGGATACTGTGTACACGTTTGGTTTGACTATTGCTTTAGTGTCAGTGATTTTTAAAGGTCCGCTATTATGCCTATTTTGCAGGTCCAATCTTTTATTGTGTGTGTGTACTACAAAATAAATACACTTATTTTTTTTTTCTCTTACAAATTCAGATGTTTGATATGTGAGACTCTGAAAGTCTAGATATATAATCATCTAGGATTTAGTTTCAAACAATTGAATTCTGTTGCATAGTGGATCAAAGGACAGCCAGTGTGTGAGCCAAACACTATACACTGTAGTTTTACTTTGGCCTGAAATGCATTTTAATTCATAGCAGACCATTTATTACATGCTGTCAGATTGTTTTTCCTGGTGTTTGAGCGTTGGCAGTGTAGTCGAACTTAATGCCTAACTCCAGTTTATTTTGGCATCACCCTGATTTTGTGCTCAAACTTTAAAAAATTTAAGCCATGGCTAAAATGGGACCGTGGCATATGACCAGTGGTATCTGCGAGTCGAACTTGATCCTCCAAGCTTGCACAGGAGCTCTGAGAGGACAGTTTGAGAAGCCATAGAACCACTGGGAGTGTCTCCTAAAAATCTAGGCACTGTAACGTTAGCAACTGGACTTGTTTCAGTTTCTTGAAGACGTTTCACCTCTCATCCTACAGGCATCTTCAGGAACAACTGTCTTGGAGGAGGTGGCCAAAGACATTACTTATCACCCACTTACAATGCAGTACTGAGTTCTTTCCCCAGACAGCTTAACAACCATTCACACCTGGGCTCACCTAGCCTTACAAACCCATATGAAGGCCGGTTTGAACAACGACCCACAAGTGGTCCTAATGACTCTGAAACTCAGAGCTCACACACGTCCTGAACAACTCTGTGAGGTCACACCCACACAGAGTTTAAGAGCCTGCCAACACAAGCCTCTTGGATGAGAGGTGTAACGTCTTCGAGAAACTGAAACAAGACGACACAGCGCCTAGATTTACTATGACCTGGAAGACTGAGAACCTTCATCAACATCTCCCAAAAATGCGAGCCAGTGGCACAAGTGGTGTTAGCACAGCTCCTTTAAGAAGAGGCCTGTGCGCGGTGTGGGTGGGTGAGCGTCAGAGTGTGAGACGGCGGCTGTGCTCAGAGCAGACAGGTGGTGTTGATCGGAGCTGAGGGAAAGGGCGGTGAAGTTGTCTGCTGGCAGTAAATGTGTAGCGCAAGTCATAGTTTGACCGTGAATAAACTCTGCAGCTCCTCAGCACCCAGCGAGACCTTACGTTAGAGCGGTCACCATCACTATACCTGCTGATATCCATGCTATCACTCCAAGCTATTGCTATCCATGCTAATGATGTTGATTTTGTGGCAGACTGGTTGCCGTGGTAATGGGTTATGCATAACTAGTAACCATATCACGAGGGTAGCGTGTGATATTGTTTCAGACTGCAGGGCTACACAGGGGTGTCTGTTTGCTCCTCGTCAGTTGATCTGCATTCGCTGTGGTCCAATCACAAGACGTTATGTCATTCCAATGGCGAAGAGTTGCCACTGTCAACTGGCAAACACACATGGTCACACTGCAACTGCTTCAACAACTACAACATTAAGCTAGTTCAATATTTTTTTTGCAAAATACACTTACACACAGGTTAGTAGTTTCCATACTGCTCTCATATACACTAAATGTTGAGCTTGAACAGGCTGTTTTCCCATTACCAGTCTTTATTCTAAGCTTTGCTAACTGGCCACTGGCTGTAGCTTCATATTTACATTCAGACTTAAGAGTGGTATCAGTCTTCTAATGTAACTCTCCTTTAGAAAGAAAAAGAGGCAGGTTTGCCTAAGAAAGAATCATATAATTGGACCGTGCAAGGCTCAACATTTTGTTGTATCACAAGATGGAAGTGAATTGCCATATTTAATATTTGTTAAAGTAAAATGATCAACACACAGTGTGTCAACATTGTTTTAAATTAGACATTTTAACTCATGTATGGTGGGTGTACTGCACTTATACATGTGCAGCGCTCGTTAGAGATAAGAAAGGGGTGAGATGGCTCACTCCTTAACTACTTCCATCATCCACTTCAGAATCGACGATGTGTTTTTCTTTCTTAACACTCGCCTGACCGGGTAAATGAATTTGATTTTCTAAGCTCAATGAGGCATTTTATTTGACCCGGGTAATGGGACGATCCCTATCGTTGAGCCCTCCCTTGCCTGCACTACAGTCACAAAACTACACAATCCCAGAGTTAATCCATCACCTAAAACTTTAAAACCGCCTCAAGAGTGTTAACCTTTAAGATACAGCATGAAAAAACAAATCTTGTTGTCGAATGCTGTGTGTGTTCGTACCCTTTGTTCACAGATTAAGGAGGCACTTGCCTTGGTTGCTAAGCCAAACAGATCTTGCGCTGCTGGCAAAGAAACACAATGACAGGTGGCGGCAAAAAGTGACCTGTCTCCCTTCTTTCATGTGCACTCCGGTCAGAGACATCAAACTGCCTTCTGCTATAGTTTGAACTCAAATTCAGACATGGTGCTTTATAAGTTGGGCTGAAAGAGCTCATTCTATCCTTACACAGTAATTCAGTGCAAAAATCAAACAGAAGTCACAGTATTTTGATCACAAAGACTAAGATCTATAAAGAGACAGTTGATAACTTATCTCAGGGACCAACAAGTTGTGTCTTGCTTCTCGTGATTAATCATGCTCGGCACCAGAAGGTATTATACCTTATCTTAATACATTGGACTTCCGCTCCTCTGGCTATAATTTGTGATCATGCAGGTGGCTTGAATTCCTACGGAGCAGTGGAATGTAGGTCATGGACAAGCCGATCCGAGCTTAGCAAGCTGCCTTCGACTGTGTCTCTGTGTATTTCCCAAGCCGCCAGTGTCGGACTCAGACAGATTTATATGCAATTTTCCAACTCAGCGCCTCTTATTAAAGCACCGTAGACACAGACGATCACACTTGTTCACTGCGACGTAAATACACAAATCCTCAAGTCGCTTTCTCCATCTGTCAGCCCCCCACCCCCGCCCCTTTCTCTTACACACACATCCCTGCAATTAAAGTTCTGTATCCCCCTCCCCTTATCTTCCATTAGTCTCGATTAGAGTTTAATCAGCACAGATTGAATTTCCAGTGCACGCATTAATGTTTAAATAAATCATAAGGATTTTTAGGCCCACCCGGTCTTCCAGACTCTGCGTTCGTTCGTACCACCATTCCGCCCTTTGCAATGCTTTCATTTAAATACAGACCCTAATTATGTCATTAGCTTCTCAACTGCTCAGAAGAGATTACAGTCAAACTGAGCGATGATTCTGAGGATGCATTGGTCTCTTTGTCAGAGTGTGTACAAGCAGGTGTTTACCCCGTTTAGATGTATAAATGGCACATCGGACCCCCTCCCGCCTCTCCCATCTTTCTACCTATGACACTCCCTTAAACTTCTTTAATTTCATCCTCTTGTCGTTCAAAGCCTTTGTAGGGGTCCACTGCTGCTCATTAGGACACACGCACTCAGACAGCACACAGCCATGCACACAGACTCGCTCATTAAGCATCCGACCATTCCTCATCCTAATCACAAGACTAATAGCAGCAGTAATGTGTGGGTGATTTGGCTGGTTCTGGCCCTGCGGGGAAAATGTCATTGGCTATAACGGTGGCGGTGGTGGAGAGGGGCGGTACCCGGTACCCCCCCCCCCCCCCTTCATCCCGTCACCAGCCTAATCAAGTCCTGCAGAGAAGCTTGCAGCATTCATCGTGACTCTGGCTGGGGTTGTTTATTGCGGAGGCTATTTTGAGGCGCACTTCACTGAATGTGAATACTTGGGTGCTTGCTTCTCGAATGCAGCAAATTCATTTCCTCAATGTTAGACTGGATTTATGGCAGTCTAAGGTGTTTTTTGCCCTTCCATTATTAATAATAGTTCTTGGAGGAAAAAGTGTAAAGGGAGACTAGAATTGGCCTTTTCAAAGTTCAACATGTACTGTACATGGAATTTGATTCGCCTAATTGGTACAGTCACATTACAAAAGAGTGGGATCCACAGAGTCACAGTTGTAGCAGCATCATTGAATCAATTTAAAGTTACAGCATGCGGGTCTGTGGCACTAAACGCTCTAGTTCAGTTCGAAAATGACCCCTTAAAACACAGAGGTATTACAGTAACACAAACTAACCAATTGAGGCAGTGATAGACCACACACGCCAGAGGTTGTCAATGGAGTCTGATGTCTTCAAAGAGAGTGAGAGTAACGGAATTTCTGATGAAAAAAAGATCTTATTCTTTAACAACAAGGTCTTTCTCTGCAGGGATCCTTTCAATAATGATTTCAGATACTTGTACTGATATTGCCTAAAACAAGAAGCTACTGGCTTCAGTATTTCTACTGAGCCTTTTCAAAAACTTTTTGGACCTGTAAAACATTTAGACACCAACATATGCAAAAATGGGGCCCGAGTTTAAAAATATTGGAATCACCCAATGCCATCCCTATTACTGCTAGCATAACTAAAAATTAAATAAATGATTCATCAAAAAAATTGGCTTCTCTCTACCTCTTCATCGTTTGAGTTAAGAACTGTAGAAGCTGCAGTGGCAGCTGTTAAAGCCTTGGACAGGATTTTGGTGATAATTCAAGCAGATTATGTAACTGTTCAGTATAGAGAGCCATTGTGCTTTAATCATAACTGGACCATTGACTATATAAAACATGGTCAAACTTTCCCTGTCTGAAAAGTGAAGTAAATGCAGAAGTGCCTCAAACTTGCATTTTATAAAGGCCAGCAGGGGGTGACTCCACTGGTTTAAAATGAAATGAAAATATGTCTGTAGTTTTAAGTCTTCTTCAGTACAGCTTGATGATCATATTGTAAATTATGGTTCTATGAAGAGTTAAATGGACACTTGGGGGGCCGCCCATTAGTCTGCAGAGTGGTCCTCCCATGCACAGAGGCCTTGTCCTCTCTGCAACGGCCCCAGGTTTGAGTCTGGCCTGGGGCCCTTTGCTGCGTGTTGTCCCCCCCTCGCTCATCCTGTTTCCTGTCATCTCTCTGAAGCTTTCATATCAATAAAGTCATACAAAGGCCAAAAAATGATTTAAAAAAAAACAACAAAGACACTTGGGGGAGTGACTACCTAATGATTAACAAGTTGCCACAACAGTAAATCCACCCTCGTGTCCGAATATAGTCACTTCTGGCTCCTAAACAATGAAATGGTGACACCCATTATGCCAAACTTGAGGCATCGAAACCAATGGGCGATGTCATGGTGGATTTACACTTAATCTGGACATGGCCTTTGGGATTTCTTCAGTAACTTGGATTACCTTGTGTGATAGTGGTTGAAAGAGAGCCACTTGGTACGTTACCAACCATCCCTGTATTTCAATGAGTGTTTGATCTATGAAATAAAGCTGCATTGCGAATTCAACT
Organism: Diplodus puntazzo; assembly: GCA_963678695.2. NCBI lineage: Eukaryota > Metazoa > Chordata > Actinopteri > Spariformes > Sparidae > Diplodus > Diplodus puntazzo. The sequence continues at coordinate 7,101,300 of OZ023176.1, read as the reverse complement.
ATATTTTATAGCACAAGCCATAAATAAAACATGCTGTGATCAGGTGAATAAGGTGCTATCAATTTCAACATCATAAATCCTATTAGAGGAAATGAAGTGTGTTATAATCACTGTTTTGGTAAGGACACGGAAAATGTATTGTTATAGTGTAGCTATATTTCTATATTCAGTGTCAGTGTAGTCCAGTAAATCATAAATTGACAGAATCCATATGAGATGCATATTAATGCCAGGTACACACAGAGCCAGGGCTGATATATAGCTGTAGATGCAGACCAGACAGTGCTGCACACCTCAGCTGATTCACAATGTAGATTGAATAGCTTGTTTCAGTGGACTTTTACAGGTCAGCAGGTTCACTCAATCTCAGACTCACCATCTTCAGCTTCCATGTTGCTGTTTCACTGAACCTGGATCAACAGATGTATGTCAGTCCTCTGCCTTGCTTTCTGCAGCACCACACTGTTCTGTCTCTGTCAGTTACCTCTTACATTAAGTCTGTATTGGAACAGAAGGCTGGAGCTCATCTTAAAACACACACACACACACACACACACACACACACACACACACACACACACACACACACACACCCTCAGCCTCGTATTAATGAACACTGGGCTGGTGTCCACGTCCTGGGCTCTGGCATTGATTGATGCGCTAACATGGCAGTCCTGCCAGTGAAAGTGACAGATACATTTTGCAGGCTTCATCCAACGGCTGCCGACAAAAAACAAATAATCCAAGCTGTGTCACCATCGCGTCACCACCCACCGTCTGCCACCTGATTGGCTATTAGCATCATGTCCAGCACCGGCCCACAGGGACCTTGTACCAGGCCTATCATTGGCTACACCAAGGCAGGCATGACAACCTGTGACATACCTCTGTGTGGGTCTTAGTATTCAAAGAGAGCTGGCCACTGTCTGTCCAGAATACAGTATGCTTCTCTGAGTGACAGATGAGGATCCCCCCTCTGGAAGGAAATAATCCTCTATTGGACACACCGCTCATGGCATGGATACAAATATGGTGCCATGATAGAGTTTGTACTGTGAGTTTGCATTGGTATGAGTATGAGCAGTATATGGAAAGAGCAAAGACGGAAGAAAAAAATCTAAATCCAGATTGGTTTCATAACCCAAACCTCTTTGGTTTGGCTTTTCTGCTCTCTTCAAAGCACAGGGTGCTTCTATTAAGTATTAAATAACTGCATACTGTAACATTTAGAATATATTGTCAGCAAATGCTGCTTTTGTGACCTTGATTCAGCTGCAACTAGAAGTGAAGAGCTGTTTAAATGGGTTTAGCTTCAGGCCTCAGGGCATGAAAAACACTAGAATACTGACTTTAAAATGCTGAGATGTAACTTTCTGTCTTCTGTTTGTAGGAGTAAAGGTGCCACTGTTATACACAGGATGATAATAAGGTTTTTTTTTTATCCTCAGCCTAAAGTGCCAACATAATTTTATATCCAGCAAACACTACTGTATTTGTTCTTTTTCTTTTACATATGTTTGGAATAGAAAGGTATAATAATTGCTCTCTTGCCAAAGTGCCTGGTTTGGTGATCATGCCAACCAGCCACACTTTTAATTTGTAATTCATTAATTGTCTGTTGCCGGGGGTTACTCTACATTCCCAGTCTGGTTATCACAGTTTCTTAATGCCAAGAACAGTTTAAGTTAAAGAGGAACTTCACCTATTATAGCCATTAAGGCCAGTTTTGTACAGATAGGGATTACTACTCAGCTTGTGAGGTGTACAATTGTATAATGTATTTTAGGCACTGTAGAAGTTGTGTCCTATGGGGTCTGAGAAAATAACCTATTATGATGCCATCAGGGTTATCTTGGCTCGGGTTTGGAGACCATCAAATTGTAACTGAAAGACAGTGTTTGCAAAAACATGGAAGTGCAGAGGGGATGAAGTCTGGAAGACACAGGATTTTACAGGCAGGTGGGTCTACTTAAAACATCTTCAGGTCCGAACCCAACGAAACCCAACTGCAAAATTTGCGATCCAAACCTGACGTAAGATATTTTTCCCAATGCTGACAGTTATCTACACAGGATAATGCAACACACTCTAACTATATTTGCCTTTTCCTCTTTCCACATGGCACTAAGAAATGACTTAGCCCGAGCCCAAAACACGATACTGCCGATCCGTCCAGTTTGGGAGAGCTGAGAGTGCTCTATTTGTATATATTTTTGATTGTTGAATTAGCCCTTTGCAGCATGAAATTATTTCGGTGTAACTGATACCATTAATAGGTCAGAAAGAGTTCAGGGAAGAAAGAAGCAACGAATGTCAAAGAATAAACCTAGCTCATTGATATCAATCCCTTTCCTGCTAAAACAAAAGGTTTTGTCAGTCGAACCTCAGACTGACACCCCTGGCAGCTAGTAATATATTCTTGCTTCAAAGGAGATTTTGTTTTACATGTACTTTTTCAGTCCAAGATCATTTAAAGATCGAGGTTTTAAGCTTGAATTAACCCCCTATATCAGGTACACATTATCATGTGTACCTGATATGGTATCAGTCCCCAAAAAGGGACGAAAATTAGCATGTCCACCCAGGTGTTGTGTTTCCATGATTGCGCTTTGGAGATGGAGCTGATAGTCCTGTGACTACTGCATGGTCATTTAACCTCTGAATGAATGCAGATTGTACCCATTCTGACAGAAGACGAAAGCCAGATGGGTGTTTTTGCCTGGTGTGAAAAAGGTATTATTGAAGAAGGAGAATACGCTGCATCAAGGTTGAGGGCTGTTCTGGCATGATGCCCCAGGCCTGCAAACAAACCGCATGCACAACAGGATAAAACACTCACGTGCTTCTTACCTCAGACTTGATTAATGATGAGCTTTCAATACTGAGAATATTGTTTAAGTGAGGCATTGATGATTGGTATGCCACAGGCAGCAGCCAATAGGTGAATATCACAGGACACAATCCCTTACAGGCAGGCACACAAGCAAAAGACACATCTCCATCTTAACAAGAGTGATCCCAGAATGGCCTTCGCATGCCTCTGTATTGTTTAGCCACGGTGTGTGCCCTTTTTCCCAAGCCTTGTCCAACTGGCACACTCTAACGTTGTGCTCACACACACATTTTCCTCACACTCTTACATGCAAATAGACCTGCACTGCATGCAGGGGTGCGTTGTTATTTCCACCCAAGCATCAGTTACACGGAGCAATTCATCCTGTTTGCCACGCTTTGTTGGACCTCATGTTCGAGCAGCGCCTGGTTCACACACACTGTCTTGTACCTCCGCCCAGATAAGCTTTAAAGGCAACAACAACAACGCAGGAACATCATCGACCTCCCAGCTCCTTGTCTGCTCGTGCCCTCCTCCTCCTCCTCCTATAGCAGATTGTTTGCCGAGCCTCATTACTGTAATTAAAGGGCCAGCAAGAACGTCCTAGCTTCTATTCTTCGCAAGGCCTATAAGTCACCCCGTGACTTCTGCTGTTGTATTGTAATCTGAGGACAAGAGGGAGAGCCTGGAGGAGTCAGGGGACGGGTTTGATGCGCAGGGCTTGTTCTTGTTTGCGAGTGGAGCTGAAGGAATAAAAGACTGATAAGGTTAGAGAGAGTTCAGGGAAGGAAGTTTTTTGCCAGAAGCAAAGAATGTCAAAGAGTAATCCTTGGTCTTTGCTGTCAATCCATTGCCTGCTAAAAACAAAAGATCTTGTTAGTCAAACTTCAAGCTGACACCCCCAGCAGCTCTTGACATGCTACTGATATATTGTTGCTTAAGAGAGATTTTTATTTTACCTGTATTTTCAGTCCAAATTCACTTATACTTCCAAGGTTTTAAGCTGTTGCAGTTTCTTAAAGCTTGAAATTCAGTTCTTTGATCACTTGGAGTCGTGCTGCGGTAGAGTATTCCCAGATAGCCTGAAGACAGGTAGGCAACCATCTCCCCAACACAGCTGCGATTTGTCAAAGAGATTTGAGTTGTGAGTGTTGAGTTTAAGCTGTGGTAAGCACTGCTTTTCAACGTCTAGTTGTATAAAGGTGGGGAAATTGATTCTTTTGAAATCATACAGCGGAGAGAATGAATTAGATCAAGTGGGATGTTGTGGAAACAGAAATCCTCGATCTCCTCAGAGAAGCTTAATGTTCTTCTCTTGTTTGCAGTCTGGGGGCCTTATTTATCAGAACATAAATGAAACAAGTTCTACATATGTCTGTACAAACAAGTAAATTGAGTCGAACACACACAACCACTCAAATCTTTACACAACCATGATAGATCTTAACGCTTCTATCCCCATCTGTTCCTGCATGAACAAGCTCATTTATATAGGCTACAGAAGAGGAAGAAGATGAAGAAGAAGAACACTTTGTATGGTCAACCACATCCCTTTTAAAGTCCTATTAACCTTAATGTCGAAGTGATATTAAGCCGACTATAACTTCAGTTTTGGAGATACTGTAGCAATCAGCATGGTTGAATCTCGGCCCTTTTGTTGGTTGGCTGGTTGGTTGGTTGGTTTGTCAGCAGGATTACCCGTATACTACTAATTTCAACTAATCTGCGTTGGAGGATGGGTCTTGGCTCAGAATAGACTTTTGGTTCAGATCCGGATGAAGGGCCAGATTCAGGAATTGCAGATACATGACACTGATTGCGAGTTCAATTCTAGTTTGATGTTTTCGAGTATTTGTACATTGAATATTGTATTATTAAGGTGAGGCTCCCCATTCGGTCCACGATTAATTTGTTGTCATTCATTAAATTGTTCGAGGTTAAAATGATGCTACTCCTGTCGCGTGTATTTTATGGCTGAGAAAGAAAAGAAGTAAAGAAAGAAGGCTTTGCTTGTATCATTTCATTTTGGAAGCAATGTGTACATCATCAGGAACTGACAATCTCTAGTTGGAAGTACATATCAGTTTCCCCTCCATGACACCATGGATCACAACACATTTATTGGTATTGTACACATGATCAGGTGTGGTACAAATATGAACACTCTAACGCACAAGAAGAAAGAATCTGTCTGTAGAAATGAGTTTACCCTTGGTTTAACCACAACACTGTGAGCACACATAAATGAGGCCCCAGGTCTAATGAGATCAGATTGGAATTCCTGTAATTTCATAGAACTTCGTGAACACAAAAACAAAACTCAGTCAGGCAGATAGAATAGCAGGTGAACAGAGTTCAGAAAGGTTCTCTGCTCTTCTTTCTCTCCATCAGTTTTCATTTTTCTGCATGTCCTCTCTCTCTTCGGGTCACATGGCTTGCTTATGCAAAGGCACATTTCCATTTCAGGGGAGTCTAGTCATCTCCGTCTGGAGTCACTGACACGCAGCTAGTCACCATCCACTCGAAGCAAATAAGAAGAGACGCAGGTGTACAGAGGCCGTCGACTCAGAAAGCCCATTAGTTCACAGTACACAGATTACAAAGCTGACTGGGTCGGAGCCGGACCTGGACGGGAGAGCAGAGGAAGCAGACCTAATCTGCCTGCTAGCAGATGGCTCCTCGATCACACACAGCCACCCGCCTGCCAGCCATGTTGGAATGGAGCGGCCGCCCACCGCGAGGTTGGAGAGGGCGTGCAGGCGGAGGAGGAGATGATTGTTATTGAATATGAAATGTCGATCAGTTGGAATGAGCAGGCTATTCGGGTCGGGAGAGGCTCGTATGATTGATTCTCCTATCTGGGTGATAAACAGCGGTACTTTTTATCATATTCATGTTTGCTTTCGTCACTCAGTGAAAAGTTGATCCTCAAACCTGGCTATTGCCCATTTGATGTATTATATGATGCCTCAGTTTATACCACTGATTTATACAATTAGTTGATAAACACTTTTTCGCCGCCGCAGATATTTGATGGCCTTATACCATGGGCTTAATTACTCCCTAATTGCCTTTTTTTTTATATTTCCTCATTAATGACCCTGTGGAATATTTGACCACCTGTGATACTATTGTTTGTATCTTGTTCTCGAGGACATACAGGCGGGATGTGACATGTTTCATCCTGCAATTGACCTCATAGATTCCACCCATCAACAGTTGTTGGTGATTGGTGGTGACCAAAAGTAGCAACGCGGCATAAAAGAAAAGGAAGACTGCGAGTCCATGTGCACATGGATGCAAATAATGCAGGTTCTTAGCTATTAAGAAAAATTGGCCGAGCAAATGCTGTAGGAGGAAGAGAGCGCGGCTTTTGTTGCCCATAAGGATACAGTACATAGAGTGCTTATGCCTTGGTATGAAGAACTGAATGTTAACAGAACCTCATTTGCGAGAAAGATCCACAGGGTACCCTTAATGTATAATTTTTTGAAACTTAACGAGCAAGCTGCAGAATGTTTTCCTTTATCCCCCCCCAAGAGTCTTCCATAAATTCACCTGTTTTACATACATTACAATAAGTTTTGTATGTAATCCTCACCCTTTCTTTCTTAAATATGTACATACCTCCCTAGTCATTTTGGATTTCTTCTTTCACAAAACAACTTCACGAAACATTCGTATTAGATGTACATTTACTGGAAAATGTGTATTTGTACCACCATTTATAATACAGTATTAATAACACAAATCTAAAAGGAAACAATATAAAGTGTAAAATGAAGCCTTAGGACCAAATAAATGCACAGTGCTTAGAGTATGCCAATATTTGGGTTAGGGTTAGGTGTCAAAATAAGAGGTGTAAGTAGTGTAGGATCATGAAAGTTGTTGTCTCTATTGTAAACAGCCACTACTGCTCAGACCGAAATGTTCACAGATGAGGTAATGTTTGGAATTTCTATCCATGTTGTTTGGTCACGACTTCCTTCCTCTCACCTGGAAGCCATGGCGTCAGGCGACCAGATGAAACACACCATCACCTTACAGATAATGATACATTTCACAGGGTCTGACGGTTTTTTTGGAAACATTTGGGATAATGTTATTATTATTATTAATTTCTGTAAGGCACTTTGAGTTACTCCTCTGTATGAAAAGTGCCATACAAATAAAGATTGATTGATGATGATTGACTGATATTAGACAACTCCAAAATATGTATCGCGGCGCAGTTTTTTTTGGACACTTTAATGCAGAAATGCTACAAATTATATTTGTCAGCTTTACACTGCATTGCAATATTTGCCATGAATTGAATTGTGTTTTGTTTCTGGCACTATTCTCCAGCTGAAGATTGAGTTAAAATGATCTATCTGTGTCAATTGCTCAGAGAGACTGTCAACTCCACAGTCAGCTGCTTTGTATGAAAAATGAGAAAATAAGTAGCAAAGGACCCATGTTGTTCTCTCAGAGGTCTGCATACCAGCACGGGGTGGTTGAACAGTCACTGTGCAGACCCATCTCCACTCTGGATCGCAGCATGTGTAGACAGTCAGCGAGCCTCGGCCTGCAGCGGACACTAATCCCAGCTGCTGTCTTTAACTCAGGCACAGCTAAGCAGCATCCTAACAGCTCAGCATATCACACCGAGGGCAATCACGTGAAGACGCCGCTGCTTAATGTGTCCTCCGTGTGTGTGTGTGTGTATGTGTGTGTGTGTGTGTGTGTGTGTGTGTGTGTTACGTGGCTGCCTACAGTCAGGCGAGGGATGTGTGTTGGTGTTGTAGGCGGAGAGTCGGTTTCTATCAAGATATATAGAGCCTCTAGACCTCTGACAGCAGCTGAATGCATCAAAAAAAAGTCTTTCTGTGTGACTTCAGAGGAATTATGTTAAACGGTTATTCCACTTAAAAGCAAGACGTGGCAACAAATGGCCACAGGCAGTGACTCACACTTTATACAGTTATCCCTGCGCTGGATTGCTTCTTTTGAATCATGACAAGATGTTTGTCTCGTAAACAAACACGGCATTTAATAACTATTTTGCGAGATATTTTCTTTATGACTCCCGTCTCGCACTGTGATTGTTCTCTCTGGAAGTATAGGGTCGGGGCTGGGAGTTGAGAATTACATCAGGTTGCATAATGTGGCAGCTGTTACACAAATAGAAAAAAGCTTGAAAACTGTGTTTTTCAAGAGTCTGGGATGTCATTGAAGAGTTTCCTCTTCTCCACTGAAGTCACTTTCTCCTCAGCTGGGTTTCCTGCTCGCATCTTTCCCTTTGAGACACATAGATGCTGCGAAAAGACACAATCTACACACCCGTGTTATCCCGCCGATGCTCCTCATTGTCACTCATTCCCCCCGTCCTTCAGTAGAACCTTTGCTCCTCTCCTCCCTTTATCTCCTCCCTGCCTCTCCTGGCTGTCTTCCCCTCATTTGTTCTCCATGTCTTCGCAAATCTGCAAAATCCTCCCTGTTTTCCTCCCATCTGTCAACAGCCAAAGTCTCTGTCTCAGTGTGTACCCACATGAAAAAGAAATTCCGTATCTATCTACAAATAATGAAAAGTTTCTCATGCAGCTTGGCGCGCCACTCCCAGATGGCTCAACATGGATGAAAGGTGTTGGAACATGGGTGGAATTCTATTTAGTTTAAACACGCCGTAAATACATGTGTTTCGTTTAAAAGCGACAGCTCATAGCCACAGAGGATCTGAATAATGCTACCACATGTAAAACCTAATAAAACACATTATATCTATATACAGTACGTCAGTTCAGAATCACGTTTTTGAATTATACTCACACACAAATATAAGACAGTGAATTGAGACATATTTTGAGTAGGAGTAATATATCATGCATGTGCTTTCTCTTTGCAAAGACTGTAGGACCATTTAAGGTCATTTTTGATGATAAAAATACACATTCGAATGAAAATGACCATGGACAGACGTGTGAAGGATTAAAGGTGAAGTTCTTGCAACAATGAAAAGTCAGTCATTATCTACCCGCCCCCGTGCTGATGGAAGTTTGGGTGCAGTATTGTAATCTATAAAACATTTCTGGAGCTCCACAGCAGAACAGCGTTCTAAAATAGATGGGAACTTGTTTTTAAAATGGCTTCGCACAGCGTAATCCAAGTCTCCAGAAGCCCAGAGATCCCACATTGATTTGGAAAGACATTATTTTCACCACTTTTTAGAACAAAATCCGGAGCTGCTGAGCTAAACGATTGGCTGCACAAGCTTGCATCACACTGCTCGTTGAGGATGTGGACCAAACCGTGCCTCTGAGCATAGCCTCTGTTTGTTATGTTTCTCCAGTCCACACTAATTAATGCAATTTGTAGTTTTATAACAACAGGATTTAGAGGCCATGCTAGCAGCTGTACACAATGTTAGCATCAGCATTTTAACTTAACAAAAAACAAAAGAGAGGCTCAGACTAGGTAAACCTTTTGTCTTGAGACATTGTCAGTATATTTTTTTTTTAAAATAATGATTATTATTTTATTTATTCATACAGCGCCTTTAAAAATAGAGTTTACAAAGTGCTTTGACTGACAAAGTTAAAGCAGGAAGCTCAGCAAAACAATATAACAGAATAAACCCTAAAAAGTCAAGCAAACAGGAAGAAGCCCAGACTAAGGAATAAAAGGTAAAACACAAAGCTCAAAATAAATTGTGATAAATACCAGATATACAAAGAGATTGGCCACCCTGCATAATTTTTCTCCTGTACAGGAGCCTCTTGATCTCTCTCTCCATTGCCCTTCATTCCACTTTCCCCCTGTGTTGCTCTCTCCTTCATCTCGTCGTCCCTCCGTCCATACCCTCTCTTCCTCGGTGGCTGTCAGCCCAGCCAGACAAACTCTGCCGGTGCTTCGACAGGGACTGTCCCGGCTTCTCCAATTACCCAGAAAACCCCTGATCAGAAAATGATCCTCATTATTGACGCCTGACTCCCTGGATTACTGCTGGGAGGATAGATTGCAGGGAAAAGAGGCAGAGAGAGAGAGAGAAACAGAAGTGTCATGAAGGACAGACACAAAAACATTACATAGCAGCAACATAAACAGACAGGATAGATAGATAGATAGATAGATAGATAGATAGATAGATAGATAGATAGATAGATAGATAGATAGATAGATAGATAGATAGATAGATAGATAGATAGATAGATAGATAGAGATGAATGGAGAAAATCAGTGATTGAAGATAAGAGCAAAATCTGAGCTGCAGCAGCAGAGGGACATTGCCAGATTTAGCAGAGGGAGTGTGTGGGCGGCAGGAAGTGTGTGTGTGTGTGTGTGTGTGTGTGTGTGTGTGTGTGTGTGTGTGTGTGTGCGTGTGTGTGTGTTGTCAGAAACTTGAGGGAACACTGTCCTGAGCTGAAACAATCAGGGATGTACTGTATGAAAGGCGAAAAAAGCCGGTCTTTTGCTGTGGCCTTAATTCAGAGCAAAACTGGAGGTGTAGTGCTGACACTTTCACAAGTTGCCAACAAATCTCTGGACTTTAGTTTGACTCAGGACTCCTGTGACGCATCCAAATGTATTTTGGAGCTTTATTCATTCCAGGGACACCTGCTTAATATTCATGCAATGCACATTACGGGACAAGAACACAAATCAACACCCAGCATCCCATTGCCACGTACCTCTTCCCTGAAAACTAATGACAATTCCTCGTTGTCATACTCGTGATGCGTCAATGCCATGAGCCACCGGAAAACAGCGTTTCACTGTCGTTCACTGTTGTTTGCTGTTAGCGATGAAAGGAATGCCATCCTTTTGTGGTAACTATCAAAGCCAGCGATGGTGGCCGGTTGGCATACATAGCCTTTAACTATAAAAACGAAGCTGTCATGATTTTAGGGCATGGTCACACGTGTGCAAAATAAACAAACATGACCAATATTCGCCTCCGATTCACTTTTATTCTATGTCAGCAAAGGGGCAGATAAAACATTCCTTACTAGTTGCAGAACAAAGCAATGAAGGGATGTCAATGAATGTTTTTTGGGGTCCTACAGTATCAACATCTTTACTTTTCTTTCAAATTGAACACCATCAGGATGGGACCTTGTTGACTTCGACTGAGGAGGTCATAGGGCAGTGGAAGGAGTACTTTGGTGACCTCCTGAATCCCACTCAGCCACCCTCTGTAATGGAGACAGAGCTGGAGGATGATGGGGTATCATCGCCGATTTCCCTGGGTGAAGTCAAACAACTCCACAGTGGCAAAGCCCCAGGGATCGATGAGATACCACCAGAAATGCTGAAGGCTCTGGGTGTTGAGGGGCTGTCTTGGACACGCCTCTTCAACATTGCGTGGGGGTCGGGGTCGGTGCCGAAGGAGTGGCAAACAGGTGTGGTGGTCCCTCTCTTCAAGAAGGGGGACCAGAGGGTGTGTGCCAATTACAGAGGTATCACACTACTCAGCCTGCCTGGGAAAGTCTACTCCAAGGTGCTGGAAAGGAGGGTCCGGCCGATTGTCGAACCTCAGATTGAAGAGGAACAATGTGGATTCCGTCCTGGTCGTGGAACAACGGACCAGCTCTTTACTCTGGCAGGGGTCTTGGAGGTGGCCTGGGAGTACAATCTCCCAGTCCACATGTGTTTTTTGGATCTGGAGAAGGCGTACGACCGGGTCCCCCGGGATGTTCTGTGGGAGGTGCTGCGGGAGTATGGGGTGAGGGGGTCCCTTCTCAGGGCCATCCAATCCCTATATTCTCAAAGCGAGAGCTGCGTGCGTATACTCGGAAGTAAGTCGGACTTGTTCCAAGTGGGTGTTGGCCTCCGCCAGGGCTGTGCCTTGTCCCCAATCCTGTTTGTGATATACATGGACAGGATTTCGAGGCGCAGTCGTGGTATGGAAGGGTTACAGTTCGGTGACCTTAAGATCTCATCACTGCTTTTTGCAGTTGATGTGGTCTTGATGGCATCATCGGCTGTAGATCGACAACGCTCACTGGATCAGTTCGCAGCTGAGTGTGAAGCGGCAGGGATGAGGATCAGCACCTCTAAATCTGAGGCCATGGTTCTCAGTAGGAAACCGGTAGATTGCCTACTCCAGGTGGGGAATGTGTCCTTGCCCCAAGTGAAGGAGTTCAAGTACCTCGGGGTTTTGTTCACGAGTGAGGGGATGATGGGGCGTGAGATTGACAGGAGAGTCGGAGCAGCGGGTGCGGTGTTGCATGCGCTTCACCGCATGGTTGTGACGAAAAGGGAGCTGAGCCGGAAGGCAAAGCTCTCGATCTACCGGTCAATCTTCGTCCCTACCCTCACCTATGGTCATGAGCGATGGGTCATGACCGAAAGAATGAGATCGCGGGTACAAGCGGCCAAAATGGGTTTTCTTCACAGGGTGGCTGGGGTCTCCCTCAGAGATAGGGTAAGAAGCTCAGCTATCCGGGAGGGACTCGGAGTAGAGCCGCTGCTCCTTTGCGTGGAAAGGAGCCAGTTGAGGTGGTTTGGGCATCTGATGAGGATGCCACCAGGGCGCCTTCCTAAGGAGGTGTTCCTGGCACGTCCAACTGGGAGGAGACCTAGGGGTAGACCCAGGACCAGGTGGAGGGATTATATCTCTTCTCTGGCCTGGGAGTGCCTGGGGATTCCCCAGTCAGAGTTAGCCAATGTGGCCGGCGAAAGGGAAGTCTGGGGCTCGCTACTGAAGCTGCTGCCCCCAGCGACCCGATTTTGGATAAGCGGTTGACAATGGATGGATGGATGGATGGATGAACACCATCAGGGGCATGATGCCATTTTCATTCATTTATGTTGTGTATTTATTTCATTTGCTTACTAATTAATTTAATGTAAGATGTTGTAAATGTCATGTGTGTTAGGTATACCGTCGCTAGCACAGTGGCAGCATACTGTATGTCAGTAAGAATCGCTACATGCTGTACTACACTGGCATTTGTCATTTGAACACAACTGGCGTGATGTATTTATGTGGCAGGTGGCAAAACAAATTAGTACCAGTCAGTAGCAGTATACGACAGTGAAATATGACTGAAATACGGTTTTGTAAGCGATGCCAACAGCATTCCATCACCCCTATTTGGACTTTTTAAGCGCCACATTTTATCAGCAGTTTGTTCCATTTAATTTCATAATTCTTTCCCAGCAGTAGAAAAGAATACCTCCTGCTGACAGACTAATATCCTGAATCACTTCTATTTGTCAAAAGCCAGATGCCATATTGTTTACAAGTAAGCCACAGCGCTGCTCTTCATCTGCGACGATGAATGACCCTGTTTTGACAGTCCCTCATTAAGCTGTTTAAATCATATGAAACTCAGGGGCTAAATTAGAGAAAGTGAATTGTAGAGAGATGTTATGTCTGCCATTTGTCATTGTTATTTGATTTTCATTAAATTATAAAAAGAGCTGTTGCTCAAATGAACAGAGACAGTGAATTGTGCACTTGCCCCTGTACTGTAAGTGTGCTGTAATAGACCAGTACTAGGCAGTGTGAATGGCTGTAAATAGAGAGGCACTTGGATTTCTACTTGTATCAACTCATATTCTATGAAATTCCCCATATCAACTCTGTAAAACATTTCGCACCTCCACTTGTAGTAAAAAAAAAAGTTTTATTTAACAGTAACATACACCTAACCCATAGTATATATCCACTGCGTTTGTATAGGTGAGTGGTGTGCTACCAGCTGTTTGACCTCTATCTTGTCTGTCCTCTCTTGCTCTCAGGTATGCGTATTCTGGTGACCCTGCTGCTGGACACCCTGCCCATGCTGGGCAATGTGCTGCTGCTCTGCTTCTTCGTCTTCTTCATATTCGGCATCGTCGGTGTCCAGCTGTGGGTCGGTCGGCTCAGAAACCGCTGCTTTGTGGAGGACACCTTCGCCTTGTGAGTTCCATGTTCACCGCGTCAGTGTTGTGACTGGGAATTTGTACGAGTGCAAGTGCAGAGTCTGTTTAGATGTTTAGATGTCACTAGCATGCATGTGTGTCCTGCACAGTTTAATGTTAACTGCAGGATTTTTCACCTACGTCCAATATTATGGACAGTGGTGGAAAGTAACTCAAATGCTGTGCTTAATTGCAATTTTAAGGTACTTGACTTTACTTGAGTGTACTTCATACATCTACTCCTCAGAGGTAATATTGTTGTACAAACACATGATTGTAAAAAAAAAAAGATGAACTGTTAAGAGATTCAGCTACCCCACAACAGCATATAAAGCAGTCAAAATGAGATCAACAACCTTGAAGTACCACTTACATATTGATGCATAATGATCCATTACTTTAATGTCGCATTGACAGGTGCCATTATGCATACCAACTACTTTTACTGTTGGTACTTTATGTCCATTTTGATGCTAATATTATACTTCTGTTGTTTTACTTCACCCAATTAAGACCAAGGGTGCTCATTAAAATGGCATTCTTAAGCCTAAGGCTAACCCTCCTAAAACCTGAGGGTTTTCTGGAAAATTTAAACCTTTATTTATATATATATATATATGTGTGTGTGGATGCTTGTGGCTCCACCAGGCACGTCACGGCGCATTTCAGAAGTGTCCTAGGAGAGCGGCTCTCAACATAGAATACGTGCTGAGTCTAGTTTTGATGGAAGCAGTCAGTAGTCACTTCTACTATCTGCTCAGTTTAAACAAAAAGCAACAAAATCAGAAATACTTGCATTAAAGACACTTAAAACAGGGCAAAGGGAAACCATTTCACTATGTAGTCTACTCAGTCACCGTTGAAGCACAACAAATTCAGGAAAAATGACAAATTTAGCACAATCAGATAATGTCAGACATATCAAGCAAGAATGACACTTTGCTTCTGAAATGCTCCAAGTAGGGAAGGAAGCCGCATGGAGAATGGACGAATCTGTAACATGCGGTCATTGTGAATTTGGCGTGTGCGTTTTCAACATAACCATTCGATATGATGGCTTAAGTCTGTGATAATATTGTAATAAACTGATATTGCTAACACTTGATAACATAGTAAATGTATAGTTAATTAAACATTAGTTAATAGTTATTTCACTGTGAACGAACAATGAAATGCTTTACAAACTGTCGGGTAACCAATTACAAAGTATTATAAACATCAGTGGCATCTTAACAATAAACAATTGATTTATAAATGGTTTATAAAAACATTTCATCACTTATTAGCACTAATAAACTATGACATTACCATTTATGATGTTATTATAAAGTATCACTCACAAAAAGCACCAGTATTCTCAGTTTGAAAAATGTATGTGCCATTATTGACCTTCAGATGTATTCTGAAGGTGCACAGGGTGACTTGATATATTCATCTGTTCATTTATTGTTTTCTTCATTGAGCTGAGATAAAAAAAAAAAATAAAAATCTCAGATGAGATTGCAAACAGGTCTACAGTAAACCTTGACCCCACATTGTGAGCGAGGTCATGTACCAAAGTCAATGAGGTTAGCGATTACAGAGTCTCATCACAGTGATGAATTGGAGCGGGACAAGCTTCTGGTATAATGAGAAAGACCCCATGTGGCTCATGGTATATGGAACATGACCACCCATGACTTATTCATGTTCCCCGTGTCACCCGGCCTTCATTATTCTCTATAGGATTTATGACATCTCGCAGCTGTAATCTAAGTTCATGCATAATGGCTATGGTGAGCTGGCACATTTTTTTTTGTCATCATCATCATTTTAGAAGCCCTCTCTATATATTGGGAAGGTCTGTATTTCTGCATCAGGTGAAATCCGCTGAAGGCTGGCGCTATGTCTGAAGTCATAATTATAATTGTTTTAAAGCCCCCTTCAGTTTCTCTAGAAATCATATTGCTGATACATACATTTTAGTGCTGCAGCCAAGTAACAGCTGTTAACCGTCAACTGGGTTGACAATGACTCTTTATTAGACTGATTGAGAATATGTGAGAGCACCCGGCAGGAACCACTTCCCATGCATCATCTTAGGGTGCCACAAATCAGATCTGCTTCATTATGAGCCTGAGAAACGAGCTTTTTAGGTCATCAAAATGTGAAGCAGCTTTTAAGAATGACTCAATAAATCTGTGTAAGGTGGTCCTGAGGTGTATATTTGAACCGGACTGGTCCCAGAAAGTGTTAGAGGCTTCTATACTATTAATGAAGGCCGCTAGCTGAGAGAGTGTAGACAGACAAGCCAGATATCGCACAATCACCAGACACGCATACCAATTATTCCAGACAGACATGTGCTCTGTAACAGACTGAGATTGTGTTAGCAGGCAGACAAAATTGTGTGCTCATCTCCAAAAAATACACACGGGGGCTCCCCAATAATTCGGCCCCTGGTTTGTAAACACAATTACCGCTGGCTGCACTGATTAGTTCTCACTATCTGTTTGTAATCAGTGAAATCAGCTGCTCGAGGATTTTCATGGAATTAAAACCTGCAGACTTTGGGGCTTCAAAGTTGATCCACTTAAAATTCTCCCCGGTGTGTGCCAAAAGTAAAAGGAGGAATCATCATTTTGCATTAAAAAAAACGCTATTTTAAAAGCCACAGCCTGGCAACAAAAGAAGGCTGCAGTTGAAGGGTGAAGGGCAAACATGCCCTGCTGTCTTAAATTTACTGGGCCTCTTTACTAACCCCTACAATATCCTTTCTTTTTCTTCCCTAAAGCCCACTTGCTTACAAATACTACCACACTGAGAATGACGACGAGAACCCCTTCATCTGCTCCCAGCCCAAAGATAGCGGCATGAGGGACTGCAACTCTGTGCCCAAGCTGTATGAGGAAGGAGGCCTCCAGTGTAACCTGGACATGTACTCTAACATCACTGACAACACCACCTGCATCAACTGGAACCAGTACTACACCAACTGCTCTGATGGCATGGTCAACCCCTTCAAGGGAGCCATCAACTTCGACAACATCTTCTACGCCTGGATTGCCATCTTTCAGGTAAAACCGCTATTCACATCTGCAAGGCATGATTGAACAATTGGGCCAA
Source organism: Diplodus puntazzo (assembly GCA_963678695.2). NCBI lineage: Eukaryota > Metazoa > Chordata > Actinopteri > Spariformes > Sparidae > Diplodus > Diplodus puntazzo. Next base: position 7,084,475 of record OZ023176.1, on the reverse strand, counting down.
AAAAGTAGTAATTTGTAAGGAGACACATTCAGTCTGGTTGGCTGACATGCAACCCTGTAATACAAGATGGAGAGGAAGAGGGAGAAAGGGAGCCTAATTGCCCTAGAGGCTGGTGTAACAGAAAAAGGGCTTACCGGATTAGCAGGTCACCACAGCCACACCACCAGACTGCAGCCTCATTTTTCCACACCATTTGTTTGCTATCTCCACATCATCTGAAAAGCATTTACTTGGAGTGTTCATTCACCCTGTCTCGCTGAGGGATGTAATTTTGTAGGACGAAAGCCAGATTGAAGATGAGTTCTCCCATAAATCTGGCCACTGCTTTGGTTTGCCTGAGTGGAGTAAAGCATACAAGGGGAATTTTTGGGATTAGTCCTCTGCTGAGTTTTGGTATTAGAAAACACTGAACTGTGAAATATGTGGTCTTTTTAATTCCTTTTCTTAATTCCAGTTTCTTCTTGTATGAGTTGTCTGATTACTGTTTTATCTTTGTCTCTCTTTATCTCTTTCCCCTGCCTGCTGTCTTCTTTAGGTGATCACGCTGGAGGGCTGGGTGGACATCATGTACTTTGTGATGGATGCGCACTCCTTTTACAACTTCATCTACTTCATCCTACTCATCATTGTAAGTGCCAATTCCCATTGCCACCAGCTGTGTGCATGTGTGTCGGCTGATGGTTGAACAAGTGGGTCAGTCTGGGGACGGCTGTGTGAACGTCCATTGAGAGTGTGTGAATAACAATGTCATCATATCCCCTCCCTGTCCTTAGATTGGCTCATTCTTCATGATCAACCTGTGCCTGGTGGTCATTGCCACCCAGTTCTCAGAGACCAAGCAACGGGAGAGTCAGCTGATGAAGGAGCAGCGGGTGCGCTTCATGTCCAATGCCAGCACTCTTGCCTCCCTCTCTGAGCCGGGCTCCTGCTACAATGAGCTGCTCAAGTACCTGGTTCACATCGTCCGCAAGGGGGCCAAACAAGTGGCCCATGTCTGCAGGTTCTTGGCTCGCCGTGCCGGGCTCAACATCGCTGCAACGCCACCGCCCGTGGAGCCCCAACGCAGCCAGAGAAGGAGGAGGAAGTCCTCTAGGCAGGGATCTGTGTCGATTCACCACATGATGCACCATCATCACCACCACCACCACCACCACTACCACCTGGGGAATGGCAGTTTAAGGGGAGGAGGGAGCATCAGGTGTCTGGATGCTAGGGATGTTGAGGCTGGTGCTCATAACAACAACGGAGGGGCTCTTGTAACAAGCACAGACACACAGCTTACTCTAGCCCTGCCGCTTTCACTTACAGCAGCCACCTCTGACACAAACCTAGCAATTGTGTCCAGTCCAGCTGCGGGAGGTGCTGATTCCACTTCCCTTCACAGTGTATTCCACACAGAAACTCTTCGCTGTACCCCCTCGCCCACAAACCTGGGGTCGACCCTTGGGCCCTTCTCCCTTGCCCCGGCTCCCATGAACAGGGCCATGAAGAGGAATTCTGTACCCTTTGCAGCCCCAGGACCTAAGAACTACCCCACTCTGCAGGCTCGAGCCCTGGCAGAGTCAAGACGAGGGAGTGTTGCTGCCAGCACCCTGACAAACTTCGGCTTCAACCTGAATATCCCACCCATGCCCCTGGAAAGACGGCCATCGAGTCTGGTGGACACACACACTCCCACAGGTAGACAAATCACAACAAACTAACTAGAGCCGAGGGGTTTCAAGGTGTGCGGTGTTATGAAAGTCTACAGTTATCATACCATGTGCATTTGCTTATCTGCAGAGTTGGTTTTTACCATATTATTATTATGAAAAATCTATACTTCAGGTTTATATGAAAGGTCCAGTTTGTGAGATAGAACCAGAGGTATTTCCCTTTTTATTCCACACATTCCTCTTCTTTTTCAAAACCTGCCGCATCAGGCTGGTTACCTACACTACCATAATGAAAGAAAAATCACTAGAGACAGTTTATCAGATAACATGCAGCATCCTTTGGAGCCATAAAAGGCTAAAAGTTAGTCAGCTGTTAATTTTAATGTAATACACTAAAACCGTGATATTTTCTGAGATCATACCATGATAATCTCATGCTATTGCAACCTTAAAACTAACAGGAATGAGGTCACAGACACGTTGCAGTGAAAATCACAATCATAAATGTTGGGTTTTCAATTAGCTCCATAATCTGCATTCCTTTGCATTAGCTGTGGTGGACCGAGTTTGTTTGGCTGAGCTTCACTGTTAAGTAAAAAAATGGAAGTAGGGCTTGAAGAAAACAGGGGTGTCTCACTCAGTCAGAATCAGTGTTTAAGTTCCATATTAGTGGTGAAGGAAACCAGGTGACACCCCATTGGAAGTGTTCCCATCTCCGCAATCACCTATTTGTTGGTGTACAATATCAATTTGTCATGATCAAGCCTCAACTACAACACTATCCAGAGTGCGTGCTTTTGCGAAAGACTGATAATTGCAGTCAATAAAGGTTAATTCTTCATGTCTAAGCTCGCAGCCAGTTTTGTCTCCCCCGGCCAAGTTTCTAGAGGCAGTGGACTCAGTAAAAGTCAGGCCAGGTCTGTTCAGGTTGGACAGACGATAGCAACATTGGCAAACAGCCAGACAGGCCACAACGCAGCCTGTAGAGACAAGGCATTACTCATACAGCACACATTGTCCATCACCATCAAACACACTGGCTCTGACACACACGCGAATGTCTTGAAATGCTATTGTTCACAACAGATCTCTTTCATTGGATTTGACTATTTGTCTAAACCACTTCATGAGTGAAATTTATCACAGTCACGCTGACTTTACTGCTGTTTCTTTCTCTCTGTCTCACTTTCTCCGCCTGACCTTTCTCACTCGGCTGCAGCCCAGCTTTCAAGCCAGCTGTCGGCTCGTGACCTCAGCACTACCAGCAGCGCCATGGACACAGCGGCATTGACATTGGACCTTGAGAGTTGCCCCTACTGCGCAGAAGGGGCCACCGATGGCAACGAGACCCCCGGAGACTCTGACAGCGATGGCGTGTATGAGTTCACGCAAGACCTCCACCACAGGGACAGGAGAGACAGCCGGCAACCCAAAAAGAAACGCCTCAGGCTGGGCAAAACGGCGGCGAACATTGTTCGCTTCTGGAGGCTGGTGTGTGACACGTTCAGGAAGATCGTGGACAGCAAGTACTTTGGACGAGGGATTATGATCGCCATTCTGATCAATACTCTGAGCATGGGGATCGAGTACCATGAGCAGGTGAGTGTACTCTCTGAAATGTGTGAGTGTGTGAACTTGACTGCAGCTGCTGGATGGCGCTCCACTGAGGTAGTTTGCGGACCTGAAAGTTCTCAACGGGAATATAGTCGTTCATAATGGGACGTCAGATGAGGCCTAGTAAAAGACTGTAGGCAGGTGTTAGTTACCTTAGATCCTCTGTGCACGTGTGTCATTCTGTGTGATTGTGTGCACTCCACAGCTCCCACAGGCCCAACTGGAATTCCTGATGTATCTCTCTGGCCTCGTTTGTTTTGTACAAGCATAATTACAGCCATGTGAGAGAGAAAACGGAAATGAGAGAGTACGAGAGACAGAGGATACAGAGAGAGAGGAAAAGAGGAGCAGGGGTGATTTAAGGGGTCAGGAAGGCCCCACAACATCTGACAGAGATATTTTCTCTTTCTATAACTCTCAGTCTGCAGTTTTTTTTCCTACTCCTGGGCTTCTTACTCTTTGACCCAATTTACTGCTGATTTTAACAATGCAATCTGTACCAGGATGCTTTGTCTGGATAATGAAAAAGGCACAGCAGTGCAAGGTGTGAATGCGCACAGATTACATAGCAATTGACCGCAGGTCGTCTGGAGAGCATCATGACCAGACCGCAGACTTGTGAGAATGCAACATGTACACTCAAGAACAGCTCTACCACTCCTCCCTAGATCGGAAAGCTATAGTACGTTGCGACAGCATAGCTTGCCTCATGCTAGCAAACATGTGTTTGTTGTCAAGCCTCACTTACTGTAGGTTGCACAATAAGATCAGATTCCAACAAGAATGAGCTTTATCCTACCTACCTCACTAAATTGCTTGTACTTGAACAAAGACATGATTCAGGATGCAAACCCCAGACTTTGGTCGCCACCTGCCTGTCCACCTTTTGCCTAAGCTTAGCTTATTTAAGTATACATGTATTAATCATGGTTATTTTAAAGTGTTACCATTTGGTTTTACTTGTTCCTTTCATACATTAGAAGATTTGTCATACTATTCATATGAATGGCTTTCACTTTTCTCGAGGTAATATTCTAGCGCGATGTCTTTACTGTTACATAAGTTTGACTTTTGGGTACTTTTATAGTAGATAATCTTCTCAGTGAGGTAACGCGCTACAAGTATCACTCATCACTTCCTGTGCTCAACTGATTTTCCTCCAGTGTTCAAATGTATTCAATCGAAACACTCTACCAAGACATCCTGGTTTGGCAATGCATTTTTCTTCTGATGGCTGTTTTGAATAAAACAATTTGCAGATGAAGAAGCATGTTGTGTTTGAGGCTGTAGTGTTGTGTTTTTGGCAGGGGTGATTTTGTATAAAGTTATATAACACAAGTAAAGTGATTGACACAAGTATTGTGTGTGTTTGTTTGTGTGTGTGTGTAGGTGTGTAGTAGGAGTAGCAGAGCCAGGTTTTACGGGGTTACTTTCGGTCGCTGACCTAGTGCCTATAAACAAAACCAGATGCCAAAACATCCGCAGCACGCACACACACACACACACAAACACACACACATGCATGCACACACACACACACAAACACACACACACACACACACAAACACACAGGAAGTTTTACAGCTTTGTAATCTCCACCTTTCTCCAATCGTTACTTCTCCTGTCTCTTCTCCTTCTCTGTCTGCCACTGCTTCACCATTTTTTTCTCCTTCCTTCTTTCTGTTATTTTTTTTCTGTTTCTTCTGCTTCTTCTTTTCACATAGCCTCCTTCCTCCTGCTCTTCCTTAACTTTCCTCTTTTTTCCTCATTTTGTTTTCCTTCCTCTGTTCACTTTCGCCTATTTTGTCATTCTTTCTTCCCATACTCTCCTTCTCCTCTGTCTCTAGCCCCTCAGAAGTCTTTCCTTCTCTCTTCCCCGAGTACCCTTTCCCCGTTTGGGTAACATGGATCCCTCTCGTCTCCAGACAGGCTGCTGAAAAACTTAACTGAGACGCTTCATTGATTGCAAGCCCATCGACATCCAGTAGACATAAGGATCACTAAGCCTCTGTTTGTCTGTGTAACTGCATCCACATGGAGGAGAGGCTGGGTTTCAATTTCCATACATCCTCCAGCCAAGTTTTCTGCTGGAATTTTTGTACACAGTGTGCACCCCGTGCCACTGCCACTTTAGGAATTAGACAAGTCTTACCAACTGTTTTCAGTGCTGCACATGTTTAAAATCATCCTTCATCTGCACCCAGATGATAAACATAGTCAGCATGTTTCCAAGGAAAAAGTGGAGAACTTGTGTCCCTAGTTGGTTTGCCCATAGTGGAAATGGGAAAGATGGAAGAGATATTTACAGCCTGGGTTTTCCACGTCTAGTTAAAAATGTAAAGTTGATGTAAATGGTATTAGCACGCTGGTTTGATCCCTAAGTACATTGAATGTCAGATAATTTATCAGACTTTTTATCAAGTGATTTTCATATGGGTGGCTTTCACTTCTCCCAGAGTACCATTTTAACATGATATCTACTTTTACATGATGTTCTGGCTCTGCATTGCTAGTGACGTAGTGTTCCACCTCTGTAATGGATATATGTAGCAAGTTAACTCTCAAAGGCTGACTTAGTGACTAATACAACACAGCCGAGTCACATTGAAAGCCTTCGATCAATTCGAGAGGCTTTTTTCCCCTTATTCTGCAGTCAAATCTTCTAAGTGGCTCAACCGCTGCAAAAACCAAGGAATTATTGATTGCAGATTTCTCCGATCTATGCTATCTATAAATCTATACTGACACACCACAGGGAATATGCTGAGGTCTAATGTTAGATGGGCCTGTACTACACTGTTTTCAGTGTAGATTGACTTCAATGACAAACGACAAATTACATTTTTCCAGTAAATTACTTCAACTTTTTGTTTCCTGCTGCTCAGACCATCTTGATGGCCCATGTACACATACTGTCTGTATTCTAGAGTTTGTAGAGCTAGAGATGCACCTTCTGTATATCATCTGAAAGTTCTTGTATAGGGATAACTGTCCCTTCAAGAAATTGTGTTTCATCTCTATTAACTTTGACAGCTTAATCGATCAAGTTGACCCATTTTGCTGTCCCCCCTTCTGTTCTTTAGATATACGACACACACAGAAATGCGCACACATCCACCGACACACAGGCGAGATACAGAAGTATGTATCATTCAGATGCAAATAAGGGTGCAGAGTTCTGATTGCGTCTTCAGGAAAGTTGAACAATATTCACCCCAATTAGTAATTGATGATCACATGTGCAAAAGTAAAACAAAACGTCTACCTATTTCTAAAGGCCAATCAATGTTTCTGCTGGCGGCGGGAATGATTAAATATAATGTGCTTATTAATGATGGATTATAGTGATTATGAACAGGATGTGTGTATCTGACAGAAGACACTTTGTCACAAAGGTAGAGTTTCTGCAGCTGCGTGTGTTTGCATTGCATGTGTCCAGATTCCAAGAACAGTATTTCCCACTGCAGTTAATTTTTGCCAATAAAAAACCCACTTTCGTATATCCCACTGTATATCTGTTATCGACATTTACAGTTTTTTCAGTTATTAGTCCCTCTGTGAAATGCGTTTTTGGTGAAAAGTTGTCAAGGACACAGATAGTATGCTAAATGTCTACTGGTATAGGCTTGTTTATTCGGTAGTTACATGCATTTACCTTACGATACAATGGAAAAATGTTCACAATGTTAGAACATGAACTTAATATTCATGTATTCATGACAAATATTATCCTTGCCAAATTTTTTTTCAGAACATATTAAGGTAAAGCTACTACAAGAAACTGTTAGAATAAGTAGAAGAAACATGACTCTGATTGAATGTTAATTTAAGTAAATAAAGTCAAGTTTGGTTAAATCAGGTTAAGTAAGATTAAGTCAAGTGAAGTTAGATAAATTAAGTCACGTTTGGCTAATTTAAGTGACTCGGATTAAGTGAAGTAGAAACGTTCTTTTGAACAGCTTCAACTTCAATTGAATGCTAACCGAAGTCAGTTAAGTTCAGATGGGTCAACTTGTGTTTATTTAACTTAATTTAACTTAAATTGGGTTAGGTTAAGATATTTCACGTTAGGTTAAGTCAAGTTTAGTTACTTAACTGTAACTTTAAGTGAGGTAGATTAAGTTAAGTAGAAACATGACTCAATTTAGATGCTAACTTAAAGTTGTTAAGCTAAGATGCTGTAAGCATTGTTGTCATTTAAGCTAACCTCCATGAGACCCATGAGAAGAGACATGGGTTACTGAAGTTGAGTTAAAGCTAGCCACAGTTAAGTTTATGCGTGTCAGTGTTTTTTCACGATGATAGTGAGGCTGTATCAACGAAACTCCTGAGATGTAAACTGGCGTCTTAAGTACAAGGACCATTGTACATGCACACACATGTCCTTCAAACAAAGATATATTTTTACCCTGTAACCCATTAGTGTTTGTGGATCTACAGAGCCTCCCTCTCCACTTCCTATCTCTTTAATGCACACTCACACATACGTGCACACTAACACTCTGTGCTGCTTGGGAAACAGTCCATACATGCTCTCGCTTGGAGGGCAACGGAGGGGGCAAGTGCAACAAATGTAAATGTGCGCGCAACACAGAGATGGAAGGATAAAAAGATGATTAAATAGAGTGTTGGATAGGGATGACAGAGTGTAAGGACCTGGAGGCGAGGGGATAGAGGGGGTGATGGGTGAAAGAGTGGAGGCGGACGAGTTGGACGAGCGAGGAGAGGGTGTCTGCTTTATCTCCCCGTGCAGTTTAAGAGCGTTACCATTTATGGTGGAGCTGATGGAATAGTTGTGAGTCTGCCAACTATGTGACACAGCCCATAGTCTATTTACTTGGGAAGGTCAACCTCTCTCTCTCTCACTTTACATAAGAAACTTCCCTCGATCTTTATGCCCCCCCCTGCTCTCCTGTCAGTCTTCCCACTCCCTTGATGAAGAGTGCTGATGCTACCGTGAGGTTAAGAGATGCAGAAAAGACAGAGGTGTGGAGGGAGAAGTGGCTTGAAATGCGCTGGTCCTGTTTTAGTAATTGCTGTTGCTGTAGTAGAGAATGCTTTTTAGCACTGACATGAATATTGATTCAGCCCATAGCTGTTACATGAGCACAAAGTGATCTGAAGTCACTCTTGGGTCACTCACTTGGTCTACATTTCCCACAGGTGACGTTTTGAATGTACTAACCTTGAAAGCTATGCACTTGAAAAAGAAACTACATGTTGTAGAGTGAGTCTTTAAAATTCTGAGTGGTGCTCAACAGTGATGCATTTCTCTTTTTGAGTCACCTTAAGAATGGCATGTTTGGGTCAAGTGCATGGGGATTGACTTTAAAGGTCCTAAATGCCAAATCAAGCACCACCAGTGTATGCAGCTCAGCACCAGCATGTTAGACCCTTCGCCTCCCACGCACCCTGCTGTGTTCCCCACCTGTGTAATTACCTGCACCCCGCCAATACAGGTGTAACAACCTGTGTCGCTGTCTTGTAGAGTATTTAGTCTCTGTGTTCCATTCCCTCTGTGCCGGTTCATCTTGTTCTCCGGTGACAGTGTTCCATCGCTTTCCTAGCGTGTCATTTTTTTTTTGTGAGTTTAGCTATGTGACCATCGCCTGACTTTATGACCGAGCCTCTGCCTGCCAATTCTGATCCCTCTGCCTGCTCTGATTGACATCCCGCATACCGACCTCTACCCAATAAACTGACTGTATTTTACCTGCAACTTTGTGCTCGAGTCTGCCTCTGAGTCCGAGCCTGTGGTTCATGTTGTGACAGACAGTAGTCATGCCCGCTTGTGTACACAGGGACCAGCAGGATGTGGAGACTGGAATTTGTTACTGGCTGTTACGGTGTTACTGAATGCTATATCTGTTTTTTTTCTTACATAATCCTTTAGTCGCCACAGCTGCCTTACATTTACATTTCAGTTTAAGAGGTAGAATGTGTTGCGTTTATTGTAAGGCCTGACGTTGATATTAGTTTTAAAGTTAACACTTGTTGCATTTCCACAGGCTATGGAATTAATGGACAGTGGTCAGTGTATTTGCGTCTGTTTGAAGGCATTCTCACACACATTTGCTTGTCCCCTTGCCAAATCCAGAGAGACAGCGGAAAGACCCTCTCGTCAAGGTTCTTGCTCCAACTAGAGACAATGTTTATTCAGCTTTTATCCTACCCTGCCTGAGGAACGCAGCGTTGGCATCTGCAGACACTGGCCTCCCTCCAAGACAGGCCTAAGAAAAGTGTTTTTTTCTGATCCGTACAATGGTGAGACGTAGACGGCAAAACAACAGCTCCTAATCCTGGTTTATAGAAGGAGGGCTTTTCCAGCCTTGAAGCCCATGAAACCAAAACGAGAGAATCAATGAAGTGATCAAATGATGGATCCAGTTATTTTCTGGTTCAGTGAGATGTCAAATAACATGCTGCCTGTATTTAGCACGCTCTCCTTTTAGGTCCTGCTCTGAATCAACCACTTTATTCCCTTCGTATGGTCCCATCTTTAGAACAATACTGTATGGTGGTAACACACTAAAATAATCATTAAAGGTTCTATTTGTAAGAAAAGATGATTTTTGAGTCTCATTCCGTAAAAATAGCCCTTTTCAGATAGAAAAGGTGGCACATCTGCAGCAAGGTAAAGGCTGCAATGTGCTGCCTTTTGTATCTAAAAGGGAGGTGTAATATTCCTTATTTTCCAAAAAGCCGTCACTTTGCCGCCACTGGGGTAGGCGTAAACATGTGACGTGACGTGAGCACGAAGTTGGGCGAGAACAGTGAAGCAGGTCAAATTTGTCTTCAAAATAAGAGCTTTAGATTGCACCCCATTGGAGTTTAGAACTGTGAACTTAGCGGTGGGCTTTTAATTTGAAAGTAGCGACCGTTAGTAGCTTGGCGCTACAACAACAAGTGGACAACGAAGGCAGCTACAGAGATCAGTTGTTTCCTGGTTTTAAACTCCCCGGCTGTGGGTCGCACAACAGTGCACGTCATCGACACCTCCAGCCATCTCACACAATTGCCGGCCCATCGACAGCTCGGATTTAGGTAGCAATGGAGAAAAATTGTACCCTCCGAGGCGTCAAATTGGCGGACCAGAACAGACCCCCAATTTACTGCATTCTGTCTAAATCCATGGACCTTACCGCAAAAAAGACAAATTGACGACTTGCTGCCCAGTATAAAAACGGCTAATGATACTTAGGGATTGCAGGACGGGTCGGCTGTCAGCCCAAAGTATCAGTTTTTGATGAGTTGGGTAACCCAGGGCATATTATTTGACAAGTTGGGAATGAAACCCAAAAATCAACTTTAAACACACAGGGCAAAGTGTGATCGATTAAGTAAATTGTACTACTACACACTCCAAATCTGATATTTAGTAGTGGTGTGCGATTCTGAGTATGATGAAATAATCATTGAAGACAGAATGTATGTTTGTATTACAAACAGCAAGTCTCCTAATAATGACCCCTGTGGAACATCAGATTTTAAGGAATAGTTTGACAGTTGGGAAAATACACTCCTTTACCTTCTATGGAGACCTAGATGAGAACAGCACAGCCAGGCTAGCTGTTGTCCCTCATTCAAGTCGTTGTGCTAAGCTCCGGTAACTGGCACTGGCTGTGGCTTCATATTTGTGGTTGTTTAGATCTCCCTGTCTAATTCTTGCCCAGGAAAAAAATGTTGCGTTACTAAGCAAACCACTTGATTAAACCAACACACACACACACACACACCTGCACATACACACACATACCAGACATAGTGCTGCATCACTGACAGTCGGGAGCTGAGTGGCTCGCAGCATCCCGTTTAGATTAGATCGCATCAGATTAGGTGACATTACATTAGCGCTAACCAGATTACACTATTCCTCATCCAACACACTTTACCTCCTAATGCTCCTGCAGCCTCATTACCCAGGAAACAGCCATCTAAGGAAGCAATTACAAAAGCAAGAATGTCTTTCTCACTTACACACTCGTGCACATGGACACATTCATCTCGCTCTAGGTAGTATGCACACCTCAGTGGCCATTAGTCAATTAAGGAATATATCCCGTTTGATAAATTAAATGTCTATGAACCTTAGGCAATGCTGACATGCCTGTGTGGTTGTGGGGGAATTTTTCGACCTCCATATCTTTTGTGTGCTCCCATGTGCGATTCTATGTGTGAGAAAGGTTTTTATGGTCTCATTCTCTTGCGGTACTCTTGCATGATGTCTGAGGAATGTCTAATATACAAGCTGGAACAATAGCAGAACAGAAACAGTGGGGGAAAAATAATGACCTGAACCTCAGTCTTTCAAGGCCAGATGTGTGCAGTCCAAGTCTCACCTCATAAAAACTGTACTTCTTGTTCTGGCTTATCAATCGCATCTATTATAAAGCTGCGTGTGCATGTGTGTGTGCCTGCACGCATTATTATAAGTGTGAGTCCGTGCAAAGGCTTTTCTTTCATACAGTATGTGCGCTTACATTCTAATGAGGGGAGGGGGTTTATGTGTGTGGCCCGTGGATGTGTGAGCAAACGCGGTTATTAGTGTAACTTTTGGGCACACCTCTGTGCATCTGTGGTGTCATGATTGTGGACATGAGTGTGTCTGGACGTAGCCGTGTGTGAGGGCATTCATCCGAAAAGAGCGCATAAACATCTAAGTGCCCTAGCATTTGTTCGCCCTTTGAACATTTCTTAATCGGACAAAGTGTGTGTGCGTGCATGAAGGGCTCGCCTCCGCCCCCCTCGTCAGCGTTCAAATGAATGGACACAATAAAGCAGTGGGATCAAAGGAATAGATTTGTCTGTGTCTGTGAACCCAGAGACAGACAGAAGAGACACAGACAATGACAAAGAGGTGAGATGAAACAGGAAAAAGCTTGTTTTTCAGGAAGCGGAGTTCCCTGGCAGGAGCGGCACTAGAGGCTCTGGACAAATTATTCTTTTTTAAACCAAGAGACAGGAGGGCAACGATGTCGCCCTCCTTGCATATTTTCTACACTATCCATTTAACGTTGCTCATGTGTTGCGTGATGCCGTGCTTAACAAGCAAATGTGATGAAATACACTCTATTTACATTTTTCCTGCCGCAGCTGAAGGAAGCAAGAAATCGTTTTCCAGCTCCAGGTTTTCAGGTTTACGTACCCAAAAAGTGACACACAATCAGCTGTGAAAACACGTAATTTCCGTTAAATTCAACAAATGTAAGCCACACAATGTAAAAAGGGCATCGTGTTCGGTAATGTTTAACTGCTTCTTAAAAGCTGCAGTGACAACAAGTTTGTCATAAGCCAGTGAAATGTTCAGGTTTGAGGCTCCAGGCTCTCAATTATGGTGCAATATTGGGCCTTGGTGTTGCCGGACATTCCTCTCTGCCTCTGGGCCTGCTGTTACATTCCAGTCTTATGGGACATAATGACTTAACCTCTTCCACTCCCACCATATTTTGAAGCAAAAACGCTTTAAATTCCATGCACAAATTATAATGGCTGTAGCTTCTGAACTACTTTGACAATATGCATGAATGAGGGCTTGCCAGAAAGGGGACACTGTAAAGTCTCTTGTGAAAGTGTCAGAAAGTTTTCAAGTATTACTGGACCAGAGCAGTGGGCCAGTAAGTGAGCCAGAAATTAAGATTTTTTGTCCGCCTAAAAATAAATTAACTAATAATAATAAAAAATGGTCAGTGTGCCTTTATCCATGAAGGTAAATGACAGTATGGGCCTGTAAGCACACTATCAATGAACACCTGGTTCAAATTTGAAGAAGATAGCACAAAGTATGATCACTCTGCTGTGTTTTTTTCATGATAAGATCCAGGCGAAATTAGAATCCAAATGGACACATGTTAACCAAATGGTATACTGAGACACCACATTTTATCACACAAATTTGCAATGTTGAACTGTTCAATTATTGTTGGGTATTGCTAACCTTTTACCAATGTGTATAACTCTGTGCAATAACCAAGCAATACAGAAATACTGTATATCTGACTCCAAATCAAGCAATTTATTCAATCAAGTCATTCAATAAAAGAAATAAATAAACTATGTACAAAAATGCTTAAAATATCAACACAGTGGAATTCATCAGAAAACATTCAATAAAATAAATAAATAAACTATGTACAAAAATGCTTAAAATATCAATACAGTCGAAAACATCAGAAAACATTGAAATAAATAAATAAATTATGTACAAAAATGCTTAAAATATCAATACAGTCGAAAACATCAGAAAACATTGAAATAAATAAATAAATTATGTACAAAAATGCTTAAAATATCAATACAGTCGAAAACATCAGAAAACATTGAAATAAATAAATAAATTATGTACAAAAATGCTTAAAATATCAATACAGTCGAAAACATCAGAAAACATTGAAATAAATAAATAAATTATGTACAAAAATGCTTAAAATGTCAACACAGTGGAAAACATCAGAAAACATTCAATAAAAAAACTATGTGCAAAAGTGTAGCATCACTGCAGTACTTGGGGTGTGTGTGTGTGTGTGTGTGTGTGTGCGTGTGTGTGTGTGTCTGAGTGAGTGAATGAGTGAGAGATAGAGTGAGTGTGTGTCTGAGTGAGTGAGTGAGTGAGAGAGTGAGTGAGAGATAGAGTGAGTGAGTGAGTGAGTGAGAGATTGAGTGAGTGAGTGAGAGATAGATTGAGTGAGTGAGTGAGAGATAGATTGAGTGAGTGAGTGAGAGATAGAGTGAGTGAGAGATAGAGTGAGTGAGTGAGTGAGAGAGAGATTCATGCCGAATGTTTGTCATGCCACTCAATGTAGCAATTTCTTTTAGGAAGAAGGCAGAGGGGGATATTGCACTTCCTGCACATGACAGGGGTCCTGTTTTTGCACAGGACACATTTCCTCCGACCTATTGTCGCATCCCCAGAGGGAAAGATAGGTCCACATGTTGCCATGGATTGCTTAGGCTGAGAGGGTGGCTCCTGTGTCATCTCCCTAATGAGGACTTCCCTGAATTTCTTCTGGGTCATGGGGGTCTCTCCACGTGCTTCTGTGAGCTGCTTGTGTAGGATGAAGCTGTTCACCACAGCAATATCCACCATGTGGTAAAAGATCTTTTTGTACCACTTCATGGTCTTGTGCAGAACACTGTAGTAGCCGATGAGGGCATCAGAAAGGTCGACCCCACCCATGTTGGCATTGTAGTCCTTCACAGAATCCGGTATGGGGACATCTTTTCTCTGGACAACTCCATCCTCATTCCTCATCCTCCTTGATGCCTTGAAGCCACTGTAAGCCTGGTGGTAGTTGGATGCCACCGTCACCTGTTTGGTGTCCATCCACTGGACAAACAGCAGCTTCTCATGACGCAGCCATCTAATTTCGCCCCGCTTTGCCGTCTTCCCCAGCTTGTTCTCTTTGGTGGTAGGAAAACCTCTGCGGGCTTCTCGCATAGTCCCACAAGCCATCATGCGCATTTTCTCAAGATCAGTCAGGAGCTTAGGACTGGTGTAAAAATTGTCCATGAACACCTGATATCCGGTTCCCAACAGAGAAACATTCAATAGCCTCATCACAACAGAGTGGCCCAGTCCATCTTTCAACTGTTCTGCTGTCTTCCCCTCATAGATAAAATAGTTCCAGGTATAACCATGGTTGTCAGCAAGCACAAACATCTTGATTCCCCACTTTGTTGGCTTCAGTGGCAGATACTGCTTGAAACTCAGTCTTGCTTTTGTAGCTATCATCCTCTCATCTATGGAGACTTGTTTGTGAGGATGGTAACAGGCTTGACAAGCTGTTAAGATGTCTAAGTACAGTGGCTTTACCTTGAACAGACGATCATATAGTGGACTTCCCCTGCGTTGTTCATTTTTTTCATCGTCATCAGGGTCACTGAGGTGGAGACACCAGAAGATGGTATTGAAGCGTTTTCTGGTCATGACTGAGGCTGGAAAGGGGAAGTTGTAAGGTGGCACTTTCCTCCAGTAATCATCTTTTGTAGGGCACCGCACTAGTCCACAGAAAATAACAACAGCCAAAAAGGTGTAAAACTCTTTTGTCACAAGTGGTCTCCATGGGAACTTTTTTCCGGCCGCCTTCACCCTCTGTGCCATCTTGTTGGTGTTTATTATCAGTGTACGTACAACTGTGATGTTGAAAAAGAGTTTAAAAAGTTGAAAGGGTGACCATTGTGATTGTCTGTTGACAGTGGGGCCACATGGTTGGCGAGGGTGAAACCTTTGTGGGGGAGGCTGTGAGTCAGGGTGCTCCTTCTCAAGCCACCTGTCACCACTATGTGTAGTGGGGGTCTGTGCAGGTTGTGCTTGTGTGGACACAGATTGGGTTTTGAGTCTACTTCTATGGCCAGTGCTCATTTTGGCTTGTTGTGGGGTGGCTGCTGGAGATGTCCTCGCAGATCTCCTTGCTCTGGAGGACAGTAATGGTGGCGGGACTGATAACAGAGGCCCAGCCACATCTGCATCATTTTCCTGTGGACTGATAGAAAATAGAATGAGATGGTAGTTTATTCCACAAATTTATAGAGGAATGTAGTGACAGGTGAAGCAATATACCTTGACTTTGATTTTTTCCTGGTCTGGGCAGCTGTTGAGACCAGTGGAAGCTCCCAGTCTGCGTCTCTATCAGGCTCCCAGTCCTCATCATCATCTTCATCAAGACTGAGAAAAAAACAAATAATGTTACAAAAAATGTTACAGAAGCATTGTTAGAAACAATATATTAGAATTACAATAATAGTCTGATTTAGGGATGCACAATATTCTGATAACAAGAACTATGACCTATCCTTATTTATTTTTTTATTAGCTCCTTATGTCGTCAACTCATGGGGGCGTGTCGACACGGGCAGACTTCACGTGCCTTCATTCATATTGCCCAGCAAAAAGTTACACAGGAGGACTGACAGTATGTGCAGCAGCCCCAGCGAAGGAAGATCAGACAACAAATGTAGCCTACACGGGCATAAATGTGCATCACCAGTAACAACGGCCCAGAGTTATATCTCTATGGCTCTGCAACGGCCCTGCAAAAAAAGGACTTCGCTGTGGTCTCCAGCCTACCTGCAGCTCTGCTGCACCTCTCTTTTTTGTGTTTGGCTGCACTTTGTATAAAAACAGTTAAACTGCGCGATCAGCTGAGACAGAGTTTAGTGAATGTGGCGCTGATCAGCTGATCACTGTGTTGAACGGCAAAAAATAAAATAAAATAAAATAAAATAAAAAAAAGCGATCGCCCCCGCGAGCGTTATAATTGTGTCGGTTATCGGTCAGAAAAAAAAACAACATCTAAATGTACATCCCTAGTCTGATTACATGGTGCTAAATAGGTATTGTAGTCATGAGTATACGAGTACACATACCGGTTTCTCTTTCGCGGCTGTGATTCCCTGCCCTGGGTCGCGAGAGAGAACTTCGGAGGCAGCCTGTCATCCTCATCTTCCTCCTCATCAAGGCTGAGAAAAATAAGAAATAATACTAACATTAGCTAACGTTATAACGTTAGTCAACGACAGTATAACCTCTCCTGTAATACAACCAACGTACCCACGTTTAGCTGATGAGATTTCATCATAAAATACACCACACAACATTCAAATATACAGGACATGCTAATAAAACAAATGATACGATGATGAACTCACTTGTCAATTTCCGGATCGATCCCTTTTTGAAAAAGTTCCTCTTCTTCAGTGATGTAATCCTCGTCGCTGTCAGATGAGTCGGCAAATATCTTTAGTAAAACTTCTTCTGTGGAGAAAAGTTTTTCATTTCTTTTCGCCATTGTGACGTTAGAGAACACCGCGGTGGTTTCGCGCTCTTACATACTCTTCTTCTTCTTCTTCTTCTTCTTCTTCTTCATCATCATCTTGTACACATTTACAATTGAATAGGCTAAATCTTTATTTACACGGCCCTCCATCATAATATCAACACACACAGCCCCCCCCCCTTCTGAAACCTAGCAACATAAACATCCGTGTCTTCCTGTAATTTCAAAATAAAACCGAGGGACCGTCTCACTCGGTTGAAACGAAGCTAACGACGATTACGCGTTTGGACTGTGGATATTTCGTAAATTCGTGTACAAAATAGATAAGAAATAAAATAAATAGATACTTTATTTAAAAAAAATAACCTAGTGAAGCTACTGATACCAAAAACGTCATGTTTAGTGTTGTAGTAAACCCGGGCAAACTGAGACTGCAGAAGGGGAGGGGCTTAGGGACGCCGGCGTCCCCCGGGAGTAGAACAGGTTAATACCAAGCAATGACTTGTAAGTGTTGACTTGTTTAAACTGAGACAAGCTGTCAAGATTCTCTTATTGAAGTTCTTTGTAGATAGTGGTTGGTCTCGACGGTGCCTACGCTGGGCACACATGTACATACCGAGTGACCCATTTCAAGTTTGGCCACTAAATTTCACAAAGTTGTGTAAGTAGTTGCTTTGCTGCTATGCTGCTGCTGTGTACATGTTTTTTTGTTGTTGTTGTTTATTCGGCATGAAGGTAGAATTAAAGAGTCACTTGACACCAGTTTGAAAAGAACTGTTTTCCCTCTTTGGTTGACACTTTGGTTGTGTCCTTGTCCATGGCTAGCTTCACTGATGGGTGTGTGCTTTCATGCCCGTGCTAAATGATGTTCACATTGTACGGACATACTGCAGCGAGGTGAGAGGTCAAATGAATGCTTTGGCATTTTGGCTTATTCAGAGGTATGGCTATTGGTGACCTTCCAGTATTGGAAAGGAGCTTACGTATGTGACTTCAAGTTTCTTACATCGTTAATGTTGTGAAATAGTCCCATGTAAGATACTGTAAGCTTAGGCAGCAAAGCCGCTCGGTTAGGCTTAGGAAAAGATTATTTTGGTGAAAATTAGCCACCAACATCCAACCATATCCCTTAAATGATACCACTTTCATATCTGTGTGTTAAATACAAAGCTGCCAGAAGCAGCCAGTTAGCTGAGCAAAGCCTTGAGACTGGAAAGAGGAGAACCAGCTAGCCTGGCTCACTCCAACAGTTACAAAATCCCCCTACCAGCACCTCTTCAGCTCAGCACATGATATCACTTCAGTTAAAATAAAGACCTGAAGTATTAAACAATTATTACTATTATTATTATTAGGGATGCACCGATCCGATATTAAGATCGGATATCGGCTCCGATATTGACAAAACGGCTGGATCGGGGATCGGTAAAATGAAACAGATCCACCAGCCGATCCAATTTTTTTTTTCGCCGTCGCAGCACATCCTACGTCATTCGTCAGCGTCAGTGTGTCGCATGCTGGAAGAGCACTAGTTGTTGTTTGACCAACTCTTTATTAGTTTATTCTCAGGTTCAGCTGCTATGTTTTATTTTGTATTCCTGTTTGCAGGACGTTACACGTACTCACGTCACATTTCTCCGCTGATTAGCTAGTAGCCCCGCCATCAGCTGTTAGCCTCACCGGTCAGCTGTTAGCCTAGCAACGCTAACTTTCAAACCGACAGACTCAATACTCTGTGGGCTGTCCATCATTGCTGCGTTGGTCCTCCCTCCACCACAACCTCAGGGTTATTCACCGCCGGGCTGCTTTGTCTCCTCCTCTGCTGCTGTGGTCTCCCCGGCTTGCAGCGATGCTGGATGGTCGCCCCCGCTGTATGCACGGAGCCTCCAGAGGCTAGTTTGTTTACAGACGGTGCTAGTGTTCCCTCTGTGCAGACTGACAGGCGCTAAATTCATTTTTTGTTTTGTTTGTTCCAATTTGTTACGTGTGTCCTTGGGTACCCTGACAGGCGCTATATAAATTAAATGTATTATTATTATTATTATTATTATTATTAATAATGTTACACATGTTTACAATGTTCGGTAACTGTTTGATTATTTTGTCTTAGTTAGGAAAGTCTGGTGCCTTTAGTCCCTTTCACATGGTGGAAGGTATACAGTTTATTATTAATTCAACAACGGTATCGGATCGGTATCGGGTATCGGCCGATACGCTCAGTCCAGGTATCGGTATCGGATTGGATCGGAAAAAACTGGATCGGTGCATCTCTAATTATTATTATTATTATTATTTGCAGGCTGTAGCGTTTTCACTCCTCTGATGTAACTCTCTGCCTGAGCACACCCAAAATGTTGAAGTTTTCCTTTAAAAACAGGGTTTTCAGCTGGAGTTACTTTCTTTACTTACTCTTTGCATAATTTCTCACACTTATGGCTGGTATTGGTGCTGTGTTTCCTTTTTAAACAGAAATCAGGGTCTGCTGCCAAACTCTTGAGTGCAGTCGGAATATTTACTTCACTAGATGAAAGCTTAGGTTTGATGTTTCCCAAGGGCGGTGTAACAAAAATGGTGATAATATTTCAATATCACCAAGTGACTCCGTGTCACTGTTGCCTAAGTGCTCTAGACAAACTGGTGCCTTAATGCAGCGCGAGGGGCTGTTATTCAACTGGTGATGTTAATCTCTGTATTCCTTTCTCTGTGTGTCCATGCTAGTGTTGAGTAGCGGCTGATTAAACAGTCACGGTGTACTGTGATTAGTGGCAGCCCACCACGACGGGCTTAACGGCACACACTGTTTACATTACATCACCTTTTTTTCTCCTGGTGTCAGCCTGGAGATAATGTCTCTGCGGGAACTACGACACAGTGGGATATCGGGACTGTCACACACACACACACACACGCACATGTGCACACGCTCTCTTACACACTGATGTCAGAGGACATTCAAGCGCAGATCAGGCCCTTAACACCTTCCGTCCTCTGTGTCATGTCAGTGTAATGTGTGTGTGTGTGTGTGTGTGAGAGAGACACCACGTTTGAGTTGTGTAAACTGTTTATTGCGTGGAGATGAAAGGCCGCGCGAGGCTTGTCTGGGGTGTTTCACAGTCCGCAGACGCACAACAGCGTTCCCCACCGGCTCTTTTCTCCTCGCCGATAATTACGGATACTCGCTATAGATGTCTGATTTACATAGCGTGTCACATTCGGATGTGCCGTGCCTTTTATCTGTCGGCTGTGTTCTTTCTCTTGTCTGTCTGCACTGCCTGTTTTTTTTTTTTTCCTCTCTCTTATTTATTTATTTATTTTCTTTTTTTAATGGCACACATTCACCCACGCTCAAATGCTCACACACATACAGTACACAGCAGTTGTTTGATGTAGATGTGAGTGGCAGCCCAATTCTCTGATGAGCTTTGAGCAGGCGTCCCAGGCATATTCAGCCGCAGCACTGTGATCACTCTGTGTGTGTGTGTGTGTGTGTCATTGTGAGATAAAGGTTGAGTGTGTGTGTGTGTGTTGTATTGAGTGTCAAAAGACAGATTTGTCCTATTTGAACTGTATTTAGTCATTTAGCACATTGCTTTGTGCAGATGTGACACAGCAGGTGTTTTTTGCCGTAGTCACATAAACACATAGACATGCACATCCAGTACTGTTGCGTCAGAGTGCTGGCAGTCGGGCTGAGAAAGAGGCACATTTCACATTTGGAGAAACAAGGTTTATTTAAGAGTGTCATATATACTAACCACTCTTGTCTCTTTGTCTCTGTGTGTCCAGCCTGATGAGCTGACCAATGCGTTGGAGATCAGTAACATCGTGTTCACAAGCCTGTTCTCTCTGGAGATGCTGTTAAAGGTGTTGGTCTACGGGCCCTTCGGCTACATCAAGAACCCCTACAACATCTTCGATGGCATCATCGTGGTCATCAGGTGAGTTGCAGAGCAAGATTTTCTGATAAATAGAAAGCCCTGAACTGACATAGGGATCTTTTCCTCTTTGCTTTCTGTTTCTATTCTTTAAAGGATCCTACTAGCAACGTATAACCTTACAAACCCATGGTATTTACTGAACAAGAAAAGCGAGAGTTCATTTATTCAGCTAGTCTATTATGGAGATGTGAAAGAGATAAAATAGTGCCAGCCAGCCAACCTGCCTGGATTACCAGTCAGACTTCAATTTCCCTGGAGATTCCATGCCCAGTATTTTAGTAAATTGCATTGTGAAAGTAAGGTTTATAGGGAACCATTCTAAATGCTGATAGTCTCATTATTTTAAAGCTATTACACTGTGAAATTGACATGTCCTTCAAAAAGATAGCAAAAACATGTGTATTGCCATTTAACTAAATTTAAGGGTGGAAAAGAAATGAAAAATAATTTTGTGTCATCATTTCAATGCGGGGAATAAAAAGAGTGTTCAAAAACTAGACACAGTCTCAAAGAGTGGTGCTGCAGTTTGCAGGTTGTAGTAAAGTTTTGTGGTAAACACGTTGAAGGCACATCACTAAGTTATGGTCTCTCCATTCACATTTTTTTTTGCCATTTTCCTGAACTGGCAGATAACATTTGTTGTGCCAGGGCAGAAGATCTCATTGGACAAGAAAACACATGCTCCATGTATTCAGTTGCTGGACTTCAAATGAAATGATGAACAATTTATGTAGTCACCTGCTTATTACTTATGTGACCAGACCCTAAAGAAGAAAGAAAGTCACCTTTCCTCAATATTTCTTGTTTTTTCTTTAGTTTGTATCATATTTTTGATTTGGATCCCTCATCATATCATGCATTTGTTCTTAGTTGATCAAGGTACTTTCATTTTTGTTGATCCTGGTGGCCCCTATGAGACCCCCTTACAAGAAATTGTTTTAATTTTATGAGTTAGTCGGAATCAGACCTGTTGGCTTTCATTAAGAACAATGGAAACGGCCACCATTATTGCCGATGGTCTCATTTGCTTATGTAGGTCATATACTGTATGAAGGCATCGGTATTAAATTTAGACTGTCTCATTTCCAGGTAAAAATTCCTTGTAGTATGTTTAATAACTCATTATTTAGTTTATTCAAATATTGTGTTATTGAGTACAAGTACTGTCCAGTTTCAATTATCAGTGTTTGACATGTTAATGTTGGTAGCCAGAGAGGCAATCAAAAGATAAACATCAGTTGTATTATCCAAAAATGTACTTAATGTGAAAGGTCTTGCTAGTAGTGATGGATCCACAGAGTCATCACCTGACAGCAGTTACCCTTTCCAGCTTTAAGGCGCGTGTTAGTGTCTTTCAGCTCATTGTTTTGTTTTTTACGGTCTGCGACTTTACTGATTTGGTATTCCTCACAGCTGTCCTCAGCTCCTTTTCCAGCTGTAACAGGCAGCCCTTTTATATAACAAGTTATGATAAACCCACTGCGCAGCTCTAAACAGACACAGCCATAGAGGAGCATTAAGCCAGGCTTCCTCCAGGAGCTGGTGGAAACCAAAACCAGGGCTGCGAGTGAAGAGTGAATGTTGGACAGAATCATGACTTCAAATGCATCTTAATGTTGCTCCATATCTGCCTGATGTGCAAATAGGCAACTGTTTACTAACATATTCACGAGGTGACGCATCAATGTTGTGCTAACAGCCTGTTTTTTCTGCCTCAAAGTGGGCAGAATAATCAATTAAAACTGCTGTAATGATTTAATCAAGTAAACAAATGACTAACACATGTCTTATATAGCATACATAAGCAATATTCAGCAGCTCCCTATCACATAGTTGTAGGTGCTGATGACAAAGCTTAAACACTGAGCATGTCAGTCCGATGTGTTGCCTTATTCTAGGACAAAAAGAGCGACCTTAAAAGAAACACTTCATGTTGAGAAATAACAAGCAGTAGGGCTCTGTTACACTGGAACTGCGCAGGGCTCTTGGCTGTTTGAAGGCCTTAGATCTTACTTGAATCGAACTGTGTGCGTCTCTTTTTTTTCTTTGGCCAGTGTGTGGGAGATTGTGGGTCAGCAGGGTGGCGGCCTGTCAGTGCTGAGGACCTTTCGGCTGATGCGGGTGCTGAAGCTGGTCCGCTTCATGCCGGCTCTGCAGAGGCAGCTGGTGGTGCTGATGAAGACCATGGACAACGTGGCCACCTTCTGCATGCTGCTCATGCTCTTCATCTTCATCTTCAGGTAGGTAGAGGGAGAGGGGGTGACCTTATATTCTGTCTAACACTGCAATATATATATATATTTATATATATATGTGTGTGTGTGTGTTGAACTGCCTTGTTCTTCTTGCTAATGGAGGAACGATATCAAATAAAGCTCAAATAGAAAACAGACAAGGTAATCTGAAGGGAGTTCGATCAGTGGCCGTGAAACAAATTCTGTAGATTGAATTGAAAGCAAAGGTGTGGAATGAAAGTCAATTGGTAGATAAGTAACGCGGCAAGTGAGCAGCTGAGAGGAGCAGAGATCGGTACAGACGTGACAGGAAGACTAAGATCAGTCGATGGGACGACGAGGCTGAGTGATTCACTCTTTGTGTCAGCAGCCTTTTCGTTCTGCCTGGTTAGGCCTGTGGCTGAGCTCAACAAAATCAAATAGGTGGAGGTTTTCCTGCACTTGCCCAATAAGCATATGTTAAAGAAAAAATGGAATCTTGTTTTTTGTTATTAAAGGCTTTTCTGTTGAATATAGAAATTTTAAACCCCAACCTATTAACAAACTAACAAAATATTAGGGAGTTTGAAAATTACAATATCGATTTATAGGCCTATTCACCATATATGATATATATCATTTGCGATGATTCGATAAATGTGGGGAACACTTTCGACAAAGATATGTAGTGGATGCAGTGCAGGCATATCATTCAGATTGGTGCATATTAGATAAAAATACCAATATGTCTTTGGTAGGCTAATATCAGACAGCTGATATATCGGGTGGCGATGCGTTGACCACAAAGACTTCAAGATTCCTTTTTTAAAATTGATATATTCCCTTAAAGCCCCTCGAAATGTCCCTTGAAAGTCAGATCAATAAATAGACTAGAAAGGAAACATCAGAGAAAAACTCCTTTCCCTTATATCTGACCCTATTGAATCTGTTCCATCGAGACTGTCTGTGGTTTGACAATATTTGACTGACAGTGACCAAACAAACCCAGCAACTATCATCAGAGTCAGAGCAGACGTTGCTAAATACCGATTTGCGCCCAGAAGCACGTGACTTATACTTTTCCCAGCACATTGAAGCTTAATACATACATAAATAAGTACCCCTGAGTCATGTTTTTATACTCCTATATGTTTCTAAATATTGTGAAATATATTACTTTTCCCCACTGTCAGGGCCCCCTAGTGGCAAGGAGGCCTCAGACATGATACCCACCATGTATCTACATACAGTATGTGATTGTATCCTTAAGTTTAGTAGTGCAGCAGAGGTACAGAACGTGGTGCAGGTCTGTCCAAGCATGTGCTGCTTCATCTCATTTACAGTATAAGTTAATGCATGCATGTGATGGCACAACATGCATTTTGACACACACACACACACACACACACACACACACACACACACACACACACACAAACACAGAACTTTCGAGGGCCTTGTATAAGCGTAGATAAACAGCGCCTGATTTGAGTGAAGACTTGCCAAGTTGACACAACAGAGGCCTGTTCATTGATCCCTCAGCTCCAGTCGAGCTTCAGTGTCTGTGCTGGTGAATGATGACAGACTGCAGGGCACTTACTGCTGCCTGACAATAATAACACCATCCATTAGCTGACTTACTGTATGAAGCAGGGGACTTTCTTTCTTTCTTTCTTTCTTTCTTTCTTTCTTTCTTTCTTTCTTTCTTTCTTTCTTTCTTTCTTTCTTTCTTTCTTCCTTTCTGTCTGTCTTTCTTTTTCTTTTATGAAGAAAAAGAATGTGAACAAGGAAAAGTTCAACTTTTAAGGAATACACCCATTTGCCTTTTCTCTGAGGGTTTGGAACTAGATCCAGGAGTCAAATAATGTAGCTTAGCATTAAGAGTGGAAGCAGCTAGCCTGCCTCTGACAAAAGTATGTTCGTTCACTCTGTTCATAAATAGAAATGCAGAAACAGCAACATCTGGTTTTAGGGGAAGTTTTCTTCTCTAACTATTCCTTGAAGAACGCGTGACTTCCCAGAGCTTGTCATCAAACCACAAGCTGCCGTTTCACAGTTCCGCTCGTGTACAGAGTCAACAAATGACATGCAGCCAGTTAGTTAGTGACCTTTGGATGCTGCTTCTAGTCTTTATGCTACAGCTACAGCTCCACACGTAATGCTCGGATTAAAACGTTTTTGGCAGTCTGCTCATCTCACTTTTGTTGAGCTATTCGTTTAATTTCCAAAGCAGCTGAAATAGCTTTCAGTTGCTTTTCAGTTCACTTTCATCTGTTTCAGCAAAAATGCATAAGGTGTCATTGCCGTGGGTTGCGGCGCTCTCCATGGTGCTGAACTTAACCTGGCAGAAGCGCTTCATTTCCACTGCACACACTTCCACATTTCCATCAAGGGTCTCAACTGTTTATTGACAAATGACTGTGTATGAGCTGGCTGACAGTACTCCATACTCAGTCTTTGTGTTATCTTTGCTACATTTCTGGTCATACATCAGGTTTTACTTGTTGTAGAAGGTGAATACTTTGATATTTAATGCCCACTATATTCTGCCTCAGCTACTTTTTTAAGCAGCAAGTGATCCCTTTATTTGTACTGTATTAAATGGGTTGCTTGGATTTAAACAATTATTCCTCTATTTCCTGCGTGCTTTCTTCTGTGTCAGTATCCTGGGGATGCATCTGTTTGGTTGCAAGTTTGGGTCCGAGAGGGATGGAGACACCCTGCCAGACAGGAAGAACTTCGACTCTCTTCTCTGGGCCATAGTGACTGTCTTCCAGGTGAGCATAAAACCCTTCTCACTCTCTCCATTAACTCTGTTAAATAGTCGTATTTCACTTCGTTAAGGATTTAGCTTTATCTTTATGCCTGACTTCACGGTCTGTTGAAAAAAAAATAAAAATGAAGCAGCAGGTTGACCAAAAGGGATGAGAGTTCATCAATTCATCATCTGGATGCTTCCTGTGATAAAAACTTTACCTTTTGAAGTGCCCTCAGGCAATCACTTTAACATCTTCCTGCTTCACTGGTGCTGACTAAAGGTGTCCCCATTCAGACGCTGGAAAGACAATTTCCTCCTGAATAAATAAAATATATCAAATCAAATATTCCTTTTCATTCTCATATCCCCTCTTTCCTTAACTGCCTGGCCTCCACTCATCAAATTTCGCCAGTATCTTTCATAGGTTAAATAGACCTGCCTCTTGCATCGTGTCACCTTGGATTAGTGAATCAACCTAGTGAATCATACCATACATTATCTCTGCCTATCCTGCTGCATAGTATATATATATATATATATATATATATATATATATATATATATATATAGTTACATAATTGAGTGAAACATCTGATCGAGGACTATGTAATTTCTCAGCATGTCTGGGTGCACAAGGACATTGCACTGACATGTCTGTTGTAATGTTGCACATGGAGGCTTCACTGATTCAGTCCATATAGTCATGAAAGCTTTGGGTCCTTCAGTTGATTAATGTGTGGTGCAGAGAAGGTTTTACGTTTGATGTTTTTGATAGAGAAATTCAGGTGAGAGACCTTCTAAAAAGTAAACTTCATCAACATACGGCCCTTTCAAATCTCACAGAATGGACCGTTTGCCAAAACACAGATTGTCCAATCATTGCTGAGCAACTTTAACTATGTGGTGTGCATAAAGCTGTACATCATCAATTATACCCAGCATTTATGATTTTAGCTTTGTCAAAATGAAAGCACAACAGTAAAAATGTAAGGAATGGATTAAACAGTGTTTATCTGCTTTAACTTCAGCTGCAAATGTTAGCATAGCCAGCTAACTAGCTTACTACCAACAACCGTAGCCCAACCCAATTACTTTCAAAGGAGAGAAGAAGCACATCTTAAATTAACTTAATAGTTTGCATGTTTACATGATGTGTTTGATGAGGCCACTATGAAGGATTCACTCACTGTATGGAAGTAACTTGTAGATGCTATCAAAGTTTTGGCTAACGCTAGATTCTAAGTTCCAGCCAAGCAGAGATATCGCTATTTATGTCAAACACATCTGTTAGTTGCCATCCTAAAAGCCTTTTCTTTTATAACGTTAATGGTGAAAACACGAAGCATGTCAGCTAAGTAGCCAAACAGGGTATGTTGGGTGTTATAACAGTATTTTCCTTATGAATTGAATATGAAACTCTACACTTCAGCACAGTAACAATCTGTAGCATTGGTATGTCTTCTACATGAATCCTCAGCTGGTGAGGATGCTTAGTTTTTTTTAAATCATGCACTCAAGATTTAGCGAGGTAACACTATCAGTGTTAGCGATGTAAACACTATATGTGCCTTGCTCTTGCAAGAATGAGAGTGACTCTAAAGGGGAAAAGGCTTAGCGAGCGGTCAATTATCAAACTACTACAACAATTGCTGAACCACGCTTTTTTTCCCTCTCTTCTCGTGCAGATCCTAACACAGGAAGACTGGAACAAGGTTTTATATAATGGCATGGCCTCCACCACTCCCGTGGCGGCCCTCTACTTCATCGCGCTCATGACCTTTGGCAACTACGTCCTCTTCAACTTGCTGGTGGCCATCTTGGTTGAGGGTTTCCAAACAGAGGTATAAAGTTTCAGGTCACACGAGCACAACACTAACTAATGCAAAACTACATAGAAATAGTATTATTTAGCTGTTTTTTTCTGAAATTCAGCCATGGAATGCTCTTTATATGGCATATGAGAGAATTCTGCCTTCAGGGCTCGCTTCTGGGTCTCAACACGGATAATATTTGACAAAGTAATATATTCTGCTGATTATTCATGCTAGTTTTTAGGTCTTAAGACTGAAACACGAGGCCAAATTACTCAACGAGGATCTTACTATTCACTGCAGCCACACGTTACACTAATGGATGGATCCTCATGCCCACACTTAGATATCAAATTCATAAGCACCGTGGGCATTTAACCTGCACCTTTCCTTGCACTCTCTGCAGTGGGTTACTTGAGGACACGGGATCGCACCAGTTGCAGAGTTTCTTTTATTTTTTTTCCCCTCTCCTCTTCATCTTCATCTCGCTGTCAGCCTCTTCTCCTCCCACTCTTTCCCACTATCTCAGCAGTCATCCTCATTATTGTTCTGCTTATTTGCCGGTGCAGTCATGCCATAAAGTACATCATAAGAAAACTATGTCTGCTAGACTAGACTGCGTCAGCCCACATCTCCCACAACCCCTGTTTCATCAGCCTCATGCTCTGGCACCTTCTTTTTATGCCCCCCTGATCTTTCCCGCCCTCGGTACGACTCTGCACCATGTCATAAAACACAAAGTGATATGTTTTCCACCACCCGCGCCGTGTATGCGATTCTTCTCCGAGACAGAAAAGAGCGAGAGACAGTGAAAAAGGTAAATTAATGGCTGCTTTAAAGACAGCAGCTGAGAAAAACTGTTTCCCAGGTCCATTTTTGGGTCTACAGGGAGCAAAGAAGTTGAAGCTCATTGAGCAACCTCTCTTTAGTTTTCGGCCAGCCCATTTGGAGCGCAGAGGGCTTTATTTGAGACGGATAGAGGTACTGAGAACAAGGAACAGAAGCTGAGTCGAGATGGAGAGAGTAAATCACACGAGTATTCAGCCCTTCTCAAGCTGTCTACTTGTCTCCCACTCTTGCTCTTTCTTGAAGGGGTGACAGCACCTATGCTTTGATCTCTGACGCTCTTTGGCTCTTTGGATAAGAGAAGAGAAGATGGATGAGGGGTGGCAGAGAGAGAGGTTGACAGCCTCATAAAATATGGATTAATTGGAATTGGCTTCTCCAGCTATTGTGCTTATCTGCCTTACAAAATATCAAGTGCATGACTGTAGTGAGTGGAATCACATAGGAGGTGGGAGACATTGACCAAAGCGGCTTAAGATGAAGGCTTGACATGCAGGCCAAGACTGGAATTAATATGTTTTCTGTCGCCTTCTTGACATCCAAGTAAAATTAAATGAGGGTTTTTCATTCGGTTTATGTGATTCTCTGCAGTGACAGCACCCTTTTTTATCAGTGCTCTGCTGGCATACATTATTTTTTTTATTCCAACTGATGTCATTTTTGGTAATTTGATTGGTGCAATGTCTGCGTGGACAGGAGCCAAATATGGTTTGCAAAATCACTTTTCACAACGACCAAAGAGGCAGTTAGCCAAATGGGGAGCCGGCATTGTTAGCTGATGCTTGGCCGCTCCATTTGTTGTTAGTTTTGACAATCGGGGTGTATTCCATCACCAAAACTGGATCCAAGAGTGAAAGACTGCCTACGCTAGCTAGCCCCCCTCCTGCCGATGACTTTTAAAGTTTTGAAAAGTGAAACTCTATTTGTGTGTAAAGAACTGTATTCTCCCAAGTTTGCCTCAGCTCTACTGAGCGTTTTAGCATTTTTCAGCTTTTGCCTTGTATTTTGATTCCGCCTAATAAATAGCCTTGCATTATTTTGAGCAGCAAGGAAGCTCTACAAAATTCCTGTGCAGTAACTGCCTAACACCAAACAGCAAACAGGCTAAATTAGCAATTAGCTGCTAAAAAAGCAGATTTTCCCCTTATAGTGTTGGTAAAGACCAAAAAAAATGAGCAAAAAGGAGAGTGAATATTTTACTTTGTCAGGTGGGCAGAAGCACAACCTCCAATGAATGCGAAGGTTACGCCGCACCTACTAGTTGTAGCTAACCAGTTCACCCCATCAGCTTAAATAGTGATAATATGTTAATGTTATGTTCACAGGTTGGAAGTTTACAAGCAAAATGGGTTCTCCCAAAGGTTGAATGTTGTAAAAAAAAACTGATTTATCAGAACGCTAACAGTTTAGAGCTAATGGTTTGTGAGCACAGAAGCTACTCTGTCATCACAAGTTCAAATTTCCTGTTTCAATTGTAAAATTTGAGACAAATTCAAGTTTTAGTTTGAATATTTAAAGTGTTTTCTGTTTGTTTAGATATGACTTTCTTTTAAAAGCCATGAGGGGAAAGATCTTCAAACACATGAACATATGCACACTCTGATACGTCCACACACAGGCACAAATAAATGCAGAAACATGTAAGGTCCATTAGCTCGTGTTCCTCTCTCCTGTACCGTCGCACGGCTGTCGGCTTTATTCTCCCTCTCCTTTTTCAACTTAACATCCCTTTTCTGCAAACACAAAGTTTATTTTTAGTCGGACAAACTTTCCCTGCGTCAGGGTTGCCAGGCAACACGCGCTGCTTGAACGACGTGAGCTAAGCCAGGAGAGTATGTACAGTATGGATGCGGAAAACACAAAACACTGCTGTAGCGGTAAAGGCAGAGGGGAAATCATCTGATGGAGGCGTTTTTTTTTTTTTTTTTTCCTCTTTGCCTGCTTTTATTTCTCTTGTTTAAACTCCTTCTTCCTCCCCCTCTCTTCATCTCCTCCATACTCTATTTCTTCTTTCTCTCATTACGTCTCTCTGGCAGGTTTGTGACAGTGTGAATATCCGCTGCAGCGAGTGCAACCAGACTGATCTGCTTCTTTATGGAGGCCGATTAACAGCAAACAGACTGAAGTTTCTTTTTTTTATTACACCTGTCACTGTGACACGAAACATACATTTCACACATAATGCAAACGTCACACCGAAAGCACGCATACTGTCGGCTGCAGAGGGAAGCTTCCATGCTGAGCGCAGCGTGTGGCGGACGATGCATAGCTGCACTGCAGCATCATTAAATGTATATGTCAAGGTCACGGTCATCACTGCTTTCTGTCCCGATGATTTTCATACGAAACGTGAATGGACCAACTTGGAGGGTAAAACGTGGCTGTGCTCTTCACCTCTACTCTTTGCTGTCCTGACTTTTCACGCTTTTCTACTTATATAAAGTTGCTGAAATAACACATGTGCAGCACTGCGACTTGTGCACTGTGATCCGGGACAGTTGGCTTGGATATGCTCTGTTGCATGTTAAAGTGAAAAAAAAAAAAAAATGTTACAACAGGCTGAAAATCTCCTTTAACTGTCTCCTTCTGCTCTTGTCTACTGTTGTGGTTCCACCTCTCACCTCTGTGCCTCTTTTCCTGTGTGCGCCTCCCTCTCCTGTCCGGCTGCACCGATCACTTCCACTATAGGAAGTGTCCAAGCGGGAGGATTTGCATGCCCAGCTGAGCCTTATTCAGCTGCCTGTAGACTCAGGGGTATGTAAAGCGCTGCAGCTCTGCCCTGCCCTCCCCCTCCTCCCTCCATGTAATCGACTAACCGCCCTCCTTCATCCTCCCCTCTGCCCTCCCTATCCACCCGTTCTCCTCACCCTTCCCGACAGAGGCTTTGCAGTTATGTGTCAGATCTCTCCACAGCCGCAGCTCGGAGGTGGCCTTCTTCTCATTAATGTACGCAGTAGTAGCAGCATTACATAAAGTACATGTAGGCCGGTTTGGGTTTTGTGCATCGTTTTGGCCGATTGACAAGCCAGCACAGATTATTTATCAAATGCCCTAATGCAGATCATAAAAACATATGCTATCAACCAGTGTCTTAAATTGCTGCTCCACCCAAATAACAAAAAAAAAAAACGATCGGCCATATTGCCTAACCTGCTGTTGCCAAGCAAATCGTTTCAATTGTATTCACAAAGGTTTAGAGATCTTCGCTGCTGAATGTCTTGCTGCCAACACCAATTCAGTAGAGTACTGAAGTGGGAAGTAAGAGTACGGTTCATTTTCTGCATCGACGGTATCTGGTGGCTGGCAATTGGAGGTTTTCCAAGGCTTGAATGAAACTCTCCCGAATGAATCATCAGTGCAGAAGATGAGTAACTTGGTTAGAAAATATCTGTTTTTTTGTTTTAAAAAAAAAGAAAACAAAAAAAAACACACAAAGTGAGCTACAACTCTGGTGGACAGCCAATCACAGGGTGTAAATCTAACAGCACCTAGAAGCAATAGATCAGGCTTTGTAGAAACCTGATGATATATTTAGCAGCTTAAATCATTACTCTTCTTTAACTCTGGTTCAGCATTGAAAGAATTTGGCAACTCTGTTCTCAACAACTGCAGGTTTCTTCTCCATAGGAATAAGAGTGCGCTCGGGGCCATTTTTTCAGTCCAAGGGTTAGGGTTCGAAAACCCGGCCGAGTCCGAGAGAGGAGTAATTAAATCCGCCTGCTCTCTAATAAGAATTGCCGCTGAGGCTAGTGGGTATTGCAGTATTTAGATCCCCCCGTCTTACCACACTTACACTGAAGGAAAAGACGTGATTTTGTGGAAGCAAAGTTGAAAATTAGAGCTGATGACCATAACCCAACATAAACTAATCCATAGTAGCTCAATAAATGGCTGAACAAAATAACGACAACTGTTTTCAGCAAGGTTTGTGGATTATCCTGACTAAATAGCATAGATGTAGAAAGATAATTGTAGTTTGGCTTTTCAAGAGTAATCTTTCAATCCTTGCACCACAAATTGCTTTACATGCACGTCCGCTATACTGGGGCGACGGTACAAGTCTCAGCAAGCGAAATCTTCTGTGCCTCTGTTGAACCATCATAGCTAAATGCCAATATGGGTTTGAGGAATGAGGAGCAGCACAGTGTCCACGAAATGACCCAAGTTTCTTACCGTTGAATCACAAATGCAGTTTCTTCACCAAGGATAGCACCTCTGACATGGCTGCCAGAGAACGTGCCACATAATCTTCAAAGTCCTCTAACCCGCTTCTTGCATGATGCCCCAGCTGTTACAAAAAACTAACCGGGGCGGTGTGTGACTGTGCGGTGGAGTTTAGGGAAGTCAACAAAGTGCTAAAAAACACTTGCATCACTTTGCTGTGTGTGTGTTTTTTTTTCCTCTCTTTCTGTTCTCGTTCTCCTTCAAAAGCAGACTTCACATCAAAACCTCAGATCGAATGCTCACCTCCCAGCCGCCCTCCGTCCCTCTCTTTTTTTTCCTTTCCAGCCTCGGGGGTAAGAACGTTGCACCCGCAAATGCCCAAAAATCCCCCTCTGTTTTATCTGGCTGGAGGATAGCGATGAAGTGAGGAGAGAGGGGGATCAGGGCGGACGGGTGCTGGCTTTTTGGGAGGCCCCGGCACAGCCAGATAAATTCCAGACAGGAAGATGAGAGCTAATAAAGGGGGGGGGGGGGGCGGTGATCAACTGCTTTGGCATGACTCAGATTTTTAAGGCAGGGCCAGTACACTCTGTGAAATGAAGACTTTTAAAAACAGATGATTGTAAGTTTTGTCCTCCTGTCCTCTAACATGCTACGACGACTCGATCCAGAAGCTTCCAATGGGCAAATATTCCAAATCCTGCTAAAGTTTTTTTTTTTTTTTGTTTAATTTTGAAAATGCCTACTGTGCGTCCTGAGCTTAAAAATGGGGATTTGAGTCGAGTCTGCTGGCTGGTGTGATGGTTAAACCTGTTGTTGTAGTTTTATTCTCCTGTTTTACCTCTTCTCACGACTGTCAGGACGCTCTGTATACTTTGTATTTACTATCTGTCTGTGGAAGTCCAGGGCTGCCGATATTGAAATGAAAAGATTTGATCATATATGAATTTGATTTAAATTCATTTTCCCGTTTATTTCCAAGTTAAGGCTGCACACTATCAGCCAATTCATAAATCAACATGGAAAGTCAGTCATTCAAATTGTACTATCACTGAGAATGATTTGCTAGTGAAGTTTTTCATTTTGTTTTTTGGGGATTTTGGCAGTGGCTGTGCATTTTCAGCTAGCAGCAGCGTGGGTTAGGCCAACACTTTGTTCCAGACTGAAATATCTCAAGAACTATTGGACGGATAGCCATGAAATTTGGTACAGACATTTATGACCCTCTCAGGATGAATTATAATGACTTTGGCAATCCCTTATAGTTTAAACAAGCACTGCCAGGTAAAAAAAAAAAAAAGTATTTGCCCATTAGTTTGGTTCAGCTTTCCTTTGGATTTATTGCAAATTAGCAAAACGTAACATGCTAACACGATAAAATATATGGTCAATATGGTATACTGAAGTTCAGGATGCAGATTGCCGGTTTGTTATATATGAATATGATAATTATGTGAGTCTTAATGTACTAGTAACAGAGTTTTCATTTTAATTCCAGAGTGGCAGTCACTGGCATCACCAGTTTTGAAATATGGATATGAAAGCTAGAACTTTGGATATTTGTACGCAGACACTGAATTATTTTTACAATTTGACTGAATGATTTCATTTGAATATTGGCATCCCTGGGCATTCAAACCTGTACTGTTGTTGTGTCATTAATGCCTTGGTGTTACTTTAGAGGTTTGCTACTGCAGCACAGTCATCCAGTCCAATTCTAACCCTGATGAGTCTCAAATGCAGCTGTGGTAGGATACAATTTTGGTGGACACACACACACACACACACACACACACACACACACACACACACACACACACACACACACACACACACGCACACACACACACACACACAATTACCTATCGTCCATTCTCCATCTCCCATTTACACCCTTTTTGAAGTGAGGTGATTGAGATCCCCTGTGGGCTGCTGGTGTCTATTATTGTCTGGCTATCAGCAGCAGGACTGGTCTGGCCAATCTCCTGCTCTCACCACCATGCCCAAATTGGGGTGCTGGAGTGTAAACAAGCTATCCAAAAAAAAGAAAAAAAGCATGCCTATTTCAGGACCTGGGATTTCCCTCGAGTCCAGCCCTTGAGTCTCATTTCTACTCACCGATCTTGTCTGAATTCGTAGTGTACGCCGCACCAACATACCAGTGGTGTACCGTCAGTAATATACTCTGGCTGACATCTCCTCCCTACCCCAGATAAGTATTAAAAACCAAAATTTGCAAAGGCTTCTCCTCCTTCCAGTCTTATTTCTGCTTCTCCCAAAATACCTTAATCTGGAAGTTAAAGAACGTCACATCTTTTTTGGGAGGATAACATTGTTTGATTCACTCTGGCAGGAGTTTTCTGACAGCTGAGATACAAACTACCATCTCCCTGAGAATAATCTACATACACGAGGTACTGGAGAACGAAAGGCGTAAAAAAGAGGAAAAGGAAAGAGGCAGAGAACAGCCACAGAAAAAAGCGGGAGACATTTGGAAGATTAGAATCAATGGATTAATCTCTTCCTTGCAGGTACAGTCTAAACTGTGCTCTGAACACCTGGCAATCAGAGGATTAGGGCCGAGCAGATTGTAGCTCAGCTCGATCTTTTGACACAATCCGTCAGAAGTGTAGAGTTTAAACTACTCGATCTGTCCTGACAAGGTGGTGCCACCTGTAAAAGTTTTGGAATGCTGCTGCACAAATATAAGACCAGCCTGGAGAAGTCAGTCTAATGATACAAGTTTGTCATAGCAAGCAATAAAAACATGCTGATGTTAGTCCCTTAAAATAATTAGCAATTTACTATTGCTAACATAAGGAGCCAAGAGAAATACTGTCATATATATATATATATATATATGACAAACCAAATAGTATTCGAACAGTTTCTATAGTCCACCACCATCCTTTTAAAGCCCTCCTTTTATATGACTAAAACACTGGCATAATATACTTATAATACATATATATATATATATATATATATATATATATATATATATATATATATATATATATATATATATATATATATGATTATGGTAAACACCTGTTGTGTCAATGTTGTGACATTATGCCAGTGTTTTAGTCATATAAAAGGGGGGCTTTAAAAGGATGGTGTTGGACTATAGAAACTGTTCGAATACTATTTGGTTTCATATTAAAGGCTAACTCCACCAATTTTACACATTAAAGTGTGTTTACAGGTCTTGAGGAGTGACATTGCATACGTGGAAAAGTAATATAAAGCCCTTTGTAGCCCCAGAGGAAGCTGCATGTAATCTGATAAAATGCCTCCAGGGATGTCACTCAGTGGCTATGCTGCATTGTGGGTAGTGTAGGCATCAGGTTTTTAAAAGGAAGAAAACCTGTTGAATAGAAAAAGGTGATATTTTTGTTTCTGCTGTGTTGATTTTGATCATTTGTTTTTAAACTGTCTATAATGAGTCTAGTGGTGTCATATGAGTGTGATGCTAGAACAGCGGACTGATTTTCAAAAACTGGTGCCTACATTACCCATAAAGTAATTTAGCCACTGGGTGACATCACTGGAGGCAATTCATCAGATTACGTGCAGCTTCCTCTGGAGCTAGAAAACGCTTAACACTACTTTTCACATATGTAGTTTTACTCCCGGAGAGCTGCCCTAAAGCATTTCTTCTTTTTTTTCTCATTTGACCACTTGACAGTTGTATAGCCGGTAACGTGTGTGGTCAGAGTGTGCCTGTGTTTTTATGGAGCAGCTCACTCGCCAGGAGCTCTAGTTCTCTCTTTTTATTTTTCCTCTGTCCACACTTGTTTTTCCCTCTCATCTCTTTCGGTTTATTAAATAATGCTAGGTAAAGGCCTTGGGATGAGCTCAAATTTGAAAACTGGTTAAAAAACTCATGCCCACGTGCTTCTTTTAAATTCACTTTATAAACACTCACATTCCCCCTCAAAATTTTTTTTCTTGTTTTTCGGATAAGCTGATAAACCTCATTTTTGAAACCCTGGATCAGTTCCTAAAAGCCAGCTGTCTTGTCTGTGTGCCTCAGAAAGGAGAGATGAGGGTCAAGTTGTCCCGTCACTCTTCACCTGGGCCTATCGGGTCTGGTCCTTGTGCTAATACTACAGGGTCCTCACAACAAAGCCTCTGGCTTAGCTCTGAATTTCCTGTGAGTACGCACACACTCTGTCACACTGACCTTTCCACTGACTGGAGGCTACTGCAGATACAAGCTCCTATCTGGCCACCGCTCAGCAGGAACCAAAAACCAGGACCAGCTGCTCTCCTCCCCCTTTGAAGAAGAGAGAGGGGGAGAGGAGATACAGTAAGGTTGAGCACCCACAATGCTTAGTGCTAATGCTCCACTGGGTTTGTCCTATCACAGCTGTCCTGTCTGATTGATTGTGTGTGGGTTGATGAGCCCAGTGGGGGGGACAGGGCTCTTGCTGTGGTTAAAACAGATTTTATTTTTAAATTTATGTCCGGTGATAAATTTGTTGTGAGTGTGGGCAGCGTGTTTGGGTAGCGGTATGTGTGATGGTGGATGTGAGAACATTTGTCTTTATGCCCAAACATTTCAAAAACATATACTACTGTTTGAATGTTTTCAATCACCTGCCACAAAAGCTTGACTCAGTAAACAAAGATAGGGGGATGGACTACTCCAAATGTTTAACTGGTCTGTTGCGCTTAGGTTGTAGAAATTCCTCTTTATAAATAGAGGGTATTTTTAATTAGAGCTTTGCAGAAACAGTCATGTTTTGTACATGGAGAACAAAACGCTGTTAAATGGCGAACGAAAACAATTTAACCTTGCTCAGTCTAACCACTGATCATCCTGTGAGGAACTTAAATCCATCAAACATCCGACTTTACATATAAAAACAAAAATGTCAGTCTCATGGTGGCGCTAGAGGGAAAGTCAGGGGACTAACAAAGTCTGTTGGCTTCATTCTGCCTACATCATGCATGTCTGTACAAAATGTTGGTATTCTATTCAATAGCTGTATAGATATTTCAATATGGACCAAAATGGTGACTGACAGACCAACCGACACTGCCATCTGATAAGCCACACTGCTAGCGTAGCTTAGAATGCTAAACATTCTCTGGTTCAAGGCACTAAAATATTCAAGTTTGCTGTTTGTTCCTTTTTTTAAATATTGTAAAATTAAAGAGTTGCTCAACCAAATTTTACCCAAGTGTGTTGATAGGTCATGTGAGTGCTACTGCATCAGTGAAAAAAGGAGTTTTGTGTCTCCAGATGAAAATGCATGAAAACTAAATTGCCTCCAGTGATGTCACTCAGTTGCATGGTGAGTAATGTAGCAGCCTGGTTGTGAAAAAGAAGAAGAATATGTATCTATTTTGATCATTGTCTGTAACAGTGTTATGAAAGTGTTATGGAACTAGTTGGATTGCTTTGCAAGGTCTGCTGCCAACATTACCCACAATGCAACAATGTTACTGAGTGACATCACTGGAGGCAGTTTATCAGAGGCAGCTTCCTGTGGAGCCACAAATGGCTTTAACTACTATTGACACACTTTAATGTATAACATTACTGGAGTTGCCCTTTAGATGGGGTTTGGATAGTTAATTGGACAAAACAACAATCACAAGTATGGTATAATGAAGACAAAACAGTGGTGAAGGAGACATTTAGAAAAAATGCCCTTCCATAAATTGTTAAATCTTGCATTTTAAGTAGCCGTTCCCAGGTGCTCCATGTTTCCTGCTTTTAGCCAACATTTTAAGTAGGAACAAACCATTGCCATAAATGAGTAGATGCGAAAATATGATGATCATGGCAAACCACGGCAATGTCTACGTAGCCCGAGAGTTGTCTGTTCCCCCAGTTCATTAGCATCCTCTGTACCTACCTAATTTTCCCACACTTCACAGATCCAGGGAAATTAGTCTGGGGCACATAGATATACAGAAATAGTGGTTTTAACCACAAGAGGGGAAAAAAAATGCAAACTGGTGCCCCAAAGATAGGCCTACCCAACACAGTAAACAATAAGCAGTATATCCACACCTGCTTTGTCTTTCTCTCAAACTCATGGGGAGCATCGAGAAAGTAATTTGTTAGTTTAAAAGGAGGTGCATGGTGATTAGGTCCTGAGGCGTTTCTGCACAGTTTATTCACTTTGCTACCACAGAGGTCTGACTCACTCGGTCGGCATTCTATTAATCCAGCATCCACCTGGCACACTCGCACATATTAATGGAGTCTGCAGGCTTTGGCATGGAGCAACAAACCCAAGCAGGAACTCTGAGTCTCGCTGCAGTAGGTTTGTAAGTGGAAGACAGTGTGAAGCAGTGGCTAGAGGAGAGTAATTAAGCGCCTGAGAAAAGTCTGCGAGCGATAGTAGTGAGGGGAAAGATATGTAAATGTGAGATAAAGAGAGAGTCTCATTTTGACATCGCTGTGTGGAACAACGATAGGGAACAAACCAAGGCATAAACAGTTCTGCTGTTCTGACAAAAGTTAAACTAGGTTGCTGATTTATTGATTGCACCACAATGAAGTGCGCTTGGGGTGTGTTGTGTGTCTGTGAAGTGTGAAATTGTAGATCTAGCAACCACACTGAAGCTCTCTTGTAGCTGTTTACAGGTCACAGAAAGTAAAAAACGATTGCCATGCGGCCAATGTGTTTCCGTACAACGTGATCTTGCTGCATTTTCCCAGTTGAGTTTCAGTGTGGTTTCTCCTTGCATGGCGACACTTTACAAAGTTAATCTTTCTCACCCTCTCTCTGTATCCTTTGACCTTTAACCGTTGGGATCAGGGAGACCACAGCCTCACTTGTCTGCTCACAAGAGGGGGGTTGCCTCTAGTAACTGATCCGAGGTCAGATCTGAACGAGGACTGATGCAACATTGAGGCTGAGATACAGCTAAGCAGGGATCGGTGCTTAGAGGCAACTTCAACCCACCCGCTTCCTGTAAACAGAGTTTCACAGGTGTTTTTTTTTTTCTCTAACACTTTGTGTGCCTTTGTGTGTCAAGGGTGACGCTTCTAAATCAGGTTCGGAGATTGATTCCTGTGCACGAAGTATGGAGGATGTTAACGGCAGCAAGAAGGATTTGTCAGCCTCTGCAGGTGAGGCATGCATGTTAACCCTTTCACGTATGGTGGACATGTATTTGGAAGCCAGTTTTAATGATTCAAGCACACCAGCTGCTTGGACCATGTCCTAACCAATAGGTGGCAGACCACAAAAGCCTTGTTGGCAATCTCATTGAATATGTGAATATAGACCATATTCACATGGACATCATTTTTCCTATGATGTCCTGCTCAGGGTGGGAACATTGAATGCCAGGATAATGTTGTGTTTTTTTTCATTTGCCACTTCCTGGTTGATTAACAACTGAAATGATAAAGAAGAGTAACAAATATTTCAAGATTAAATGACACGATTGCCTTTAGCTAGCATTAGCCTCAGCCACTTCCTAGCTAACATTACCGATTGATCACATCAAGTTTGTTTCACTTCTAGGCTTAAATAAGTTTATCCAAGATGTGGGTTTATATTTTAGACTTTGTTTCCC
The DNA here is from genome assembly GCA_963678695.2 of Diplodus puntazzo. NCBI lineage: Eukaryota > Metazoa > Chordata > Actinopteri > Spariformes > Sparidae > Diplodus > Diplodus puntazzo. Next base: position 7,044,153 of record OZ023176.1, on the reverse strand, counting down.
CCTTTCCTATTGTATCTTCTCAAGCTATCAAACAGTATTGTTATATAGAGAGTGGTTGAATGCTAATGTTAGCATTTGTCTAATAAAAGCTTTATATTGCCTATCCTGATTTCCACTATCCAATGTATTTTTTTGTTGCTGATTAATCAGGAAGTGATTAAATGATAATTGAAACAGTGAAGAACCACATATGAGCTTAGCGACTATGTGGACTGTTGTCTTTATCTCTGTCATTTCAAGATATGGCATCATAAATTCATAATAGTGGAGGGCAGAGGAGATGCACCAAGTGTCCTATGTAATGACTGTTAAATCTTATTAATATTAGAAAACCGGACAGTGAGACATATCTTTCAGCTAAATACAATAAAGTATTAGAAATACTTTTATCCAGATTTTAATAAGTTTTATTTGAAATTATGCATCGAAAGCTATTCAGCCTTATTTATTTGTCGTCAGATCGGATCTATATATAGGTCCAATTGGCAGAATATACCCTTCAGTGCAAAGCATCCTCTTTAGTGGACAGATATATTTTCAATCACAGAAAAACATATACAAGAAAAATATTATTAAATCTTAATACAAGTATTTCTTATGTTATTTAATTTGAAAATACTGTTTTAACCTGTCTGATTGTTTAAGAATAAAAGGATTTGACAGTTATCCCTGAATCACTTTTTATACAGTTGGTGTGTGGTGTCCACTGCAGTCGACATTTGTGTAACTCCTTTAAAAATAACAAAAATAAAGTTGTTTGCATCATTCATCATTTTTTTGGGAGTAAAACAAACATTTAAAAAATTACTTTGCGATTATGCGATAGTGTTTTAACTTTACATATGCATACAAATAACACATATTGCATTCTTGCACTCTGCTATGAAAATTTGCAAACGGATTGAACTCAACCTTCTGTGTGATTTATAAGTCCCTGTTAGAAACGCTTGGCAAAACTTGTACCATCTGTGTTTGCACAGCTAACGGCTGGCATTTCCCCTCCATAATCTTTGGTAGATCCCTGACGATTAAACACCATTTTGTTTCTGACAAAATGCATGTATTGTTGTCATACAACAGCGCGTTAGGTCGAAGGCAATTGAAAGTATACATTGTGCAAACATTGTCCCACCTGTTCCATGTCTGTGATCTGCTGTTCTCACTTGTTTCCCTGCTGGCTTCCCGACCACACTCTGTGGGCACGTGCCTGGCTGTCTCCCTGCAGAACATCAAACCTGTACAGCAGCCTCATCCATAATTCCTCATACACCCGTTTCCATCCCCTCTAATTACTATTCATGCAGACTGAAGAGCCCAATGGAAACTCTACTGTATGGGAGTACCACTCCCAGATGTACAGTATCATCCCCCCTTCAGCCCGTCAGATGCTCTATATAAAAACTGCTTACATAGCTGGAAGAGCCTTATATATATCTGCTGGGCCTTGGATAAAGGCTGGAAGACGGAGGAATTAGCGTTATTAAAGTTGCATTGCCCATTGCACGTCATGTATTTGTATTGCTGCCAAACATAATATTCTCTCCCACGCACCCCATAAGATTAATGCCTGGCAGAAGTATTCATGTTGCTCAGCAGTATGAGGCGTCCGTTTTTAAGTAAGCTGTGCTGCTGTGATACTGTGGCGCTCCTCCCCCTTCCTGCTATTCCTCCTACTTTTATTCAGTTTAGCATTTTTATTGTCCTCTATGAAGCTTTTTTGTTGTCTGTCCCTATCTCTTACTTCTTTTACTTTGGCTCAATCCAATTTCCAACCCCCCCCCCCCCCCCCCCTCCCCTGTTTTTAAGCGCATTGTGCTTGAAACTTCCCCCCATGACATCAGATGACCCTTCAAAACCCTCGTACATCACCAGTAGCTGTCGATAGCATTGATGTAAACAGACACTTGAAACACGTCAAAATGCGAAAATCAGCAATAACAATGTAATGTCAGCAAGCTAGTTAGTTCGCTGTTGGGACATCAAACAAGTAGGAATGGTTTTATTCTTGTTATAAAGAAAAAGGACCATTAGAGCCATTGAAATGTGCTTTTTTCAATTGGAGAGCCATGCAGCCCTAACACTTTACCCTACCCCTCCATCCCAACAACAATCAGGACACTGTGGGGTACAGCTAAGTGGTAGAGGCAAAGTGTGTATTGAGGTTGGACCTTGAGGTTAGGGTTTGGTTGATCAATCAGACTAACACATCTCAGGACTCGTCCCATTTGTTTTATCCACTCCTAACCCCCAACATTCTCTACTAGTAGTGCCTGTAAACGGTCATGTGGACCTGAAGAGCAACTTGACCCCACCACTAATCACCCACACCGCTGCGACCCCCATGCCCGTACCCAAGTTGCCCGTCGGAGCAGACCCCATCCTGGGCTACGAGTCCCGTCGGGGCAGTAGTGTCTCCATGGACCCAGCCTGCTATGACAAATCACCGGTTTGTATATTTCTTCTCACATACACCCAACGCATGCAGCAGCTTTCAAGTGTAATAACTTTGTTAGTCATAAGCCAACATTTATACATGTGTAAAAGGATAAGTGGCAGGAATTATTCCCAGCCACCACCCGGTTCTCCCCTGAGTGTCTCTCTGAATTCCTTGTATGTGTCATGCTGATGTGTGGAGGTCATAATGATTGATGCTGGATTAATGTGGTATGCGGTCCGACACTCTACATACTGCTGCCACTGCCACTCTTTATTTGACAAACTGATGATCGGTATAAAGACCTCAGAAAATAAGCCCAGATCACTACATCTGCTCCTGTCTGCCTGCCAGCAGGAATCTCTATTCAATTCAGCTCCCCTCAAACTGAGTCAGTCCAATTCAGCTCAGTTGATGTGCATGAAAGAGCAACACTGGCAGAGTACTAAGATTCAAGATTAACAATTTTACATGTTTTCCTTCTAGTTAATCTTTGATGCTTTCTCTGCCTTCCTTTTGCCATTTTTTTTTTTGCAGACCAGTGCCCGGAGCTCTTCTCCTCATGCCCCATGGAGCTCTGGGAGCGGCTGGACCAGCCGGCGGTCCAGCTGGAATAGCGTGAGTCGTGCTCCTTCACTCAAACGTCAGAAGCGGCAGTCTGGGGAGCGGCGGTCACTCCTGTCCGGGGAGGGCGGCTCCAGCTCCGACGAGGGGGAAGGCGGAGGAGAAGGAGGAGGCGGGTTGATGGAGGATGATGAAGCCTCTCTGGCCAGGACAGATTCCATGTCGCAGTCGCAGAGAGGGCCCCGGCACCGCAGGATGGAGTCTGTGGAGACTCGGAGCTCCATGGATCTGCCCCCTGATACTCTGCTGCAGGTAGATTCTGTGAATGTATCAGTTTCTACCGTTTATTAATGTCTTGGGTAGGACTGTGCAAGTGGAAACTACATTGATACCACAATCTCCACAAAGTCCTGCTCCCTTGACAGTAGTAACTTTTACTGTACATCTTAAAATGTTATTCGGATATTTATGGCATTTTCTTTTGTTGCACTTACTGCAGTGTTACTCCAAAGCATTGTTCTGAGCAGAACATGCCAAAATGAACTCACACAGCTTCATGATATGAGTGTGAAAACAAGCACAGCACAGCTGAATAGAATATTCAAATGATTTATGGTGCGTGGTGTAAAGCACAATGTGCAAGTGCAGTCCAATTCCCTTTTACTAGTTAAATGGCACATAATATGGGTGCAAATAATAATAATAATAATAATAATAATAATAATAATAATAATAATAATAATAATACATTTAATTTATGTAGCGCCATTCAGGGTACCCAAGGACACTTAAGAAGGTGGAACAAACAAAACAAAGAATACATGGATAAACAATAAATACATATGAGATAAAGAAATAGAAGTTGATTGATTTGATGGGGCTGGATCTAGAGCTGATAGGCCTTATTAAAAAGATGGGTTTTTAAGTCTCTTTTGAAAGTCTCAAGAGAAGTAAGTTTGCGGATTTCAGCTGGGAGAGTGTTCCAGAGAGTGGGGGCTGTCACACAGAAGGCTCTGTCGGCGAGGATTTGTAGTTTGGTGTGAGGGATGGAGAGCTGGTGTATGCCTGATAAGCGCAGCGTCCGAGACTGGGTGTAGGGGTGGAGGAGAATTTTGTAAGTGATGCGTGATGCGTGATTTAACTGGGAGCCAGTTAATATGCAAAGTAACCTTTATTTGTAATAGTAATGTGTGGTCTGTGGATCAGGCGGGAAGGGTAAAAACAATATCATTCTGATCAATAACTGGTGGGATGCAGGTGGGTGAAATATGTCTTGATGAAAATATTAATGACATTACAACTCTTCAGCTCTCTTTAGCTGCATGGCTAATTGAGCTAACAAGCTACAAGTACAGTTAGCAGTAGTTAGCTACTCCTGTGATATGCTACCGCTGTTTGAGTTGAACAGGTGGCTAATTCCTACATATCTCGTCTTTCATGTTCTGTCCTCTACATATCAAAAGGTCACAGACACAGTTTAGATTCATATAGTAAAACAGTTTGTTGTAAAGCTGCCATCCTCGTGATAAATCCTGAGATCCTGACTAGACATTATATTTCAGAAGCTAAAATTGTGATTCCGTTCCCTGTGGAGAGTTTCCTCTGTCCTGTCAAGTTTAGGACCACAGTGTTAAGTCTCACTAATTGAATGTGCAGCGACATTTGCTACAGTGACATCACTGCATCCGTGGAAACATTTCAAATGACTGAAAGCAGCTTTATTAATGATACAAATCAAAGTCGTGAACCGGACTTTGTAGGCACATTTGAATAGCAGGAAAAATACTTCCTTTCGCTTCCTGATGCTTTCTGTTGCTTAAAGGCAGCAATGCACATTTTCAGAGAACACACCCAGGGGGCGCACAGGTGGGCACAAGTACATTTGCTTGCATGAAAATGACAACTGTGTCAAACTAGCAATAACATAGGTGTTGCGCTGTTGGCAGCTTTGCGCCACGCGTAAGATATAGCCCAATTACCTTTTCGCGACATTCACATATCACAATGAAATAACTTTAGCAAGTTTTATTTGTCTGATAAACCCTCTGCAGTCCACCGGTTAGCCAGCTTACGGTAGAATTAATCATGACTTGACTCATAAATGATCAATCAAGGATTGAATCAGGGGTATTTACTGGATAAGCAGGCATTTCTGGCTGATTGAATGATGATAAGAGGACTCACCGGCTGTCATGTTTGGATGAAAAAGAAAACCTGCATTCACAGCTCTCAGCGATACATGAGGGAAGGAGAGGGACAGAGGAGGATGCAGTTATTTTAGCCCAACACTGCACTTCACACGTTTGGAGCGTTTAAAAAGCCAAAGGAAGGCAAACACAGAGGGAATCACAGGGAGGAAGGTAGCAGTTCAGCAGACAACAGGCATGTTTGAAACAAAGCCTACTAAATCCATACTGTAAAATTTCAAAGCCCCACACAAAGCGCCTATACGATGATTACATTTTGGCATTTAGTGTAACTGTACCTGGTCTTCCCTGTGTAGGTACCCTCCCTGTATCGCTCAGCCAGTATGCACAGCTCCCGACCCCCCTCGCTTGGCCACTTACGGACCCAGGAGCACAGCGACTGCAACGGGAAGGGCTCTCCGTCAACCCTGGGCCCCACGCAAGTTTCTCTGGAGGACAACACCGAAGACGAAAACGCAGAGGAGGAAGTCGTCCTGGTCAGTCTGGGTGCTTGTTTGCTTGCACTTTTACGTCCGAAATATCAAAAATCTCCTTCCGAGTATTGTCAAAATAGGGGAATCGGTTACAGGGTATGGAATCAGGATTAGGTGTACATACAGGCACAGGTACAGGCTGTGGTTAATGGTGAAAAGTTGCGAGATTGATGCAGATAATGTCAAACAAATACGTATTGATACAAACCCCATCTTATAGTATTAATCTTTATGGGAAGATGAAACATTGGAGCAGACTTTATGGATTTTCCTACATTAGTAAAAAACAAGAAAAGATCATCTGCAAATAACAATAATTAAGTTTACTGTATGTTTACCTGGACACATTTCCTCCATCATTGCCAATGCAAAAGGAGTGGGGAGAGAGGGGACGCCCTGTCCTATAAACCTCTCCAGTTCAAGTTCAAGTTCAGGGTTGTTTGTATAATACTAATTTTAGCTCAGCTATGTATCTTGTGTTTGTCTGTGGGTAGCTCGTTCACAGACTGTGTTGTAAGACGAAGCAGATTCATAAGCTTCTCTCTGTGGAGAATAATTGAGGCTCGCAGTATACAACAGGAAATTGTGAAATTATGAATAATAAATGCACTGTGCACTTCTTGCTCCCTTCAGGGTCGTTTTGCCAGACTGTATCACTGGTTCGAGAAGAAACAGCCAGAGTGGTGTCGACAGAGAGACTCCTGGTCCCTCTACCTCTTCCCTCCAGAGTCAAGGTAGCCTTCACCTCTCACCTCCACGACTCATATCTCTTTGCCTTCAGTTTTTCATGTTTTTGGCAATTTTACATATTCACCAAGGTTCTTAGGACACAGGACTCTGAAAGTTTGTTGTTTCCAAAAGGACAACCGCTTCCTCCTGCAGCAGTTTGAATACACAAGGTTGTGTATTTTGAAAATTAAATGAAATGTCAAAATCGAGCTGGTCACAGCACTTTTTTTAAGTGGCAGATTCTGTTATCAGTGTACAGGCAAAGACTGAGCCCTCTCCCCGACAAGAAGAGGATTCTTAACATTGCACTTGACTGACATCCCATAATGCTGACTGTAATGGCAGAGTCTTTTTTGCCGCAATGTGAGCACAGCATTTTTCTTTTTTTTCTGTCCTCCCTTATACCAGCTACGACTCTCTCCCACATTCTCACTTCAGAAGTCTCTTTTATCTGCACATTTCTGCCATGTCAGGGGTGCGTAAGTAGGAGTGAAGGGAGGAAGGGAGTTTCTGCTACTGAATGCTGCATGTTATCTCAGCCACGTGCTGAATCCATCGCCCCCTCCCACCCTTTTCCCTCACTCCTCCTCCCCTTCTGGGACTTTGATGTGTGCATCTCTTCTGTCCGTTTGGAAGATGTGGCTGTGAAGGCAACACCAAGCAACATGTTGATCCCAGCCTGCAGTCACTGCACAGCAACATGCTGATTAAACATCAAATGACGAGCACCCCTCCCTACCCCTCGACTGAGAACTTAATGTCAACCATCACCAGTGTCATTTAATGTCCATTCCATTTGAATTAGTCTTCCATACAGAATAAAATAAATGCTGTCATAAGACTTAGACATCTGTTGGTAGAGAAAGTATTACAGATTATAGGTTAAGTTAAAAATAGTTTTTGTAGAAATTGGCATATACCCAAAGTACTTTGACTTTCAGATTTAATTGGTCAAAACCGTGATTACCATGCCAGCAATAGCCGTAGCCAAAGGCATTATGTTTGGGGTTGTCTGTCCGTCCCGTTCTTGTGAACGAGATATCTCAGGAACCCATTGAGGGGATTTCTTCAAATTTGGCACTAACATCCATTTGGACTGAAAGATGAACTGATTAGAAATTGGTGGTCAGAGGTCAAAATCACTGTGACGGTACAAGACACATTTTTGACCATTACTCAGCAATTCATATGATGATTACGGCAAAGTAAAAATACAAAAGTCTTATACTTGAATAAGATTAAGTGCTGACATTTTATATGCAAAAGGTCAAAGGTCAACTTTGTTGTGACATCATTTTGTGAAAAAATGTTCTGGCCATTATTCATCACGTGTGGAGACATACAACCGCCAGACGGTAATTCTAGCCCCATAATGATTGTACCCCATATGTTAGTGCATTTTTGGATATGACTGACAGTGAAGCTACTCTCATTTCATTGTCGCAATATATTATTGGTCTGTGACAACTCACAGTAATAACATTTCAATTCCAAGAGCAATAAAGGTGGTTTACCAGCTGTGATTGCTTTCTATGTTACTCCATGACTCAGCCATGGCATCACCACCAAAACCCATGACTAACAGACAACTAATGCAAGCCAGAACCCCCTGTGTTATAATGTGGGACAAACTCAACAGAGTTCGCAGAAGCTGCAAGTGACAAGTGAATGTCTAGTTAGAGAAATAACTTGAAGGACAAGTGTGTAGAATTTAGTCTGGCATCTGGTTGAGGTTGCAACCAATGGAATACCCCTCATCTCACCCTAACATCCAGTAGCTGCATAAAATGTAAAAAACATGAAAAGTCCTCTATAGAACCAGTGATTGGTCTGTCGGAGCTACTGTAGAATATTTAGCAGTCTCCTTGGAAGGCAAGCCACTCCCCTTGTAGATATATAAGGCTCTTTCTAAGGTCACAAAAACACAACTATTCTTATTTTTAGCTGATTGTACACATAATTATAAATATTATATTCCATTTCTGCCCCTGTATCCCCCCAAACCCTACACACTGGACTTATAAATTAACAAACTGCGAAAGTGCCACTACTCCCTGCGTGAAAACAAGTAAGCCTAGCTTGTAGTTTTCCTTTTTCCAACCGAAATATGAACTTCACAGTATGCTCCTAGAGTCCTCCCAAAAGTGAAATGTCAGGAAGTGACAGATAGCTTTTAAAGCTAATGCTATGTGAGCTTGTGTGAAAACGGGGGTTACATCAGTGTTACAATATATAGTATGGGGTTCTCTCATCTGTAGAGCACCATGGAAGGTGACACAAATGTCGGTCAACTGCTGCCAAGGTAAAAGCCAAACCAGAGGCTCGAGATGAAGATGCTGCTTCTACAAAAAAACAACCAAAAGCAATTCTATAGTTCAGTTTATAGTTGACAAAAATTAGGAGAGTTCAAATATCTTTTCAAATTTCGCTGTGAACTTATTTGGAGGCAACTTAATTCTATACAATCATAATTATATTCCAGTTAATGTGCATTGAAGACATTTGTAGTATATCTATGAATCTGAGTCATTTTTAACAGATCCTCTCTGTTGGCTGCACTATGGAATCTGGAAAAGGTTAATAGGAAAAGCTCCCCATAGTCTGTTATTGTCAGAGTATTAAGAAACCTGAGGGATCTTGGCTCAATCCGGGCTTCTAGCTAGCTTTCAATCGCAGCGGGCAGCAAGCTTTGGCTGTCGCTGAGAGTGACACCGAGGACACAGGCTCCGCATGGCGCCCAGTCTGGCCTTGAACCACCGTGGACGCCCGCCTGTGCTCACAATCACATCAAGAGACAGCAGCGTAGTGGGAGGCCGGAGTCCAGCGGCTTTCACATGGACCTGAGTTCACCTCGACTTGTCTTTGTGCTCGCTGTTGTTACTGCTACCACTAAAGATTACTGCAGGGGAAGTTTTAAATGAGCTGAGGAGTGGGCCCGACATGAAAGCATACTGCGATGCAGTCACTGCGATTAGACTGCGATCTTCACCGCAAGAGTTGGACGTGTAAGAAAACAGTGGTCCATCAGCAATGGGACAAGGGATGTGCCGTGGGCTCTCAGACAGTACATGATTAGATTATGTGGATCTAGACTGAAAGCTGTGGGGAAGTGGGGCATCTGAATGGAATTTAATAAGATACAGGTAAGAATAGAACACATAGTCAACTGGGAGGATATTTCAGAATGACAGTAAATAGTGAAGATAACCATCTGTGGCAAGTTTGTGTTGCAAGTTGTCTGTCTGCCTGCTTTCCAGTGCCGGATGATAAAACATAAAAATACTTTAGCTCATAGCTGAAGAAAAAAAATGAACCATGCTCAGCATCTGTCAAGCTCTTTCCTTCGAAAGCCATCATCCAGCAGCACACAGGAAGTGATGCAGTTTATGTCCCTATGGTTTGTCTGGAATGCACAGAAGACGATCTGGGTGATTAGTGAGAGGGGCTCTTATCTCTTATAGCCACTATGCAAAAAGCCTGAGTACTGCCGTCAGAAACTAAAACGTCTTCAGCAAAAGATCCCAGTAACACTACCATCAACACATTTAATGGAACAGTTCACCTAAAAATGGAAATTCTGTCACCATGGAATCTTTCTGGAGCATCACAGCACGGCAGCGTGGCAGAATTCTCCCAAGTTACTGGAATAGCTGGGGACAGCCGAAAAAAACGAAACAATAAAAAGACAACCATAAAATGGTTCAACTCATCCAGCGCAATCTAAGTCTCCGAAAGCCAGACATCCCAAATTGATTTGACAAGAAGTTACTGACACCAGCCAACTCGCTGTCAAGACCAAATTTTGAATATAACTAGATAGTGAACCCAAATATGGTGCCTGAAAAGGTTTCTAGCTTCCAGATTTACTTCCTGTTTACGCAGGCCACATATTATGTGCGCAAGTGTTTCTCCTACTGGCCCCACTCTTGAGTTCCTGCTCAGCCCACAGACCTCGAATTGTGATAATGCCACAGATTTTGAAATTGCTTTTCTCATCAAGGAGGTTGTATGAATATAAAACCTCCATGGATCAAACATTCATAATAAAAAGGAGTCAGAATGGAGTGTTTGCAGTTTAAGGTGTCCACAGTTTCACAGATACTAATTTTATAATGGGGCAATTGTTTTTTGGGGAATTTATTTTTTGTGATCTCTCTATTCTGCAAACTTGGATTATGCCAGATGAGCTTAAGGAGCCATTCTATGTCTTGTTTTTTGGTTTTCTGTTTTTGGTTGTGTTTTCACCTTTTTAAAAACATTTCCCATCTACTTAAGTTGTTTAGGAAAATGCTGCGACACTGTTTTGTTGTGGAGCTCCAGAAATGTTTTGTGGACATGGTTGTGAGTAAAAAAATGACTGAATTATCGCTTTTGAATGAACCGTTCCTCCAAATTTGCAGATGATTTTTGGGAAGTGCAGTGGAAAAAACACCACAGAGATGTTGAAAAACTCCAAAACTTAGGATGAGGTGTCCACTGACAATGTTAAAATCAATCAATTTGAAAAAGGAGTCAAAAGGTGCATATTTACAGCTTCAAATGAAATAATTTGTTGGAGTAATGTTTGGACAGGTGATGAAAGCATGAAACTAACTGCAATCAATATTTAAGTGAATCATGTCAGCTGTCATTTAGTAGCAACTGAGGCACTGATGCCAGAAAAACTCAAAAGGTCAGTAAATATCATGAGAGTGGCAGGCTTTCAACACATGTCGAGATCGTTCCGTAAAAACATCCAGGCATCAAGACGTGAGTGAGATTTTAAGAGTCCCAGGTCTGATGCACAGGGGTATTTTTGCTTTTTGCTTCGAGTGTGTGGTAAAAGGCTTTTCTCCAGGTGTTTGAACTACACATGAAAGTTCCCAGCCAGACGTTGGCTCTTCTGATCGCGGAGGAGGAGGCGTGTGTTTGCCATGTGTCCTCCCTCCCTGCTGCCGGAGGAAAACACTTGAATTCTTTAGCACCAAGGGTCTGGCATTTAGATATCAAAGAGGAATTAGCTGGTGCGAGGCTGTATAGCGCATGCATAATAATCACCGCAGTCAGATGACACGCACATGCATACACAGACTCGGCGACAGTCAGCAGCAGTGACACCATCGCGTCTGCATTGTCAAATAAAGCCCAGAAATCCAGATCTGAGCTTCACAATATTGTCCCCACGCTGAACACTCAGGCAGATATGAGCCATCAGAGCGGATTTGATGCACAGTTAAATCCTTTCCAGTGCCTTATAAAACAAGTGTTCCCTCTTTCTTTCCCCTCTCCGTTGTCACGAGCTAAAAGCCTGGGAACCGTTTGATGTCGCGTAATGAAAGTCAAGCACAATTAATGGCTCCTGATTCTACAGTGGTTCATTAGAGATACTGTATGTGAGACAAGCTCTCTTGAAATGAACGAGTTCTTTCATTGCTTGTCGAGGGCGCACTGGGTTTCGGTAAACATCCTTCTGCAGTGTGTAATATTATATCAGGTTTTATAGAACATGCCTCCACCGAGCTGCAATCTGGATCGGCGTTCGTGTTTTGTTGAGGATTCCCATGTCATGCTACTTTATACTTTTACTCCACTACAACCCCTGGGGGAAAAATGTTGCTTTTCACCTCACTAAATGACTTATTAGGTAGCTTTGTAGTATATAAAATATGATGTAATGAGGATTAAAGTACTCATCTGTATGTAAAATAGATTAAACTAGCCTCACCTCTACTGATACCTCGAATAAGTATCTTTATGGTGAAGTAATGCTATTTTAACCTGATGAGAAGTCCCACTTCTGTGAAACGTGATTTTCTTCTTGTTTCTACTGTTGGATGTTGAAGTTTAACTGTGTAAAATGATGTATGTGCAGAGTTTGACACTATAAAGATCTGATTTTAAGAGACAGGCGGCTATGATTTGTGGCACTAAGTGCAAGTGAGAGTGAACTTTGAAGTAGGAGACATTTTGTGGCCAGCAATTACCCTTGTGCAGTGAAAAATATCAGTGTCAGGGAGGAGTAGGTGCATTTCTAAGGATTTAATTGTGGTAGTGATGCCTTTTTTTCCTGCCAAAACTATGTCGAACAAAGACTGGAGAATTTTTATGTTAGACTCTTAGGCTAATAATCTGTCTGATATGGTTTTTCCACATAAAATTTAAATGAGCTAATTCGTTTTTCGGTGATCTGCTCCGTCTCTCTCTAACTTGGCTCTAAACAGCCATGGGTCAAACATATTATCCCTCAGTTTTACTGTGATAACAAGTTAAATATTATTTGTTTTCTCGAGAAATAATGAGATCATTTTCTCAAGCTCTTGGAAAAAAAAAAAAAAAAACAAGCTTTGTCATCCCAAGATTACAAGATACATTAACCAGTTGTCATGAGAAAATTAAGCGTTGTTCCCCCTTGTTATGTCAAGCCTAATGTTACTGATCTGCAGGGCCTTGCCAGCATGCATACATGGTGCCTTGACAAGTGTAACAACTGATTTAAGCTGAAAATATCAGATCAATGAGTACCCTTGATCAATACATCAGACTGAAAATGTATCTTATACGAAATTTAGTTGGGGCACCATTCAACTGTGCGTAGTTTCTGTTCCCTAGGCCAACAAGAGGTGGTAACCTACTGGACAGTAACACATATGCTTTGAGTTGATCACTGTATGTAAGACTATCTTTTCATCCAGCTACACCTCGCTCTAAAAAGTCTGTGTGAAAACAAGTGCAACCTTATAATACTGTTGTTACGCCTGTGGCATACAGTAGCCATATGATAATGTCCTTGTATCAAATCAATAGGTGAAACACTCATTCATAAAAAAGTTCATGCGGTTTGCTTCGGAACCCACAACACAGGGCAGTGTGTGCATGTCATGATCCACTCTTTTAGATCTCATGAAGCTATTTTATCATGATAAATGATCTTGTTATCCTGCAAAAAACAGAAGTTGCCATCTCGTAATTATGACATAAAAAAAAGCCATGATCTGTAGAAAACAAGGAAACGAGAGGAGATAATCTGTTTGACCCATGGCCATTTAGGGCTTCTGTATAAAAATATCCAGAGTCTATGAATATGCATACTCAGTGTGCTATCCCAAAATACTTACATTCAAGTGTCAGTGCCCTCCAGCAGCCATAGTAATTATGATGGGAGCAAAGGAGGAAATCAGATGATGTCATTATAAGGCAACACATTCCTGAGATTGAGGAGGTTGGGCAGACAGATCAACAAGGTATCTTTTTCGTTTCATGTGCCCAACAGACAGTCAGTGGTGATTTGTACTTGTTTAAAGTTTGATCATGTCCATGATTGTTCCTTAACCTAGAATAGATATTTATTATTTTCCCCTTGATAAAGAAACTCTCCTGGCTTTAGCAAAATAGTCATTTTAAACCCAACCACAGAGTTTTTTTTTTTCTTTTAATCAAACCAAGACACACACTGGACTGTTTTATATCCCAAGTGCATTGCCATTACAATTAAGTTTCAAATTTCTGTGTGTTTATTTATTTTTGTATTACTATTTTTTTGTCAGGCTACGGATCGTGTGCAATAAGATCATCAACCACAAGATGTTCGACCATATCGTGCTGGTCATCATCTTCCTCAACTGCATCACCATCGCCATGGAGAGGCCTCACATCCAACCCTTCAGTGCCGTGAGTCTCAAAACATGTTTTAAGACTCTATAAAGTCGCAACTTGAGTGTGTTGGCTTCACAGTCTTCAGTGGAATAAAAAGGAAAGATGGGTAGAGAGACAGAGATGCATTATTTATTTTACAGTAATTATATATAAGCTTCTTTAAATGTATGTGCAGAGTCAACTGTAATGAAACACTGGCGGCTCAGAAACAGAAATGGAGGACAAAGGGAGAGAAAGTACCTGTCAGCAAGTCCAACCTTCGAACGCACGCGCGCGCACACACACACACACACACACACACACACACACATAATTACAACTGTAGATTGCTCTCTGCAGAAAAATAGAGTGTAGCGTTGTGTAAGCAGGGAATCACTCCTGTTTGACTGCGAGCCAGTAGCTTTGGGTATTGCGTGCTATACCCCTGTATCTACTGCACTGCATCATCAACACCATCACCTCCTCAGTTAATACACCATCGCCTCAAATAGAGGAGGGCTGGCTGAATGCCTCGCGGCAACACTAACACACACATCTATCTCGGTGTCCTCTCCTACTTTGCAGCAATAGCAGCAGAACACAGCCCAGCCGCTCCATGCTTAAACACAATAATTATCACCGTTTGATTTTTTTTCTCTTCGGACTGAGCGAGTTGCTCCGTGGATGGGCCTAATTGCGGCTCGGTCTCGCTGGAGCGCTCCGTTCTGCTTGTTTTGCGACTCAAACACGGAGGAGACAGTGCCGTTGTAATTGATTCAATTATCTTTGGGATGGCGTACGTGGCTAATGTCCAGGAAAGGAGATGTTTAACAAGTGGAGACCGCCCTGCAGGCTGCCCGGGCTAATCAGGGCAGAGATCAGACACAGACACACACACGCACACACACATATGGATTAATTTTACGCTTCTCACCTTTGCACACACACACATATGTAAATACAACACAGGCAAATCCATAAAATCCACCACTGAACTAACATTCAGCCCAGAGCGCAGTATTTTGGGATGCACATATATTTTGTCAGCTTCCTGCTGTGGCCGTCGTGTCCAGTCCGCACCCTGAAGCCATTATTGAAATGAGATGGAAATGTATGACGCAGCTAGCAGCCTGAAAACTAAAGAATGAGCAGTCATTACAGGTTTGAGGCGAGATGCTTATTGCTCCAGATCTTATTCGCCCTGGTGGTCGTGGCATGGTGCCATTTGTTTGTCTGTGTGGGTTGTCTTGAATTAATGAAGCCGATTGTGAATCGATTTCCATTCACTGATTCTGTTTTTGGCTGTGTATAACAACCAGACATGTATAATTTATCACTCGGCTGCTACTCTTTTGAAGTACCTGTTTTACATCACCCACGGTGCCAGCCTGACGAAAAACATATGCGATATCCTTTAAATAGAAATGTCCTCGTTGGGACGAAGATAAAAATCTTTGAGTCACAAACATTTTAGTGTGGAATGCAAGGCTGAATAATTAGTTTATAATCCTGGAAGTTATCTCACGCACTTTGTGTTTGGCTTACTGTTTTGGTTTGGTGCTCAGGGTTGCCTGGATACCGTCTTCCTGTGGCTCAGTGGAAATGATCGAGGATGATTATAGCACCTATTATGATTTATTATTCCTAATTGAGCTCGGGGACAATACATCACTGTCTAGAGCGCAAAATTGAATTATATCAACATTAACAGTATAAAATACAATCAGTCTGAGTTTTCTGCATCCACGTCATCTGCTTCATATGACATTAAGATAGGGAGATGGTGCTGCGCACCGGACCGTGATGGAAGCCTTGCAGGAGGTGTGGGCTCACTCTTCTTTTCTGCTGCTCAGGATTAGCCTATAGGAAGGCTTTGTTACTGCATAATTAAATGCTGCATTAAGCACAATGTTTCTGTAACCGCAAATTGCTGTACAGACCTAATACATTGTTGGTCTCAGTTCCTTAAAAGTTAGAGGGATAATTTAGATCTCCAGCACCTGGGGCTGCCGGTGTGTTATGACCATGGCAGTGCGGATTGCCTACTGGAAGTGTTTGGTATCGGTTATTGTTGTCACTGTTTTGTAACTAAGAAGCTAAGAAAAAGCGCCTATCAGCTTAAGCTATTGCCGGTTCAAGCCAAACTAAAACGAGCTGTTCAGGCTGATTGGCTTGTGGCTCCCTGAGTTGCGGTCAGACACGCTGGAGGCGAGGCGTTGAATCAGGAATAACAACCACCACCATTAGAGATGAGGAATGAGAGAGGGAGGAAAGACGAGGGAGGCGTTTCACTACTTTTGAGCCCTAGATTCCTGTTTCTTTCAATTTTCATTAAAATGCACAAGAGGAAGCAATGATTGCAAACAGCATTTTCAAATTAGATTTAGAATTAGATGGTTACCTCTGCCAGGGTTTCCAGCCACATCTGATTGTTGATTGGTTGGTTGGCTGGTTGGTCAGCAGGATTACAGCAAAACTACTAAATAGATTTCTACTATACTTAGAATAGAATAGAAAGCCTTTATTACTTGGATGGAGGACGGTTCTCAGCCCAGAAATGGACCCATTATCTTTGGGTGCAGATTGAAATTAACATTCCAAGACTGGGCGTTTTTTGTACGGTGTGTACGGTATGTATTTGATTACATTTCTCAGGGAATGTCATGAATCTTGATGAAAAAAAGTAGGTGCATTTAGCTGGCTGATCAGAAAGTATAATTGGATTCAGATCCCCTAACATTAACATATCTGTTTACTATTGCTGAACCAGACAAGCATCTAGACATGCATCGAATCAAGCCCTCAGGGAGAGTGCTAGGCTTTGAAGCCAACTCTCGTAGTGGCCAAACTGTGTAATTACAACATGACGTGATGCACTGGGGCCCAAAAATACTTTTTCCCATAAGCTAACATAATGAAAGAAGCATCTCTAAAATGGTGGATACATTTTTGGGAGCGTCACAACCCCTGCAAAATGACCCGCAAGTTGTGCCATAACTTGTTTTTCATTGGCCATTGTTCTGAAATCGTCATAATTAGATTTTTTTGTTTAATCTCCATTAGTACACAGCAACCTGCTGTATATATAGTTACTATTAATTGAAACTCATACTAATTTATTTTGCAGTAAAATCATCAAATGTAAAAAGTTGCTCATCTTACACCATCAGTCTCTACTTTAATTTTTTAGGTTGGTGTCAGCCATTTGCATGCTTTTTAGCGAGTGAGTATAACAAAATGTCAGAGCAAATTCTCAGCTTGACAAATTGTTTGCTTACATTAATGAATTCTTTATTCGTCATTGTGTTACTTCATGTTGTGCAAAATACATGTGGAAAAAAAAATAAGCCATTAGATATTCTGATTAAATTTTTAAGGCTAGCTAGCTAAAATTGCTACTTCAGGGTTACCATGGAGCTACAGAGAGCTTGACTGTGTAAAGCAATTTTATTTAGAGCTAACTTTTGCTTTTTAGGTTTTTGCCTTTTCTTTATTGTGTTATGTAGCATTTTTGTGCATGTAAAAAAGTCTGCAAAGTCTAAAAGCCCAAAGTCCAAGTCAAAAAGAGTTACTTACTCTCAAAGAAAACATGGCTTCTGCACTTGCCTGAAAGGCCTGGTTAGAGTCGAGCCATACTCCCGTAACTTATGTGCATCACTATGTAATGTGACACAAACTTACACAAATAATATAGGCATTATATATATTATAAAATATGTACACTCCCCTTCAGTTAAACTGAAAGTTAAACTTTGTATTTGAAATAAATGATAGTTACAAAATAATAACTTACCACTCTGAAATGTCCTGCTCCAGTCTCGGTTGCGAAGGTGGTTTGGTTGTTCTGCCTGTGTTTCAGTATTAGAATCGGGCTCGAACATGTACAGCTATATCGCAGCCATGTTTACCAGCTTATTAGATTAGTTATTTTAGATCACACTACCTTGCTCGTCACAACCCGTCTTACTCTGCTGCTGATTGGCAACATCCTGCCGGTTAAGTAATGCAGAGATGCAACTCTCACCAAAGACTGAACAGAGGTGAGCTGCCTCACTCGTAGTCAAAATGGAGCATTCAAGGCACAGTGTCAAAAGGGGTGCTGGAGCAATGCAGGACATGAGAAAAATAATGTTTTTTTTAAGTACATAAGTCTGTAAAACCTATTCTACTGATTATAATTTTTTAGTTAGCCAAACATGCTATATTCAAGCACATGCAAACAGCAAGTTATCATTGTTTCATTTAGCTTGCCAGCTACCATGACGGCAGTTATTATTATGCAATATTTTGTCTAAGTAGGTATATTTGTATCAACCTGCCGGAGCTAAAGTCAACAGCTTGTAGACTACAGCTGGTAGCATAATTAGGCACAACTAAATCTCCAGCATTTTGCCAGAATGCAATTGGACTGAGAGCAAATTGAGAGTGGTGAATACATGTCTCGTTAAGGATGTGTTCTGTCTGTCCCTCCCCCTACCCTCCACCTTCCCTCGCTCGGCTCTCATTCCCTACCACATCCTTGCTATTTCTGAATGAATGGAAGTACGGAAACTTGTTCACAGAGGACAGGAACGGCTGCTGTCAAGCTTGGAATTTATAAACCCAGCATTCCCAGTGATGTCATGTCCGACATTCCCAGAGACTGCTACAGGAATGCCATGTCTGTGTTTGTGTGTGTGATTTTGTGTTCCTCGGAGCATGGGTGATGGTAGTCGGGGGCCGTGGGAAAGGCGGGCTTGTACACCCGCTCACACGTACATGCACACACACGCACACACACACACACACACGCAGTACATAGACAGTTAGCGACTGGACAGGGTTGTCTCCTCCGACGAAGGGGAAGTTGGATAAATAATCAGGCGGTGGAGGGTTCTTATTCTTTCTTGCTTGCTTGTTTTCTCTCCTCAGTCCTTGTTTAGCTCAGTAAATAGGCTCCCATCCTCTGCTGCGTGCACACACACCACTGAGCCATGCCGCTCCAGGCAACAGGGAACCATGGAGCGCAGTAATGTGTGTTTAGATGGAGATCTAATAGCTCAGGCCTGATGGTGTTGTGTTGAACGCACTTTCACAAAACAAAATGACGGTGTTTGTTTTCTAAATTGACTGTTTATAACCGATGAAAAGTACAGGACCTGATGCATCATGCTCATTTCATTGGGAAACTGCCAATTTTCAGCCATGGTGGACCAAAGGGCTTTATTCACCAAGTGTTACACAATTGATGTAATGGCACTTGTTCCACTTGCAATGTAGTTGATTCAGGGAATTATCGTAAGTTTATTTCCACCAACAGGGCTAAAGGAAACATAACATTTTAGGCCCAAAGATGTCGTGTTTGAATACTTCCTGCAGTGCTAATAAGTAGCAAACTTTCCACTTGCCTGCCAGCAATCATTAGTGCGTGCAACAGGGAAAATTGTTTGTGAAATAGTTCCCTTATACATTATTAAGCTGTACACTAGATCAGTTTAGAAGCAGTTGTTATTAGCTCTCGGCGTTATTAGCATGTACCTCTACTCAACCAGGTTTCTCTTCCTTCTTCACTGCAGGAGCGGATCTTCCTAACATTGTCAAACTACATCTTCACGGCAATCTTCGTGACTGAGATGGCCGTAAAGGTGAGAATTTTTGGATTTCCACTGGATCATTTTTTGTAAAACCCCTCTGTGAGAGTCCTATTCTCTTTCGATATAAAGCTCATTGCACATTTGGTGAAAGATTTTAGCTATTACATGACACATTAAAAGATAAAGGAAATTCATAGGTTGTCTTCTATTTATGGTAAATCTGCTGTCGGTAAACATTTTTCAGAGGTTAGGTTTAAGGCTGATGGGAAAACTGTCACAAATAGTAGTTTGCTGTCAAATGTTCCGAATTGTATTTTTCTTTGATTACCTTACTAATCCACTGAGGTTTTACATTATGTTTACAAAATGTTAGCAAGCTACAGACACAAGACCATTTGTTTTTATCTGAAAAGAGAGTTTATGTCCTGCTGTGTGTTAAGCTTTGTTAGCAGTTAGCTCCGTTAGCTGAACACATCGCAGGACTCTGCTGCCCTCGGGCTGCTATAAGCTCATAACTAAGCTATGGTGCTCCTCGTGCCACCTTCAATGGGGTTTTGTTGTCCACAATGTAGCATTATTAGGGGAAAAAATATGTTGCCTCCCCTGAGTTTTCAGTATCTTTTTTGTGATTGTCATGCGCTAAGTAGCCTGTACCACCGAGTTGACATCAGGACTTTTGCCGCAAAATAATTGATTGGTCGAGTTTTTTTGCAACAAAATAACCACTGGTTGCCTCACATTGAGTACTAATCATTTGTCTCAAGCTTTGAAGGAAATGTGACACATCTGTAATTCATTCACAATGCAAAAAATCTTCGCATAAGTTGGAGAAACCCGAACCAGGCTCCTAAAACCGCTCAGGCACAAAGCCGCAGAGAAAACACAGTCCGTCTGAAGTATGCCGTACTGTAGAGTAAGCTCCCAAAATACGAAAGAAAAACAGATTAAGGAGGGAGGAAAGGGAGAGGAAGAGGAGGAAGAGAATGAGAGACCAAGACTTGAACAGACAGCGAACGCACACATTGCACACACTCTCAGGGCTGTTTCGTAATGCTCGGCAAAGGATTGTCTCGCCAATATTCAAATGGACCAGCTTTGAATGGAGGTCGGTGCTGGCGTGGGCAGGAGCAAGCAGAGGGGAGGAAAGTTCAGAGGTGTCACTCATTCAAAGTCTCTGTCTCTATTTTTGGTTCCAGTGCTATTGGCGGCCTCACAAATACAGGACCTCATGTGCACACTTACACAAAACAGAATACTGGTTGTATGATTCCATTTTCAAGCAATCGTTTTAAAGCGTAGCGCAAAAAAAAACCACAACGGCTGATTGGTTATCAGCAGACATGCTGCCTCAACAAAAGCTTGTAGGTGTTTTTCAATTAAATCATGCTTTTAACCTTGTGAACCAGTCCAAATGGTGTTTCTTGTATTATTACAAGGCACATCCTGAGCAAAATGACCAGTCATCATGGCTGAGTGTTTATGCTTTAGAAATGCAGTGTACCAAGAAGAGCCCAAAAAAACAGATTCAGACAGCCAGGGTTTCATACGTCAAAACCTATGGAACCAATCACGTTAACTTACGTGTTTGGGCATTCCATCTCATTAACATGGCGTTGCTGAGAAAGGAGCTGTATTCAGAAGAAGTCAGGTGTGCAGATGTAGGTAATTATCTGTATTATGTGTTCCGAGTTTCCCCACTTCCAAAAAATGCAGGAACATTTCAGCTGCCGTGGGACAGGGGTGTGGACACAATCTGTGTTAATTTTCATATTAATAGAACCTCGTATACTTAATTAGGCATTTTACATGGCCATTTTGAAGCCACAAAGAAATTTTTTCTTAAGAAAGAAAAAACTCCAAATGTCAGTGTTAGGAACAGAGATTAGTTTTCAGGAGGTTAATTAATGCCAGGAACAGGACTTTAAAGGTCATACTGCAAACCTTTTTGCGTTAACAAATCTACATATACAGAGCTTGTAGAAATGTGCACCACTTTCCATTAAAAACATTACCATGATTGTGAATTAATAATTTAAAAAACTTTGTTGGGTCCAAAATGATTTCAGAATTAAGTTCCAACTTGTCAGCCAATGTTTTGTCGGCTAATAGTATATGCTGGTTGAATCACAGGTTATCTGTGTTTCGTCAGCATCAAGAGTCAATATAGTTGCAGTATTGTACTGCCCTAACTCATGCTAGCAAGCGTTAGCAACATGAACAAACTGGTAGCCACTTGAGGGTGGATGCTTCTAACACCAATAGTTTGTAATGTGAATGTGACGGAAGGAGGCAGATGGACCATTCAAAATATTCCCATATTTCGTTAAAACCATATTCCCATATTTCGTTAAAACTAACTAATGACACCTTAACCACCACCAAACTGTGACATTATGTTTTCATATTAATGTGTCAGTATTATATAAGGTCATTTGTTTGTCATTATATAAAGGGTTAGATAACGGAATGAACATTTCTGACTGTTTCAAGCAACCCAAACACTTGTCCGTCCACTTGTACAGTGTGTGAGCACCGAGCATTAATGATTCAGACATTCAAACACAGAGTTCACCTCTCCTCGTCCAACTGCAGTCCTGCGCTATGTCGCTCGAAACGCAGTCCATCGGAGATATTGTGGCGGACGGGTCACACGCGCAACAGTCTCTGATTTCCCATTGTCTGGCCAGCCTCCCATTAGTCCATTTCATTTTTTCTGCGACTGAACATTAGCCAGGAGGAGCTTTATATCTTAGCTGGATTAGCGTGGCTCTTTTTCAAATTCTATTCCTCGTCTCCGTGGAGCAGTCTGGTTGGTCAGGTTGGATGGTCAAAAGATGCCGTGGGCAGAGGTCGTCTGCTATTTTTAATCCAACATCCACGCTTTCTCCGTCAATGCTGAACTCATTTCTGTCATAGGTATTACTTGTCTAAGCAACAAAGCCAAAAAAACAAAAAAACGGATAAAACACAAAATGTAGCGAATTTGGAGGAGCTACTTTTGACACGATAAGGACATTTGACTAATAATATTTATGTGTTATTACTCAAATATGAGTTTGAATGCAGGACTTTAATTAATAACAGAGTGCGTTGTATGGGTACTTGTGTGAAGAAGCTGAATTGATTCATTTACACAGAGGGAAGATTGAGTAGAGGCCGTCTGAACTCTCAGTGATCTATCTTTGTTGATCAAGTTTGATCAGCCTCTTTGATGATTCCCCTGCCACATTATTCATATACAGTATGTACTGTTATGCATTGATTAGCATCTACTGATGTAAATTATCCTCCGTCCACCCCCCTCTGGCTCACTCTCTCATCTTTCCAGTTACATTGAGTATTTGAAAATGCAAAATGCGCAAATAGTAGTCCTGATTTAATAAGTTTGAGCTCAAAAAAAGCACTAAGCGAGCAGCCTCTACTATTCCCTGGAATGCAAATTGCTTTATGGGCAAAATTTACGATAAGTGGAACCTATAGAATTTAGATGTGGCGTCGGAAAAATGCTTTTACGACCTCCGCTGCCAAGCTCCAAGTAAATAGTCGCTCTGCAAAGTCAATAAGCTGTGCATGCAGGACGTTAAGCATCGACTCATAATGAATACAAAAGATAGCTTCAAAACAAACAAATCTGCAAAAGGCACGGACCAAAAATGGATATCGAGACACTGATTTGTGTGTCATTTTACGGCACTTACATCGGAGTTAATTTCAGGTTTTGAATGTATCCCAGTGGTACAGCAGCAGTGTAACTCTGTGTCATCTGCTCAGCACAGTAACTACACTCTGCTATGTGTTCATGCCTGTGTGTGTGTGCAGATCATAGCTTTGGGCTGGTGTTTCGGGGAAAAGGCCTACCTGAGGAGCAGCTGGAACATTCTGGACGGGATGTTGGTGATGATTTCTGTCATCGACATCCTGGTGTCCCTCATCTCCAATTCCGGGACCAAGATCCTGGGCATGCTCAGGGTCCTGAGGCTGCTGAGGACCCTGAGGCCGCTACGGTAAGTGGCTCTCCCAGGGATGCCAATATTTATAGACGAACAACCGTCCTTGAAACTGTTAAAAAGGAATCATGAAATACCTTTCAAAAATATGACCATATGCAAATGAATAGTTGGATAAAGTCAGCGAAAACCAGATGCCATGTTTAAATGTTACGTTTTTCCCATCATTAGATGATGAAAGCGCCTGTTGTGGATGCTTTATTTTAAGATGGCGGGTTAAACAAACAGAGCTTTCTCTCAGCTCTGTACCAACCTTTGTAGCTTTTGGGATATCTGTGTATATTGTGTGCGTGTGTGTGCGTGTGCATGTGCGATGTGTGTGTGTGTGTGTGTGAGTGTGTGTAGCCATTTTTTTTGTGTGCATCCATGCGCGTGTTGTTTTGTCCATGTGTGCACAATTGCTCAGTTATGTTTGTTTGAGCAGACATAAGGCGGAAGTCGCCATCTTGGAGACTGTATTCTCACTTACATTTCCAAATAAGTGCGCGTGCATGTGTGTGTGTATGTGTGTGAAACTGGGAGAAATCAAGAATGTGTGTCTTAGTGTCTTAACGAGCAGGTTCGTTACATGTAGCCTCAGTGTGTACCATTTGCATGCATGTGGCTTCACGCCCGGTGTCTCACCTTGTGCAGTGAAGACCTCGAGCCTTCACCCTCTCTTGAATATTTATCGCGGTTTCTCAGGAAGAGCAGGATAATCAAAATTCATTTTCATTCTGCCAAATTTACCCACTGAGTACCACTGATCTTCCTTTTTTTAAACTTTTACCTTTGACATGAAAGTGAATACTGTTATGGTTATGTCATGTCTGTGAACTAAGTAGTGATTTGCATGTGCCTGACACGATGCTTTTGTGTATTTGAAGTTAAGCATATGTACCTTTTTTCTTTTTCTATGAATATGAATTTTTCTGTCACACCGCAGACAGTTGATCAACTGGCCCTGAGTGAAATGAGGTTGTGTTTTTATCTACTATCTGTGCTAAAGACAACTGATACAGAATTTTGTAACATACTGAGTGGTGATTGTTACCGACTTAACAGGAGGGATAAACCACACACTTGTTGATATGTTAAAGGATAATTCCAGTTCATTGCTGCTGAGACCTTTAAAAAAAATCAACAGTACAAGCACCTATCCCCTGCAAACATTCCAAACATTTACAGACTCACTATGGTTCAACTTTGACCTACCATTCTCATTTTTTTTTTTTTTTTATTTGTTTCGCACTCGGCTGACATCTGGCCATGGCCAGGAGTGGACCGCCCAAGTGCTGTTATTCCACGCGATATGTGGGCTGGATGAGGGAGTCTGGTCAATTCTTCTTTCGGGTGTTACCCAACTTATGTGGAGTAGATTTTATGTGAAAGTAGAACATGAATTGTATCGATGTTTGGGATCAAGGATTTTGGCCTGGTCACTCCCCTTGAGGAAACTTGCAAGTTCAGCACAGCATGGAGTGAGGAGTGACAAAACTTAACTCCTCTCAAAGGAAGGGTCAACTCAGAGTCTGCAGCAGCAGCCAACAGCATAGCTTTCTCATCCCAGGGTGTCCACTGATACAAAGTATCAGAGGTCTCTTTTTTCACAAATGTTAGGGTTCGGTACACAACATTCTCTGCCATGAGATAATGCTGAAGAGCACAAGTGTTAGGCTACATAAAGTGTGCTTGTTGTTCGCTCAGTAAAGTAAGAAACAGTCTCAGAAATGCCACTCAGATCAAACTGTCAAAATAGGCAGCGCTGATCACATGTGAATCATGACAATGTTACTGTGTAGTAGTGCTGCATTACTGCATTTCTCACTTTCAGTGTTTTAAGAAACACATTTTAGTGTTTAGCTGCAGTATGAGATGCCGGCACGTTGAACTATGCTCCCAAAGCTGGGCTGTTTTTCAAAATAAAACACAGTAGTAGCTCAGAGATAACACATACAGAAGAAGTGTGGCTTCATTCTCTGTTCAGAAAGCCGTTACTATACCATATGTTTAAACAGAAAATAGCTGCTAGATGCCACATTGATGTTCAAAATCTCATATATTTCAAATTTAAATCCGAACATAAAGATTGTTTTTGCGCTGAAAACTGAGAAGGTTTGGGAAGAGATGGAAATAACACAGACTCTCACAGCCGGGGAGTGAGTGCTTGGATGGAGGAGGCTCTTTTAAAAAGCCAATACTTCAACATACGCTTTGGTGCATAATTACTTAAAATGCAAGCATGCTGATGGCTTACAAGTGAAATGCTACTGTGACATTACAGAGTGCACTTGTTGTCAAACAGGAGCCTTCCTAATTAGATCTTATGCAACTGTGACAAACGGAGCACTCGAGAAGAGTACCTGGAGCTGAATCTACTGATCCTAAGTGATTCTGCGGTTTTGGCCTTCCTTATTTAATCCCCGGAGGACAGCGAGGCTAGGGAATGTAATAATGTCAACTAGGGAGGGTGTTAAAGTCAGATTAGAAAATGTTTAGCCATTACAGGAGGAGGCTGGACACATTTTCAGATCGGGGCAAAATATTCTTGGGGGCAAAGAGCAACCATTGCTCTATGGAGGGATGTCTTCAGTTTGAGAAAAATTAAACATGGCAGAGAGAGAAACGGGAAGAGGAAGACTGGACGAAGACAGGCGTAGAGCGAGTGAGAGAGGCAGGGAGGGGAGAGGACGGGAAAATAGGAAAGGTAATAGAAAAAGGAAAGAGCCGAGCGCTCTCTTCCCCCCGCGGCTGCAGACGAGTTACGAGAAAGCAATGCTATAAAATCATTTTTTAAGCTAGTTATTAAGTTTCTCTCCAAACGCAGGTTCACAGCATTAAAGGCTATAGCCTATTAAGCCGTGCGCTGCTGTGGGTATACTGTATGGCCTGGTAATACTGTACTGCAGGTACTATAAACCCTGTTAGACATAATGCAGTCTGGTAAACACAGAGTAGAATTACGCCGCGGGTTCTATTAACAAATCTACTTTAAGTAGTGAACCAATTTACCTTTGGAGACCGCAACGTTTATGGAGTATGTTGGCTCCACAAGTGTTTTCTGCGGGGCTGCGAGGTGCCACGAGGAGATTCTAATCTGGTTATGAAACAAATGAATTTAATATTCAGGCCTTTATAAACAAACAAGAACCAGTAAGAGGACTGGCTTTCTTTATATAGTTACTCTTAATGCCTGCCACCGGGTCAGGTGCTCTGTGAAGTAATAAGTCGTGACTTCAGAACCGCGTGGCAGAGAGCTGAGGGTGAATCGAGGAGGGAAGCTGCTCGTCGGTAACACCAGCTGCTAGTCTGGCGGTACAGCAGCAGATCCTTCTGTAGTGCCAGACAGCAGCATGACAACAGGCTTATTATGTAACATTTTATTATTAACAATATTTATGTATTATGCATTTCCTTGCTGCGGAGCTGTATCTTGCTGCTACCTCTGATTATGAAGACATGCAGCTGCATTACTAGGGAATGTTGAAAAAAAAAAATGCGACTACAGAGTGACTGAATCTGTTAGCTGTGAGGTCACATGTGACCTACAGTAGGTGCATGAATGGAAACATCACCAAAACAAAGTTCTCTTTTTTTTAAAAAAAAGGTACCCAATACCTAGATTCTGATAGGAGCTCCCAAGTGAACCTGTTTCTTTACCAGTTGTATCCGTTTCACAAAAGATTACAGTACACATCGACACGTTGAGCCCCGTCTCTGGCGTAGCCTCGTCTTTTTTCACTCGAGACAGCCAAGTGGCAGCATTATTAGCTCTTGATCTGACTGAGCTTTCGGACCGCTCAGGGTTGATATAGTGCTCATCATCCTGGTGTGTCTTCCCAAACAGCTGATGAGCTGGACGTTTATGGCCACCGATGGTGCTGTGAGATGGACGTAGGCAGCGGGAGGTGTAGAGGGTGGTGGTGTCTGGTAGCTGTGTCCCGGTGATTGTCCCAGTGGTTTTTACGACCCTCAGGAGAGCTCTCTGGTCAGCCTCCGTGGCAGCTGAAGGGCCACGCTGCCGCGCGCTACGTCAGCACACTCTCGATTGGCACGGTGATAATAACTCACCAGAAGCTTCTGCGGCAGGTTTGCTCTCTTCAATTTCCTCAGACAAATGAGGTGCTGTTGAGCTTTTCCAATCACTCTGCCGCTGCGATGGTGCTCCAGGACAGCTCGTCAGTCACCGACAGTCCCAGGATCTCAACTCTGGTGACTATCTAAACTGCCTCTCCGTTTACGAAGGGTGGGGAGTGGTTGTGTTGTCCTGACCTCATCCCCAGTGACGTTGGAAATAAGCGCCGCGATGGTCGCGTTCTGTCAGAAGGCCCCACTATACTTTCATTTCACTATATTTTGGTGGCAGGTTTTGTGCTACATGGTGATACTATCTTTATTTTTACCGGAGTACAGCTTTGGTTACTATTTACAGCACTGGGGCGAACGTAATGGCTGCACAGTAAGGGTCCGTGTCCACACAGCATTCTGTTTCATGTGTTCCCAGTGAGGAGTGAGTGTCTTGGGCGGCAGCAGGCGGCCGCTCAGAGAATAAAGGCGCAGCTCCCAGCATCCTTTTTTTTCCGAGCGCTCCGCCATTTTTTGCGCGTCCGCTCTGAGTGCTTCGGTTTGAAAATCTCTCAGCTTTTCAGAAAGCCGCTGGCAACATCACTAGTACTCGTTTTGTTTTTCCCGGCCTAGGCGCTAATATTCACCATAATTTGTCTCATAGCAATAATGTCATGTACCCACATCCTCCTTGCTACTGATGTAATGATGTCATGTAAAACCGCAAGGGGGCAGTGTCCATCACACTGCGGCGGTTAACAGAGACAAGACGCCGTGCTGTGTCTTTTTCTCTCAGCTCTCAAGCGCTTTTCTGCCCCAGATAAAAAGTGGACATGAGCCCTAAGTAATGGCTTATATTTTTGCCATACTTCATTTTTCACGAGTATAACTTCTAAGCCAAAAAGTCAAAAACACTTTTTTTCTCTGCGTTGTGGTTTTCTCGATCGTTGCAACTTGGTTACAAGGCAGATGCGGCTTTAGTGTCTCTGTGTGAGTTTCAATATCAGCTCGTCGTCCCTGCAGTTCGATTGCGGCCGACTGGCGCTCGCTGGCTGTTTGAATTAAATATGAGCGTGTCTGTGTTTTCCCCTCTGGCGGTGCACATGGGGGTTCGCGCGGGCACCGCCGTCATCATATTCTTGAGTTTCCTGCTACATGTGTGTTGCGAGGGCTATTGCAGGAGGCAGGTGACTGTCTGTGTGTGTGTGTGTGTGTGTGTGTGTGTGTGTGTGTGTGTGTATGTGTGTGAATGTGTCTGTTTCTCATTAGAGATTGAGCATCAGGATGTGCGCGTGGGTCTGTGTGTGACAGAATGATACATCGGCTTTGTTTAACGGGAAACATAAACAGTCGCGCGCACACACACAGGCACACACACACACACACACACACACACACACACCTCTGCAGTCATTCATCAAGCCCACATCCTGAGCTGAGGGTTGGCCTCAGGGAAACCCAGAAGTTAGCACCTTGTGTCACCGAGTGGCACTTTTATGTCACCCAGCCACCTACACCTTGTCGACAATTCAGCCGCAACCTAGAAACTGCCGTCTTGACCCGCCCCCCCCCGCCGCCGCGTGTCCATTAATTGCACCTGTCACACAGCAGATGGATCTAAACAGCTTTGTGAGGTCACCGCTGGCCAACAGGTTTGTTTATCGATGAATTCCCCTTGTGGTCGACCCCTGTCGGCTCAACCTTTGAGCCCATCCGTCACTTGATGATGATGTAATTATCCCAAGGCTCACTGGGTAGTTTATATTTTTCTCACCATGTGTGTACTTTTAACCCTCACGCCTTGTATGTTACAGTGTTGACTGCGGGCAATTAACTCATCATTCTTGGAGACGTCTAGATTGTGTTCGAAGGCTGATGAAATGCTGACTTTCCTGCCTGGAGGTGGAAGGGGTGGCGGTGGAGTTCTGGCAAGCCAGCGACCACTGTTCATGACTGCATTTCAACATTGTGACACTGCTGGATAGTTTTAAGAGGACCGGCTGTGTTTGTCGACAAAAGCAGGTACAATTGGTAATGTTTGACGGCTGAAGAGGGAGGACGGCTTGAAAAGAGGAGAACAGGTAGAGATTTACACAGCGAGGTGGAACAAAAAAACGAAGTTTCGATTAAAAAAAGCAAAAATAGCAAGCTAACTTTTCTCCCCCCAACTCCCTCCACCCAGCTCCGACCCCCGACTCCCTCCACCCAGCTCCTCCTCGCCCCTGTTTTTTTTTCTTCCGTGTCATATGCAAATAGTCTTAACGGAGAGGAGCCCATCGCAGTGTGTGTCCTTCACATAGAGCATCATCAGAGTGTATTGACTCATAATAAGAAGCTCGACTCTCCTCTGCTCCCCTTCTCTAATAAGCCTTTTCACTTCAGCGCGTTTGTCAGAGTGGAGCTCAAAAAGAGAACACGATGTAAAGAGGTAGAGAGGTTGACTTGGGGTTTTCATTATGCAAAGCAGCAATGTGTGGAATCATCTTTTTTTCTTTTTTTTTCTTTTTTTTTTTTGCAGATAGCTTGTGATCTGAGGGACTGAGCCAGAGCGAGGCTGTTAAATGATGTGATTCTGTCCTTGATGGAATCCGCAAACTCAGACTTCCACAACAAGTTTTTTCACGCTCTACTTTCATCGCTTTTATTTATTTTTTGATTTTTTTCCCTTTTACTTTTAAAAAGTTTTTTATTAAAAGGTGACAGGTTGGCCTAGATCAGAAGCAAAACATTCAACAAGCATGAATTGCTTGAATTGAAGGGTGGACTCCAGACAAACAGACCGAACCTGGACTTAAATCCCTTCCTGGTGAAAGGTATTCAATGCAAATATGTTCTGAAATGCGTCAATCCTGAAAGAGGACACATGCCGATGCAGCTCTTGAACAACACTCCCCTCTATAGCTCGGCTGTGGCGCTGCATCCCAGCGTGGCTCTCAGTGCAACATCAAGAGAAGCAGTGAGGCGCAGAGCGATGAGGTGCAGCTATGTGCTTGTTATTCTCTGATCAGGGCTATTGATCAGGAGCCTGGGTAGGGCTTGGCCTTTTTATTATCTCATGTCTTCTCTTAATGTGCTATTGACTCTTCCTTCACTCAGCTGTCCGCTCAGGGGAAAAAGATGCGATGCAAAAAGACAAAAAGACAGAGGCACAGCTGATTATCACCTCCCAGCCTCTGCGTAGCATTGTTTTTTTTCTCTTGTATCATCTTATTTATCGCATCACATTGACTTGGTGTGTGTGTGTGCGTGTGTGTGTGTGAGAGAATGAGCATGTTTCCGTGTGGTGTGTGTGCGTTTCAGCTCAGCTACAGTGCAGTGCAGTGCAGTGCAGTGTGTTGTGGTGCTGTGGTGCCACGCTGGCGCAAATTAAACATCCTCATCAGTCCATTGGCTTAATTAGTTGTGTCTGCTTCCTCCGATGAAGAAATGAAAGGAAGGAGAAAGAGTTTTGAAAGAGACAAAAATATGGCGTTTTTTTTTTTAAGGGAGAGCAGGAGGGAATGAAAGATTTGAGTTTGATTTGTCCGTAAGCCAACAAGTGTTTGGGGTTTGAAAAGTTCCGAAATGTTGAGAAAAGGGCTTACTGGAAGGAATTCTCGAGGGTTTACTGTGTGTGTGTGTGTGTGTGTGCGTAAGTGTGAGTGCAGACAGGGCGAGGGCCTGAGGGTGTGTTGGGGTTGTGGGTTGGAACGCTGCAGGCATCCATGATCCATCTGTTGTGAGCTGTACTGTAAGTGCCCCTGCGCACACACACACACACACACACAAACACACACACGCACTAAAATCCTATTATCGGCTGTGTTCCAGTGTGATCAGCAGAGCTCCGGGGCTGAAGCTGGTGGTGGAGACCCTGATGTCGTCGCTGAAGCCCATCGGCAACATTGTGGTCATCTGCTGCGCCTTCTTCATTATCTTCGGCATCTTGGGAGTACAGGTGAGAAGGGGAAGGGTGAGGGAAGGAGAGGGGGGGGACACAGACGGAAGGAATGAGCAAACAAAAAAGGAAAAGGAAGACCGTTTGAACAGCACTGTTACTACGCTCTAACAGTCTGACATGTAACAGATATTCCCACAATTCTTCCCCCCCATCCCATTTTAACACATACATCACAAAACATGTTTTCCGTGCACTCCCTGTGTTATAACTCACACGCCGGGGACACTTATGTATGCTTATCTGGTCTCAATGGAGATTTCATGGCTAACAGCCCAAGGACCAATCTATACCAACGAGCTCTTTGCCCTTGGCGCCGTTCAGGCTCTTGTCTACCGCCATCGGCATGTTTATGCCCATAAACCATCTGCCCACATAAAGTAGTGTCGTGAAGGGTTAATGGCTGTGACCATACCACGAGGCAGTGATGGGAAGCTGTCACTCGCTAAAAGGCGTCAGTGGAATTCACTGCACAGTCCTTAACCTCCGCTGCTGAACGTTTTTCAAAATGTTGCCATTTTAGTGCGGTCATTCAGTGACCATTAGTTCTTTTTTTTTAAATATATTTTACACCAAGCAGCCATTGCTGTATTTTCTACTCTAGTTTATACTCCAGGTTTAGTGAAGTGGATATTTAAAGGTTGTTATAATAACGATAGCCAGGAGATGGAAAAAGCAGATAGCCAGTTAGTTAACCAGTATTAAACAAGCCCCCACTCCTGACTGGATAACTGTTGAACTGAACAACTAAGTCAACGTACTCAATACGCAAATACAAATATATATATAAATCTGTGATTTATGTCCCTGCGTAACTGGTGGAGGCTGTGCAGCCGTCAGCCATATCCTGCAGTCAGGTTCAGTCTGCCACCGGAAACCACTGATCTCTTTTTTATATCAGTAAAAGATGCAGAGATTTTGCCCAAATACAGCTCTGCTGTGCATGGTTACAAGCAAAATAACCTAAGCACATGACTTGTCGGGTTTTAGCCGATCGAGAGAAGCAAAATGCAAAATGTCAAGCATTTGCTGGTTCCAGCTTCTTGAATGTAAGGATTTGTTGCTCTTGGGTCTCGGACTGTAGATTGAGAATAAGAAGAAATTTCAAGACTTCACTTTGGGCACAGGGAAGTTGTAATGATTATTATTATTTAACTTTTTTTTTGCATTATAAAGACTAAACACCTGATTGATTAATCGAGAAGATAATAGGTTGATTGGCCGTTAATGAAAATAATAGATAGATATGGATGTAGCCATGTATAAAACTTCTGGAAATGTACTTTGTGCGACATGTGTGCACTTACATAAATACATGTAGATATATAACTTTTATATACCCACTATATTTTGTGTGTGCATCCATGTGTGTAACTTAAAATGCTTTCCTTGAACCTCTCATTAAATTTGCATTAAGTAGTTTTGGGAAAGTCATTTTAATCAGAATAGAAAAGATCTTGATGTTGATCTAAACAATCTAGGGTGGGATGGTGGTGTGGGGAAGCGTAACATGTCATTTTGAACACTTTTAGCATACAGTATATCTAAGAATATGAGTATTGTTTTAAGATCTTCAAGAATTACCTAAATAATTTGACAGCAATTCTAATTTCTAATATATTAGACTTCAGCTCCTTTAGAAGGATTATGTATGCAGATGTTAAGGCCACTTCCAACCCCCCCCCCCCATTCCCCAAACCCAAACTTACCACAAATGGCTTAATGTGGTTCAATGGTTCTGTTTTGTGTCGAGGTTCACTGTAGATCAAAGGGCACTTTCTGTTTTGTTTTGCTCATCAGCTCTTCAAGGGAAAGTTCTTTGTTTGCGAAGGAGAAGACATAAGAAAC
This sequence comes from Diplodus puntazzo, assembly GCA_963678695.2. Lineage (NCBI taxonomy): Eukaryota > Metazoa > Chordata > Actinopteri > Spariformes > Sparidae > Diplodus > Diplodus puntazzo. The sequence continues at coordinate 7,010,726 of OZ023176.1, read as the reverse complement.
ATTACCAACAAGTCAGACTGTATGCAGGCCAACTACAAGTGGGTCAGACACAAGTACAACTTTGACAACCTGGGGCAGGTGAGGCAAAGATTCATGATCAATAAATACATAGACAAATGTGTTGTTGAGCTACTGCTCAGTCTGAAAGTGTTTGCATGATTTGTAGCACGTCTAATCACCTCTTCTTCTCTCTCTCTGTCTCAGGCTTTAATGTCTCTGTTTGTCCTGGCGTCAAAAGACGGCTGGGTAGATATCATGTATGACGGACTGGACGCTGTAGGAGTTGACCAACAGGTTTAAAATTTAAACTGTTTGACGCATCTGTACATATCTGTACACAGAAACACACTTGTACTATCCGTCAGCTGTCATTTATATGTACACACAGTAAAAGAAAGCTTCTGTGTTCTGTGTTGTTTTCAGCCGCAAATGAACCACAACCCATGGATGCTGCTCTATTTCATCTCCTTTCTACTGATCGTGGCCTTCTTCGTGCTCAACATGTTCGTGGGGGTTGTGGTGGAAAACTTCCACAAGTGCCGGCGCCACCAGGAGGCCGAGGAGGCCAAGCGCAGGGAGGAGAAGAGACTGAAACGCATGGAGAAAAAGAGACGGAGTAAGGAGAAGGAGCTGGCTGGTCGGTAGTCTTTCCACATCTTTCTGAGTCCTGCTTGATTTGAGCCTGCGCCTTTATTTTTGGTTTTGCTTTTTTTGATTTGGTTTGGCCGAACTCGGAAGAACGCAATTAGTGAGCTAGTACCAACTACAGTTGCTACTCTGCGGTAGAACCTTCCTCTCTACCTTTCCTCGTAGGCCGTCGGCTCATTTTTGTTGCAGTCTGGTGGTCATCTGTTCTGGCTCTGCAGACTCTGCTGCAGACTGTGGAGGCTCTTCTTCAACTCCAGCATCGGTTTTGATTTGATCATTTGATCACATTTGGGTGTTAGGAAAAGCTTCCACAACGGACCGGTTTGCAGAGCTGGAACAACTGTCTGCTGGTTTTAGTCCCCTTTCCCCCCTTCCCTTACCTTGCCTGGTCTACCGTAGACGCCGTGCTTGGGATGGCCCCTTGGAGCATGCCCAGTGAGTGCTGACAGACGGGGCTTGCATGGTGGTGGGTATACAGAGCAAGAGGGAGGGGGAGTTGTTGATTATTCAATCGCCCTGAACGACAAACAAGACAACCCCCCTCCCTTCCCCTCTTCTGCATGTGGTTTTAGTACAGCCGCAGGGGCAGGGATAGACCAAAATCTGGAAGATTTTTTTTTAGATAGTTTTCTTTTAGTGAAGATTTGTAGGAGGTAGCTAATTCACTGCCTGTCCGCCCTCCCCTCCGGCTGTATAGGAGTTGGTGAGAAACTGCTTGGTTTGGTTTTTTATTCTTTCCACTGCCTCTTATACGTAAAAATACAAGCGCTAGCACCCGCTAGCATTAGACTTTTTGTGAATGTAGTGCCTTCAAGTGCAGTATTTTACCCACAAAGGCACTTTCTTTTTAAATGTCAACAAGGAGCAGTGGACACACTTGGTTTCTTAAAGCTGAAAAAGTCCTTTTTGTTTCCGTCTATATGACTTGATAACTTTATTTGACATCAGAATGCTACCGTCCAACGCTTGAGAAATACAGATGGAGATCGATCTTCCTTTTTCAGGAGGAGGCTGCCAAGGGTATCCGACTAATCGAGACACTCTCCCAGACCTTTGCACATCTCAGTCCAACACATGTACATGTTATATCTCAAGAGGTCCTTCCCTTTTTTGTTGAAATGATACAAAACCTTTCAGATCTCTAAGTTCTTTTCCCTGTTTTGATTTTTTTTTCCTTTTCTATTTTTTGGTGGAAAAGTCCATCTTCTTGTTCCCGTCTTTTTTTCTGGGTTAGCATTTTTGCCAGGAAACCTTTTAGGGTGAAAAAGGGAGGCTAGTTTTCTGAGCGAAACAGAAGCATTAAAGGGCAGGTTTCTTCTAGAAAGAGACAACTTACTGGTGTAAACCAAAAGAGTACAATCTTGGAAGGTGTTCGTCAATGTCTGCTTTGATTTGAGAGTCAACGGCTTCCCGAATGTTTAAGAAAAAAAAAAAAAAAAACGAAATGGGATTTAATCCAAAGAACTGGACTCAGAATCACTGGAAAGACAAAACACAGGAACATAAACCAGCTTAATATTTCATCGCTTCCTTCTGGCCTTACTCCATCCTTCTTTCCCTCTTTCTATCTCTTTGACTCTCTCCTGTTTCTAACTCTCCATTCTTCCTTCCTTACTGTCTTCTGCTTCTCCCTAACTAACACGGTCTCATTCCTCTAGATTTATTGGTTCCGGGGGTGAGTTGGGCCCTCTCTGAAGGCACATTGAAAGGTACAGAGTTTCCAGCATGTTCTGTGTGTCCCTTTAAACCTCACACACCACCACCACTGACCACGACCACCCACCATGGTGGCTAGGGTCCTAAGTTCAATGATCACGGGAGGTAGGGCCCCATCCCGCGTCCCCGCCCCCCTGCCTCTCTCCCATCAGCCCTCAGTCCGCTGGACATGCTGTTACCTGTTTTTCTCTGTCGTGGCTTTGTCTTTCACAGCTCCTCCACGCCGTCCGCGATCCATCCACCGTCCACAGCACCACACCACCGCTCCGCCGCCACAAGACAAGAAGAATCTTGCCTAGTTAGGTTAGCAGGGAAACTGAGTTGGAGACATGGTAAGACAGGGAAAGGGTACTGTAGTCCTGTTGTAATACAGTACTTTCAGTAGATATGTGGAGAATAATTCCATTTAGTTTCATTGCGATGGCCACCTTTGCTTTTGGTTGTGATAATATCGTGCTTGCAAATGCAAACGTTGAGCACGTACGACAAGGCAAGGGACATTAGCAGTAAGACTATCAGACGGGTTGGAACAAGACTAAAGCTTTGACCATACAGTAGTACAGAGCTTAGCTACATTTCTAATTAGCACTAAACACAAATTACAGCTTAGATTTTCAGATATTTGGTCATGAACTATGATGTTGAACAAGTAAAATGTCTGCCTCATTGTGACATCAGAGGAAAAGGCAAAGGTTCACTAAAGTCATCAGTTATCTTCTAGGAACCATCAATAAATGCCATATTTTGTACCAGTCCAACCAGTTGATGTGGAGATATGTCATTGATTAAGTGAAAATTGTACCTGCTGGTAGCTTTAGATGAAAGGTAAGGGGATCAGCTGAATTGGTACACTTGGAACCGTGAGGGTCTGACTCTGTACACAGTTTATTTACAATCAGTTTAGTACTTTAGGAGATAGCATTCTAAACCGGTGACCAAGTGGGTGACCAACCTACAGACATCATGAACACGCAAGTATAAAGTAGCGGCTCATATGCCGCATCAGACTGCATCTAAAAGACATTCAATTTTTGTTAAAGAGTCTAAGTCAGTAACACTCTGAATTAGACATTTTTTATCCCAGAGCTGATGATGGAAGAAGAAATCTTGCTTCTCGCTCATCTCTGTTGAGAGTTGTACTAGCTCTGTTACTCAGATGGAGGTTTGTGACAGTATTATGGCGGTTACTTTTTTATATATTTTTATTTTGGTATCTCAGTTCCAATCTGAACGATGTGAAACTGCTGTATGAAAGAAGACAAATGGAAAAGTGTTTACACACCAGCGTACTTCATCTCAACAAGAATCGTAGCTTTGCATCGGAAAAGGGGCAAAAACTTGTGTGCACATCCAAGTGTTATGCTGCTATCGAAATAAACAGTATCATATGTTGTGTTGATTGTACCTTTTCCAATTTAGGGGCTTTGTGTGCAATGTGAAAGGGTTTCAAGAGTCTACAGCCACACTGTGTGGGATTCTACTCAGGCACAATTGTACCTAGAGGTAACCACCTTAGTTTAGGTGACTGACTGACTAGCATGACTGGGAGCATAGCCAACAACTATAGTACATTTTAGGTAGTTTAGCAAGGGAGGTCTGTCATCTTGACTTTTGCCTGTCAGACTTGCTGAGCACAAGGTTGTTATAAGTACCATTGTGAATGATGGCCAAAGCTGTAATAATAAGGCCCATGTTCGGATAATTTAGAAATATTCTTTTTGCACTTGACTAACTTTCACAGCTGCTACAGTAGATCAGAGTCAGAGAACTTGGAGGGTGTGATCAGGTTGTACAACAGCTGCCATCTTCAGAAGAACGGATTCTCTCTGTTGCCAGCGTTTTTAATAACATCCTCTAATAAAGGTCTCTGGCCTCCATTAAAGGGCACTGGACCACAAAAATTCAATCAAGAACATTGTTATTTTCCCATTGAGCGTGTGCTTGACTCAAAAACTTAATTTAAGTCGCCCAGTGGCAAAATATGTAAATGTAATCAGAGTGAAATTAAAACTGCAAGAAAATCAAACCAGTTTTTCAAGCTGTAGTTGTCACAGCTCTGACCCTAAATAGCTTGTTTTACTCGAAAAGGTGGCTTGAATAGTTTCTTTGTCGGAGGAGAATCTATTTATAGTGTATCAGACTTGCATCAGTAGGACACCATTATTAAATCACGGGGATTAAGTCTGCGACCAAACTGGCTGATTTACTACAACACATAGTGTACAAAGGTCACAGAAATACAAGTTGTCATTAAACGAGACCACAGCAGGTTTGTTAACAGCAGTTGGCCCATGTCGGGTATAAAGGTCATCTCGGGGCGGTCTGCCCACTCCGACTGGTTAGCTGTGGCAACTTGTTACCATGGTGATCTACTTAGGGTAATGTTAAGCTATATGTTGAGATGGGTGTTAGATGATGACAACACCTTCCCTAACTCTGCATTATGAACGTTTTTTGGGTGTGTGTGTGTGTGTGCGCGTGTGTGTGTGTGTGTGTGTGTGTGTGTGTGTGTGTGTGTGTGTGTGTGTGTTTATTTGCACATATATAACCAGGTGCTGTTAAATAGGGGCACGTTCCCCTGGTAGACTCGACCGTCCCAGATTGCATTCTTGTGTGTGAGTGTGTGCATATGCGAGTGTGTCGGGGAGCAGATGGTTGCAGAGCAGGTTTGTAAAATATGCACGAGCAGCTCTCATCCCAGATCCCCTCAGCTCTCAGTCTGGATGGCTGTCTGAGAGGCGAGCAGGACCCCTACACCCCTTTTGTTGATCCTGTGCAGCATTTCACAAGCGCTCGCAGTATTTTGATATTTTTTTTTACCCAAAGGTAATTACAAAAGTGCCAAGGACACAGAACAGACACATACAAATACAGCATCCACACAGTGTGTCACTTGGTGGTCAACACTCAGAGAATAAGGTGTGTGTGTGTGTGTGTGTGTGTGTGTGCATGTGTGTGTGTGGACTCTTATCTTCAGCTTGCACTGCACTGATGCAGCCTTTTTCTAGAGGCTCAAAGAAGGCGAGGAACAAAGAGGGGAGACGAGATGATGGAGGAGGGACATTAAGATTTTGAGTGAAGAGGGTGGAGGAGGAGAAGAGATACATTGGGTGGAGGGGAGATGTGATAGAATGACACATGCACACACCCAATGAAAAGCTACATCAACCTGCGACTATGTAACTGCATACATGCACACATTACACATTTAATTAGTCGCCATGATGACGTCATGCTCACAGTGACAGTGCTGAAACGCTGAAGGTGTGATGTTTACAATGTTCACAATCATAGTTACCGTGATTACTCAGGCAGTGAGGAATAAACAAAAAGTAATTGGCTGAAGGTTGATGGGTCAGTCATTAGTTTTGCAGGGAGGGAGGGAACTCACATTAAAACCTAAAGTCCTAAAAAGTCCTAAAAATTCTGCTCGAGTAAAAGTACAAAAAAGCATTACCAACAGAACATACTTTAATGTTCAAAGTGTCTAAAAGTATCAACTCAGTATGCATCATGGTCCCGAAACGTCATATACTTAGTTTTGGGGGGATTTTTATTTTATGACCGCAAGGGAGTAATTTTTACACACACGTTACTATCATGTCCAACAAAATCAAAATGTCTGCTGGACTTCAGGGGCTCTATTGTTAATGTAATTGTAGTGGGAAATTCCAACTTTATTATTCATGAGTACAAGATGACATCATGTAAATCCCATGAGAACTTCAACCTGAGGAGGTCTAATCAACAACAGAACATGTGGGGCCTTTAAGCTATAACAATTAATCATCTGTCATTAGTTGATCATATGTTGAATATGTAAAATAGAAGCAGCTATAGTAGTCAGATATTTCCCTGAAATTTAGTGAAGTATAAGTATAAAGTGACACAAATTGGATCTACTTAAGTTCAATTACCTCGATATTGCCCTTAAGTACAGTTCTTGAGTTAATGTACTTTCCACCATGAATACAAAACACTGTGGCACTAAATTCAGGACAGTTTATTAAGCTCTAAATGCAAGTCTCATTACATTGATTCATCCTGTGGGACACAGATAACTACACCACATTTCTTGATTATCCATCAAATAGCTGCTTTTCGCTGGAAATTGAACATGTCAGCTGAGAAGCGGTGCTTCAACCTCTCGGGTCCAATGATGTCTGTAGCTTCTCGTCCCCTGGTCTTTGTCAGTTGTTGTCTGTAACTTTAAGAAAGCCACAGTCAAAGTTGAGTTCAAACTGCCGGTGTGGCCGTTCAGTGTAAACGTTTGATTTCCTACGTGGTGGCACAAGTCCTTTGAAGCACCTAGTTTCTGGCATAATCTGGCACTATAATCTGGCTCATTATTAACACAGCTTTGAAAGGAAAAAAAAAAACATCCAAATGCACATTAATTGTCACCTTCCTGAAGCTGAAACCCGCATCCTAATCTTGTCAACTGGAGCAGAACTTGACTTGAAACCAGCCCTGACTCACACACATTTGTACAGCAAAGCTAAAGAAAAGCGATGCGCGAGTGATGAAGGAAATGGTGGTAATCATGTAGACACGTAAAGAAAAATTCCACCGTACACAGAGAGAGACATGCATTCACTCCGACAAACAATGAGCTTCGCACAAACGGAGGACGGCAGTAGTTTCCCTCAGGGTCATTGTAAAGTGTCCCCCTGTTGGAGTTGACTTGTTGTGTCGAGTCACGCATTCTGCAGTCCGACTCAGCTACTTGTGACAGACACATCAGGAGGGGCTACACCACACTGCGCATGATGTATGCTGCAAATTGTAAATAAGGTCTTCGCATTATTTGTTCCACTCTCAGTGAGCCGCCACAGAGATGGCATGCTGGATATTTTGACAGACAGCAGCTTGTATCTTGGTAATGATGCTTTCAGTGTTTTTGCAGTAGTCTATAGGCTGCTGGCAGCTGTGCAGCAGTGGCAGCATAGCAGTATCACTCATATTATACTAACACATTACTATAAACCTTGGAAGCTGTACTTTTACATCAGCATGTGAAATATATAGATATACATATATGTTCCAAGGATTCTGTTTATGATGATGTATTAGCTTAAAGCTAATATCAGGTATATTTATTTACTCATTACGATATATGAACATTCTTTGAATAGGTTGCCAATGCATTCTTTTTTTTCAGCATTGCATTCCTTAATATCATAGCTCTATGGAGGAGCAAGTAACATTTCTTTGACATTTGATACTCACATAGCAAAGAGTGAGCATATAAACCCTAGTGCCAACAAATACGTTTAAATACTACTGATTTATCATTCAGTTAAGTTTGTTAGGAAGCGTATTTGTGTCCAGAATTATATTTCCTTCCAGGGAACTAAGTTCCACATTCTTGTGCTGCACGGACGGTGTAGGCGGGTGGTCATGGCGGATGGTGGGCGTATGAAACGCAAGACAGCAGAGAGCGTAGATCACATCCTGAGTTCTGTGTGTGGTTTAGTCTTTGGGCAACAAAATCACTTCGGTGTATGATAAGGAAAGATCATGGTTTTGACTAAACCAAATGTTGATTTTTTTTTTTTTTTTTGAGGACTAAGCCAGACCATGTTCTTTCTCTACTTTCTGACTTTATTCATCGTTGTGTTTGTTTTAATCTGACATAGTAACATGCGCAGGCCTCCTGAACAGTTTTGGACAAGAACAAGTTTATTATGAGCGGATTCAGTCTGATTAAATCACGGATATTAATAGCTGGGTTTCAATACAGTAACGAAATTTGCAGCAGAATTCCCTTCCACCAAAACATACCTTAAGGTCAGACTATTTTTTATTTGATTCGAAATAAATACTACTACATTTCATTAAAATTGACAATATAAGCTTAACAACTGTAATAAGTGAAAAGTTAAATCTTTGAAAAATGTCCATGAATATCAGAATATTTTAATATTTGGTACAGTATGTGTATGCTTTGAAAACAGCATGCAGCTGACATGGACTCCACAAGTTTGACCCCAACACACTGCCAAACATTCTGTGACATCATGTTGCTGGTGCAAAATGGCAAACCTTTCTAGCAGACGAGGTTCAGCAAATGATTCACATGGATAAAAGATGCAACCTTGTATGGTGTTCACTAAAATAGCTGCAGTGCAGTATTTGAGTAGTACAACAGTGATACTCCAGCAATGAAACAATCGTTTTTGATATAAAAGCAGCGCCTTTTAGCTTTCATTTAAGGCTGTTAGAACCGTGCGAGGTGAAAATCATTTAACTGTGTAAAGGTTGTTGTTTTTACACCTCACCACACTGCTGAACCATAACCACAGGACATATTATAATGATTACTAAATATAAAAACAGAAGTGTTTATGAGTTGCTTACGTCGTGCTGTTTATCACCAGGGCAGCGAGAGATGTCAAACAAGGGGAGGATGAATAAGAAGGGAGGATAATTAAGGTGTTAGAAACAAGCAGACAGAACAAGGAAATCCAAGAAGAGACAGTACATTGTTCTGCAGCCCTTTCTCTGAATTTGTTGGGAGTATGTCATGAGCTTGGAATATGAGTTCGAATATGTGTGCCGTGCTCGACCTCATCGTGTACGTCAGTTAGAGAATTGCGGCTCTGCCATGATAACAGATGGCCCTCGACTTCCCAAACAGCCTGAACGGATCAACACTGTAGCCTGGGCAGCTCTGTCTAGGTCAGCCCCCACATGAGCAACACCCTCATCACATTTCACCCCAAACAGTCATCCTGTCATCAGGGAAGACGTGTGCATGGACAGAATAATGTATACCCCTTAGACACTGGGCTTCTGTGGTCATCCCCATGTGTTAGTTTCTGTTCCGTTTTGCAGTTTGGTGAGACTCTAACTCTTGAATTGAATGATTTTGTTATTTTTGGCCGCTGAGCTTAACCTCTCTTGGTGGGCTTGTGTTGCTTTTGGAAAATCACATATGAAAGGGATGCTTGCCAGTGATACCAGGCAAACCGCATCTTTTGCACTGCTTAATTTCCGAGTGCAGTACATAATGGACCTGCGGTGATTCCTACAGCTTTCTGTAAATTGGCCTCCCACTCACAGTCTAACAACAAACAGCTCTTCCCTGCAATTTTTCCTCTCACTGCTTCTGCGTGTTAGCAAGTTAACTGCAGTGACAGCAATTGAAGCATAACTTTACAAGGTCCCCCCGTGGAGGTTTTCTACATAAACAAAGTTAGATTTGCTTTCACTATTTATCACCAGAACACATTATGTTTATCAATGAGGCGGAAAAAAAAAAAAGTGCCTAATGCATTTTCTTTCTCATAGAGACATGAATTTGAAACTTTTTAAACATTCCCGTTTCTTACCAGCATTCTGTTTCTTCAGAGAGGAGGAGATTGTGGATTTGTGCCATGAGACGTATCTCTGTCCCCGGGGAGGGCAAACAATGGCAGCCATCCAAATACACACCTATTTGTAGCGAGCACTTCATCAAAGTTGAGCTCAAGTAAACACAAGTATATACTTTTATTCATTATCCTATTTTTAGCCATAAGTCACACCTGTTTGTGATTGTTTTGTCATGTTTTGTTGTCGTGTTTCGAGGCGACCCACTGCAGTGGTTTTAATGAATCAAAGTTAGCTAGTTAGCTGAGGAGCTGGGGTCCTGCGTTAGCCACAAATAAACTCAAATTGCAATGATTAGGAAATCCCTTTGCATCTTAAAGCTTTTGTTTAGACTGATAAACTTTGTTGGTAATTTTTTTGGTGGTGTCTAGGGTGCAGATACCATAATAATAATAATAACACAATAACGTTCAACATCTAGTGTTAGTTAATTAGTCCTCGCCTTTGCTTTTACAATGAATAACTTCTTACTCCCAAATGGAAGCATTATTTGCTATTTGGATCGCTAATGCCCAACACTTGGAGTTTATGTCTATATCGTTTATTTTCTATGGTTGACAGGTGATCTAAATAACTTTTGCCAAATCTCTACAGGAATTCCAGTATGAGCCGCCTTCTAGGTCTAATTTTTTTGCCCTCCAGTTCAGCGTGCGTGTCATGTGACTATGAATAGCGCTACTAGTGGCAAAGAATAACACACAGTACCTTTAACGTAGTGTTGGTAACTGGTTATGAAACAGTCCCTATGTAATACCGATGCCTATGTATGACCTACATATGCAAACAAGACTATCAGCAAGAAGACTGGCATTACATCGGCATTCTAGCACTACTACAGCGTGTTGTTAACTTTAGCTGAAGCTCACCTAAATGATTACCTATTAACCAAATGTGTCATATGCAGGATTACATGTGATCCAGCTGTATGAATTGTACCAAATAGTTTGCTGCATTGTCATTTTACAGTTATTGATCTTACACTGCCACAAACAGATACATAGCCTCGTCGCTATACATCCTACAAGCAGCTGTGTTTAAAGAAGAAAAATATATTTTTTAAATGTGACGCCCCTTTCTTTCATTCAATTCCAAAACGAAGGCAAACACTAGCCAGTTTAAGATCTTTACCACAGGAGGCATCGGTGCTCAACTCAGTTTCATCAACAGAATAACCACAAATGTCTTTGTAGCTACATCAACACTCAACCTGTCTTAAGCCACTTTGACAACATGCATAGTCCTGTGACGTGTTTCAGGCTAATCTTCAACAAGAAATGTAGGAATTCAGATGCAAAGGCAGGAATGAAGATGACTTAATTCATGACAAGTGTTGTCAGTTGTCCTTTAAAGAATCAAAAATGTATTCAACACAAAGTACGATTATAACAACATTATAGGACTGTAAACTACTTTCATGTTTCCATTGTGTTTACAACTGTGCAGACAGTAGAGTAAGCAGCTGTTGTGGACAATGTGACTATGTAGTGGTGTTAATCTCTGTTGTCAGGACATGACCAGCAGTCAATGACAAGACCAGTATAATAGGATCAGGTCCTCGCACTTAGTTTTCCCTGGCACCAAACACAAACGCACACGAAGACACACACACACGTTCAGACATCTGAAAACATCAGTGTGGGTATAGGCAAAGGAGCTTGACATTCCATTAATAGCTGCTCTTCATCTATTAGCTCACGCTCGCACACAAGCAAATCCCAACTGTATCTGGGTCACAGCCAACAGAGATGGATCTAACGGAAGTTTCACATTGCCCCTCTCTCTCTCTTCTATTCCTCTGTTTCAGAGATGTAATTAATAACAGCAGTCCTTTAGGGAGAGCGCGAATACGAGCGAGGGAGTGAGTGGGAGTGGAGTGTATAAAAATCTCAGAGAGAAGGGGAACAGAGTAAGAGTGAGAGACGGTGACACACCTCTGCGAAAAAGTCTCAGAGATGCAGCCCGTGGGTGTAAAAGTTTGATGCCACAAGGTCTAGGTAGCAGTGCTAAGTGAAGTGACAAATGTGATGAATCTTTCAGAATCTTTGGGGTGTTGGCAGCAATCGGATGCCATGTCTCTGCTACTGCTTGGGGGTATGCCAGTGGGTGTGTGTCAAGGTTTCCTGATACGTATCCGTATCCTGAGTTGTAACAGTGATGTCAAACTCCGGCACATCACGGGCCCTTATTTTTAAAGTGCACAGCAGAAGTGCGTTTAGTGTGCAAAGTAAGGCGTACAGCTCGGAGGGGTTGTATTTGGACTCTTAATTAATCGTGGGTGTGTTTCCGCCCTTACATAATTTGATTTAACCAGAATGACAACTCCCATCCCCTTTAAAAGCTGGGTGTGCCTGGGCATTAAACAAGCCCCATTAGTTAATGTTACTTCATCCAGTGAACCAGCCAGTGAAGCTCATTCGACTCCTGGAAATACTAAATATATTAGTTCATCAATTCAACTCGTGGCATGAATGACTGATGACGGATATGTACTCAATAGGTGACAACAGAATTGCTGATATGCCTGAAAAGAAAAAAAACATTTACAGTAATAGAATGGGTAATGAAGCTCATTCGCTTCCACAGAAGGCAGTGTTCATTAATAATAGCTTCAACTGCTGGAAATGAGCAAGCGGTAAATACTGAATGACTCAAAAGCTGTAAATTGTGGGAAGAAAAAAAACTGCCCCAACAACACTTGCTATGAATGTTTCATCTCGGAAACTTTCTCTTTGAATATTTCATGTACAGAAATGTCAAGCGGAGAACAGCGCAGAGCAGAGTGGTAGACGGGCTCGTACTGTAGTGCTGCCCTACTGCGCTAAATTTACTGATGAAAGCGACGTGAGGTGGACTGAAATAAAGGAGTTATGTGATATATCCAGAAACAGGCTTTCAGTACATGTGCTGGTGTGATGTCCTCTGTAATTAGTCATTCAGACTGTCAACGTTTCACAATCAATGCATGTTGATGGAAATAGACAGAAAAATGTCATCATGATATCATGCCACTTATGAAGACCGCTTGTGCATCTCGTGAGTTTTGAACTTGCAGAAAAGGAAAAGGTCAAGTGACTTTGATCATGTGACCTTACTTATGATAGACAGATGAACTTTATCAGCACGAAACAATCATAGATGTGGTTAACATTGTGAAATGGTCATAGTTCAGTCATAGTTGGTCAAAGTTGGGTCTGTTTTAGGCACATAAATGAACTTGTTAGGTTCAGGAAAACATTGTGGATTTGGTATGATACTTACATAGGATGAGTTACAATCGTAGGTTACGTATGTTGTGTAAGCTCCATTATGAAAGTGATTTAATATATGTCAGTGTTGACTATTGGCTTCTCGTGAGACACAAACACTTGTCACTGGGTGAAGGTCCTGTGTTTGACCCGTCCACTTAACCCGTCTACAGCTATAATCAGACATTCTGACTCTTTGTATTATGTCGACTGATATTTTTTTTTCTCTCTGTGACATTTGCTCTTAAGATTGACACATGAGAAGTTACATTTGGACAGTAATAAATGGCACAAGCAAGGCCAAAAGGGAAGGAAATGACTTGCCGTTGGCGCCATTGGTGGACCAGGCTGGAGATCCATCATTGTGTCTGATCTTTGCAGGTTTCAGTCATCCTAAAATCTGCTCTCTAATGCCGGACTACAAGGATTATATTTGACAGAGATTATTTAATATGTGGTTCATAACCATGAAGAGGTTTTATATAGTTTTAACTCAAAATATTGCCTGAAAAAAATATGCTATTAGATTCAAGACAGGGAATTTAAAAGTGAACAAGCCTATAACCATAGAAGGCTCAGACATCCGAATCATTGATCTGTCGAGGGCTTCTTACTTCCTGTTGTGTGCTGTCAGCAGGGATTGTTCGTATAAACATGGACTCCACAAAGGGAGAAAGGGTAAAGTCGCTGTGTCATTACACTGTTGAAAAAGCTTCCCATCGGTCTGCACCTTGTCATCGCTGTTATTCCTGTTACTCCGCCCTCCACTCACGCCGCCCAAACCGCTTGCCTTCACCATTCAGTCCCCCATTTCAATCGGTCCATCATGCTCAAGTATGACTCAGAAAGAGGTGTGTCAGTCCACCATGTGAACCAGCACAATTTGCGTTTGTGTGTTAAAGAGTGCAGACGAGACGTGTGTGCGTGCGTGCTGTGTGTGTGTTATCATGCACTGTCATTTTAAACAATGTCACGTTTTCTTTGCCTCTTTTCCTCTCCTCTCTGTTATTCCCCACTTGAATTCATCTCTCTTTTTGTATGGTTTGTGTCTGTTTTCTCCCTGTGCCTCTTTCTCCTCTGTTTGATGTTTGAAGCAAGGCAGCAGAGCATCCGGGAATTCCACTTAAATCTTTGTTTGATTGTTTTACTGTAACTGTTTTGTGTTTGTTTTTCTGTTTTGTTTTTTAAGACTCAGTGTTTGCTGGATTTCAAAACTGGACGTCCAGTCCATGACATTGAAGGCTGACACATTTTTCCTGGCAGACACTGAGTCTCAAGGTTTACTACTGAGCCATTCACCATGAAGGCCAGGGGCATAAAAGCAGCAGCCGCATCCAACCAAACTTACTGCCTCGAAAATGTGAACAAATAAGTGTTTCTCACTGACATTTCAATCGTTTCCTCACAGACCCCTTTACCTTAAAAATGCACTGCTGCTGCTTTTACAACCCGTTGCCCTACTCTTCCTTTCACAGCCATTCTTTTCATCATGCCGGATCCAAACTTTGAGTCTTTTCTAGTCCCTACATCTCCTCTGTTCCCCTCACTCATAGCAATCCACACTTCTCACCCCCAATCTTCCAGTCATTTGTACATCTCTGATAGAAGCACCCATAAAGCCTGCAGACACATCGAAAAAGAGATCCAGCAAAGCAGAAACCATTGCACCAATGAATCAAAGTCATAGCAGTGTCTCACGTTGCTTCAAGAGTCATGGTCAGGCCTCCCTTTTCATCGGAGTAGCTGGCACGACATCCTCTCCACTTCACAATCTACAGTAGACACCCGCACATGGTCACCACATTCTGGACAGCAGCAGGTCCACCGTGTTTCAGACCCATTCTCTACACATCCAATCCAACCCACACAGCCACAACGTAGCCATAGTGCTGTGCTGTGCTGTTGGTGCCACAACCAAGGACCCTTACTGTGTCTGTATTTCCCAACAAAGACCGCCTCGGAAATGTATGGATTATGTTTTTGAGCGTGGCCGCGTCCAAAAGCAACTCCCAGGCCCAGTCCTCAGCCCCTCACAATCCTAACCCCCTGAAGGTGAGTGTAGAGTCCACAAAGGGGAAGATGGCTGCACTGGAAGGCAAAAGGAGGAATAAGGTTTGGGGTTGTTTTTGGACAGGGAATTATTTATGTCTTTTGTTTTTTTTTTGTTTTTTTTCAGACAATGTTTTTCCTTCTTCTTGTTTGGCAGACCTCAGGCAGATTTTCAACTGGGGTTTTAGTTCTCTTTAAAGTCAGTGAATTTGTTCAGTAAATCCAAAACCCAATGTCCACAGGGTCCAGCTGCTTTGCATTCTGCTCGCGCTGTGGCTCGGTTTAGGTTTCAGAAGAGTCTGTTCTTCAGTAGCCACAGTTCTAATATAGTTTAGAATTTTACACTCACAATTTTTTGGTCTGTCTACAACACACTTGTAGCTCATTTAGGTCTGCTTTAATGTTACATACGAAGTAGCCTACACCAGTAAAACACACATTTTTCTTAAAGTTTAGGTCATTCCTCCTCGCTAATTCATTTGTTTTGGAGCTTTTGCCGAACAACCATTGAGGGCTGGGTGCTGTGTGGCATTAAGGAGGCGACCTTTTGTCCCCAACTGTGATCACTCATTTTAAATGTCAGTGATTTTATTATTATGATATAAATAATGATTTTATCAGCACCACAGTGCAGCAGCTTGGAAATGACTGCCTGTAATATTTGTGAGCTCCAATTAAATTGTCTATGTCATACTCTGTACACTGTCCACAAACATAAACAGCTAATACATAAAAGAGAAACGACTATATTGTGAATATGGCAGTATTAAAAGACATTTATGGTAATCGCAGGGAGTGGACAGGATAGAGATATATATCGAGGCTGCAACCTTCCCAATACCTAAAGACAGAATAGGTTGTTTGATATGACTCCCAAAATGACACATATGACAATGTAAGTTATTAGCATTGAATATTTGTTTAGCTAGGTTTCCGAAAAATGGTAGTGGAATGGTAATGGAAGTTATGTAGAAAGTATGTAAAGGTCGAAAGTAAAGTATGCTAAGTTCAGTTCAGTACATGAAATAGGTTGTGTTATGTGTGTTACATAAGTTATGTACATTTCAGTTCACCGGGGTCTGTAAATTGAAACAGAAATTAACAGTCAAAGTTGACCTCTGGTGTCACACAGGAGATGAATAGCAGTCACCTGGGTGAAAGTCCTGTGTTTCGACCCATCCATCCTGGCCTCCTCTTTGGTCGACCTCGTCACTTTTTACATCTGACTTCCTCCTTTGCTCCCGTCATAATTATTTTGGCCACTAGAGGCTGCTGCCTTGCAAAAAAAGGTATTTATGGGTTATGAAAAGCTGCTTGCACGGACGACCCATTCAGGTATTTTTTGGGAGGACGGTGTGGCAATATTGTTGTTTGCAAACTCAAACTAGGAAGAGGAGAATGAAATGTAGCGCTTATATGTGATTTCTCTTCTTTCCTTCTTTCTCAAACTTGTCCACAGAAAATGTTTATTTTGCTGCATAGGTTTTACTTTTAAGACAAACTTAATAACAAATTAAATACTGATTTGAAGCCAATTGCCATAAAATATTGGTGCGTTTATACAAGTGAATGTCATAATTTAAAGATGGTAGTCAATTTGTTAGGTAGGGTTATCCTAGATGCATGTGTCCATAGGCAGAAGAAAAAAGCCTGCAATCCCCTTCTAATACGAGAGATACGAGAGATGCAAAATTAGGCCAAGCATGTGGAGGCTGCAGCGAGCGAGGCCATGGCGCCAGTGGACATTGGTCGTAAAAGTGTCAGAAGATGAAGTGGAAGTTATTGTAAGATCTGTTTTGTTGAGCAACAGTAAGGAGACAAAATGTCTTCCATTTGGGCGACAAACACAAATTACATTAATTTGCATGTTGCTCATTTATCTATCAAACATGATGAGATCTAAGACCCCATGAAATGATTGTCCTGGACGGTCTGTTCAATGTAAACAGAATTGGTGTCAAACATGAGGTTGGAGATGCAGAGGGTAGGCAATGTGACCTTCTGTGAACCCTCTGTGCCCATGAACCCATCCTCATCCCCTTTCAAATTGATGAGAGCCGAGAGGAGGCTGTCACATCAGTGAAGGACGGGAAGA
This sequence comes from Diplodus puntazzo, assembly GCA_963678695.2. Taxonomy (NCBI): domain Eukaryota; kingdom Metazoa; phylum Chordata; class Actinopteri; order Spariformes; family Sparidae; genus Diplodus; species Diplodus puntazzo. Next base: position 6,993,599 of record OZ023176.1, on the reverse strand, counting down.
AAAGGTTTTCCCCCCTGCGTCAAATATAATTCTGGTGCTGTATTACCTTACACAAAAAAGCAACATAAACTACATTCCTAATTGATAAAGGCATCACTCTCTTTTTTTCTCTGTTGAGGAGAAAAGAGCAGTGGAAGTGAGAGCAGGAGAGTTGGGGCAGCAAGTGTAATTTAGCTTCCTAAACTTTCACCTTTTCTTCCCATACTTGATTCCCTCCCCTCCCCTCTAGAGACGAGTTGAGCTTCGGTTTCTCTCTATCTCTCTCTCTCTCTCTTTTTCCATCTTTTTCCTCTCCCTTATCCCCGGTCTTGCACTCTTTGCCCCATCCATAATAATAAGGGCAACGCTCACTTTCTTCTTCACATTACTTTTTTCAGGGAGAAAGTGAACCAATCTAGTGAATTCGCTTTAGCTATCCCATACTATGTTTGGCTCTTTTTCTTGGGCCTGTACATTACTCTATGGGAATGTCAATTGGATAACAGAAAAGCCATGGTAGGAAGACAAAACGCAACTTAAAACAGCAGGGGTTATGGCAACATATGTAGATGAATGAGGAAGGGAAACAAGGAGACTACTGTTGTGTTTGAGTATGTCTGTCTACCTTGGCTCGCCATGCACCTGCAGACAGTAAGTGGAACACAGTAGAAAAATGTTTGCTCATCCAAAGATGATTGAGGACCTTGTAAATAGGAACTCTCGATAAATGAAGCTGTTGCATCCCACAAGGGCAATGTCAAACTACCCGAATTCAACAATATGTGCCCAGACTTACCCAAGATGCTTCAAAACTGCTTCATCACTGTCTGCTTGGTGGGCCATATGGTAAAACGTCCAAAAGTATGGCCTCATTTATAAAGATCAGCCGACAAGCTGCTGCGGAGACAACTCCAGAACCTGCGGTGATGAAAAGCAAAGCAGGTGACTGAGTATGTCATCCTGCTTTAGTGCATTCATTTGAAGAGCTGGACCAAGCTCACCGGAAGCCACATTATTTTCACTTTCTGGCACGCACATCTCCGTAGGAGTTCAGGAGCAGTCAAACTCCCAACACTGGGTGCCCTGTGGTTCAGCCAGTATACCAGCAGTGTTCAGGCTCATCTCCCCTGTTGTCATTATCAATAACTACCAGCAGGTGCAGAATTAGCCCTCAGCAAAGATGAACCTGGCCACAAATATAGAATAATTAACTTGAAAGCACTCGGCGGGGTGCAGACCACTGCCAAACCTTGACAACTGTCCAACGTACACATGTGTGTATGGCAATATTTACAGCTAAGTTGTAGGAATATAAAGTAACAAGTGAAGAAAAAATAAAATGTACATTATGCTAAATTCACTTTGATACTTCACATCAAGTGTGTACCTGGAAAGGTTCATCTCAAGAGATATATTTCTGTCCCAAAAGATGCAGATATACTGTATATGTTTAACGTCAGGGATAAGTTGTGTGTTACCAAACCCTGCTTACTCAGCTCTCCTGCTTTATCCCCTGTTTCTCTGACAGGATAGGGAAAACACTAGACGCACACCATGAATTGCACACACACACACACACACACACACACACACACACACACACACACACACACACACACACACACACACACACACACACGTATACACACTTGTGGGAATTGTTCCAGCCAAGCACAGCACCAACCACAGCGGCACACCTGGGCCTAATTGCCAGAGAGGGAGCGCTCCCAACACCCAAAGGACTTGCCTTTTGCGTGTGCGCGAGTGTGTGCTTCACTCCCTTTCCCGTGTGACCTAGAGCCTCTCCTTCACTGATGGAGTGATAAGGTGATAGATTGGGTGAGCCTCCTCTCTCTTCCTCATCCCAACTCCCAGCCCATCCATCCATCCTCTCCGGGTGGAGGGAAGAGGTGTGTGGGACAAAAGGTGATGGATGAGTATGGAAAAGTTTTTTCTCCTGCGGTATTCCTGAGTGGAGGGAAGTGAAATTATAAAGGGGAGGATGAGTCACGTGATGATCAGAGAGACAGAGGGAGAGATGGCCGGATCTCCAGACTGAGGTGTCCCAACATCAGACTTCACATTGAATCTTTCTGCTGTTTATCTTCTATCACATTCACCCAAAGCTCATTTATATAATTGTTGATCACAGGAGAGGCGGTTTGAGTTGATTAGTCACGACTGCAGACCACAGGAGTCCCTCTTTCTCTCTGTCCATCATCTGATCTGCCCTCCCTTTTTTCAAATCTCTTCACGTTTCTCTCTAAATATCTATCTTGAGTCTGTGAAGTGTAAAGGTGGGTGTTTCACTATAACAACTCTTTTTAAAGCAGCTTCGGTGGTGCCAGTCCTCCAGCACAGCAGGTCTACTGTAAAGTGTCCCGCCATGTTCCTTCCTATCTCACTTTTTGAACTCCCCCTCCTTCTCCTCCTCCTCATTACCCCGCTCCTTGCACTCCACCCCCAACTACCTCCCACTTCCAACAGAAGCTCAGAGTAAGCCTTACTACTCGGATTACTCCCCCACCCGCCTGCTCATCCACAAGATGTGCACCAGCCACTACCTGGACCTGTTCATCACCATAGTCATAGGGCTCAACGTCATCGCCATGTCCATGGAGCACTACCAGCAGCCCGAGGTCAGATGTGGGGGAAGGAAGGGGGGGTAATGATGGGCTTGAGTAATAATTGAAAATGATTTCTAGAGTTTATTGTGTTCACTGAATCGTATTATATATGTTGTCATTGTTGAAATCACATATTTGACACCTATGACGGACACAGTGCAGTTATAAACAGTCAGTCTTACACAGACTAAAAATGACATAAGTGATTTTATCCTGTCTTACAGTACAGTCAGTGTCCTGTTGTCTGTTTGTAAATGTTTCAATGGAGTTTTCGCTCTTCCACAAATACAATTCAAGAGAAGATACTAAATTCTGGCTACTAAATGCCTGTGCTCTGAAAAAAAAAACAGTATCTAAATTGGTCCTTTAAGACTAAATGTCATTGGAATATAACCCAATCGCCAGAATAAATGTTGACAATGTTCATTTCTGCAAACCACATATGATATATACAGTATATTTAGTTATTTCTTTGTCTTGTAATTTTATTGATTTTCAAGCTGATGTTGTTCCTCTGGTCTTTTTAGGTTTAAGCACAAAAAGCACAAGGTTAGGAAAATAACATATTTTGGCCGGAGTGGTTCTGTTGCCAAAAACATGGCAGAACAATATTGACATGAACACATCGAAGTTACAGTTACTGTTGTTTTTTTAAGCCATGTTTATGGTTTCAGAGTGCCAGGTTTGCAATTTGTGCCAATGATAATAAGATGCCATTGATATATTAAAAAAAAAAAAAACGCCTTTAAAACATCTTTACGAGTTCTTTAAACAAGGTTGATAACAGGATCAAGTCATCAGAAAAAGGAATGAAAGTAAAATAAGAATTGTAAAAGCCTGGTAAGAAAGGTAACAATGACCTACAGTGAGGTCAATAAAAAAAGAGTAAGACATACTACAAGAGTTAATAATGCTTCAAACTGTATACATTTAAATACAGCAAATTCCACCCAAAAGTAATACAAATCTATCCATCTGGGATGTGCCTCCCACTCACTTGAGAAATATTTCTATCGCTTTGAAATATTGCTGGCCACCTGCTAGATCACAATCCTGTGGTGGAGGTAAAAACAAAAATGACTGACAGAGGTGTAGGGACAGATTGTATTTAGTAAGATTCCACAACAGTAAAAGAATCACAGAGATGGACTTAAAAAAGAGATAAGGTGTCTGCGGAACAAACATTGACAAGAGTTGACGATGGTAAGGCAATGCTAGATGGGTGTGGAGTAATGTATCACAAACTGGAGCTAGCTGTGAATCGAATTGATCTCCGGTAAGAATTGTCACTGTAGCCCACCAATTCTCTCCTTGTTCCGCCGCTAAAGGTCAGTTTTCCCATGCAGATGGGCGCTGAGTTCTCCCCGAGGCAAAAATGGACACTTTGATTCTAATGGCCTTTTCGTAGAGAAATAAGGGAGGGAGGAGCGGAGGGCCATGTGAGTGATCTATTAATGGAATGTCTAATTCCGGAGAGGAGGACAGAGTTTACAATATGGACCTTTTGGTATTTCATGCGAAGACTGTAAATTCAGGAAACTTGTATATTTACTCAGCAAAAATATCCACCACAGCAGGTCATTGGGGGAGGGGGGGCTGAAAGATTGTTTGTCTTTAACAAGCGAAAAAACAGCAATAGGGAGAGACCATTTCATAGGTTTTTCAACGCCGTTTCAGCACATTGTATCAAATGTGTGTCAATGTAAGCCACAACTCGCTCAGCTAAGATAACAGAAAGTGTAATGATTGCTTTACTGCCTTGTTAAGATGGATGCCCTTGCAGTTTATTAATCTATAACATGTATCTCTCTGACATCTTCAGGAGTTGACTGAGGCATTGAAGATCTGTAATTACATCTTCACCCTCATCTTTGTTCTGGAGTCCGTCTTCAAGCTGGTGGCCTTCGGCTTCCGGCGCTTCTTCAAGGACAAGTCAGTATCTGAGTAACTGCCGTGCTCCCCTGTGTTATGTAACCTTTTCCTGAAACAACTTGGACGCAAATCAGACAGTAATCCTGAATAAATATTTACCTCCCAGTTTAGGGTTTTTGACATTTCAGTGGCTGTGATATTGTTATAGGTTAGTGGGTAAAGGTACCTTTCTTTAACCCTGTGAGTCATGTGGAAAATCTGAGGCAGCGTTCGCAGAGCTTAAATGAGCTTTTTCTTAGGTGCCTTGGTGGATGGTTCTCAGTGAGGCCTGCATGAATACAAACGGCCTCGTTAAACACCCATAAAACATGCTGCCTTAGATGATTTCATAGCTTTGAAATCCCTGGCGTCCCCCTGAAAACCGCACAATAATGCACAAACTTAATCACAACAGCACAAATGTTGACATCACACATACAGTACATGATTACACACACAAACACACACACACAAACACCTCAGTGGAGACAACATGTTATTGGACTCAAGCTGACCACCAAGGGCTCCTTGATGTCCATTCTCTTTGCCAGAGTAGACCATTATCCTTTTTGGATTTGGCCGCGGTCCCTGTTGATATTACCTCACTGCACACATGATGCACATAGGTACACACAAACAGATAAACACACCATTTAAGCCGAGGGATAATGTTGCACTCGCCATTTAATTTTAAGTTGATCTTCTTGTGTTGATCTAAATGAGTATCTGAAAGAAGAACCGATATGTCTCGTGGACTGTAAGACAGAGAAAAGCATGCTTGTGGAGAAGTAACAATGGAAATTGTCAGACCTGATTTGTACGACCACCCACCAATGTCTTCGCTCAAAATTTTACACTCTCATTCTCTTCCAAACACTCCTGTTCAGTGAACATTTATTGCACAGGGGCTGGAAAATCAGATTTGGTCCCAACACTTTGATCTCAAGTCAGTCCCAGTATCTGTAAGAGAAAGTAGCCTGCTGATTCCTGATCTGAGTGGATCAAATCAATCTTTATGACACACTAAAATGAAATCATACTTTTGCTGCCTCACAACACTTAAACTTTCTTCACACTCCAATGCATCCAGAAAATTGTCCTTGTCTAAATATAAAGTTTATGAGATTAGTTTATTGTTAAACTAATAAAAACTCTAGTAAAACCTAGAGGTTTGTTTTTATTCTGTAATCGCCATATAATTAAAGTGATACTTTGCACAAAATCGTTTGAGTATTAAATGGGTTGTAAAAACGTATTGAAGCTTAGTACGCAGCTTATGTTTGCTGCTATGAATGATCATGCATGTGCAGTGACAAAACAGATCAGATCATTTCAAATCAACAGGATGGTAAAGAAACCTGATCACATTGGATGCGAACCTGAAACACCATAGGTTGGTGCGGCAGTGTGGGAATGTCAATCCATGGTCCGTGTCAGTGACGTGTTGGGAACCCCGGCTGATCGCGCGCCATGCAGATCCTACTAGTGAACACTTAAAAATAATAGTATAAACAATCAAAATGAAGCAGATCATTGCTGTGTTTACAACTGGGGGAACAAGACCACACTGTAGTGAAAGTGAAACTTAACACCACGCAGAGAAATGTCTGTTGTGTTCTCTCTGTGATATTTATCCATGCTGAATAACATGTCCTGCTACTGACCCGTTCTACTCTGCTCATGATCTTCGGTCAAACCTCTGTCACAGTAGATTAAGCATGCCAGTCCTACGAAGATCGGCGTCATCCACGGATGTGTTTCAAAATGGTGCACAATGCTAAGCTCAGTGAATAAACATGACACGATATGTTACACTCCACTGCGGCTTCAGCCATAGTCTGATCGCCTATGTGATTGGCCAACGCAACATGGCATCGGGCTACATTTCTTCAAAAGTAGAGTCAGATTCAACTTTTTCTGCATAGATTGCTTCCCGCATCGCTGCAGCCAAAACGGACTACCCTCATTTAAATGAATGGGGAAGCCTGCGTCTTCACCGCTATGCAAGATCCAATGTGAATACAGCCTCAGTGAAAAACAGATTTCATCGTAATATCCCTGACAAAAGTCTGGAAATGCTAAATTTACACGCTAATATTGAACATTCTTAAAGGAACAGTTTGGGGAAATATGTATTAGCTGTCTGAAAGTTAGATGAGATGATTGGTACCACTTTCACCTATCTACCAAAATATAGAAACTGCTGCAGCTACACTGGCTCTTTCTGAAGGTAACAACATCCACCAAATACCAGCACATCTAGATCCTCTTATTATAGCCTCATAATATGTATTTCCATATGTAAATATAGCAACATTATATCACATCATATCTTACTGCTTTATATCTTGCAACCGTAGGGGGCCAAGCAAACCAGAAGTCCAATCAATGAATCAACGACGTCTGGCCATGAAACAGTCAATAACTGTTGTTGTTATACTTGGTTTTTGTATGGATTACCTAAAAAAGGTGTAAAGAGTTGATAATTAGCCGTGAAGGTGGATTCAGTTATCTTTAAAGAGCACAAGGCTAGCTGTTGTACCATTTCCAGTCTTTATATTACGTTTGTATTTACAACTATGTTTTCATAATTGTATGATCACCTGAAACTTAAGTACAGTAGTGATTTCATTTCATCAGAATGAGCCTTTTAAACCTACAGCGAGAGAGAGAGAGCAGGTCCACTATGTTTCACCACCACGTTTCTACAGTAGCCCAGAAGGAACAAACCAAACACCAAAGGGCATTTTGCATTTTTAGCATCCAATGGAGGTTCTCCTACAGTTTTGGAAGGGAAGAATGAGGCAAGGAGTATTCAGTTGTGTGTCATTTGCAACCTCAGCTTTCGATATCACTAAATCTGACACACTGTGAATGGATCAGTGAATGGCAGGTGCTCAAACATATCTGTAATAATGAAATTAACTGATGTGGCTCTGGTTTCTGAGAATTGTGGGATCATGAGTACTTTACAACCAAGTGAAGACACAAGTTATTGTGTTCTAAATCAAATCCAGGTCATTTTACTCAAGTTTGCATCTCTATATTAAAGAAAAAGACTTATTAGAAATAGGTGACTTTGACAAGTTCCTTGGAACAAATTTTGCAGCCATTGGACAGAAGGATATCTAAATCAGTGTTAGGGATTGCTGAGTCTGTGTGTGTGTGTGTTTGTTTGTGTGTGTAGGTGGAACCAGCTGGATCTGGTCATCGTGCTGCTGTCCATCATGGGCATCACTCTGGAGAAGATTGAGGAGGCTTCTCTACCGATCAACCCCACCATCATCCGCATCATGCGAGTGCTGAGGATCGCACGAGGTGTGACCGCCCCGTCCGTCCATCCATCCCAACCCCTACCTGGCACACTCCCTCTCACACACACACACACACACACACACACACACACACACACACTCTGTTGTCTTTCACGGTGCTGCACTTTTAAGATGCCCTGTAAAACAGCCACGTCCCTGGGACTCCCGCGTTGTTATTTTTGCATGGCAGGCCTCAGCAGGGTTCGGGCAGGGTGTGAGTCGACCAGATGGCACCGAGAAACACAGTCAACTGACAAACACAGTGCAGAATGATATACAGATAAAAACTGAAGAGGGAGAGGGATGAGGAGAGATAGCAGAGGGTGGGAGCGAGCCAAGACACATTATGACAGTAAATGAATTAAGCTGCGAGAGGTAGACTAGGTATGGAGGGAATAAATGAGAAGAGAGAGGGAAGAGAGGGAGGAATCAAAGGAAGAGGCAGGGATGATGAACAACTTCTGACCTGAAAATAGATTAGAAAAGGATGGAAAGAAGTCAGAAAGGGGAGCAACTGACGCCAGAGCGAATAAAGATGAGATGAAGTGAATGAGGATAATGAGAGATAAATGAGCCGAGGGACGGTTTGTTGGTGGGTTGGAGAGACGGAGGGGATGCGGGGTATCTGGAGAGAGAATAAACGGAGGAAAAGAGTGCAGGAGAAAGGTCAAGTTAAAAAGACGGGACGGATTTGGCAGGAGGAAGAGGGAAAAAGCTAAACTGACCGTGTGCTCAAGGCTGATTACTTGTCCAGGTAATTGAAGATAAGAGAAGCCTGGGAGGGAGTTAGCGGGAGGGAGAGCTGAGAAGAAGAGGAGATAAGACGGAGAGGAAGGAGGCTCATCTGTTTTGTCTGATTACTGAAGGTGTAATAACAGCAGTCGCATTGAAGTCGTTATTGATTACTGTCACGCAGAGGACCAGGCACGTGCACATAATCTTCTTGTGTTTAGATGGGCACAGTAAGTAGCTCCATTGTTTTTATCTGGCATCACCATGCATCTCATATTCACACAGTATGCAGATGCGATTTAGCTTGATTACATTAACACACCGGCTCCATCCTAATCACATTTGATCGTCCACGCCGATTTCAAGTTTCATCTTATTTAAGGTTTCTGCTGTTTAAACATCAGTCCTTTTCAAGCTGCTTCTCGGACGCTGTGCCTGGATGTACAATGTAGTACTAATCACAAGTACCATACTTAAGTGCAATTCTGAGGTACTAGTACTTGACATGAGTATTTCTAATTTCTACTTAAAACTTTCTGAGGTACATTTATTGCTTGAAAATTGCAGTGCACACAATATGAGATAGATACTTTACACTTTACACAACTGCATTTAAAACACATATGGCAGCAACCTATGCAGTAACACACAAAATATCTAATATAGGCTCCATGTTGAGAAAATAAACAACATTGGAATGCTCTCGCAGACATTCATCACTGATTGAAACAAAACATTAGTCTCATATTATATAACACTGTGAATTTTTTTAAGTATATTTTGTCATGTTGCTTTTTGTGCTTTTGCTTAAGCAACATTGAGAATGCAGGACTTAAATATTCATGCATTGTCATATTTCTATATTTTCACCGCTCACACACACGGTCCTGATGAGAGGTATGATCAGGCAAGTGCAAACCAGTATTGGTTTTATTCTTATGTGTCTGTGGAAAGGGTGTCTGTATGTAATGCAGTTATGTTGTATCCAATTTTGCTGCTTAGTTGTAGAGCCCTGGTATTGCGCATTAGAATAGTACAATTTATTAGTTAATTTTAAGTAAAACCTACTATTTTTGCCACTCTCATCTCAGTGTGGCCATTGTAAGGGTTTGATCAACAGCCAGTTAGCTTAGCTTAGGTTAGCCCAAAGTTTGGAAGAAACGGGGAAACTTTCAACCTTTCTTGATCCGAAGATTAAAAAACGTGTGCACCAACACCACTAAATGTTGCCATGAACATCTCACAACAAACATATCTCATTTGTTGGAACCATTTACTCCTAGACCAGTGACTTTCAGGAGTTTTCTCATTCTTGTGAGGTTGGCAACCGCTGCAGATTCCGGGAAGTCGCTGGCCCAGGTCAAGAAAAACTCTTTTTTTTTGTAAATCTCTACTTTTCCGTTCATTATTATGCATTATCTGTCACTCCTGATCTACCTCTGTTGGTACCCAAATGCCGCCCAGTGACCTCATCAAACTGCAACCCCAATCTGGAGGATATGACCTCAATCAGGCTACCTAAAATCTTAATGTTTTTTCAATAAAAGGAAATCTGTGGCAACACTGATGGAGCTGGCTTAATCTGAGTCCTTTCACTTTCACAGAAGGTGTGATGGCAAAAGTCCCTGTCCTCTTATGTAAGACTGAACAATCTTAATATTGGTGAGACACTTTTTCATTTTATCCATGTGCATGTGTGTCCCCCTACAGTATTGAAGCTCTTGAAGATGGCGGTTGGGATGAGAGCTTTGCTGGACACCGTTATGCAAGCCCTGCCTCAGGTACCCAGTCAAATCTGTTAAATAACATCCACTGAAGCCGATTAATTCTCTTTTCCTTCCTCCTCTGTATTTTTCTCCATGGATCTTTCACTTCCTAGCACATCCCACAGAAGCTGTCCCTAAAATTACCTCCCAGAGGCATTCCTTTTTCAGTATTTATTCTTCTGTTTCAGGGCGCTGTTGTTTCCCGTGAGCTTTTTGCCAGCTCTAGAGAACCTTATTTGCATAACCAGCTCCCTGCAGAGATTGGGAAATGAATGTAGCTTGAAGCTTTGTTTTGAACGATGGTGGGTGGATTTGAGCGTGGCATAGTTGGTAAATTAGAACAACTTCAGCGGTGTTTGGACTGAGAAGAAAAATAACGCTATGTTCACAGAATTCTTTGTCACTACCTCTGTCTGTCACTCAGAGAGAAATTGAGTGGTGTTCTACGCTAATTCCACCTAGAGCTTGTCAGAAATGTTCATAGCAAATAAATCTGATGATAAGGGTGGCAGGGCTTTGAGCAGTAGTCGGAGCAAAAAAAACCTAAACTTTCTATTACTAAAACCCTTCTCTGACCGTATTTGATGGTGCAATATGTAAGAATTTTAGTTGACAACATGACAAATATATAATATATAAATAATAAAAAATATATAAAAAATAATATATATATGTATATGTATATATATATATATATATATATATATATATATATATATATATATATGATGACGTTTGTGTACTGTTTTGTTGAGATATCTACTGAAGTTAGAATGCTAGCCAATGCTAGCCCCAGCCCATTGTCGTCCAGTGTGCTAGTGACATAAATGCCAACACTCCCCGAACTCCTGGTCCAGACAGCTAGCTGCATGGCAAACTGAGCTACGTTGCAAATGGCAGCTTAAGATAGCAGCAGTTAGCGGTTACTCAGGTGATGTACTGTCCCCCTTTTTTTAGTATGAATTTGACAGGTAAGTGCCAATTCTTGCATTGCACCTTTACAGCTTTTTTTAAGTTAAGCTACAGGTAGACAGAAGGCGCCTCTCATTCAAGCTCATTTTAGTTTTGTCCGTTTTTATTAGTTGTAGGTAGCTAGCTAATTAAGCTAAGCTGTAAAAATGCCTCCTCCATCTCCGCTGACTTTTTCATATTTTCAGCTGACTTTTCCAATGCACACCCTGGGGAGGGGTACATGGCTACATCTACCTATACAATAACATGCTAAAAGACTGCAGCTAAATCCACATGCCCCAGGAAAAAAAAGTCCACATTCTAACTTGGAGCTGAACATCAAACGAACTACTATGACAAGAATTTAATACATCCTTACATCTTGTTTTTCTGGTTATGTAATAAAAACAAGAAACCATCACAAAGCTCTATAGATGAGGAGTATCTCAGCCCGATGCTTCAACACGCAGGGAAATCCAAAGCTCGACAGGCCCGCTGTGCCTTCCAGTTGCTAAGCTATGATTGGACAATTGCTGTCCGGGGTTGAGTTTAGTGAATGGCCGATTGCCATAGCTTACATTTCCTCCTGGCTGCTTCATCACGCCCCTCCATTTGTTTTCTCAGTGGAATCAGCTATTTGTTGTCCCTCGTTATTAGTATATTTTGCCAGGGATTTCTCTCCTCTAACTAATCCCTCTCTCTTCCTGTTGTCTCTCTGCAGGTGGGGAATCTGGGTCTTCTCTTCATGCTCCTCTTCTTTATCTTCGCAGCACTGGGAGTGGAGCTGTTTGGTGACTTGAGTAAGGGCACATGCACCACGCATACAGGCAAACCAGACAAAGCCAAAACAAAGATCCACACATATACATACCGCTCAGACCATGCACAGGTGTTTATTGCTGCCCTGTGTGGGTTCAATCTATCTAGAGTTAATAGTTTTTTAGAAATACCTTATTGATTTCTCTGACTGATGTCTTATGGAAGCAAGTAGCTTTCAAGTAATACAGTAGTACAACAGTCATTATTTCATTGCGAAGCCAAGTCGTGACAACTGAAAAAACACAAAAAGCATGATCTTTTATCTGCATGTCTCTCCTTGACTGCCTGACTATTCTTATCCCACCATGTCCACTCCCTGCCCCTCCTCGTCTCCCCAGTTTGCGATGAGCTCCACCCATGTGAAGGTCTGGGCCGCTACGCTACTTTCAAAAACTTCGGGATGGCATTTCTGCTGCTCTTCAGAGTTTCCACTGGAGACAACTGGAATGGCATAATGAAGGTGAAACAATCACTACAGGCAAACATACACGTAATGCATTTTCATTCTTCCATTGGTGCACATACCTTCATCTGAAACACAAGAGGCAGATCTGTGTTGGTATGTCCTTTACATACATACCAACACATCAGCTTACCCAGTTTCTGCATATGACTAAAAATACTTTGTCCTCAAGGCCCAACAATACTTGGTAGCAAATATTAGCCTTTGCTGCGACTAGCAGCAGATGGTAAGTTGCCAGTTACCTTTAAATAACTTCTAATTCTCAAACACTGATATGGTTGTATGTCTTTCTTCTATGTTCTAATTCAGGCCACTTTCCCTACCAATCACATTTATGTCGGACAATTATGCAACGCACTTAAGTTCAGCGGCAATGTTCAGTGCAAGTAGGAGTGGTATGGCCTTAGAAAGTAAGAGCAATTTTAACCATAAGGCTATTTTTGATTATCCATGAATATAGCAGCCGTGCTAGCTGCTCTGTGAGGCTGTACTGGCTAAATACTAATGCCAGAATGCATGTTCAAGCTGATATGTTATGTACCAATTATACACCATCACTGCACAAATGAAAAAAACTTTGCTGGTGGCGCTGAATAAGAAGTTGATCACCCAAGTCAGCAGGCTTTTTTCTTTCGCCTACATAAATATTTCACTAAAATGTTTAAATGTCAACTTCGTGGTTACGCGAAGGCTGGGATTTTCAGCTTATTTCAGGCCAAAAACCCCTTAGCTGATGGAGCAGGGACTGCCTATACCTCCTATATTTAATAGCAACATTTGTAACAAGGCTATTGTTAGGCGTGTTAGCGTCCCCCTTTGTATTTTCCCAGGTGTTTTCTGTGGTGGAGGGTAGGTCAGAGTTGCCTTGCCTGATAAGTTCCAAAATAATCTATTGTGGCAAGGAAGTCCGTACACTTGGGACAATAGTACTTTAATAATATAGCTAGCCAATATGTTTCAATTACATTAAGTAAGCTGTGTAGCATTCCCCCCACATTTATTAATTATTATTAAGCACCTGTTAAAAGGAACACCATCTACATTGATTGACACTGACACTGCTATGAAGGAAAACACAAATACAACAACTTAATTCAAGTTATTTATTGAACTACTGAGGGACATAGATGATGAATAAGGACCACTAAAAATAAATGAATGTACATACGACTACACTTCATAGCTGATAAGGCATAAATTAACTGTACATTTAGTTATTAACTTTTGCAAACAGTATGAATTAATCAGTGAAGGAATTTTATCAAAAACTATCCAAAAATGCAAAAAGAGGAATACTTAACTAAGATCAATAAAAAGCAAAAAAATCACGTAAGAATCAGCTCTGCATCAACTCTCACACATCAAGCATCAAGATGGTTATTCCTACTTTTACGCGGCTGGTACGGATGGGCTGATACTGATGCACCCCAGAAAGCGCCCAGCATAGCAGGTAAACTCGCAAAGAAATCCTCGGGAGCCATAGAGACTGCTAGGTGATAACTGTACAGTAGGTTCAGTTAAGCTTCTTCAGGATGATGAATCCAGGCTCAGTCGAGGCCTTTCAGAGGCCACAGAGGAAACACAGCATGTGTCCTCCGGTCTTGTTGCGTTCAGCGTCAGGCTGCACAGTTGGGATGCACGGAGCCATACAAATCTTAAAGTCTAAAAGTTAACTAATTATTGCTTTTAGGAGTCTATGCAGTCTTTTTTCTCAGTTCAGAGTTCATTCTGGTTTTTAGTTAACAGCGAAAAAACTAAAGCAAGCACCCGTGATACCTGTCGGCTGCATTACCCAGGATGGGGACTTCCCTACAGAGGACTCACAAGGATGATTTGCAGAAACCAAGAGTCAGTCAAAAGAAAAGAAGTTTTATAGTCCAGGGATTTTGTTTTGGAAGAAAGAGGATTTCCTTGCCACTCTTTTACTGATTACTAATTAATTTATTTGTGCGGAAAGAGAACTGGCCTCTACTGGAGGCAGAGTTTCATAATATTAAAACGATAACATGTTCTGAAACACAAGATATGCATTAACACATTTAAGTAGATAGTTCTAATCTAGAGGGGTCTATTGAACTACTATGTGGATGTAGTCTCTGTCTGGAGAGCAAACAAAGTTGTTACTCTCACAAAGTCAGTGGGATGAGGCCAGACTTCTCAGGTCTGTTCCTTGTCTTTCTTGACATCCTTCCTCCTTAAGGACAGGGGTTATTGCATCTGTGCACACAAAGCCTTTTGATTAAAGAATTAAAATGTTAATACAAATTTGTATATTCCTGTCACTGGTCCGCCACAGCTGACTAGTTCACCATTACGATAGGTGCTGCACAGTTATTAAATGCGCATTTATGTTAGCTTGCTCACATGATTGCAAAAAGGTTCATGGTTAGATAGTTATCAATGTTAAAAAAAAATAAAAAACTATTACCACACAATATTTTGGCAACGCTCCCCAGCAGCAACATTAGGATTCATCCTTTGAAGGCAAAAATTGCGATTTTTCAGGTGCGACTGACAAGTGAGCCAAGTGAGGTTAAAAAACACAAGGTTTTCCAGAATTGTCTTATATCAGTGTTCTCATTGGCAGTTAGCTCATGCAGCTTTCATTAATGCTCTCATGTCTTGTTTTCATGCTTCGTTCAGGACACGTTAAGGGACTGCGCTCATGACACCAGCACCACCTGCTACAACACTGTGGTCTCTCCCATCTACTTCGTCTCCTTTGTTTTGACCGCTCAGTTCGTCCTGGTCAACGTTGTCATTGCCGTCCTGATGAAGCATCTGGAGGAGAGCAACAAGGAAGCCAAGGAGGAGGCGGAGCTGGAGGCGGAGTTGGAGCTGGAGAACAGGCTCCAAGCGGAAGAAATGGCAGCAAGGTCACCCCAGCTCAACCCGATGACACCGGGCATGGACAGGTCAAGTTCTGGGGGTTCCCCCTGGAGGTCAACAGGAGGAGGAGACAGGGAGCTGGAAATGGATGGTCCTATGGACTCACCCACTGCTGATATAACCAGAGACACTGTAAACATCAGAGCCGAGCCTGCTTCATGCCTGGACACCCCGCTGGAGGTGATAAATCTTTTTTTTGTTTTGCTTGTCCATCATGTATATGTGTGTAGTATCTAGAGTCTAGTTTTTTTGGTTGTGGTTTGAAGGCATATTTAGCATGGTTCCCTCATTAGCAGTGTTAGGAAAAAATCAGGTTTTGTGTGCGCATAAAGGGGAATTCTGGTATTTTTCAACTGGAGTCCTCTGTTTGAATATGCAAGGTAAGTAGTTCATCTGGATTGTCAAAATCAGTTACATAACCAGCCATCCTGGCAATAAACTGTAGCTGAAGAATGTATTTCCTCTTGGTAAACTTTAGACTCCTCGTGCTTCCAGCATTGTCTTGAAGCAACATCTCGCCTCTCCCAAGATATCACATCGAGACTTTTCCTTGATTGATCCTTGTGTTTTGGTTAGAGAAATTATCTATTTATTTAAGAAAAAGTTATAACTATGTAGGAATAATTTCCTTAATGACAACCTCAGCGATCTACCAGAATGACTCCAACACTTTTGGTTAATATGAATTATTTAGACATCAAAATACTGTATGTAAACATGAGGTCCATGTTTGAAAATACCTTTTAATTTGAACATCCCACTTCATTGCATTTCACTGAAAAATGTGCAGATTCTAAATAAACCTTGTTTAGCTTGAGCTTGTTTGGCTCCATGAGATATTTGCAGTAACCCTGTGGCAAATGTGGGTGAATTTAGAGATTCATTACTAACACTTAAATGTGTTACTACAGTTAATCCCACTGTTGGCTCAGTATTTGTAAAGATAAGATTCACATCAGTGCACCCAAGTAAAGTTGAGACACATTCAGGTAACTTCTCGGTAGGATCATTGCATTCTCAGTGGCTAATGCAGCATCTTGGGCGACACGACAGATGCTCCAAAGTCACTGTCTGCTGGGTGTCCAGGCTGTGCGGTCAGTCAGATGACCCCCCCATATCTCTGGTCATTAGACCTGACACCGGTCCAAACTATCAGTTAACTCTCTGGGATGCTGAGCATGCTGGATTGTATCTGAAATAATGGATTTCTTGGGAGGAATGTCCCTTTACTGTCTCTGCGTGCAAACTGTGATCTGTATGTAAACAAACTATAGCGGATACGACCATACTGGGACATTCACTACACACTCTGGCATCATTTCAAATGTGAGTGGATACGTTTGTGTGTGATAAACGTATTGCCTTCAGACGTTAGACAAGTATGCGATAATGAGTGCATTGTTATGGTCTATGTCAAGTCGAATACAGAAAATCTCCTGGATATGCAAATTCCTTACCGTCTGTAACCCATCCTGACCTGACCAGTTTGTGTGCGTGCATGACTGTGTGTGTCTGTGTGTGTGTGTGTGTGTGAGTGAGTGTAGCTGGTCCCTGTAGAGCACATGCCAGTCACAGATAGGTCACAGTGCCATGGGAAAGCTGGACCACGGGGCCTTGTTGTTCACTTCAACAGCTATTTCCAGTCGACAGGGAACTTTTTTTGGGATAGGAAGTAAAGGTCTCGCTGTCGTTAAGTTTCCCTCTCTAGGATGTTATCCGTCTTCCACTGCCGCTCTTTTAAAACGTGTGTGGTTCAACCGCAGTCTCTCGTTCTCTTTTAAGCCCTAATGCAGTGTTGTAGTGCCCCCCTGTGGGATTACATGGCAGCACAAGACAGCCTGAAATGTTGTTTAGAGGGAGATTTTGAATATTCAGTTGCTGTGATCTGCATGAAAGCCTGCTAGTTATTTAGTAAAATACTTACAGTTTTAAAGCTAATGTAGTTTTCCTACTTGTATTTCCTTTGGCTTATTTTCTGTTTGTATATCTGTTTGTCTCCACCTGATTGGCTGTATTTTTCTTCCCTTTCTGTCTTTGTGCTCCCATTCTTTTCTTCCACATTTCTTCTTGTGTCTCTGTCATTACTTGTGTCTTTCTTTCTCCCCCGTCTTTTTTCCCCAAAAAACTTCTGCCCCTTTTTTTCTCTCTTTTCTGTCTTTTCACTCTGCATTATGGAAGTTCATCCAGCGGAGAGCGCAGTTTGACTCGGTCTCCCTGGTCATCCAGGGTTCAATGGAGGGGGAGCTGAGTTTGATGGACAACCTGTCCGGCTCTATCTGCCACTACTACGCGCTGCCCCCCAAGCCCCGCAAGCACAGCAGCGACAAGAAGGTCAATAATCACCAGAATGATGACTCGCTTCCTCCATTTCACGCATATAGTGGTTCTTATTTCTCTCCAGTGTGTAGGGCTGCGCCAGTCACCACGAGAAAATAAAAGTAGTGATGCAGTAGTTTCTGCTGTAGTTTATGAATATGAAAAACAAAATCCAGAAAGATTACAGATCATCTTGTTTTTCAGACAAGGCAAAATACAATTATGTCCCTTGTTTTGCTATTCCAGTGTAGTTTGAAGCAAAGACATTCTTAAAGCAAGGGATGATGCCTTTAAAAAAAGGGTCGGTTCACCCAAGTTACAGAAAATCTATTTTTTTCTCAGTGATATGTAGGCATGCAAATAATTTTGTTATGCTTACAACAATTAATAATGACATATCAAAAATGTAACCGCAACAGTCAGAAACAAGGTCCCGCTAGTTCAGGATAATCCACAGACCTCAGTGGAACTGCTTTCTGCCAAAGACTTAATGTAGTCTGTATGAAAACTTTCCACACACTGTGCTGTTGATCATCCGGATGATCAATGGGGACGCTGACTCCAGAGAGAGATGTTACTGTTTTATATTTCTTTTCCCGGCGCTGTTAGAAGCACAAACACAATTCTGTTCACCTCCATGGATAAAAAAAAATAAATTATCAGTCTTTTTTTTAATCTGAGAAGCTGCTGTTGCTAGAACAAGATAAGTGCCAGTAAACTTAAGATCCTGAATGGCAGATGCATTATCTACGTGTATTGACTTGGATATTTATTTTTTGGGTTTACTGCGCATTTTGCACTGATGTAGTTTGGGTGATATAACTTTATTATATTATTTTTACTCTTCATGTTTTATGTCTATCATTACGCATGGCAGGACCATGTTAACAATAACATTTGTCTTTTAATTATATTATTATACCACTGACCACATTCAGTTGGTTATATAAAAACAACCTTGGCGGGTTAGAACCCCCTCAAGGGTTGAAGATATAATATATAACATTCATTTGTATTAAAATGTTAAAAAAAAACAAAAATGTGTTGAGTTTTATAGGCAACTCACACTTTGCCAAAAGTATGAAACTTTGTTCAAATTCAGAGAAATATAATTTTACTCAAGGTAATTGTGTTTTTCCTCGGTCCCCTGTCGCTATAACGTCCACGAAACATCAGGTGATATGTCAGACAGAAGAAGGAAGTCAGCAAACGTGACGAAACACAACGTGAATGAAACTTTTATCCGACACCTCGTCCGTGAATATTACTGCCCGAGGCACGTCAGATAGATTTTTGTCTGATGTTCAAAGAAATGAAGACAACAACTCATGATCCCAAGCTACTTCACAGCATCATCGAACTACATGTTTTGTTTTAATAGCTTCGATTAAGAGATCCCTCGTGGCAGAAATTACAGCTGTCAAATCAGATGAATCGAAGAGGTCAGTAGCAGAGTGCGAAACAAGACAAAACAAAATTCAGCGTTTTGATCGTCAATAATTTCTTGAAATTATTCAGACTCCTAGACTTTCATTTGCAAGTATTTGAAGGAATTTGAGCGAACTGACCCTTTAGATAAGACAGATTACTCCACATGGAATAATGGAGATGAGCTTGGACTCAACCATGGATTGTGATTGAAAACAGGTGAAGTTATCTCACCTCTGTTGGCACAATTCACCACTTGTTTGAATAAAAATAGAGCTCCATGAATGAATATCAGACCAAATGACTTAAAAATGGTTAACAATTGTAGAGTACAGGATCCCTGGCCTACAAAAGTTAGTTGGCAGGATTTGGTACAGTCTGTCTGTTTAAACTTCATTGCATAACATTTAAGAAAAAGCATGCTAATGTGATGTTTTGAACATGTTGTATAGCCCTACAGCCATTCCCATTTTTTCGTACTGGCATTTCTCCACATTAAATATTTTTCCTGTTGCCTACCACAGTGCAGTGCGTCATATCCCGCCCTCAGCTATGATCTCATCCCCCTGCTCACGTCTCCACTCACTTATATTCATTCATGCTTGGCAGCGTCTTGGTCTGGTTTAGTAACCTCATTGGCATGGTTTAGAGTTAAAGTCTTTGCTCTGCATCTGCGTGTACATGCAGCATGTTGTTATGTTCATATGTGAATCCCTGCTTTGCCAAACAAAGTAATTAACCCACCAGAGCAAAGGATCACACTTTTACACACAAGTCTGCAGAGTAATAGCACGGTCAATAAGCTATGGATCACTGAGTCACTGAATAATGCATCTGGGTTTCTCTTTTCCTCATTTGAAGGCAAATCTGGACTGATTACATTAGCATCGCAAAAAAGCCCATCTTCTAAAAGCTTTAAATGGGTTGGAGATGTCATTATTAGGCGCCACAGGCCACTACTCTGCTCCTGACACGGTGGCAGAAATGTTTTCCATGAGTTTCGGCCCCTGCCTCTGTCTGCACCGACGGCCCATTTGCCTGTCAGAAAGCATTTCTCCCGTTAGGTATGAGACCAAATATACAGAAGCCAGCTATGCTCAAGGCTTCTTAACACTTCAGGGGTGAAAACTCTGCAGAGCTGCTGGATTCAGTGATGTGCATTAACTCAAAACACCGTCCTGGATTCAGCAAATTTAGCTGTGTAGGCACTTAGAGGCGTTAAAATTGAGCCTCCGCCATTCCAGCACATACAATATAAATGAATCCCCACCTGCCTGCTCGTTCATTTCTGTGACATTAAACAGTTTGTCTGTTATTCAGTATCATCAGGCTGTATGCTTTACTGTGTGTGTGTGTGTGTGTGTGTGTGTGTGTGTGTGTGTGTGTGTGTGTGTGTGTGTGTGTGTGTGTGTGTGTGTGTGTGTGGACGCTGATGTAATGTTGCTGTTGGTAACCCAACAATTCAGTAATGGCAATACAGTCTAAAGGTGAGGAAAAAAACCTCATGTGGTTTCCAGCCTTTAAACGTTGCTTTGTCTTTCTGTCTTTTTTGTTGCTGTGCCACATGCTTATATGTGTTGTTTCAATCATGTAATTTCAGGTGTTTTCTGTGTATAGCTTCCTTCATTTTTTATGTGTTGCACGGATCGGCGTTTGTTTTCTCTGCTCACCAGCCGTTGTCTCTTCCTGCCTAGATCCCTCTAGCGGAGATGGAAGCTCTGTCTCTGGCCTCTGAGAAATCCTGGTCCCTAGCTCTGACAGACGACTCGGCCCCCGACGATATTAACCCCCTCTTTCTAACCAGTCTGGAATGCAATGTACTGACAGTTCCTCTCATTCTCTCTCTCCATACTTCTTCCTTCTCTTCCCCTTTGCAGTATCTTGTAGTGTTACCTCTCCCAGGCTACTTTCAACGTCTCTTGTCCTCCCACTACTGTCACACACCTGCTTGTAAGTCTTACTGGCAGAGGGAAACCAACTGGATTAGCTAAACAGATAGCTTGGATAAGCCCTAGCACAACTAAAAACATTTAAAGCAGCTAAAATCTGATTTTTTATATTAATGGATCACAAGTCCGCTTGTATGTGAAAGGTCTCTCATACAAAACAGCCCAGAGAGCAGTATCCCCAACAATGCTGTTCTCCAAATGTTTAGAGCTTTCCAAAGCTTTATAATGTTTTTCAGTTGATCGCTTTGGTTTTCTGTTTGAATTCACTCACATCGCTCTGATAGTTGTTTCCAGCCATAGTCAGTAGGTATTTGTAGATGAAGTTGCACACTATTAAATAATTCTACAGTGCCTACCTAGTACCAATTGGCAAAGTTAATAAATAGTTGGTGAATATAATGGGAACAGCCATTGAACAGAGACAGAAATTGTATTTAGAGAGTAAAAGGAGGCCGAGGTCCGATCCCAATGGACCCTTGGCCTTACCATCAGTGTCCCAATTCTTGTTGGGATTACAGGGAGTAGGGTGAGGTGTCAGTGCTTCATGGCACATTTCAAACCAAGGGTTATATGAACTCTGTCACATTATGGTCCTTTTGTTGAAACATGCATAAAACAATCACCATTAGTTTGCTGAGCTTGCTAGCTAGCATTACATTGCTAATTATGGTTTATGCGTGACAGACCCATTTAGACATATTTCAACATTGTATACCCTCTTATATAGTATACAACAACCAAAACTTAAATCCAACTCTGCTTAAGTCCAGCAGTGAAATGTCTGCACTTGGTACCGCTCTACTAATCAGTGCAGACTGGCAGGGTAGTTTATAAAGCACAGGTAATGGCCAGGCAATATAGCAGTGTTCTATTTCATTTAATGATATGATTGAAAGTGTGAAGTTTTGGACAAATTGCAAGCATCCATGCTTTTATATCTCCATGGCATTATGATAATACCATGAATACCACAGTATTGGAAATTACCACAGATGAAGACAGCATGTTAGAAACATCCAGTCGCCAATGGCAACAACTATAAGGGTTTTGAGAAGTCATCTTACTTCATTAAAGGGAAAATCAAGCACTACCCTTTATAACTCTGTTGTGAGGGGAGAGGGTGGCACTCGAAACACGGATCAGGCGTAAAATTTGGAAATGGGATTTAGCCAATCAAACGTCTTTTCACATATTCACACATTCTAAACTGTTCAATAATTGCTTTATACAACAGCTACATGAATATGTTAACATTTTATTATACAGGTCCAACAGTTTCCTAAAATGTAGGAAAGTTCCTGGGAACAACTGTCTAATTTGTAATAACACATTGGGGTAGTGGATATACCTAATTATGGGATTTCATTGAATCATTAGTAAAACTTGTTAGTCTATACGTTACTTTACAGCAAATCAGTTGAACATGGAAAATAGATTTTTCTAAAAGTAAGCATACCTATAAATATATATACCTATAAAGTAAGCAACCTATACAGAGACTTAATTATCCAGTAAGAAGTGAGGAATTGATTACTATTTAGTTGGGATTAAAAGCTGCTAAACACAACTGACTGAACTTCAATAACTTAATCATAGCTCTGTCTCTATTTTCTTTTTAATTGGTTCAAAGTTACATTATTATTTCCAGGAAACTTCTCAAGAACTTACCAGGAAATGACAGACCAATGAAATAAAGTGTTATCCAATAAACCTGTAGCGATACACATGCATTCATCCTGAATGTGTGTCTCATTGGCTGGCAGTTGGGTGTTAAAATCATATATCAAAAATACTTAAGCCATAATTGAGGATCTACAGTAAAACTACCATTATAAATCATTTCTTGAGCACACGCACTATTGCGACAATCTTCAATATATGCCCCATGTAGAACAAATTGAGCCAACTCCATTAAGTGGTCATGATATAAGCACAATGATGCACTCTGAAGGTCTTGATTCAGAAAATAATGGACTTGCTAGAAGGAACACAAACCATAGCATTCGTTGTCACCACCTCAGCTATTATTTTCCCCTAGCAAGGCACTTCATCATGCACTGAGGCTTATGTTAAGCATCCTTTCCAGAATTTATCTGTACATCCCTCAATGATACATGCTGTCGCAGGGGACTCTAACATTGAGGGGAAGGACATCTTCTCCTCTAAATTGAAAATGAATTGAATGTCATGTGGTTGTCAGGGTATAATTAACAACCAGTTTGGCTCATTAATGATCACAGTGCTTCCCTGTAGTCACATGTCTTATTCAGAGATGGTCACTGTAACCTTGGCCTATGCTGCACATCCAGGCCAACAATGCAGTGAGATTGATTTATACACCATTAGTCTTAGAAACAGGGAAGCCTGGCCAACACATGACAAGAAAGCACTGTTAATTGGATTGTGCTGGGACAAATCCAAACTAAAGAAGGGAGGGTGAGTAAAAAGGTAGTGCAGAACAAGAGGCGTTGAAAGACCCTGATGAATCTAACCATGTGCCCCCAACTTTCTCTTCTCTTTCTCATTCCACCTTTCCAGCCTAATGTGTGTTACTCTCCAGTCCAGTCCAGTCCAGTCCAGTCCAGTAGAGTAGTGCGCCTCCTTACCTGCCAGTTTGCAGTTTTTTCTCCTTCGTTTCTACTCTTAGCTCTTATTTTCTCTCTCTATCCTCTCTCTGTCCTTTCCCCTCCTTTTTTCCTCAGTTATATGTATTTTTCCTATGTGCTTTACATGTGAGTCCACGTCTTTTCTCAAAGTCCTTTCCTATCAGTCTTCTTCTGTGTTTGTACAGTCTTCTGTCTTCTGTACCGTTGTTGTAGTATTTTTTAATCCTATCTGAGTTGTCGTGTGTATGCTACTGGGTTGTAAAGTGTGCTAGAGCTCCAGTAGCTCTTTGACGAATGTGAACTGTAATGGGTCAGGCTGCAGGACACTGCCCCAGCTGACACACAATCACGGAGCAGGCTAATGTGAACATACACAACTGCATGGGTAAATGTAGACACAAGTGTCTTACACTTGAAAAGAAAAGAAACTACTTGGAAATTTCACCCTAGCACAGTCTTGTTTCTGTGATCTGTGGCAGCTCTGTGCCATGCAAAGATCCTGTTTGTTTTCTGTGTATGCTGACGACTACTGCCTCTTTGTTCACATTGTGTCTTAAAGATATCAGCTGTGAATGCATTTGAAAGAGTGTGAAAGTGGTTTAGTTAAAGACTAGCCCCAGTCCTTCCAAGTCCAGAGGGACCCTGACTCTCTTCTCCCTCTCCCTAGCCTGAGCAGCTTGATCCTGGGGAGCCACTGGAGGGCAACCTACTGAGCGTAAGGAAGCCTGCGGTGGGACGCACACACTCCCTGCCCAACGACAGCTACATGTTCCTCCCCCCCTTTGGCCAGGCAGCTCCAGCACAGCTTCTAGCACAGACACAGGGGCCCCAGCACATACTGGGCACCCACAGGGCCCAATCAGGTAAAGTAGGATATGCCATTCCTTTCAAATAGATCACACGAGAGAAATGTGAGATGTGAAATGCAGGTTGACTGAAGGGAGGTTGACTGCCAAATCACTCACTGTGCTCGGTTGTGTGCAGGCTCCAGTGGCTCGGTGCGTTCACAACCGGAGGAGTTCTCACAGCAGCTGACCGTTCCGACAGACTTCTTCAGACCCATCAGCCCCCACAGCCACTCAGACTCAGAGAGTATACCACGACTACCACCTCCAAGACGCACACACACACTCAGCCGTACGCTCCGCAGACAGGTAACTAAATCACAATGTTAAAGATTTTTACTTTCATGGTCTTTATATATTTTTTTGTTGGTATCTGTACTGTATGTGAGAAAAGCTGTGTTTAATGTCAGTGGTGTTCAACCATGTGCCATTAAGACCCAATTCATCTGAAATTTTTATGCATACCAAATGCTATAGAGGCTGATTTAACTGATTAAAGAACTTTCGAGTAGATACAAGAGGCTGATCTCTGAGGCAGTTGCTTGAGTCTGAAAATAAAGACCTATGTTTATAATTACAGCAATTATGGAGGAAAACAAAATCTATTTTTGAAAATGAGGTCAGGATAATAATGTTGGAAAACCCATAATTTATATTATGCCATTT
Source organism: Diplodus puntazzo (assembly GCA_963678695.2). Lineage (NCBI taxonomy): Eukaryota > Metazoa > Chordata > Actinopteri > Spariformes > Sparidae > Diplodus > Diplodus puntazzo. The sequence goes on along the minus strand of OZ023176.1, from coordinate 6,968,338 downwards.
CATTATCGCATTAATATTGTAAATATTAAAAATCTGAGTTTGAATTTCTTCTCCAAAACTACATAGTGCGAATTATGAGTGAATAACAATCACCACCATGGTTTTACCAATAAAATGACTTCTGAGCCACATAGCTGGATGTGTGTTGATGCAGCGGCTGATTTTCTCCAGAAAGCATGGCCAAAGAGCTCAGAGATAAAAAAAAACCCAACAAAAACAAACTACTGGCATAAGAAAAGCAAGTATGTCAGTCAGTAATGACCTATAAAGGCGACAGCTGATGTGATATCATAAGGTGTTACTACCTTATTGTCATGGCTCTGAAAATGACGGCCTTATTCTTATAATAAAGTGACTTAGTTCTCATGCAACTAAGACGATATTCTTATACGATATGACTAGCTAAAAAATACTTTTTCTTAAAATAGTTAAAAAGTTAATTCTTGCAATCTGTGTTTTTTTTCCCCAACTGTGGCCCTAGACCCTGTCCCACAGAAATAATGGTTTACTGCTTTCTTAAATCTCTTTCCTCATTTCATGTTCTAAACTATTTCACTTTTCCCCCTTCTTCTTCGTTCCCTTTTTCCTCCTTATATTTTTTCCCGTTGCTACCTTATCTGTTGTCTCATTCTCCACATTGTATCTGTTATTTGCTGATCTCAGCTCAGTTGGGCCCAAAAGCCACCTGACCCTGAGCTACTTCTCAAACACAGATACTCCTGTTTCTGAAACAGCAACAAACAGCAGATTCTAGCTACCACTGGGCCTTTCAGAAACACTGGACACCATATTCATCTTTAAAGAGACAGACTGACTAACACACTCACAGGCTTCCCTCCGCCTTTCCCTTTGTCACTCACAAAATTTCGGTCAATTGCTAAACATCAGCCACAAAGCATCTGACACTCTCTAAACAGGTAGCATGGCCTGTAGGAAACTGTAATACTTCTACATTCTTATATAAGCGACAGGAGCTAGGTGTAACGTTGTATCGGTGGACCATTTGGTAGCTGAGTTATAGAATGTATTCAAGCTAGACACATGTGTTATTTGGCTGAGAAATTAATCCACAATGCAGTGCACTTACTACACTACAAACTTAACAACTCAGGGGATTCCTACAGCACAGGTGCTGTCCATATGCATTTGGCCATTTTGTACACACAGTACCGCAGTGATAGAGCACTTGTGATTTTTTTATTGAAAAGCTTAGAACTTGAAACGTTCATAGTTGTTAAGTACAGTAGTTATTGTACTTAATCTGATTTTGCTTCAAAAAGTCTGACAGGGTGATCATTTTCTAGTATTGTTATAGTACGCACTCATATTATTTGTGACTCCGTGTTTTATTGCTGTGGCTGGTGATTGGCCTGGCCTGGTTGTGATATCTTTGACCACTAGGTGTCTCTGTGGTCATGTAATTCAAACTCATGCAGGGAAACCCATGATTCCAAACTCAAAATGCTTTATCCTAAAACTCATGCAAGCCTTGTTTTCTCATCTCTATAGATTCAGCATATTCTCATTGAACTGATTCAACACAATTATATTCAAATACTATTCATCTGTGGTCTATGAGGAAAAAGTCATGAGTTCATGAGGACATGTTATGAATTTCAGCATCCATTGTGCTTACTAACCCTTCCTCCTTCCTTCCTACAGTTGCAACATATTATGTTTACCCTCTGACTATTGGCCTCACACCCTGTACATGGTTTTATTCAGGGGTAAGGATGGTGGCATGGAAACACTGGTCGGAATTCAGTTGTAAATTAACTGAAAAGCGTGTTGCTAATGGTTTACAGGGTTTTGTGTGAATGGTCAAAGGTCAAAGGTCAGTTTGTCTGGCTCAGGGTTCACTGTGTCAGCCAGCACTTAATCAGCTAAGTCTTTCTGTCCAACTTTGAAAAATTAGCGTTCATGGGATACATGAGAAGAGCAATAAATATGAGCTTCTTACTTTGAAATATTGATCATGCCAGCTGGTACCCACTAAAAAAAAACCTGGAGTAGTTCAGGGCTCTGAGGAAATGACAGGTGCAAAACATAGTGCGCAAAAATTATACATATTAATATGTATACCTTAACCATTGATTATGGAAGTACAGTAGTTGTTTTTCTTCCAAATAAGTCCAAAGTTATGTTACTACTTTAAGCAGTCAACAAACAAATTACAGTATATGTAGTCTTTTGTGAAAGGAGTGAATGTGACAATTGGCCTTGACTGATGTTAGAATCCTGGCACAAATTATTAGCTCAGTCTGTGTGATTGTAACATGATTTACAGGAAAATGCCACATGTCTAAGTACATTAGTTACCAACAACGTGAATGTAATTTTGGTCACATTAATAATCAACATATACCATAAAATATACCTTGAAAATAGTCTAAAAGAATCTTTATCATGATGTTGAGAGTTTTAGAGTTTGGGAATTATTTGACATAGAGATACATCCTATGATGCACTAGGACACATCATCAGTAGTGTTTCCTGAGATCATCCCATGATTGAGGTCATTCAACATTATATACCCCTTGGCTTATATCCCAGCAGTACTGGCCCATTGGTCACTCCTCCTGATCCAAAACTATCTAGAGGCCCTCTCTGCGGCCTCTGTGGACATGATGGCCTTCACTTTTGAAGCCCCAGTGATGCCAAGCAAAGCGTTGATCTTTTGGCATAGTGAGGGGCCAGCAAAGCTTCTAATGCTCCTCTTGAAAGGGCTCACAGCAAGCCCCACAGCCTCTTCTCTGGCACTGATCCACCAGCTCCTCCATCTTGGACAGCTTTCACTTAGTTGCCTCTCCCACATGGTCCCAAGTAGCACCTGCTTTGACATGGCTGATGATAGCACCAAGTCTGGCCTCAATGGATTTGTCATAATGAGAGAACTAATAACTTGAGGTGCCCACCCCAAGTCTGCTCCCTATACCCAGTTTGATGCAAAGGAGAACAGGGCCAATTCTGAGCTGCTGATCTGGCCTGTGCTTGAGGCTGCTCCCCAGCCCTGACGAAGGCAGTGTTCTTCTCTCAGGGGATGCCACAGCTGTTTGCCACAGCTTTGGAGACTGCTTCTGCAACTGTTTTCAATACCTAGTCATGTTCCCAGCAGTAGCAGCCCTGCCAAAGTTGTTGGGCAGCTGCTGAGGTTGTTTTCAAGTGAACGTTTTCCAGGGCACAAATGACATGTTGGAGAATCACTCTTGAGCCAGATTTGTAGATTTGCTGGTCTAGTTGGGACTTCATATTCAACATGCACTATGAACTTGATATGCTGGGGTTCTGTTGGATATCCTGCCAAAATATCTTCCACTCCAGGCTACCCTCCTTGTTTATTCTCACTATTGCCTCATGCCCACCACCATGCTCCTGTTCCCGCTCCTCTACAAAAAAGGCCTAGATGTACTTTGCGAATAGATGTCATCTTCCATGGCCATATGCCTTATCATATCAAGGGTGGGATGACTTCTAACTTTGCCCATTCATTGCCTCTGTGCCTGCAAAAACCCTGCATTTTAAAAACTCAACCTTCCCAAAGGGTTAAGCTATTCCAGGCACTGGAGGAACCCCCTACAACCAGGTACTGATGTTATGATGACACTGAGGCCATCCAAAAAAAGCTCTGATGGGGGGCGGCAGAACACCCAATTTCGGAAGAGGTCTTCACTCAATTTCCGCTGCTTCGACCACCTTGTTTTTGGCAAGTGCAAAGACAATAATGGTGCATCCAGTCAAGATCCCCTATTTGAATCGGTGCCAGTCTAATTTTGTATTCCCAGAATTCTGAAGTCTGAAGTCCCCATAGTAGATGCTATGTAGTTGGTCTAGGGTAGTCTCAAACAGCTTGTTTGAGTTTGAGCTGTGTACATTGGTGAGGTCAAGCCAAGGCAGGACTAGGTCTCTTTTCCCTTTGCAAGCCTCCCTGATTAGCTAGATGACAACTCTATTGTGTTCTAGGCATCCTGGAATTCCAGGGTTGCCACCTCTCTGAGCCAGGGTGTCAATTTAGCAATTCTAAGTTGTTATCCTTCTGTATAGACACTAAAGACGATCTTGCCTTCCATGCTAAGCAACAAGATTGTTCTGAACTACTCCAGCGTGGAGGAGTACTCCTCCTTAGGTATCTAGATGCCCCTTGCCAACCTCCACTGGTCTCCAACACTTTACCCATGCCAAATCACTCACAGGATCTTCCAGAGGATTCTGAAGAGCTTTTGGCAACACTTGTACAACTCATAGGCTACGCCACTGGGTCACTGTTTGAAGCCATTTGTTTTGTCTGCATCTCCCTTTGCTGATGATTCTGGCCATATCTTGTCAACTGTCCCATTCTTTGCAACTCACTAGGGGTGGGGTCTATAAGCTGCCCTCCACTCCCCTGCATCATGCAATTAATTTGGTCCTGATGGATTTTTGGCCACACTTGTTCATGCAGACCTTGCCACAAATGCATCACGCAATTCTTGACATTGATATGAGATCATCATCATTTGGTCCGTCCTAATCCCTCGTCTCTCAGGCTCCCTGGGAGTATGTCTCTTTGGGTGGCTCAAAATCTTTGTTGGGTTCTTTCTCATGGGGGATTCAGGTTGGGTGGCAAAGAGAGTTTCCTGCCCTGGTTGCTGTCTTTCTGAACTATCAGCAGTTTCTCCAACTTTCACTGATTTGTTTTTGCTGCTCACACAGCCTTATTCCTGGGTGTCACTGGCTGATCCGGCTTGAAAAAATAAATACATCGTAGGACGGGCTGGGACACATTATCAGTGGTGTTACAAGTAATTAATTTTAATCAACAAATCCTTTTAAAGACCCTTTGCAGACAGACATGGGTTATCAAAAATTGCCCCCCTTCAGCTGATGAATGTTGTGTGATGTAACAATAATTAACTCTAGAGTTTAGGGGAGCCATAACAATCAAATGTAAATATTATTATTAGATGCAAATATACAACATAATGGCTATGCCACAACAGAACCTAAACCATTAATTAATCAAATGAAATTTAAAAAAAAAGGTCACATCCAATAGTCTCACAAGTTGTGTATGACTGACTCTTAACTAAACACAATAAGGATTTCAATCTGCCATTGAGTAATGCAATGTAACCTCTCTGATTCCATGTCATACTTCATGAAAGGCATCATAAGGTTAAATTGGAATTGCAACATTCTAAGATGACCAGTACAAAGACTTTGGGAATATGCTGGCCATATTGTGGACTTTGACCCAGACTTCTGCTTCTCATCCTCATTGAGTCACACTAACTAGTCTCCCCCTCTCACCCCCCCTCCCATCCATTCCATTTTTTACCTCCATCTCTTCACCCCTCTCTCCTAAATTTATCCCTCTCCCAACTCCATGCCCCGTCTTTCAGGTTGCAGTGTCTACTGACTCTCAGGAGGCTCTGTGTTCAGACGGAGGGGAGAGCAATGAAGGACTTGTGAATGTGGTGTCTCTGAGCCTCCCTCCATCTCCTTCCACCTCCTCCCCCTCCCAGTCTCCCTCACCCTGCTCCCATCATCATCAGCAACCTGCTCTCTGCCTGGTCCCCCCCACACCAGGTGCTTCCCCTAAACCCTCGCGCCCCAGCAGCGTGCACACCCAGCTCCATGACCAACAATTCCTCACCTCCTCCTCCCCTTCCTCTTCCTCCTCCTCCTCATTGCCTCCTCCGCCCTTACCAGCCAGGCCGCACCCACAGGAGGAAGCCTCAGAGGATCAGGAAGTATCCCTCATTATCCATGCAGGTTTGACTTGCAGTGATGACATCGTGACAGAGGACAGTGGTGCTGGCAGTAATGAGGGTTACAGCCGCTACGCAGGACAACAGGAGAGCCAGAGTCCATGTTTGAGGCAGCTGAAGAGGTTCCACAGTGCTGACACGCAAGGCCAGAGCGTTCTCCTGCCCCGCCCCCGGCCCTACTCCTGGCTAGATGACCCCCGACGCCACTCTGTAGAGGTATGCTCCTCCGCAGAGTCCAGCCCCCAGCGCAGCACAGCCTCCACCTCCTCCGGCTTTGTGTCACGAGCCAACAGCTTACAGATCCACAGCCAGACCCCTACTCAGAGCTTGCTACCCTCACCCCGACGCAAGAAGAAGATGAGCCCACCCTGCATCTCTGTGGACCCCCCTGACGGACTGGAGCCTCAGTCTGGCCTCTACCCAGGCCTGGGTGGACTTGGAGGCATGGGGTTGGGGGGATTAGGGATGCCCCCTCCTTTGCCCAGCCGGGACACCTGTCTGAGGAGGAGAGCGCCCTCAAGTGACTCCAAGGACTCCTTTGACCTGGGAGTTGGAGAGGGTTCAGGACAGGATGGAGGCTCGTCAAACCCCAACACCAACCCCAAGCTATTGACTCTTCCCAGTTTCTCCTTTGAGAAGACAAGCTCTGAGCACTGAACACTGAAACTCCAACACACAGATACACACATGCACACAGCCGGACGAACCCTCCACACACACAAATACACGATGCACTCTGTGTATCTGTGATGGTGATAGTTCTAGTAATAATGCTGTAGAGAGTAATAATGGTAAAACTACAACAAACAGTGAAAACATCCTTGGTTTCATAAGGAGTGCAGTACTGTAGTAGTGTGACCATCCCTTGTCTTTGTATTGTTACTGCCAAAACAACCAGAGAAGAAGAGAACAATGGAACAACAACACAAACATGACTGTTTCTCTTCTGCTATGCCTGCATGCCACTGGCTGCAGCATGACCCCATAACCTCTGGAGTGACATCAGTACCTGGGATTTGGCGGCCTATGTGGTTGCTATATGAACTGCCTGGTGTCACACAGGGTGGGCTTTGCCCGGTCAGTGGAGGTACAAAGCAATATGAACGTTTTAGAGACACTATTTTCTTAAATTATTGGGCCATAGTGTTTGTACAGGATGTTGTTTTTTAATTTCATTTTAATTGTTATTTTCATGTCTTTTTGTGATTTTCTTTTTTTTTTGTCAAAATGGTTTGTCTTTGTCTCTTTTTTTCACTGTAGGATATTTCTAGCTTTCTTGGTTTACTGAGGAAAGTGAACGTTTTTCAAAGTGCTGAAAACCATGTATTTGTAGGAATAATATATAAATATATATATAAAAAAACAAGTCATTAAACTGAGCTTGGATTTTTAAGCACACGCATTAGACAATGGTGGTTTGTTGGATTGTCGGGAGACACATAAGGGTGCAGTTTCAGTATTTTATTGATTGCTTGATTCTTGTGAGTGCCTACAGCCCTTAAAGTCCTAAAGTCCTGTACAGACTGAAGAGGATGTGGAGAATTAATAATTAGAAAATAGTTTCTAATTGATTAAACTGTTGTTGTTTTTTTTACCAGATAATCCAGCATTTAATGATTAGGTTTGTGTATGTTTGCAGAAGATTTATATCCCTCTGGACAACAGATTGATGTCCATTCCTCACATTTCATCTCTGATAGAAGAATGGACTGTTACTGCAGAAACATGACTCTTAGATCACACAAACACAATAAAATATTAAATCTGTCTTCATGAGACAAAGCTGACATCTCAGGTGAGTACAATGTGTGGTTTTCAGTGTAAGAATGGTTCACCATTAATACAACAATGTGGCTACACAATCTACATTCTGACTATATTATATTAGCTACATAGATCAACTGAGATCAAATCTTACCTGTTAATGAGTTAAAGCATAGCTACATAAGCTACTGTATGTATTTAGGCGCTGAAGCTACGCTATAGCCAACATGCTCCTCCTTGGTGCGACAGAGGTACCGTACCACAAAGACACAACATAAACTGTTAGCCATCGGCCTGGGTTACTTTTTTGTTTTCAACGACAGGTTTAAGTCAAAGACTCAATTAGCTTAAAGCAATCTCAATCTGCTCACCATGGCCCTGGTGTCCTGCTCAGCATGAGACATGCCAAAATACTTACTTGAGTCTTACTCCAGTTAAATCAGTTATGTTCATCTTACATACAGCTCTTGCATCTCCAGGGGAAGCTGTGTTGAGTCTGGTGTATTGCCTCAAGTGATTTCACTTGAGTGGGCATCAGTTGAAACTACAAGTTTGAAAATGAAGGAATTCTCCTGCTGTGATGTTACAAAGAAATGAGCTTACCACACTTCTTTCACTGCTCATCATCTCAGCTGAAGGCTTCAGGCTACACTGGCCACAACAAATCACCTGATTCTCCAATACAACTGTTGATGATCGAGTTGCATTGTGGGTGACATAGGTTTTAAAAAGGAAGAAGACTACATGGTAAAAAAAAAAAAAAAAGCTAATAGATCAGGTTCTGCTGTGTTCATTGTTATACTTTTGAAAATAAAAGAATGTCCTATGGTGTTATTGGAGTGTGCTGATTAATCTTGATCACATATGATACAAGATCAGCAGATTAAATATAACACTTAACTATTGGTCAAACCTACACATTAGGTAACTTTGTATCATGCATAAGTTTGGTTTAAGAATTAGTTGGCATAACTCAGAAAAAACCATCCCTAAACGGAAATAATGGTTAGGGGCTCCCTGCTAACAGCAAGGAAAACGAATGGTTCAAAACATTATATATTTTATATCACTTTTTATTCACAAACTCAAACCTTTTTTCCTTAAAAAGTTAGGAAAAACCTCTGTTTTTTAAAAGTTGTTTGTCGTCTTTTTATGGAAAACTGTAATAGTTTGCTTCCAGAGTAGAGAGGCCACCTTCCTTCAGATCTGAGATTAATATAGGCTGCACGCAAGAGCCAGCGCTTTAAAATGTATGCAACTTTTGTCAGTTCTTATATATTCTTTGTAGCAACAGGACCCCCGCAGTCAAGCAGAATGTCACTCCAATTTGTGTAGACAAAAAAAAAGCCTCCCTGGGTTTAAAAATGTTTATGTATATTTGTGTATATATAAGTATTGACCCTCACCCATACAAATCTTATTAGAAGTTAAATTAGATCTTTAACTGTTTAAGTGCATGGAAACTCAACTAAAACTTTTCTTTGCACATGAAAGAGCAGCAGCAGCACTCAGATTGGCAGGATTCATGCACCTTATCCAAGTTTTACAATGTGAGTAAAATAATAACAATGATAATAATAATATTGAAGTGAACGATAAATAATACATCAAATGCAAAGATGTATGTAGTCCTAGTTCAAGTAAATATTGATATGTATATTGTATGATATGTTAAAATGCTCTTCTCTCTATCTTACACGCACACACACAGTCAAATGTCATGGAAACAGAATGACGTGCCAACAGAAGTCACATAAGGTCAGCAGACCATTCTGATTTCTCTCTTTATTTGCACTGAGACACAAGTTGACCTGCTGTAAAACTTGAAGCTGAAAGTTAACACGTAGAAAACAAATGGTTGGAAAGCGAACAGCTGGAGAACTGTAGAGGGAATCTACTGGATCTACTCTGACATGACCTCACTGAAAAACAGACTACTAGATTATTGAAATAAAGTGGGAATGGAACAGCTGGAAAGGGGCTCTCAGTGGACCCCGCTGTGATGACATGCTGATTGGAATCGATTCTGTGTCGGACAATGACCATGCAGGTAAGACAACTTTTAAATATCTGTGTTTATCATGACACATTTTTTTCACTTGTCCAAGTTAAATCCCTAAAAACCTCCTTGGTTTAAACATTTTTTAAGTGGTCATTAACATGTTATCAGTGGTCCTGATGAAAAACATACAAATTTGGTCAAAAAAGACGTTCGCACAGCAATTACTCCGTGTAAAATGATTAATTAAGGGATGGAATGAATTGTTATTTTGAATGCAACATTGTTGGCAGATTTTGCATCAAAATGATTGTACAAAGATGCCGACTCAGCCAAAATCCAAATAATGCCAAAATTATATTATTCTTGTGCAACGTGGAGACAATGGAACTGTTAGGAGAATGTCAGCACAACTGGACATACAGGTGTAAACAAACATCCGGGCATCATGAGACTCATCATCATAATATTAAAACAAGGCAATGACTATGTACTCAGACGATACCCCGCTCTATCTTTCCACTAGGGATGTAACGGTATGAAAATTTCACACGGCGGTAATAGTGACCAAAATTATCACGGTTATCGGTATACCGCGGTATTTTTTTAAATGTCTTCAAAATGTTGAAAAAACACTGAAAAATTTAAATAATTTCATCAAGATTTGTATTAAAATATATTTATTATATATTGAAATAGTCCAAATCCAAAACCTTAACAAAACACTGCAAAGTCAACATTAAATAATTATAAAAGAATGCATCAAAACTGTGCAAAATAGGTCACTGGCTTTTTGTGATGAGGCAGCCTGTTTTTGAAACGTATCCTTTAATATCTGCGTTACAGAGGTAGAATGAGATGTAGTGGCAGCAGCACTCGGTTGGCCAGCAGACCCTCTCTGTGAAAAAAATGAATAGTACCTGTCATTATTAATTATTACTGTCATTGTTACTTATTAATAAGAGTGCAACCAACAGATCACAAAACTCACAATTTAGATCATATCACTTTTGTGAGAAACAGGTTGAATCAATTTTTAGATCAAAACAAAAAGGATTATTGTTAAATTAATTATGAATACTCCATTTTGACTCATCTCTATCTAGACACTTGTTATATTCACCATTTTATAGTATTCTTTAAATATAGTCTATTCTACAAATAATCCACAAGTGTTATATATTTCTGATATTACTGATATATATTGGCTGTCTGTTACTCTGTCTGCTCGTCTGTTGACAGTGGACTCGGTCAGTCTGATTGGTCAGTTGGCTGCTGAGCCACAGGTAGACGCTGCTCCGGTGAACGGAGCTGAGATGAAAGTCAGTCATCTCAGTCAGTTTGGTGTTGCCGCCTCTCGCAGTAACTTTCTTCTCGCAGCTCCTGCAGACAGGGCTGCCATCCTCGACCAGCTGTCCCTGAGCATTCTTATAATAACCAAAATATGCCCAGACTGCAGATTTGGTTCTCTTTGAAGGCGGAAAAATGCCTTGAGGGCCGCTGTATCACGTCCTCCTCCGCCATGTCTTCTTCACTACATAACAAGCGCATGTTGCACGCTGCACATGCGCCGCGAGTTTTCCACACCGTGGTTACCGACCGCGGCGCTTACCACGGTAATTAAAACTTAAACGGTAACCTTCACCGTCGGGAATTTTACCATGGTTTACCGTGACACCGGTAACCGCTACATCCCTACTTTCCACTAAGCCAACTTCCACTCTGCCACCCACTGCTCTATTAAATTATGGTTCTCACTCAACTTTCTTAAACCCAACAGCGACAAAAATGAGGTCCTCCTCATTGGTACCAGATCCACCTTAGCAACACTCAACACTTTCTCCATGTCCATCAACAATTGCACTGTTCCTCCATCAACTCAGCCAAAGAGCCTGGGTGTCATCCTGGACAGCACAATCCTTTGAAGCCCACATCTATAATGTTATTCAGTCTGCATACTGCCATCTATGTAACATCAGTTGTCTCAGTCCCTCACTTACACCAACCTGCACTGCTATCCTTGTAAACACCCTGATTATACCCCATCTGGACTACTGTAATTCTCTCCTCTTTGGTTTTTTCCACGGAAATCTCTTCATAAACTTCAACTGGTCCAGAACACAGCCACTCATATCATCACCAGAACTCCCTCTATTGAACACATCACCCCTGCACTGCAGCAGCTTCGTTGGCTCCCTATCAAATCCTGCATTGATTTTAAGATTCTACTCCTCACTTTCAAGATCCTTCACAACCTGGTACCATCATATCTCTATCAAACTAACTTTGTAATCACATTCTTGTCTATTTACTGTATTATTGCACTATTTAGTCATATTCATATGTATTTATCTTTGCAAAATTGCACTAACTTCCACATCAATGTTACATGATTTATTTTGTTTGATGTACTGTTTATTATGTATTATTTATTTATTGTTTATGTACTGATTATTATTATTATAACTACTATTTAGGCCCTATGTCAAGGTTCAGTGGAAAAATATTCACATCATTTTAATTTGACAATACCACACACTGAAAATAGTCCACTGCACTGAATAAGAAAATAACAAGTCACTGCAGCTTTAGGTAAACGTATGTATTATCAACAAAATGAACTTAAAGTGAAGCTAAAACTACTCATTATGCAGTAAACAGTTCCCTTTCAGTGTTGTATATCTGATGTGGATTAATATTACTGCTGCATTAATGTGTATGTGTCTTTTTGCTGTTATAGATGTTTAAGGTTGAAACGTGCAGAGATGCCATTGCACTAATGGTGATTTGTCAACCTTTGTGTATCGGCTCATGTTTATGTTGTATGGCCAAATTAATCACTGAGCTGTAGAGGTATTGATTGGCTATTTTCAGACATTTTGCTTCAGCCACTGCTTATAGGCTTACGTCTATATTGTATAGCCAAAGCTATTTGTACATTGTTGGGTTGGACTAATAATCAGGCAACGGAGCGAAAGCTAAGAGTTATATCTTAGTATTTTCTACATTTATCATTTTCCAAAATGTCTTATTTGGATTCATATTAATATTAATTGATTTTAAGATTCTATAGAAAATATTTTGCTCAATAAATATGACTTGTTTTAACCTCATTCTCCTTTGTATAGGTCTAAGTATACTTATTCCATCAGATGAAACATACTGTTTTAAAGGAGGAAGGACTGTAGAGGACACTGGGCTGTCAGTTGTGACTGAGCGGTACTGGCAAAGGTTTACATGGCTCACAGGTCAGGTATGAGGGTCCCTTAACAGAATTTTACTTCTTTCTTTCTGCCAAGGAAATGATTACAGGAAACCAGATGATACAGCTTTGCTGCTGCAAATGAAATGTAAAGATCCTGCTGTGTTATCATTTATTATAAAAAAAATCTGTTTCCATCACTGAGAATCACATTTTGTTTTTATCGACACCATGAGTGTCAAACCAACAGCAAAGAGCAAAAACTCTCAGGGGTTAGGCACGGTATGAGGACCACTAATACTAATAAAACAGTTATTTGGAAGGGTCTGACTCAGGATATTTCTCAGTGTCGATACACTGAAATGATGTAGAGATAGATTTACAGAACTTTAAATGAAAATAAAAATACTGTAAATACAGAAACTTAGTAGAATAAACAATGCAATAAAAAATCATGAATAAAACACATTTTTTCAGGAAGTTGAATGAATGAAAATGTCAGCCATGTCACATAAGTCATTCCTTTGGCTCTCTCTAGTGCCCAATATGAGGAACTATGTTATCTAATCAGGTGAGTATTGGAGTATGGCACATTTCAAACATTCCTCTCTTAAACACATTCCATAATCATCAAAAACTATTAAGATAGAAAAATATGGCCACATGAAAGACATCATGTTAGAATGATTTCAAATACTTTGGGAAACACATGTTACCTAATCACTAGTTTGCTCTATTGATAACACACACTGGGAAGATGATTTTTCACTGATGGATGTGTCGTCCATCCTTCAGCAGTTTGGAATTAAATTTGGAAAAAAAAACACTGGAAGAGGGACGAGATGGCGAGCACAGGAAGATGTGTTGTAAAATATAAATATTCACAAAAACTATTCACAAATATTTGCATCACTGTGTTCTGATAATGATGAAATAAGAGGTCTTAAACAGTATAATGTATTGACATTTTATGAAAATGTTCACAATTACTCTGCTCTGCAAAATGAAAGTTTCAAAGGTATGTGTTATTACAAATTCATTTAATGATTAATAGGTGCTGAACCACGAGGGTATCACACTTCCTGCCCTTGTGAGTAAATATGTATGCCATTGAAAAGTTGCGAATCAAATGAAGTTTCAGTTGATAATCACATATGGATAGATTGTACTATGTTATGCAGGCTAAGTGGTGTATAATGGGCAAAGAGTGTAATGAGATTGGGTTTAACAAGGCTTACTGGGGATGTAATTGTGTAATGTAACAGTTAAAAAGTTCCTCATCACAGAAACTGGACAAAAAAACAATACATTTCAGTGAGAATGTTTACTACTCACAGCCACAGAATCATGTGGCCAATGACAGAACTGTTAAAGTGTTAATTAGGCACGTTAACAGTTATATTCATGTGATGGCAAATTTCTATTTTTCCACGTTCTAAATGGAAGCAAGAAATAATGATTTTGTCTGATTAGCCTCTAGTAAAATATAGTCATTTTGAATTCAAACAAAAGCCAAAAGTAATCCTGATGATCCAGTCAGGACGGTGGAGGTCGAGGGTCTCCATGGTTTTCCTCCTCCTCTTTTTCACTGGTTTTCCTCTTGTTCACAGGTCTCTGTCCACTGTAAAGAAAACACAAATCCACTCGAGTCAGCTGCTCACTATAATGCAATGCTTACTGTGTAAATATGACCTCTTAATGTGTACCTTTTCAGTAAATATATCTATTTAAAATGTTCCCACAGACTCAGGAAGAAACTGGCTGAAAACAACAAAACAACACATTTTTGACGGTGCAGCAGAGGCACCAGAGAGTGACGCAATTGATGAGGTTAATTAACCCATCCCGTATTTTTCCCATTGGTATAAAGGGAGTGGGGGTGTCTTTGCTGGGGAAATTAAACCAGTGACAGAAATTCTTCAGGTATCTGTTGAAAGGCTGGGAGGTTTATCGTGTTCTGATTACTCCAGTGTCTGGGCCAATTTTTCCCTCATCAGTTGTACACAGGATGAACAACTGCACTATGAACATGTGGCTCTACTCCACGTCTCTTTCCCCCTTTATTACATACTCTAATACCATAAACACTCATATATAAATATGCTTTATTTTGGTATCACATTAATGTAATGTTACCTTTTCACTATAGTAGTTTGGAGACTTGGTCCCGGTATGGATCGTTTTGATCATCGTAGCCCTTCCTGTTGATCCAATCAATAATGTTTGTGAGATGGGTTTCTGTCATGACTCCATTGCGTTTAAGCAGGTTGAACCACGTCTCTACCATCTCTTTACTGTGTTGCTGAAATCTTTCCTCAAAAACAGCAAGACTGATTCGACTCTCCTCCGTCTCCTGAAAGTTTTTGACGTTGTTGTCGCTTTTCAACTTGAATTTTGGCATCGAACCAATGATGGTCAGCTTGAAGGTGCCCTCAACATCACCATCGCTTATGGCTTCAGCTAAGCGTGCTCTGAAGGCTGGAGATCTTGTACTGGGACACTGCATATGGATTTCGTAAGGCACAAGAACAGTTGGAAGTTCAAGGCCATGATCATGCTTCAATCTAGCAATCTGGTTGTTATTCGGAGTAGATGAGTTTGTTGCCACTTCAAGCATGGCTTCTAGTAATCTACTTTTCTTCTTCATTTGACTTGCTCTTATTAAACTATTCACTGGTGGCTGGTGATCTGCATTGATCAAACGTCCAATTCTTGAATTTTTTTTGTATTCAAGCCAGTCTTTGTAGAGTTGTATTTCTCCAACCTTTTTCTCCAGTATCTCTTTGAATTCATCTATGTTGTTTTTATGTGCGCTTCCCTTTAACATGAACCAATCCCCTCCTCTGATCGCTTCAGTCTGCACTTTGCGCTTGACGAAAGGCTCCCACTGGCCTGGGTGACTGCGGAGAGTGTCTGCCACTACAAACCTGAGACGTCGTGCTTTCAAAGTGATCTCGCTTTCGCTGGCCTCTGGTTTCATGCCTCGTGCAAAAGCATGAAACAGGCAGCTCCGATATTCGTTGACTATGCTCACTGTCTGGGTATTGATTTGCACATCGTAATGGCCGTCTGGGTATTGGGCACTCTGCGGTCTGTAGATCAGTGTCACAGTTTGACTGGCGGGTTTGGTGCTTGGGCTCAGCTCCGACAATTTGATAAGTTTCCCATTGCTATCCTGTGTTAAGATGACAACGTTAGTGCCGGTGGCCTCTGACAGGACTCTGATATCAAGAAGCGTGCCCGGAGTCCTCGGGTTTGTGATCTTCTCAGCATGTGACCGTGAGTTTTCACCTGTGTCTGCTGCAAGTTCATGTCGAGAACTTGTGTCTACTGACATGTAAGCGATGTATCTGTTGTTTTGTTCAGCTCTCAGTAGTTCCTCTGTTCTGTCTCTGTTTAAGCAAGTTCTTGCGTAACGGCCAATGATGCCATTTACTCTGCCCTGAACATGAGAAACAGCGTGACGGGAGATCCTCTGGCGGAACACGTTTACCAAAGCTTCAGCCAGTAAAGCACTGATGGTGTCAGCTAGATCCTGCTTGAATTCGTTCAGCATCTCAGTGTCTGATGCAGAGAGTTCATTCATCTTCACTTTCTCTGAAAAAACGTTTTCTTTTTCAAATACATTCAGCTGTTCTTTAAGGTTTGAGAAAAAATCATTGGAGAGGCTGAGTGCTACACTGATGGCGTCTCTTGCCAGTGCCAACTTATGGGCATCTTGAATGGCTGTCAGAAATATTTGTGCTGTCCCTGGTGCCTCTTCTTTAGCTCGGTCAAGCACTCGATCAATGGATGAGTTGAGCTTGTTCTGCCAGCTGACGTCTGTGTAGAATGGTTGTAGTGCAGTGTTGCTCAACGTTCTGAAGATGGCCAACAGATCACTCTTTCTGTTCATGTCCTTCAGGAGATCACTAAGTTGCTTTTTATCCTCGAGATGTGAGAGGACAATTACGTCTACTGAAGTAGCCAAGGGCTTTTTTTCCATGTTTGATCTCACAATTTTAACAATTCCATCTTTCACCACATTTTTGATGCCGTTAAGTATTTCTTCTTGTACTTTCTCTTCTTCCTTCCCCAGTCCACAGGTATCTATTTCATCTGCCATTTTTATACTAATGAGTTTTACTGTATTCCTAATAGTTGTCTTTGCTACAACAGTGGCTGTAGTCTGTCTGGAGAGAAACTTTGCCATCAACCTTGTTCCAAATCCCATAATTGAGATCTTACCAGCTTTGAAGCCCTTTGCAATCCACTTTCCAACTCCATATGAAAAAAGAGATACACCAACAGAAACGGCTTTTGTTACAGCCCAGGATTTCCAGCTGAAATCTCCTTTCAACATGGAATGTATTCCATGGATGCAGTCAGATAATCCCTCAGTGATGAGTTCCACACCAGCAAGAGCAAATGTACCAAGCGTACTTGTAAAAAGCATTAGTCCTGCAACTATCTGTAAAACTCCAAGACAGGTCACCAGCAAGGCTCCCCAGGAGAATCTAGGCTCCTCTTCTATAGAAAACACATATTTCAGACCTTGACTGTAGAGGTTGTCGGCTTCCACTTGGAGACCTTCATCAGCACCTGACATCAGGGAGGAAATAGGTGATTTATTGGCCACTGCATTCTTCCCTCTTTCATTGATTTCATCCAGCTTTTGGATGGCCTCGGTAATGTTTTTGTCAAAGTAACTCAATATGCTGCACTTGTCTGTTAACTGTTTTTCAAGGCTACTTTGGTCACTGTTGGCTGAGTGTGCAGACGACATTTTCACCAACTGCAGACAGACAATGCTTTCCTCACTGAGATACTTCAGGGACTCCTTTGCCTTCTTTAGATCATCTTTGGCCTTGGTGTAGTAATCTGCACGTCGCAGCTGTAAAGTGCAGTATGCATTATTGTAAAAAGCTATTGCTGCCCAGCTTTCGTCTTGTTCCATGGCTTTTTCAAATAGCCTGCTGCCGACGTCCCATTTTTCGTCATCCATTGCGATATTTCCAAACTTGATGTAGTGATAAATGCTAGAACACGGTGAAGTCTTACTTTGAGACTGACTTTTTGCCAATGACAAATCAGCTTTCAAACTCTTCAGCAGCTCATTTCTCTTCAACTGTTCAATATCTTCTGATTTATTTTGCAACCATATCCCCCAGAAGTCATTCATGACAGCAACAACAGCTCTTTTCTCATCATCATCTGTGTTTTGATGAATGTCGTAAAGAGTTTTGAGGTACTCTGAAAAGAGGTCCTCTCGCAGATTCAACTCAGCGACATCGTTCATCATCTCCTTTATCTTTTCTGCTGCAAGTCTGTCCCTTGTGCTCTTGGCTTCCTCCAGAGAGGACACTTTGCTGAAAGATGGCTGCAGGCATTCAGTGGACATGATAATCTGAGCAGATCCAGGCTTACCTTTGCGCCCACTTCGACCAAAAGCCTGGAGTTCCACTCTTTGGTTCTCAGAAAGGAAAGAGAGGATCACAAATAATCCTCCATTACAGTTAACTTCATTGGACACTTTAATGTCTGTACCACGCCCGGCAAGGTTTGTGGCAACTATGACATCACCAGGAAACAGTTCTTTATCTATTGTACTCAAACTGTCTCTGTCAGAGCGGCAGTAGAGAATGATTTCACCTGGGATGCTGCTTTTCAGCTCGTCGTAGATCTCTTTGGCTTTGTTGATAGTTTCACAGATCACCAGGGCAGCTCTTCCATCTCTGTATGAATTTGGAGAAATCTGAGCCAAAACCACTTGTTTTATTTCAGATTTCCACTCTTCGGCTGAGGTCCTCACACTGCCTTTGACTTCAAACAACTTTTTTCTGTTAAATGTTGGCATTTTGCAGGTGGAGAGATCTGGATATAGGTCCTGCAAAAACACAATGTCTGTTTTGCTCCCAATTGTCCCTGTTGTTCCGTATATTTTCCCGTTGTACTTTTCAAACAGGGAGATGTTAGAAACGTAGTTTGTCACTGCTGAAATTGTGCTCAGTTTGATTTGGTGTTTAATCTCAACAAACTGCTGCAGGCCGTCACCCCATTTCTTATTGAATTCCACGATACCAGTAGATCTGAAATCCACTGGACAAACATTGTCATTTTCGACAACATATTCGCGTCCCTTTTTCAGTTGTATTGCCAGAAAGGCATTCTGAACCCACACTGACACTTTCTTCTCCACCAGACTCTTCAAGAATCCAGGGATGCTGATTTTGCCTTCACTGTTTGTACTACATGGGGTATACTCAATCTTCTCTGAGATAAATTCTGCAATAGGCTTGATGAGAGTTTCTTCTGAATCGTAGAGAGAACAACACAAGCCCTCCTCCAAGACAAGAAATGTAAGCTCTGGAATGCTCTGGTTGTTGTACCGGCTGCGCTTTTGAAGACAGAGCAATCCCTCGTCATCTAAAGTGTAAACAGTAAAACCATATGGGACGTGTTGCTCAAGTTCTTGGAAAAAATGTATCACAGCATCCCGACTCACAGTTCTCAGTTTTCTAAGATGGTCATCATTTTCACTTTTGCAGAAATCATCTGTAAATCCTTCTGGCACAATGTTGAATTCTTCAGCAATACATAAAATGTCAATGGGATCATTAATTTCAGTTCCTTCTGTGTTTATTGAGTCAAAGATGGCCTTGAAGAAAGAAGCAGGAGGACCACGTATAAATGTCTGCTGTCCTGCAGACAGGAAGCCATACTGGCTGACATGGCTCCAGATCATTACCAGAATAATGTTAAGGTGCTGCATGGAGACCATGGGGCTGGAAAGGTAAGTCAGCTGCACTCCCTGATCCAGCAGCAGTGAGTCCACTTCATCGACTATGATGCACTGATAACTCCGATCAGGCCTCACATCTTTCATCTCAAATGTCTGGCGAAGGTGATCTGCAGCGAAGGCTTCGATGGTTCCATAGACCACATCCTTCCGGTAGCATTCCTTTCTATCTTCATCTTTGGTTTTATTTGTGTTTGTGTCAGCTGTTATGCCAAAGAACTTGTAGAAGTTGTTCCATTCTTCTGCATCTCTTTGACATAAGACAGAGGAGCTGGACACCACATCTACTTTTTCACCTCTAAGCACTCGCAGCACTGCGAACATCGCTATGACACACGACTTCCCTTCTCCAGTGCCCATCTCCAGGAGCTTCCCAGTGTCAGACAAGGCCAAGAGGCACCAGCTTATCATCTGAGTGGCTCTGGGCCACCACTTCCCTCCAGCCCTCTGCAGGTGAACAGCATTACATAAGATTGCAAGCAACCCCTGAAGGTCTTCTGTGTCCGTGCTATGACTTAGATTTCTCGCTCTCTGTACATCTTTGTGCTTTTTAATTTGACCTGTTTCAATCAGGTTTGTTACATGAGCCACTACACTGTAGGATTTACTTAGTGTTTGTTCATCAATGTCTTTCATCTGACGGATTTCTTCAAAAAGAGTCTCAATGCTTTTTGTCTTCTCATCTCTGAGGCTCTTGTCTAAATGTTGAATCAGATTCTTTGTTCTGGATGAATTGACGAGCTTAAGGAGATGTTGGTTGTTCTCATCTGTCCACTTGGAAGAAACCTGGTATGTTGCCATCAAATGTAAAATCTTTAGGATGGAAATACAGCCTTCGTCATGATGGTGGTCAGTTAATGCTGCAAGAAGGTTTAAGGCCTCTCCTGGAGACCAAAGTCCTGGCTCTTCAAGATTTAAGACATTCTGGAAGAGTTCTTCTGTAGTCATTGATGCTTGGAATTTCTCCACACAGGCAAACAACATCTTCAAACACCACTGTCCTGCAGGAGATGTTTCTGTTTCTTCAGTTACTACTCTGAGGAGAGTCCCAAGAAAAGTCAGAATGAAGACCTCATTAGAAGACAATCCCTTTCCAGTGATCTTCTTTGAGATGGTGATGATCTTACTGTCAGTGTTTGAGTCTTTCTTTAGGTTTGTGTGGAGCACCTGAAAAATGGCCTTGATAAACCTGTGTCTCAGTTTAATGTCTTCACTGTGAAATTCACCCATGAGGCTTTGCAAGACCTCTGCAGCAAACACCAGTGAATCATTGTCCTTGAACCTTAAAAGTTCCAGACTATTGGACGCACTGAGACTTTGTTTTTCTATGATAAATCCACGACTTAGATGATGGTCCCCTTTTTCCAGCACCTCGATGCCATGTTGAAAGTAATCAGACACAAAGTCATCCATGGTACCATACACAATGTCTGCTTCGTAGACGTCCCTGTATGATGCACCAGTTGCCTTCGCGTTTGTAGTGACAGAAATTCCAAGGTATTTGTAGAAGTCGGACCACTCCTTAGTTCGCACCTCAACGTGAACGTCAGAGCTCAGTACAATGTCCAGTTTTTTTCCCATGTAGACTTGTGTAGCTGCAAACATGGCTGAGACACACGGGTCTTCTTCCACACCAACCAGCTGTAGTGCTTCGCTCTTTTCAGTCAGCACCCACGCACACCACAGCACCATCTGCCTCGCTGTGGGCCACCAGCCTTTTGTGTCATAAACTGCTTTGCACAGCTGAAGCAGAAAGTTCTTTAAGTAGTCTGCATTCAAAGTTTCACATTTAATGGATCCTTTCTCTAATGGTGCATCTTTTGATGCATTTTCTAAATATTGCAGGACACCAGAGGTAATGTTTGTTATCATATCAATAACAGAATCATCCAAATTCCATAACACTTTTACATCTGCTAGAGCTGCAACTACACTGCTCTCATCTTTCCTTCTGAGAGTCTTCAGGAAATCCTGATTGAACATCTCAGGGCCGGCAAAGTCAAGCGCCTGTACAACAGAGTGTCCGGACTCATCTGTCCACTCTGGTGATATGTCATACACTTGCACCAATGTCAGAATTTTACTCATTGTGGAATCTTCTGCATATTTTTGCGACAGTGCTTTGAGAAGAGTCACTGCTTCCGTTGGGGTCCATCGGTTTGCTTGCACCAGTCTGATGAGCATTTCAGTGGATTCTGAGTAGGATTCTTTGCCATTTAGATGTTTCAGTGTGGATAAGAGAAGCTTCAAACACTGGATTTCCATCTTTAAAATGCACACAGTGGCTCTTCCGACTGTACTTTGAAGTGATGATGTGAGGATGCCCAGGAAGTCTAAAAGAAAGAGCTGTTCAGCGGAAAGCTCGTCTTCAGTCCATTGCTTGGCGATGAGGACTGCGTCGGTATCACAGCTGCCACGCTCGGTGAAAAAGTGCATCAGGTTCAGATACAGGGCTTGAGTCAGCAGGAAATTCTCATTACATGCTGTTTGGCTGATGGACTCCACCAGGAACTGCAGGTGATCAGAGATGTTTTGTAGGGAAACTCCATATTTCATCTGCGCAGACAGAAGACACAGCTCTGTGATGAACACCTCAGTGTGCTGCAGAGTGCTGAGGGATGGATGAGCACTGATCCATTCATCAAAGAGAAGTTTGTCCAGGACTGACAGGATGTTCCCCAGCTGATCAGCTGTCAGCCGAGTCAGACTGAGATCTGGAACTGGGATGCTGCATTTCACAGAGAGGATTGCTAGAAGGTCATCACCGTCACTGCCTGGTTCATAGTTAGCCTCAAACTCATCCAGACGTGTTATTAGAACATCTCGTTTGGACGCATGTTCCTCTGAAATGTCACCGCTCAGTTTTTCAAACTGCTCTTTGGCTTTTTGGTTGGCTTCTTGAAGTTTTTGATTCAGTTCTTCTCCTCTTCTATCCTCAGCCTTCCCTTGTCTCCCTTCTGCTTGCCTTCTCCTCTCCTTCCTCCTCTGTATCTCATCTTGTCTTCTCCTCTCCTTTTCCTTCCTCTGCCCCTCCTCTTTTCTCCTCCTCTCCTCCTCCCTTCTCTGTCCCTCCTCTTGTCTTCTCCTCTCCTTTTCCTTCCTCTGTTGCTCCTCTTGTTTCCTCCTCTCCTCCTCCCTTCTCTGCCCCTCCTCTTTTCTCCTCCTCTCCTCCTCCCTTCTCTGTCCCTCCTCTTGTCTTCTCCTCTCCTTTTCCTTCCTCTGTTGCTCCTCTTGTTTCCTCCTCTCCTCCTCCCTCCTCTGCCCCTCCTCTTTTCTCCTCCTCTCCTCCTCCCTTCTCTGTCCCTCCTCTTGTCTTCTCCTCTCCTTTTCCTTCCTCTGTTGCTCCTCTTGTTTCCTCCTCTCCTCCTCCCTTCTCTGTCCCTCCTCTTGTCTTCTCCTCTCCTTTTCCTTCCTCTGTTGCTCCTCTTGTCCATGCCTCTCCTCCTCCCTCCTCTGTCTCTCCTCTTCTCTCTTCCTCTCCTCCTCCCTTCTCTGTCCCTCCTCTTGTCTTCTCCTCTCCTTTCCGTTCATCTGTTGCTCCTCTTGGATCCTCCTCCCCTTCTCCCTCCGCTCTCGCTCCTCTTGTCTCCTCCTATCCTCCTCCATCCTCCGTGTCTCCTCTTGTCTTCTCCTCTCTTCCTCCCTGCCCTGTCGCCCCTCTTGTCTTCTTCTCTCCTCTTCCCTCTTCTGTTGCTCCTGTTGTCTCTTCTTCTCCTCTTCTGTCCTCTGTTGCTCTTCTTTTCTTCTCTTCTCCTCCTCCTTCCTCTGTCCCTCTTCATTTATTCTCCTCTCCTCCCCCCTCCTCTGTCTCTCCTCTTCACTCTTCCTCTCCTCCTCCCTTCTCTGTCTCTCCTCTTGTCCTCTCCTCTCCTTCTCCCTCCTCTGTTGCTCCTCTTGCCTTTCCTTCTCCTCCTCCCTCCTCTGTCTCCCCTCATGTCTTCTCCTCTCCTCCACCCTCCTCTGTAGCTCCTGTTCTGTTCTCCTCTTCTCCTCACTCCTCTTTCGCTCCTCTTGTCTTCTCCTCTCCTCCTCCTTCTTGTCTTGCTCCTCTTGTCTTCTCCTCTCCTCCACCCTTCTCTGATGCTCCTCTTGTCTTCTTCTCTCCTCCTCCCTCCTCTGATACTCCTCTTGTCTTTTCCTCTCTGTCTCCCTCCTCTGTTGCTCCTCTTGTCTCCTCCTCTCCTCCTCCCTCCTCTGTCGCTCCTCTTGTCTCCTTCTCTCCTCCTCCCTTTCCTGTCTCTCCTCCTCTCTCCTCCTCTCCTCCTCCTTCCTCTGTTGCTCCTCTTGTCTCTTCCTCTCCTCCTCCTTTTCCTGTCTCTCCTCCTCTCTCCTCCTCTCCTCCTCCCTCCTCTGTCGCTCCTCTTGTCTCCTCCTCTCCTCCTCCCTTTCCTGTCTCTCCTCCTCTCTCCTCCTCTCCTCCTCCATCCTCTGTTGCTCCTCTGCTCTCCTCCTCTCCTCCTCCCTCCTCTGTTGCTCTTCTTGTCTTCTCTCCTCCTCCCTCCTCTGTCGCTCTTCTTGTCTTCTTCTCTCCTCCTCTCTTCTCTGTCTCTCCTCTTGTTCCCTGATTGGCTTATTAAAGCAGTATTCACACTCAAACATAAAGTCTTGGTCAACTGGTCTGTAGTATTCGCCTCCATTGTACACATACACATGTCGCCCATGAATGGTATCTTTGTACAAAAGATTAGGGTTTGATGAGCATTTACATGGCGGCAAGTCTTTTTTACACTTGCAGCATCTCCGACATATGGAGCATCCCAGGCCTTTGTGACTTTCCCCGTTGCCCATTTTTGATGATTTCGTCTGCAAACAGTGATGACAAAAAAGCATTTAATGACTTTGGTATCTGACAACCAGCGCAAAACAGAAAGTCATGCTGGTTTGATTATTGGTGGAAAAGTTAAAGAAGCAGTGGTCCCCAACCACTTGGCAGCAGACCGGTACCACTCCATGGGTCGCTTGATACCGGGCCACAGAGAAAGAATAAATACGTTATTTTATTTCCGTTATATTGACGATCACACTCTGAAAGATGTTTTATTTTGAAAAACGGATTCTCTTTTAATAACATCCGTTTCTTCCTCTTGGCGCGCTTGACACATACCTGTTTCAGTCACGGTGTATACCCCCCCTAAAAAAAGCCCTCAAGCTAGCTGAGATTTGTGGAAAACAAAAATCTTTGGAGAGCTACTTTGCAAAGGAAAATGGAGAAGGCCCAATGATGAGACAGAAGAAGAGCCTACGACTGCCGAGAAAAAGGAAGCTACGTGTGGAGGGAGATGGACAACTGTCTTCAAGTTGGCTGATACAGTGGCTGAACTGCAGCTGTGGGGACAGTGAGTGGATGACTGCTGGAGACTGCAAATGATGGTGGCCTTAAAGTATGTTACCTTGGTGATGTTAGACTGGACATAAGGAAGGCAAATCGGGTGGCAATTGTCTGTTGAATAATTGTATTTTACTTCTGCGTAAAATAATGTCTTACATGAAACCGGTCCGTGGTGCAAAAAAGGTTGGGGACCGCTGTTCTAAAGCCTTCGTGACTCACCTGGTTGTCTTCTATATGCTCACTGCACTGGCTAGGCCCTGCCTTCAATTCCGGCCGGAGGTCCTTTCCTGCATGTCATCCGGTCTCTCTGCTGTCACTGTAAAAATAAAGGAGAAATGCAGGTATTTTTTTTTTTTATTTTTTTTTTTTAAAGAAGTAGTTACAACTTGAGTCAATGAAAGAAACAAGGTTAAGCCTATATGATCATTTTGTCCACAATCAACCACTGGCCCTGCTCAACCCTCTAACATTTGTCTTTCTTTTTTTTGGAATAAAGGCGCGCTATTCAAGAAATAGTCGTAGTCGTAGTAGCGTATAGTCTTACATCCATGGCACAAGTCATAATCTGAGTGCAAAGCATAAAAGGGTTGTTTTTAAACTTTCAATTAGTCATAAGTGTGTTTTGGGTGAAATAGAAACTCTGCCTGCGTCTTCTCCCAATCCTCTGGCCAACAACTCTGTTTGACTGCATATGATAAAAATGCACTGACACTTAACTGAGGAGGAGAAGGGGTGCTGCGTATACGTGTGTGTGACACCCATAAACAGGTAGAGTGATCAATTATAGTGCAACATTATATCCATCTTTCATTATTTCTATGTATATCCCAACTTGTGACATGAGTGGGCAGAATCAAATGTCAATGAATGTGAATCCGAAAAGGTCAAAAATACAGAACAGGGCTCTCATTTTTAAAACTCCGCACTAAATGTTTGCGTAAATGCAAATGAGGAAATGCCCATATGCCCCAAAATATTCAGATTTTTAAAACCTGGCATATGCATAACAACGTCCAGTTTCCTTTTAAAAACATAAGTATACTTTTAGTATTATAAAAAGTATTATAATTGCCACCCCCCCCGTGTCTCTCTCTGTGCATAATTAGTCAGCTAGTTGATGCTATTGATGCTTTATATACATATTTTAAGTATATTACTCTCACAGTAGACCTGCTTCAAGACAACCACCGTGGTTTTCCTCTCTTTAAGGCCCAAATGAGACATCCTTATATCAATTTCCTGTCTCATTTTCTCCACGACCCCAGAAGCTTCAATTTTGTCTGGATCAAAAACCTGCTGAGTAAATCTGCAGGTCTGATAACATCCCTGAATGTATTTTGACATGTTTAATATCTCACTTGAACAGGAGACTGTTACCACCTGGGTAAAGACAGCCACCATCATTCCTTTCCTAAAAAGTTTACACTGTCTAGTTTTATAGAATACTGCCCTGTGGCACCTCTATTCTGCTGGAGTGATCCAAGAAACAAGCCCTTCAGTAAATCAAAGGCAGCATCCCAGTCAGCCTGGACCCTCACCAGTTTCCATTGAGAACCAAGAGATCCATAGAGGGTACCATATCCACTGCCCTCCGCTCAGTCTTCACACACCTTGAAAATAAGAACAGCTACATCAGAAAACTGTTTGTTGACTTCAGCTCGGCATTCAACACAATCCTTAACATGAAGCTGCTTGGAAAGCTTCCAATGGAAATTTCCCAACATGCCTAGATTGATCATGTGACACTATTCACATTCACATTCACAGTCGGGGTTGCCTATTCCTACCTCTGAAGAAGAGAGCCAAGTGTCTGCTGCTGGAGGAAGTCATGTCAGACTGTACCTGTACTAATTGTACTGACGCTTAAGTTAGCATGGTTGCAAACTAATGCTAATAGCCCTTGTAGTGGCAATAACACGCTATCATGTAGTACTTCCTTTCTTTGAGTTTGATTGCAATTTAGTGGTTAGCAATCCGGTTAGCATTATTTAGTGTAACTAACTAATACATTAATTTAAAGCCCCATGTTTGTACATTTTGACTGTGCGTCAAGGTCATTGCTAGGTACAAATGGCTAAGTGGCTGTACTAATACAAATTTAATGAGCCACATTTGTTACCTGTGTTTAAGCTCCTCCATGTGGAATATTCCAGTACTGCAGCTAATATTCACACTTCATTTAAGCTCAGAGTACTAAGCCGTTATGTGTTAGAGAATTTAAATACCTTTATTGTAATTTGTGTTTTTATGGATATTTGTACATCCAGCTGATATTCTATAACACTTTTTTACCTGTAATTGCAGAACAGCACCCTTAATATAAAGCCCACCTCTAGTCACCTTTTCTCCCTATCTAATGGTCTATGTTCTTTCTCAAACAGAGAATCGCTGTGTGGTTAATAGCCCTACGTAGTTATTACCATTTTTTTTTTTTTTTTTTAATTTTATATACTATGTTAATGCCAAAGTGGAAAATTCCATAGCAACTAGACTGCTGTTCGAGTAAGATCAACATTACTAGCATGGATTAGCAAAAGCATTGACATCAGCATTGACAAACAGCATGAACATTAGCAGGGATAGTGATAGGTAGTGATAAATGGACACAGTTGAGTTCAGTCCCTGGATGACAGTGTATTCCTTCTGATAAGAAGGCAGATCTAGCTGTTCGATTATTCTGCTAGCTATTAGACACTGGAAATACAACACTCTTGTGTTTTGTTTCTTTTTCTTTCTTTTAATCTTTATTTATGCAGGGAGTGTTCACTGAGAGTTCGCCCTGATCACACTCACACAGTTACACGCTTTGAGTCGAAAGCTGCTCCACTACCTCGACTTCTACTCTTATTCCTGAGTTTACACTTTCAAACATCGTCAAAACATTGCAGATTGTTTTCAGTTGAGGTTGTTTCACTAGCTTTGTTAGATTGGACAAACATTTGAAAGAAAACAGCCAGATAGGTGTGTGTGAGTGTTTAACATTAAGCAAATGTATGACAAATAATGAGAAGAGGAAATACAGGAAGGGGGGAAAAGGAAATTAGATGAAAACTAAACAATATTTGTGGTTAAGAAAAGTGCCATTAAAATCAAATCGGTAACAATAAAAAATTCCTTTAGTTATCTGAGTTTTCTCAGTGCTGAGGCATTTTTACTGTCCTGTGTATAAGAAAGAAACTAAAGCTGAATGTTGAACATTGACAATTACCCAAAGTCCACAGAGGTGACGCGTTCTTTAACTGTTCAATAAAAAATGAACTTTAACTTCTCAAATACTGACACAGCAAAAATGTTTATATTTCATCTCTGAGAAAGCTTGTCTGAAAGGCTCCTCTCACTGTTAATATATTACTGTATTACTGTATGTACTGTGGACGGTGCTTTAAGTATTCTACTAAAGTCTGTTTTATGGACTCTGAGGTAGATATAGACTCCGTCTGATTTTTTAATGTAAAATCTTAATCTGACAAGTCGCCAAATTTAGTAATGAAGTGAGGTACCAGTACTTCAAAGTTGTATATAATTTACAGTATTTGAGTAGCTTTACTTGTTATTTTCCACCACTCTAAGCTAAAAAAGCACAAAGATCCTTCTAAAATAAAAGACTGACATTCTCATAAAGCGTCTCCAGAAAATATAGAAAAAACATAATTTACATATCAATCACTTTGATCTGATTATTGATCACATTTAAGAACAAACTTTTTTTTTTACATTTTGACTGCTGGAGGAGTTTTCTGCCAGCTTCCTCAGCGACACACGTTTTACTTCTTTACAGACCCTCCAGACATGTGTGACATCATAAATGATACATATTTAATGTAAAGCATAATTACTATATTGAAGGTTTTTAAAATGACACCTCATTAAGATTACACTATATATGAATAGCAAACCTTTTTTCATTTTCACAAGTTTCACTCCTGAACACAACATGTCGCCTCAGCCACTGTAGAGGCCAGTGTTTGTTTCAAATGTGCACATCATCACATCTATGTTTGCTGAATATTGAGCCAGGATTAGCTTCCAATCTATTTGCAATGTCACAAATCATGTTTGCAAGCCCACCTCATAAAATCAGATATCCAGTTTTTACACACATCATTCTACACAGTGAGGCTCAAATATCCAACTGTAGGAAGGAGAAGAAAGACAGAGTTTGGAGAAATGAACGCTTCTATCAGATTTCTGCTGTTTCAACGGCAGCTTGGGTACATGAGTACGAGATTTCAAACTTTACATTACCTTCAGCTGAACGTTCAGATGGAGACCTGTGCCGCAATGTTCAGTGAGAATGACACTTTAAATAGGACACACCCACAGAGGCGTATGACTGTTGAACCATAGTCATATTTGATGTTAAACGGCATCATAAAGATAAAACACATGCTGACATCATCATGAGTCATCATGAGGAATGAGGATGAAGGAAACGCAAAGCTCTGTAAGCTTTGTCTCTTCTTTGTTTGATCGGGTCCTGACAGGTATCCGAGGAGAGGCACTAAAAACATTTTTTTTATTATTCACTCTCATTTCGATCAGAATGAAACCAGCCTGATGTGAATAAAACTAAATGAAAAAATGAAACATTTGCAGCTTTCATAATATTTGTGGTGGCTAAAATGGACTGCGATTACATTTTAAAGTGGCATGGGAAAGTCACGTCATGACAATTCAATCAATTGTTAAAAAGACCGAAAGCTAAATTATTGCCCCTTTACTAGACAGTTATTATTTTATAGTAAATGAATACATACCAAGGAAATGCTTCTAGTATTGTGGGTTTCTATTTACTATCAGTTGTACTCATTTAGGCATTATAAATCTTCCATATATAATTGAAGCCGTAAAGAACGGAGAGACTTGCTGATCATTTTAACATCACAAAAATGTTTAAGTATGTCAGTGAGTAGTGAAGCATCAGTTTTTTTTGTCATATCGTGACATTTTGGGAGCTAAAGCAATCCTGCTATCTCTTTTATGGTTCATGAAATGAAGCCTTTTAATAAAAATACTTTTCATTTCAAAGTTCGACATTTTTGGCATATGACGTGATTTTATTCCCGTAAGAATGACATCTTTTTGTCTAAGAATATTACAAGTGTGTTCTCAACGTCTCTGAGTCTGAGCCAGGTGTTGAATTTGCATCAGTGGATTATTTGGTAGCTGAGTGTTAAAATGTTTTCAAGCCAGACAAAGATGTAATTTGTCTGAGAAATGTACCCACAATGCTACAGAAGAGCAAGTGCCATCCATAAGCATTTGGCTTTTTTTGTACACAGTGATAGAGCAGTGGTGACTTTTCTATTGTGTTACTCAGCGCTCATAGTTGTTACCAGAGTACAGTAGCTGTACAATTGTATCTGATTTTCCTTCAGAAAGTCTCACACGGTGAGAGTATTCAGTTTTGTTACAGTATGTGATCTTACCATTTGTAACTCAGTGTTTAACTGCCGTGGCTGGTGATTGGCCTGTGTGGCTGTGATACATTTGACCACTGGGTGTCAATGTGGTCACACTGTTCAGGCTCACACAGGGAGACTCATGAAGTATTGTGCCCTAAAACTCATGCAAGCCTTGTGTCCTCCACTCTACAGATTCAAAGTATTCTGACTGAACCGATTCAACACAATTTGATTCAAATGCAATTCATTTATGGTTTATGAGGAACAAGTCATGAGGACATTTTTACGAGTTATAGCAACCATTGTGCTTACCAGCCCTTCCTCGCCCTACGTTTAACACATAATTCCATGTCTATTTCCAAGATTCTCAAAATCAACTTTATTTTTGGTTACATTTGTAATCCCTGTACAAGCAAGAGGAGGAAACCTGTCCAACATTTTTTAATCATCATGTTTCAGGGGTGTTCAAGTACACGTAGGTAATTTTAGTCATCAAATCCCTTTAAAGGCCCCCTCTAGACATATTTTAAGACAAATGAAAATTATTTACTTTGCATAATCTTTTTTTTTTAATTTCTTATTAAAATTACTTCTTCCACCTCATTAAAAGGTATAATCCAGATGTATCAAAATATGCACATTTTTATTTCAAAGGTTTAACTGCTGGACATAAGGTGTTTCAGGTTTCCACATCACACCTGTTTAAGTTGCATATTGAATCAGGATTGGTGTACAAATTAGTTGTGATGTCACAAAGTCTTGCTGGTACAAGTGTACACTTGAAAAGGGGCTGGACCTCAGCAATCAGAAGTCATTCAGTATCTCAGAAGTTGTTCATCCAACTCACGATTGACAAATATTGATCTGGAATTCTGCAACTGAGCAATGCAGTGTAACCTCTGTATTTCTGTGTCATAATTGATGGAAGAATGTTGCAATACCAATTCAACCCCCTGCTTCCTTCAGTGACCAGCGCAGAGAGGACTCTGGGAATATTCTGGCCAGCCTGTGAACTTTGACCCAGACTGAAGCTTCTCATCCTCATCTCCTCACACTAACTTGCCCCCCCCCCCCCAATACCCTTGTTCCCCTCCGTCTCCACCCCCTTCCCTCTAAATATTCCATTGGTTCCTTCCACCTCCATGCCCGCCTCCCAAATTGCAGACTCTACTGACTCTCAACAGGAAGCGGTTCAGACAGAGGGGAGAGCGATAGAGGATCTGCGTGGCCTCTCTGAGAGAGGAAAAACATCCATCAGAGATAGGGCTAAGGATTACCACTTTCACAACCTCCACTTCCTGTGGAAACATTGGGATATTTTTATCACTTTTCAATCTCCAGCTCCACATTTACAAACTTAGTCTGCACAGTGGTGTTAATTAAGGTCCTCAGTCATCGAGGCTAATGTAATTTTAAGTGATGTCTCCACACAGTGATTTCACTTCCTGTAGATAAATGCCATCTCTGTCATGATGTAGCTTTATCAAAGACGACACCTTCCCTAAAATCTGTTGTTTTCCTTCGGGTTCAGTTAGTGGAGATTAACGAAGGCAGCACTCACACAACTTCTATCGATTGTCTTCTGTTCTGCAAGTTAAAGAGCTTCAGCTGTTAATCGGATCCAAACTAATGTCTTGCGGGATTTAAAAAACGTTCCTCCATTTGGAACAGGGTCTCTTTCCTCTCCTTGTTTTTTTAACTATGTCAGTCTCAAAAGCACAGTTGTGCAGCAATCAGAACGACGTAACACTGGTTGCACTCTGAGCTCCTTCTCTGTTTGTTACAGCACCGGTGTTCTGACATACATTATGTGGAGATAAATGGCATCGAAGCCTAAAATATCCAGCTGTTTTTTTAAATCGAACAGCAGCAGCGCACAGTAAAAAGAAACATGGCAACAGGACAGAACAGAGGAGAAGAGAATGTTTCCAACAAGGCACTGAAACATCATTAAACGACGTTCAGTTCTGCTGTTAATTATCTTCACGGATTGTTCTAATAAGCAGTATGCAAGTGATCTTTTATACAAATGAGAAGATTTATGGGGTACAATGTGACTTTTTAAACGTGCTTAATTTCACTGAACTGGGCTGTATAGCAACAAATTAAATCATTACTACACACAATTATTAAGTGCTCAGATCTCTGCAGGAGTTAAAGGGAACTCCAGAGGTAGGTAAGGTGCTTGTGCTAATTAAACAACTGCCTTTGGCAAAATTATTTGAGCATTAAACACAGCTTATGACACATTGGTATCATTTAGAGGGTAGAGTAAAACGCGCCTGATAAACAGATTAAGACAGTATTATGGTAGTTTTCACTGATGTTTGAAAGGCAGATGAAAGAAATATCTTGTTTCTGACTCTGATAAAAGTGCTGCCTTCTCCAAAGCTTTGAGACGGAGAAACAGGGGTGCTCTTGTATTTTCGTCTTTTATCATTTCATATGCAGTGTACACCGAAGGTTTTTTTTTTTTTATCAGAATCCTTAAAGACTTTGTGAACCATCTGGATGGATAAATATGCCATCTGTGGCGCAATAAAAATAAACACTTTTTCTCAAGTTGCACCTCTTCTGTTTCTTCTGTTTTCTTGCCAATATTTTATGTTCGTACAAAATAACACATTCATATTTTGTTGGGTTTTTTTTTTCAAGGGAGCAAAAAGACATATTTGTATCATATTTTTTTATTTCGAATCTTGAAGGACTCTGAAATTTTATTTTGGTTAATTGGGAGCTTAGCTCTGTGACACAAACTTAACGGTAACACGCGTGAGACACAAGCAGGTGTTGAAAAGGTTTGCATCTAAATGTGTTTGATGAATTGCTGTAGTTTTGCATATTTAGCATGCTTCCACCAGCCTGAGCGTACACAGGGGAACCCTCCTTGGGAGCATGTAGGAGTGTGTGTGTGTTAATGTGTGTGTCACAGTGCATGTGTGTGGGCTGCACTCTCATTAAAATGCAGACCTGTTCTGGTAACAGTATAACCCTTTCAGGGAGTAGTGCTACTGTCAACCACAACACAAACAAATTAGCATCATGCTAAAGAACAGTAACCGCCCTATATATTGCATATGTAAATATCCTTAATTAGTTCCCAATTTATACACTACCCACGTTACAGTAACAGCACACAATACTATAAGAGAGGTCAACATGATGTAACGAGAGCAAAGAGTTAAATTGTGGACTAAATGCTTTTGCCAGATTTCAGCATTCTACGCTCTTCTTACGCTCATGAGCTTTTTAATAATTTCTCAGTCCGCAGGCAGTCGTTCATATACAAATACCGTACAAAGAAATAAGTTCTTATTGACTCAGACAAAGATTGATAGTTGATGGAAATCTCTTGCAGCAAAATGTATTACTCACCTTCTGTAAGGCTTGAAATGTGGCTCAGAAAAAATCAAAAAAAGACCCAAACCACTTTGGGCTATGTTTCAAACACTCAAAAACACAAAAAGATGCATTTGCAGAAGAGTAGTCCCTACAATTAGCAGAGGTGGGAGTAAACCATACATTTGCAAGTCACAAGCATGTCTCAAGTCCCATGTTACTGTCATGAGAGTCAAGCAGGTCGTGTCAAGTCATCGCTCAGACCACATCTAGATCGCTGCAGCAAGCTGGTAAAGTTAGAGCATCAGGAGTCAGTTCAGAAAGATTATTTAGCTGATGTTAAGTTGCTCTTTAAAACTAATAATGGTGATGCTGGATGAAATGTCAGGAGATAATCAAAATCAGCAGGCTTAAGCTTCTGGGAACCACAAATGTTTGGACAAACAATCAGGGCATCTATCAAAAATGTGTTGGGGATTTTTCAGCCTGAACCATCACAGAGTCGACAGACCTTCAAGTGCATCCACAGAGCCATGCTGCTAGCAAGGCTAAAAATCGTCCACTGCTCATCCACAGTCAAGGCGCCAGAGTTTTTCGTTGTCCAATGATTGCTGTTTTTTCAATGAAATTATGTGACAAAACATCTTTAAATCTCTCTGCTCACAATGTCAGGTTAAAATAACAAATAATTCTGATTTGACATTTATTTTTTTGCCAAATTATGCTCTGATCCGGAACCAGCAGGAGTGCTCAGATTACTGATATTTTTTTAATTTTGAGGATTAAAAAGTGGTTTTATAGTCTCTCATGTAGTCATCTCTGCAGTGCTGAGCTGCAGAGATGAGATGACTGTCAGGTGACTCTTATTAGTCTCCCTTCATACTTGTTGACTTCTGACATGTACTTGACTTCATGAACATGAAGAGAGTGGAGGAGAACCTTAAGAGACAGGAGGAAAATAACCAGTCTCTAGTGAGTGCTGAGTTCATTCAGAGGCTGAACTGCAAACACATACACACATCCCCTGCGGTGCCTGCGCTGGCTTGTTAGCTTATGGCTATTGTACAGTAAGGTATGTGACCCCATGGTAAAACTTGTAAACCAAAGGAGAAAACTCCGCTTTTGAATAGACACTATTACAATTGGAATTTAACCATTCAAGGTGGAAAAATTCAGGCGAAAGATCGCTGATTGTTGCAGGAATTCGAATACCGGTGCTTTGGGCTGGTAATGCATGGCATCCATTAATTATTTCTCAGCTGTTTCTGAAAATATTTGACCAGAATTTCTCCTATTTGTCCGGGACATTACCATCTTCCAGGATATGTGGACCAGCATCAATATTTTAAGATGGCAACACTGCAAAGAAACGGACAACTGCAATGAAGTAATGTTTCGCTACAATTTATGAGCCAAGGAAATTCTCCCCTGTCCAACTTTAGAGAACTTTGATGGTTTTTATTTGCATACTAATGAGCAGCATTGAGCACTCAGATGCAAGCTGATTGTGGACAGCCCTTTTCTGGAGATTACCTTCAGAAAATTTGCAGTGTAAGTGTGTGTGTGAATGTTTGTAAGTTCTAACCTCTCATAGTTTTGGATGAATGATGGCAACTTTGTAAACCTCTTCATCCACAGGAGGCACTTTTATGTAACCTAAACTTAAAGCATATGTGTCTCCTTCTAAATCCCATTTTCTTTGGGGCAGTGGTAAAAGGAGTATGAATCACTATCATTTCGAAGTTCCAACGTAACCAATAAACCTTCTGACAAAACCCATTTCAGAAACAATTGCATTCACTGTCACTGGCTCTCCTACATGCGCCTCCTTCCTCACTTTCTCCGCTGTTTTGGTCTCCTATTACAGTCCCTGCTGGTTATTCTCTCTCACCTATATTGGTCCTTTATATTCTCATTTCAACATTTCATGGCTGACAGCAGGTCATCCGAGATGAGCTTGAATATTCTGAACTGTATTGTGTTTGTTTTGGAATGCTGTAGGTCTCATTTCCATCCGCGGTTCAGTTATCTGACCCCGCTCTGCCCCTGTGAACAGACAGAATGACACTCCATCAGCCTCACTAAACTAAATTAAGCAGTGGATGGCCTCCGAATAACAATCTCTCTCCTCGTCAACAGGGTTAGAAATTAGCGACATGAATGCAGCCATGCATGGAAAAACAAATTGACAGGCATCAAATCAAGACATTCTTGTTTACCATTGTCAGTCAGTGTTTGGCAGAGGCCTTCTGGGATGTCGGTCATAATAGATGGAGCAAAGAGAGATCAGAAAACAAGGCAAATTAAATGTATGGCTTCTCCTCCCAACAAAGACTCCATTGTAGAGGAGCCGGCTGCTAGGAGCTGCACTCAGGTCAGTGGTGCCTGTCTTGTTAGAAACCGAGGAGCCCACTGGTGGACACCAATATAACAATTCAACTATCTGCAACTATTTATACACGGCAGACTAAATGAATCTCTATTATTTAATTATGTATGTGCTTATTTACTTCACGATACAAACTGCAGTGTGGGCACTAACTTAAGTTATGTCACTTTGACAGAAACACCCTCACTGTGTCCAGAACCAGTAACTGAGAAGGACAGAAGCT
Source organism: Diplodus puntazzo (assembly GCA_963678695.2). Classification (NCBI taxonomy): domain Eukaryota; kingdom Metazoa; phylum Chordata; class Actinopteri; order Spariformes; family Sparidae; genus Diplodus; species Diplodus puntazzo. The sequence goes on along the minus strand of OZ023176.1, from coordinate 6,932,163 downwards.
CTGCTGTGTTCATTCTCACAGCGTGAATTTTGGCATCTGGAGAAAGCTGAACTACTGTTACACATCTTACAGCTTGATTGAACAAATTGACTTGTCAGTATTGTTCATTAAAACAGTTGTCATTAAATACACAGAATTGTTTTGAATCAATAGACCCAATAGACTTAATTAGACTGAAACATGTGTATAGAGCAACATTTTAAATGTTCAATTATCTCAACTAAAAAAATCCTAATACAACAACCCTGAAAGCAGAAATGTTCTGTCAAGTGGACTGCATAGTCCAGCATGCAGCCAATGTAGAAGGAAACCACTGCTGGATCATGAACAACAAATGTATTCAGGTGAATCTGAGCCCTTTAGGTGATTTGAAGTGTTTAAAAGGGTAACTCCACCATTTTTCACAGAGTGCTCACATGACTTGGGCAGTACAACTGCTCATGTGAGAAAAAAGTAGTGTAAAGCCTTCTGTGGCTCCAGAGGAGGCAGATCTGAGAAATTGCCTCCAGTGATGTCGCTCAGTTGCATCGGTGGCAATGTACAGTCTCAACACGTTAAGTACCTCAGCATTAAAGGATTTCTGGTTCAGTGCCGTTTCCTGAAAAATACAGGTGACAGATCAGAGGAATGGAGACACCAACCCATGCTTTTCTCTTCCCAATTTATCCTCTTTTATTACAAGATCCCAAAAATATAAAACATATATTTGAAACTGTCACTTGCAAATGAAAGTCCTTTTTTTAGTATAAATGTCCATTATTTGATTCACTGTTCGTGCTTTGTTTCAATAAAGTTCTTTAGCATGGTTCATCTCCTTTTGATCATTGTCAGTTTCACCCCACTCGTAAATGAACATTTCATCAGCAGTGCAAACTCTGGAATCTCTATTAACATACTGTGCAGCAGAAAATTACATTCTAATCCTTTAATCCCACTGATTTCGGTATGAAACTGTTCTTACAACTAAAACATCAACCATGTAACATAAGGAAACAGTTTAGCTTAAATTAACAAAATTCACAGTTTGAACCTTTAATTTCATCTCCATAAAGTTCTTCATAAAACAGAAAAATCCTGGTCACAGCATATGTGCCAAATGTTCAGGGCCCCAGCTTCAAATAAAATGGTCAACAATTTATACCATCCTGTTAACAGTGTATTTAACCTCACACAAACTGATGCTTTTCTCTTCCAATTTTCCTCTGGGGAGGGTGCAGATACCCACAAAGTAAGGAACCTGGGCGTGACACCACCTACGCTGTTATTTACAAAATTTAAAAAGATAATATCTAATAATAATTACAAATTGTATTCATACATTGTACATATAAATAAAAGCGTTAACAGAGTGCAATGCTAGACCAAATCAATCAGGTAAATTGTTAAAGCACAGAGCAGTTGAACTGTCACTTGAATAACATGCAAAATTCAAGAATAATTCTAGTCATAATTTGTCACAATTGAAAGCAATATACATTTTTGACGAGGTGCTGGAGAAAGGCTTTGAAATGGTAAACTGACGTTGGAGCAGTTGAGCTGTCAGCAGAAGAGTAGAAACCTGTTGTGTGTCAATGCATGTGCACACCGAAAGAAGTTAAACTATAGCAGTAACAGATGTGAGCAGTTTATGTTTCGGTAATGAGATTACCTTTTAAATCAATAGATTTGTTGCAATATAAGTGTCATCACTAATTTGTTCCCTGTGTTTCCTGTGTCTCCCCTGCTCGTCTGTCTCTGTCAGTGTCTGCCCGGTGGGATTGGTGATCCTCATTCTCAGCTGTCTGATTGATTGCATGTCGCAGCGTTTCTCAATCCTGCTCCCCGAGGGCCCGCTGCCCTGCATGTGTTAGTGGTTCCCTGCTCCAAAGCACGGAATTCAAATGGATGGGACGTTATCAGGCTTCTGTACGGCTTGATGACGAGCCGATCATTTGAATCAGGTGCGTTGGAGTGGGGAAACATCTGATACGTTGCAGGGCAGGAGGCCCCTGGCAAGCAGGATTCAAACGCAGTGCTTTAATTCATACAGAGAGAGTGCAACTTTTTGAGCCCAGGTTGGTTAAGAGGCGTCAAGTTAACTCAATGTCCCTCCTCTGTGTGTTTGCTACAACCGTAGAACTGGTGAATATCTCTAAGACAGACTTAATCAAATACGTAGAAAATATATAATGGTAAAGCAGAATGCAAATAATAATAATATTGATAGTAAACAAGTAAACAGTAATTGGGGCGGCAATAGCTCAGTATGTAGGGACTTGGTTTTAGGACTTGAAGGTCGCCAGTTAAAGTCTCACTCAGACCAAAAAAGTATGATGTGGACTAGTAGTTGGAGAATGCTAGTTCACATTGCTGAAGTGCCCTTGAGCAAGACACTGTGTGGTATGTGTGGTAGCCCCTTCACTCATCTCCTCTATAAATTGCGTGTGTGTGTGTATGCGCACCTGTGTGTGTAATGTCAGTGAAAAAAGAATTTCTGATGCAAAAAGACTGATGCAAAATCACTGGAAACAAAATTATGAAATATAAATATAAGAATGATATCAAAAGTAACTTGGCACTTCTTTGTGCTTCTGCTGATATTACTGTGCTGTGTCTCACACTGTGCATGAATCTCACTGGGGAGAGTATTCCATCGAAACCTCTTAAATTCCAAAAATAATATATTTGCATCACCTCTCATTACCAGTTGTGATGTAAGGCCCTGTAGAGAAATAAGAGCACATAATGAACAGTTACTAAAGTCCTCTAATAACTGTCCCGGCACATTCTGAAAAAATCCTCTTAAATAATGATCAAAGTGACTTTGATGCCCAAATATTCTGTGAAGATGACTGAGTGCATGATGCGAAAACAGTGAACTGTTTTCATGCTGACGTTAATCTGATGTGGCTCCACCTTCTGCAGCTCATTCCTGAGCAGCCTCATTAAAATAACGAAACACACAAAAGGCTGAACCTCTTTTTATATATCTAATGTTAAACTGACTGTTTGCGGAGATAGGGTGGATCTGTAAACGTGATTTGACTCTACAGATGAAACAGTAAAATACCTGTTTGATTACATAACTTGTGCGCTCTGTGGGGAGATCAGACATTGCTGAGCCAGTCACACTGATTGATAATTGTATGTTCAATTGCAATGGTAAATGGGCTTTCTATTTCTATAGTGCTTTTCCAGGCTACTGGCCCATTCACACACTCACCTTCATACACTGATGGCAGAGGCTGCCATGCAAAATACGAACCTGCTCATCTGGGGTTCAGTATCTTGCTCAAGGATACTTTGACGTGCAGCCAGTGGAGCTGGGGATTGCTCTACCTCCTGAGCTACAGCCGCTAACTACACTCTTTGCAGTTACTGGTATTAATGTGACTCACCTAAATAGTCGTATTATTTTTTAATAAGTATTGTGTAAGGACTTAAAAGGCCCTACTTACCTTTTAGCTGAGGCTTATTACATGGGTCGTAATATAAGGCATCACTGGCACCTTTCAGTGTAGGAAGACACTTTTTTTAACTGGAACCATGATTTTTCCTGAACCTTGATCAAGTGTTTTAACTTGAGCTCGAACATCAATCACAGTTTATCTGCTATCAATATTATCTTTCCCTAGCTTAAGCATTTCCCATTTACCAGAGCAGATGCTGTGGAAAGCAAACATTTTGAGATTTGCAAAATCATAACATTATTTAAGACTACATTTTGATTTGACAGCCTTTGTGCTTTTATCAAAAAAATAAAACAGCCACTCATTTCTGTACTGATGTTCTGCTGCATAGAACAACAAAGGGCATACAGATATGTATTTAAGCTTTAATTTCTTCGATTCTTTGAAGTTTTGATGAAAGGTTAATATACAAATGTGTTTTTCATGAAACAATTGTTATTAATATTATTGTTAATATATTACTAAAACCCAAGTTATTCAGTGGAGTTGCAGGGTTTGCTGCTGTTGCAATGGGTATAAAATCTTCAGACACCAATCTGATAATCGAATAAATTATTAATATTTTTAAACAAGAATGGTGAGCCAATTTAAATATACTTCCACAAGATTTCTCTCTCCAGTTCAATTAAATGCACCAAATGCCTGTGGATTGCTAAATAATACAGGATGACTTTAATCATGGATGAAAAGCAAGCGTCTGTGCACCAGTGAATTAAACTTATTAAACTACAGGCCTACATAATGCAAATATAGCATTGTGTGCACTTTGTGTGTGAGATCAATCTATGGGAATGTGGGACTCATTAAGAGGGAGTTCAGATAAATAGGAAACTGTACAGATCTTGGCCTTGCCCAGTTATTGAACTGAGCTGGAGAAGAAAGGGCTCAAATCTAATAACAAGTGTTTGTCTAAAGCATTAGAGGATGAGGTTCACACTGCTATAGATTCTGATCTGAGACGTACGGTGGTCGGCAGGGGCAAATTGCCGCGCTGTCTTGGTCATTACTTACATCGACAAAGGAAAATTGGTGAGAAAATCTGTTTTTCTTTACATAATTTGCGCATATTTCACATGGTAACATGTCAGTAACATTTAACATTACTAAATACTTAATGAACGACGTGAACTGTTGAGAAAGTTGACTCATTCATTCATTTATTTCATAAATTATTTATTCAAATTCTGATGTGTTTTCTGGATGATCTCATGTGTTTGGAACATGCTGTTGTGTTTTCCAACTTGCCATCGTGTTTTCAGATTTTCCGTTGCGTTTTTGGACTTGCCTGTGTGATTTGCACCCGTCAGTCATCGTAGAGAAGGGCTACCATCACCTTTATATTTAACACAGAAATATACATAATTTACATTAAACATACCAAGGCTTTGTGTTATCTCTGCATGGGTCCGCAGTGTTTTCCTGGCAGCAGGGTCTCGCGTGTGGACTCAGATATTCTGGATGGTGCAGCTTTATTAGCTCGAGTGGAAACTCTAACATTAAAAGGAATGTCTGTTGAACTCAGAGTTCAATAATGTGAATTATGAAGAAAGTTTAAAGTGAGCTCAGGTTGCAGAAATGTTTACACATATGCTGTAGATTAAGTTGAAATACAGTTTGGCCATGATCAAGGTGATGGTACTTATGGCCTATAACAGGCTTAAGTTACAGTCAAGGAAGGGAACTGTGAATATCTACCATTGATTATGTCTGTAAAGGTCACCAAAACCTTCCCTGCTGTATTAGAAATGTTTGCCTGAATGTACCAGATACGTTTCGCTCTGTTTTATACCTTAGGGAAACAATCAACCTAGTAGTCAAGGATTGTGACTTTGCAGCCTTATCTGTTCCATGTTCATGACAAAGTAGAGGCTGGATACGCCGCCATGAGGCACTGATCCTCATTTCCCCTCATGAGTTATCATGAATTCATTACTGTCTGTTCTCTGCTTTGATTGATCAGATCTCATTAAGGCAGGTGACTTTGCTTGAATGGAGACTAGTGGTGGGCAAGAGCACAAAATTTGGCTTTGATCTGATGCAAGGTAATCCTCGGGCCAGAACGTGTGATCTGATTCACAAGAGGAAAATGTATCAGTAATCGGTTAATAATTAATGATATACATCTTCATTACCTCTGATTTGCCAAATATAGAGCATTTGTTGTGACTATTCTCCGCTGCTCACTTATCAGATGTATGTTGACACAGTTTACTTTTTAAAGGTAGATAATAAATGTTTATTGTGTGAATCTGAACTAGTGTTACTTTAGGTATCAATCCACCTACCTCTAATCAGAGAGCTACATGCAATGCTTTTCCTACTGTCCTCTTATGTGAAAACGTTCCTGAGCTTAAACAGTCTGAAATGAATCACCCAATCACCAGAATAAATGTTGCCAATGTATGTGTTCTGCAAAATTGACTTTAAATATGCTGAACCTTTACTTTTCTTTATGTTTCAAATTCACTTTTCTCTTGGTTAAATGTTCTCTTTTATATTGTGACAACATTGGTTTATCCACCTTATTCCTGACTTTGTGAGTTTACCCATGGTTCATAGCGGTATTCGGTTATGCTCTTCCGGTTGAACTGGCTGACCTCGGTGTTTACGCTAATGTAGCTGTCATGCTCGCTCTAAAAACCGGCTTTTAACACAAAGAAAGCGACAGGATGGATAAAAATCGGAGGTGGATACACAGTACGGATGTTTTAATAAGTCGTGAGGACAGTTCTCACAGCGCCTCACCCGTAAGTTCTCACGGAGTTAAGTTAATTATCTTATCTATTTTCTGAAGGTGTTGACGGCGGAGAATTACGCAGTTACAAAAGCACAGAAGCATACAACTACCTGCACAGTAACAAAATAGGGAAAATACTGTTGAAGAAGCACAACAAGTTTATATTTCTGAAGGCAGCAGTAACATTAGCGCCCAGCCACAGCGTCAATCAAGCTAAACATACAGCTGGATGATGCTGAAGGAAAGTGGAGTCGCAGAGACAGGCGGCTGCTCGGACATTGTCGGGTTAGGGAAGTCATGCAGTCATGCAGCAGCTATTCTGTGGAAGATATTCATAAACCCAAATATTTATTTTAGTGTCAAAGCCGCGAGCCACGCTAGTCTCCGTTCTTCCTTCCTCGGCATGGCGATTAGGCCGCAGGGCACGGACATGTTTGTCTAAGTTGTTGATGTTCTACACAAGACATTTCTGAAAAAAACTTCAATTTTCATGAATTGTTGTGGCAACCAACAACGACACATGTTATACCTGAGCTCATTTTAAAAACAATTTAGCACTTATGACGTAATGCTAGTTGTTTAGGGCTAGCTTGGCGGCAGCGGTCCGTCATGCAGTTGCAAGGCAACCGTAAACAGTAAACCGGCGGCGGAAGTAGTTATCTGTCATGGCAGCCCCCATAGGCTTTGGAGGAAACAGGTAGATAAGCTGGTTAGGTTTAGGCTTAAAAACCACTTGTTTGTGATTAGGACAAGATCACGCTGACCTGGTTATGTTGCCACAAACAAGGCTGGAGAATGTTACAAAATGTTGAAACACCAGCTCGCAACAGGTACCTGGTTCAACTTTTAACAGACTGTTTACAGTGTACTTGTGGGTGGAGTTTTTCTGAGAGATTATTAAATTACGCTGTGCAAAATTGAGCTTTTGGTCATTGTAGCAACATTGCTGTGTTCTCAGTTGATATGGACAAATAATACCAGGATTATGTATAAAACACAAACATATTTTACCACTCTGAAACAAATAAGCTCTCCTGATTATTCAAAACCCATTCAAAAGATAAAGCTAGTGGTATTCTTTACTTTCTGTTTTTTTTAAAAAAAATCCATCTAAAGATCAAACCCAACAATGCATTTGTCCATCTCTCACTACTTTCTGACCTCCCTACTCTGTCTGTGGATCTTAACCCAAGGACCATTAGTTTGTACTGAGGATGTAAGTCTTTAAAAAGAAGACACACATATTGTTTCATTTTTTAAAAGGTTTGAACTCTTTCTTGAAATGTATGTTATTTATGTGGGATTGACTAAAATAAATTACAGTGACCATGTTCATCCCAAGTGTAAACCTACCATGACATCACCCACTGGTTTCCAAAGTACCGCTCTGGGGCCTCGAGTTTGGCCTTTTGGCCTTTTGGCCTTTTGGCCATCGCCATCGAGTGTAGTTGGGTATCTGATTGGATCTGATGGAGAACCTGAGGGCACACAGAAGTGACTTGTCAATCTCAAGGAAACCAGACCTAAAACATCTACCTGCTCCGTGGTGCATTTGACTCTAAATGGGAACAAAAATAATAAAATGAACATCATGCTGTACTGGTGAGATTGATCATTTATATGTTTTGTTGGACAACAATGGAGATCTATGGCACAGAGGAAGAAGATATATGAGGCTTTGATAAGCTAACAATATTGGCCATAGTGGGGTCAAGTCAGTTAATTTGTTGAAAATAAGAAAATTAAGAAGAGCTTCATCTTTAAATGGAGTTATTATAACTAAGCTTCAGGAACTTGACAATGCCACTCCTCCTCGCTGATCTGCCACTCAGGCCCAGCCAATCCAACCACCTGTGTCTCATCAACCTAACCATTCGAGCCCCATCAAACCACCTGTGTCTCATCAACTCAACCAAACTCAACTGCGAAATCTATATAGGCAAGCCTAACCGGTTCTCTCCTGTTTGTCTCAAGTTCTTATAACCCTCGCCCCCGAGACCCTCTCCTTCTCCACTATCCTCTCACAGGATCACCGGCAGCCCAGCCTTTGACAACGATGTCTCATGGCAAGAAGATCTTCTATACCCCAATTCTGAGTCTCAACCTCTCTGGTTCCTAGACAGTCCAGCCAATCCACACCCCACTCAAACCCCCCTCTTCATCCACCCACCTTGACCCCTCCTTTTCTTTCATCCACCTACCTCGACCCCTTTCCCTCACCCAACGACTCTGACCCCCCTTTCCTATCCTCTCCAAAATCTTCTACCAATTTAAATAAACTACCTTAATGTTAAACTGTGGAGTGGTCTTGTTAGTGAAGTTACAGTTCAGGTTCACTTAAGATTTTTCCTGCTGTGTGGATGCAGAACACTGTTCTGTAGTGAATGAGTTTCACTACTGCTAAATTGGAGGTCTGTACTTTTGAACCTGACTGACGCTCACTAAGCTGGACCGGAATGGTTCATTGCTCTCTTTTAATGCCGCCCATGGCCTTGAGACAGGACATGTGGGAGAAAATTATTCCAGACCCTGCCATTTTAGCTTCTCATCACCTTCATTCATTGTTTAATTTTGACCAGTTTAATGACGGAGGGCCTGCGAATATTCATCACTCGAACACTCACACACAGGCAGGCAGCACAGAGGTTTGTTCTTCTCCCCACAGCTTGGTTGTGCAAGTCGCTCTGATATTCAGCAGATCAAATGACAGACAAACTGCCGCTACTGCTGCTCTTTTCGGCCAAGTTCAACTTTTAATGAAGTTTTCCGAACTTTGATGGAAGCATCTACATTGTGCTGCATCCTGAGGAGACTGATTTGTCAGTCCAAGCAGCTGACGGTACCTTATCCATTACTAGACCAGAAAGGTACACCCAGCTTTGGTTTTATGACTTGTTCTTGCATGATTGAGAAAATCCAATCCAGTAATGTAAATGCAGATGGAATTTAGCAATTTTGTGGAGTGTCCTTTCTTGAACTGGCATTTTCCAACAAAGGACACAAGACCTTCGGCTGCCAGGTTGAAAGTGGGCACCAACTGCGGTGAGATTGAAGTCAGCGGTGCAGCTGAGTGACAGACCAAAAAGGCAAATTAGGACCAGTCCAAGGCGTGCAAGGTGACACGCAGCAAACACACCTCTGTAATTATAAAAAATATGTCTCTGGTGTCTCTTTGCCTCCAGCTGTCAAAACTCTGGCCCTTACTGCCTGACTGACAGCAAGTTTGTCAGTTCACAGATCATTATTTGTTCAGTTTCTCTTTTCAACACTCTAAATCTAATCTTGAATAGAATTTTTTTTTTTTCATCTTTCCATTCACTTCTTCATTCACTTCCCTGCAGGGACAGTTAAATGATTGAGTTGTGTGATTATAAAACTGTCGCAGGATGTGGGGGTTCTTTAGTGTCTGCAATCAGTTTGTGAAAAATCAAAACAACAAGTTCTTGTGCAGCCTTCTAGGTATGTATCAGTTGCGTTGCATTGAAATATTAATCTAGGTGGGCCTGTGGGATATAAGGTTTGCAAAAACAAAGCAAAAAGTGGTACGTAGATAAACCCTCACAGTGTGTTTACTCTTTAGTTTTAGATCTCATTAAAACATTATTTAGTGTACTTGCCCACTGTAGGGCACTGGTTTCAAGCTTTATTTCTTTATTTCATTTTTTACATTAAAATAACACCTATAAAATCAGTTTCATTGTACAATATACACTATGTAAGTTCTGTGAGAGGGTAGGATCACAGCATTACATATATGTTTACTTCAAGATGCATGTTTTCAAGACATGAAATTGTTACGACAATAAGAGTTTTGTTTTGATGAACTGTCTCCCATCAGGCTATTTTTTAAAATTAATTTCAATAGGGTAAGACATAATAAATCATATGAATTTCTTTTCTTTATCCTTTATCTCTCTATCCTCCAGTTTTGTCATTTCACACGAGCAATAACACTCCCTTTAATAACATTGACAGTTTATTGTCAGGGTTATTTTTTCTTGGCAATGCTGACGTTGTGTCTCCTGATGGCAGAGATTTGCAAAGATTGGCATTTTAATCGGTGATGTTGACTGTGGACCATCAGTCGGTTCCTGGTTATAAACAGGGTGCAGCTCCTGTTGAGGAAAACCTCATATCTTCGTCGAATCAACAGCCTGATGAGACACAAGGGACATGAGCGGACCTGCTTGCAGGCACGTCCTCAAAGCCCCAGAGCTTAGTTAAAGTAAAGCACTGGTAAGTTGTCATTTTTAAAACCACACTGTGTATGTAAAATGTAAAAGAAAAAAACCCACTAATTGCGACCGCCTTACAGTTTTCACTTTCATGAAGTGATGTCGTTAGTTAGAGTAGAGCAGAATCAGCTTTTGTAAATGTCAGGGTGTTTCTATTTGCAGCTCTAACAAGGTCTCACGCAAGTGAGGTGAAGTGTGTGTTACAGTGTATGGTTTTATTGTATGTGTGTGCAGCTGATGTGTGTTGTTGTGAGTGTTAATTTAGTTTTTTTTTTTTTCTTTTGCTAATTAATTTCAGAAAATGAAGCATGTAAGCAAAGCCACTGACAAGAAAAGTGATATATTGGTATTTCAAAGTCGCAGTAAATTAAAGTGGCTCTGCAGAACTTCTGCGCGATATGCTGGAAGCTGGTCATTTTGTTTATGTTAGCAGATTCCATTTGAAAGCTTTAGCAGGTGTTCAGAAATATTAGCAAATGAATGCTAATGTCGTCCTCGTTAGCTGGATGTGTAGTCAATAGTTTGCAAACCAAAAATTTTATACGGTGATAATGTTATGTTATGTAATGTAATTGGACGGATTTGTTCATATCAGGTATGCAATATACACACTCCCTGGCATCTGCGTCGTTCAGCTCAGGGGCTCCAGGAATTCAGACTTTTTCACCACCACAGCCGCATTTAATGTGTTGGCAAGTATGGCAAAGTGCCAACCAGTATACGTAACATGCGGACACGAGGGAAAACATGACCAGGGAACAGATGAGAAAAACAGACGAGCCGACGAGGAGTGAAGGAAAGCATAGGCTAATGACTTCCTGACCTGTTCTAACCCTGATGATCTCACATCCTGATATGTTCTCTACCTTGACATTGTTTTCTGCATCCAAAACTGTTAAATTCCCACACTCTCTAACACGGCTTTTGTGAGTGTGTATGTGTGTTCGCCTCTCATCAGATACCATACCATCTCACCGCCTTCCGGTCATCTGCTGCCCATGGCCATTCTTCACGGCCTCTGTCCCTCTTTGGCCTTTTACTCCCCCAGCAAGGACAATGGATGAAGGAGATACTACAGCTGCAGTGTGTATCTGCTGGTGAAATGTTTTTTTTTATTCTGTACGTAGTATTACAGCAAATATAGAACATGTGAAACAAAGATGAGGCAGCTCGGTGACACGTTTACATGTCAGTCTCTAATTACTGCAGTCACTTGTTGATTTATTTATAGCAGACTCAAAACCAGATTTCTAGAAATGCTGGAAAACAAGTGATTTAGTTGAAGGTGTGTTTGAGTGCAAAAAAACATAAATCTGTGATTCAGTCGCTTTAAAAACTGTGAGATGTGTGTGTGTGTGTGTGTGTGTGTCTGAACGCACTTCTTGTGTGTATAAAAGGGTATAAAAGTGATTTATGTCCTTCCATGTTTTACAAGGTTACGTTCAGTACCAGACATTAAGGTGACAAATAGCCTAACACACACTCTTTTATACACACTCCCGCTACACTCTCTTCTAGGGCTCGACTACACAAGTAGCCTTGTCATTGCGTTGAAGCGGCGTTCCACTCAGCATACGTTCCACTACGAGGGATCAGTTGTCTCTTAGCCGCTCCACCATTAACCTTTTACTGGCTCACGACTTCTCTTTTCTTTATTTTCCCTCACCCTTCTCCATTTTCCTCTCTCTCTCTGTCACATGAAACAAACGTCGTAACAGGTCTGACTAGAACCTCCTTTGATTCGTAGGCTTTCCTACTTTCAGATTAAACCTGGCAAATTGGAATGGGTCAGTGCCAGTGGGTCAGGCAGGGCACAAGAGATACTTTTTTATTTGTTCTATTTCTATATTTGTACATGTATTTTATATTTTAAATTACATTTTGTCAGCAAAATTGTATGCAATTACATTGCAATAGCAAGTAGCATTAGTAAAAAGCAAGCAATAAAGACAGGGGTAAACAATATAATGAAAAGTAAATAGAATATATGATTGAATTCACGTCACACACAGGGAATACTGATATTGCAAAGTTTTAGGGTGAACTGATATTACACATGAGTGAATTTCTCAGTTGTGGTGTGTTTGGTCTAATGGGAGCAGAGTTGGTTGTAAAGTCTGGCGGCGGCAGCAGGAAGGCAGTTTCTATCCTTCATGCACCACAAAGCGAAGCAGCAGCATGTCACGGAAGCTGCCCCCCTGCTGATGGAGTGTCCTGCAAGGGGCGGGACATGCACTCCATCAGGCACGATAGCTTTGCCGTCACTCTCTTTCTCCCACAACCCCCGCTGAGTCTAGGGGGCATCCCGGGACAGAGCCAGCCTGCTTAACCAGTCTGTTATGTCACTTTCTGTCAGCAGTCGAGAGGCTGATGTCCCTACAGACCTCTACAATAAAGATAGCTGATGCCACTACAGAGTAAAAAAAAAAAAATACCACTTCATTTATGGAAATGTTAGCCTCCATTTCCTGTTCAAGTATCTGAATTCGCATTAAGTAGCTCTCATTGGTAAAACTGTAGCTGCAGTGCCTCTCTGCGAGGCTTCTCGGACCGCATCGATTGACTTGCTTGCTCGACAGGCAATCCATCTCGACCGTAACTCCGTGGAGAATATTCACACTTGTTGCACAGTGCACTACAAGTGCTGTCAGCCAGCCTCAGGGATCTGACTCATGCTTCTTCGGAGGAGATTTAGGGAGGGCACCGCACCCGAGGGAGCCAAGTAGAGACTGTTCTAATTCCAGAAGAGAGCATTCATCAGTGACGAGGGAGCTGAGCTGACTCTGCTGCCACCACGATTCCCCGCAGCCATTGTAGCCGGTGGCACACGATGCCCCTTCAGCCGATACGCTCTGACGTTTCTCCTCCAATTTTTTCTCTCATTCCAGACTGTGGTGATAGAACAGGTTAAGAAGGGCCTATAGGCTGCTGCAGAGGTTGATTCCGGACTTTTTTTTTACGGTACACCAAGCATGGTCTCTCCTCCGCCCTGCTAATCACACACCACACTAAAAACAAGTCTCAAGAAATAAACAGAGAGGAGTTAATGGCTGTGGGTGTGTGTGTGTGTGTGTGTATGGGTGGGTGTGAGTGCATGTGAACACCGCGGGATTATCTTGGGTGTTGCAGATAGAAGACTGGCGTGTGTTGGGGAAAAAGGATTACAGTTCGGCCAGAGGTGATGAGAAAAATGTGGGGAAAAAAATACGATAATTAAATTTTTGCTTTGAGCGGTTTGCCCAAGTGAGTTTCCCAAAATCCATGTTGTGTCTTTGTGATGTAAGGATCTATTTTTTTTATGTCAGTGATATGTTATATTGATGTACATAGATCTTCATTTTTGATATGTGATGTTGCTATGTTTGTAAGGACCCCCAGGAAGATTAGGTACCACTTATGGGTAATGTAAGTGCCAGGTTTTAGACAAGACAGTCCGCTGGTGTAGGTTGTGCTGCTGCAGCATTCTTGGAGTTGTTATAGACAGTTTAAAAAGAAAGGATCAAATCAAACACATCAGAAACAGAGACATAATCTTTTTAATTCCACACATTCAGAGTCACGGAATTAATGTATAGAATTACATGTCCACTGGAGACACAAAAAGCTTACTACTAATTTTTTCACGCATGCATTGGTAATCCTCAGGACCTGTAAACACACCTTAATTGGAGAAATAGGTGGACCCTTTAAACATCAGCAAACATCTAGCAGTTGCTAGACACAGATTAAATATGTTGAAAGTGAACTTTTATGCTGATACATTCGTTATAAACATTTATCGTCTTATGTCGATTATAACATGGGGTTTTGTACAGAATATGTTGGCCGATGCTGTGTTAGTCACAGAATTATTTGTACACGAGGATAGTTCTACGAGAGCGGCCTGTCACACAAGACCAGAGGGAGGCTGACAAATGAACGCACACTTCTGCCGTGCTGTTTAGCCAATAATCATTAATCAGCTGAAATTTGAAAGCTCATTCCGCAGACAGTTGTTGGAAACGTTTTTGTCTGTTCTCTTTTGAAGAGCTAATGTATTTAGAGTATACTCTGCTGCCGGCTGGGCTGGACCGTCTGCCGGGGCAGCAGCTGTGATGAGTAAAGCCAAATGATGTGGATGGATTAAACCCATATGGCATCACTAATGCATTTGCCAATCCAGCAGACATCAGTTTGGACAGGGGATACAAAAACTCAAAAATGAAATGGACTCAGATATAATATTTATTATGTTCCAAACTTCTCAGAAGTAACTTAGACTGAATTCAAAGTGGTACATGTTTCTCAGGCCAGTGTCCGCATCCCATTTCAGACCAGAAACCAAGAGTGATTAGTTCTAAAGTTACATTATGTGACATTAAGTTAACAAGTGTGAATGACGTAACGTGTGTTAGGTGAGTGGCATACTTATGTTACATGACATGTTACCTTCCATAACTGCTGTAACGTAAGTTTCCTTGACTTTCTCCTGAACCCAAAGTGTGGTCTTTTCCTAAACCTGACCGCGTCGTCCATTAATGCCTGAGTATGGACACCTCGTCGGGCATTAACCCCTTACTTAACCGCCGAGTTCGTCTCGTGTAAAACTGGTGCTACAGGGGTAAGGAGAGCGTCATAGTTGTAAGCTTAAGGGCATCAACCAAGCTGCTGTTTTCAATGAGATGGGAGTGAGAACATGCTGTTTTTTTTCTGTTCCAGGTACTTTGTAGTCCATTCATTCACTGTAAAAACAGTTAGATAGATCTCTAGTATTTGTTGATGAAAAATTTTAAACAGCTTGAACTGGTTTATAAGCGCATGAATGACCTTATATTACCTACTGCGTCCAACAGGATAACTGCTGCATAATCTGACACTTACATTCTCCTGTGCTGCTGCTTCAGCATGAGGGGAGCAGTTGGTTGGGGAGGATCCATGATCAGCTGGACAGGGCTGACCATACTGCAGGCTGCAAAACTGCTACACTTCTATTATCCCCATGTGGAAATTTGCCCTTTATTAAATAAATTTAAATCCTTTTGCACGCAAGTGTTTATGTGTCTGTGTGTGCAGGTCTCTCAAGTCTACAGAACATCGGGAAAAGAATGCGTCAAATGTGAAGCAGAAAAGGACAAACCTGAAGGAGGTTATAAGAATAAAGTCCCATATGGACCTCGGGCATTAGCCTGACGATTATAATCTTCTGCGAGTGTGACTTAATGCTGAACCCATTTGATCTTTTCTTAGTTGCCGATGGTCAACTTTAAGCTTTGAAACTTACATTCAGAGAAATGCTACCCACTGGGATTTGTTAGAAAAACTTTTTTTTTAATCCCTCTCACTGGATTCAATTCTGATAAATCCGAAATCTGTCTCGGCAGACCAGAGTCTGTGAGCATCTACTGTGGCAAGAGGTGGAAAATATCTTTAATTCGCTCGCCTGCCTTCATCACTCTCTGCCTTCATTTTTTAAACTTAAAAATGTAGATATCTTCTCCACCTTAACTGAGGGAGACAGCTGTGTATTGCGAATCCACGGGGACTGAAAAAGACTGATACATCAGCGGGGTGCGAGCATCACAGCTTGTGGCAAATCTTCAAGATGAGAGGGTCCTTTTGTAGTCTGCCTTCAGAATCTCTGAAACTCTGTTAGCCAGAGATGACAACAGGGAGTTGCCTGCGAAAGCTTGATTATTGCAAATACCTGATATTTGCTTCCCTGCTTCCCCGCGATAGCTGCCTAATGACTTGAGGAGAGGTTTCATAGTTCTACTCTAAATCTAAGCTCCTCGTCTTCATACTGCAGCTGCTGCTCACTTCATTCCACTTTATCTACTCACGTGGCCACGACTTGAAAACCTACACCCTCCCAAAAAACAAATTAGACAGGAACGCAAAAAACGCTCAAATCTGAAGGAAAACAATGAGTTGCACCATTCAAACTAATGAATTCTCAACTTTAGCTTGGCTGTTCACTTCTGAAATCTGACTACCTCTTCTCTCCTCCCCAGCAGCAGCATGCCATGGTGTTTTCTCTGCTTTTAACTGTCATGTTTCATCTTCTCATTCTTGCCGCTGTGGTGTCTGGTCCGGCAAATTTGAACTTGAATGAGTAACTCAACTGAGCTTTTCAGCTGTGATGACATGCCGAAGATTATGCTAATTTTAGCACACCCTTAAGTATCCTCATCTGTTGGACTGGATAGAGGAATTAAGGTGGACAGCGATGATATGATTCAGGTGCAGGAATACTTTATAGTGAAGTTGCGGAGTGGATATTTTTTCTTATAATTCTTAGTATTCCTCTCTCCACACACGATATGGACTCCCGATATGCTGCTCAGCAAATGTTCTCTGTCTGAATGGATTAAGTGTGCGCCTAACTGTGTCTCTTTATCTCCCAGTTAGATGCAGAGTCAGGAGGAGCCAGTGTTTGATTTACTTTCTATGGCCTGTCTGCCAGTTAGGAAAAGAAAATGTAAGACTAATATAGGCTTTTTTCTATTATTATTTGTTTTCATATTGAAGCAAAAAAATCTCAATAAATTCACATTAAAAGCTCAGCACTAACTTGATGATAATTGCAGTGAATGGCCACTGCTTGAAAATGGAAATTAGATATTAAAAAGTGGCTGCCACAAACAGGGTTTCTATTTATTTATTTACTTGACATTTTTCAGTTGAGGATCTCCATCTCTGACTCCGACATTAAAGAGTAACTAAACCACTTTTTCACCAAAAAAATCAATGTTTATGGGAATTTAGTAATTTTGTTGATTGATTGAAGGTCCAAAGCTTGACAATTTTGTTACAATGCATAGACCTAGTAGGAAGCGGTCAACAAGGCAGGGAGATGGATGGTTAGGAAATGTATCGATGCCTCACAGGGAGTATGTATGCAGGTAGCAGCGAGAGGCTCTGGCTGGAGAATCCGTCGGAGAGGAAGAGGAGGAGGAGCAGGAGGAGGAGAGGTGGCTCATGGTGGCGCTGGTGGATAGCGTGGAGTGTGGAGCTCAGGGGGAACTCAGGACAAGGCTGTAAACTGCAGAGGTGCTGAAGACCGGATCACTGGAAACTGAGCCGCTGGGAGTTGAAAATGAGGTAGATCCCTGAAGGCCAAAAAGCAAAAACTAAGTTAGGTGTAACGTGCACAGAAAGAAACCCTTTAAAGACATGAGCACTAGCAGGGGCAATACACCACTCAGTACCAACGAAATCATCTGGCAGTAGATAGAGTGGAGGCCAGAGCTTTTCAGCGGGCGCTGATTCCCAATCGGCTTCAGTGTGTGTGTGTGTGTGCATCTCCACGAGCACAACAAGAGCAGAAACAACAACAAAAAAACCCAGCACAGCACAAAATCCAACTCAGAAAATGACTGATTGCAACACATTTAGCAGAACGTATCAGAATTCTACATAGTGTGCTATAAATATGCATAGAAGACTCTCCATACTGGCTGAAACCTGGCTGTTGAGAATTAATTTTGCGTTTCAGCAGTTGCAAGCGCATGAGTACTGGACCTCAGGACATTTTCAACTTCTGTTTTGTGGCGACAAAATGATCTTTCCCTATCTCAAATCAAGTTGGGTTTTTCTGTGCTTCAGCCTAACCACAGCACAGTGTTGTCCAGAGATAAAATCGGAAATTGAAACCCAAAGACACGTAATGTTGCAACATAGCTACATAACCTAGAAAACCTGATGCAGTTTGCTGGACTCTGGCTCCAGTAGGTGGCACGAAGGAGCGAATGGTCGTGTGTTAGCAGCCCACGTCGAGGCACATAGAGGCACTTCCATCAAAACTCTTTTAGTTACTCTTGAAATATGCAATGGAGTTGAAGGAAGCTATGTCATACTCCTAAGTGCTGTACTGTAGTCAACCGGTCATGTTGCAGTTTCTGGCCTTCGATTCAGCACTTAGAATTACCATGACATGGGTGACTGAAAACCTTCATCAACTGTGAACAATATCCCAAGTAGCATAATAGTTTTTTTCTGTTACACATTACCTGAACACCGTTCACAATATTAACTGTCATTGAAAGGGCCTCAGACCAGGTCCTGCATTGTTGCCTACACTGGCTCTGTCTTAAAGAAGGGCCCTGTTTCGCAAAGTAGTTTTACCCTCATTATTTCAGCTTTTCAAGTTGTTTCTGTATCAATCTGGTTAACTTCATCACTCTGAGGATACAGGATACATACAGTACACAATTCAGAGAGGTGGTGCTGGCCCAGAACAAATGTTTGCCCATGGGCAGGGTTGATCAAAGAGCAGTCCTAGATTACAGCAGCAGTCTTGGTATTTCCCTCTAATTCTGACCCAAAGAATCTGTGTAACTGTGACTGTGTTTCTTCATCACTTACACTTTCTGGGACACTTCAAGTCTGCTGCTGACTCAGAGCTCACACACACACACACACACACACACACACACACACACACACACACACACACACACACACACACACACACAAACACACACACACACCTACACAAATCCAGGCTTTAGATAAACGTGGAAGACAGTACATATCACACCTGAACACAATAAGCAAGCTGTCACATATTCACATATTCTTCAAGTTATTGCCCATTGATGTTATTTGCATAACTTAGGGATTCTTCGTAAGTCCTTTTGTTCGACTGGTTGTTGTATGAGCTGCTGTGGAGAAAAGGTTAGGGAAAGGTAAAGCAGGGATGAGACTACACAGATTTCCAGAAGAGCTATAAAATAATAAAAGTACTCTCCCAGGGAGTCGTTTTTATGCTTATATAAATTCACCAGACACATGTTACAATGCACCCTGTGTTATTGTGATAAGGGGATGTCACTTTTGCTTCATACTCGGTTCAACATTTCTTTCTTACCATCAGCTTTATAACAAAATACATCCAGGTGATGTTGGGCGTCCTCATGTGGCTCAAATTTTCCAAACTCCAAATTTTTGTCACCAATAACATCAAACTCTGGCAAAGTTGCAGGCATAATTGGTTTTGCATAATCGAATTCCTTGCCCTTGTAAGGTAAAATGACTGCTGCTTACCCATAATTCAAAACAGCGAGTGCAAACCACTTATGAACAGATCGCTATTCACATCCTCACCAGTTCACCTGATATAAACCAAAAATTAGCCCCAGACAATGGCACAGATGTCTGAGACGGAAGAATCAGTCCACTGGGAAGGTGTCGGAAAACACAAAATAATTAGAAACCGGGACGTAAACACCTTGCTGTTGTCTTCATGACAATTTTCCGCGCGCGTCTCCATGCCAAGAACATTTTCTTCACACTCTCCTTCGGTTTCATTTCCTGTGAACAAGCAATTATCCTAAATTAACATAGGAAGACTGTGCTCACAGCCGTGAGAGTGCAACAGCAGCTACATTTACATAACACCTGTAGCTAATTCAGAACAGAAAATAAGTCAGGTAATTAGAGGATGATGCAGTCTCTGACAGTCGTTCTTCCCACGTGAGGCCTTTTAAAAAAAATTGATTTTGAAGTTGATTTTGAAGTTGATGCATTGCTTTTCTGCTTAAAGTTGCTACAAGGAACTTTTTCAAGGATTTTTTTTGTTGATTCTGGCGGCCCCTGTGGACAAAAGCTAAATTAAGTAAACGTTAAGTTTCATAACCAGTTATATTACACTTAATGGTTTGTTAGAGTTTGTCTTTGAAGATTTTTAAGCATCTTACATTAATAATAACAAGCGTCAATACCGTAAGAATTCTTGTTTGATAAGTGACAAAGTATTACATTTACATTTAGGGCATTTATCAGACGTTTGTGTCCAAAGTGACTTACAGTAATTCATACATACATACATAAATACAGACTGAGCATGAACAGAACATCTGATTCACCTACAACACAGTACAGTCATCTATGACCCTCGCACGTGTTTTCAGTTTTAATGTATAACACGTTTCACTTGCACAACTCTAATGCTGCCCAAACTTCACACTTCATCATTGCTCGAGTTGTGTGAGTATGGTGTCAAAGAACTGCCATTTGCTGCAGTCTGCTGCGAGGACCTGCAGACACACTGCTTGAGGGGCCGATTCACCGTCGCTGCCTGTATGACCTCATACAGGGGGGCAGTTTGATAGATTTGTGTTAATATAATTCATCTTTGACCTACCGTGTGCAGGCTTGACTTGTGCATCACTGCCGGCGGCAAAAAAAATTACATTCCCTTTATTTACAGAACCCTGGGACAGGACACAGACTGGGCCAAGAGGAGAATTACAAAGCACAACTGCAGATATGAAAGGCCAAATTGCAAAATACTAAGCTTCCATTCTATCTTTGGCTGCATATATTTTTCAGAATTGAAGAAGATCGCTCTCTGATCTTAATAATGATGAACCAGCAATTCAATCAATCGAGACTTGTACTTTTTGAGTGAACATGAAGATTTAACGGCATGTGAACAGAGAATGTGAGTCTCTGGTGGTTGGACTCTATACTGATGAAGTAATATTTTGGGGAGGTAATGAAGCTGTGTGTACAATAGACAACCCCCTGATGGATGAATCTGGTGAGTAGAACCTAGCCACCGGAGGAAGAGCTGGAGGAGGATGGGGTGGAGGAGGGTTGTACAGATGGCTGAAATTACAGCTGACAGCAGAGAGGAGAGCGGTTTCAAGTTTGACAGCAGAGACATGATTGGCTGATAGTGCTCTTGGCAGAAGATGGTTGGTTAAATGAAGAGGGAGTACGTGACAGGTGAATTAGAGGGAGCAGGGGGGGAAGCGAATGAAAAAATAGTCAGAGTTCCTGAGTGAACTTACCCTGAGCTCCTTTTTCATGCACACTCATGTTAAGAAGCTTCATAAAATAACCCAAGAATCTAAATCTGGACATTTTTTAGTTGGATTTTGATTAATTAATAGATCCAAGTGAGACAGCAATGGGCAAGTGATCCACTTAAATATGTAGTCCTTTAACTTCTGGTCTACACTGGAAGTGGTGTGTATCTCTTTGTGTCTTTATAGCCTTGACCGCTAGTAGCCACAGCAATGCTAATTAAATAAGTTCTCCCATACAGGGCTGGAAGCAACTGCTAATTTTATTAATATAACGTTAGAGGTCAGGAAGTTGTGTTACTTCTTGTGTGTATATATTTATTGAAGTTGCAGTATTACACCTTGCAAATTTATCTAAAGGTGATCTGGTGATATAAAGATAATTCCACAAACCTTTATAAATGTCATGCCATTCTATGCTAACTCATTAAAAATGTGTGTATTTATTTTTTTATGAGAGGAGGCATCCATACAAATGCGAAGGGATGGACAGACTGCAGCAGGCATTCTGAAAAAAATAAATAAATAAATGCCACGACCATCTTCAGACACTGAGCCTGGATCTGCTAGTGAGGAGCTGAGCACTACGGCAGCGTTTCTACCGAGCAGACAGTCAGTGCTGCTGTGAGAGACAAGAAGTGAGACTTGGACACACATGTGCACGCATGTAGTAGAGTGTTGTTTCATTTAATTATTGGTGTATGCAAACTAACTTGCAAACTCGCCCTCACGTAAAGCTATGGCAACCACCAGGGACTCCCCTCAGCTGTAACAGTCCTATATGCAGGTTTTGATCACAGCCACCAGTTTTTAATTATTCTAACCTCAGTTTCCTCTTCCCCAAGGATGTGTCTGCATTTTGACTGGACCAGACTTGCATAACCGTATTGGTTTCTGTTGTCTCAAGGTATTTTATGCTGGCAAAAGTGTCTCTTTTAAACAAATACTTCTGTGTTTTCAAGCAAAGTTGTATATGAGCAGACACACAATGGGAAAATGGATTCAAACTACTTATGATACCATCTTGTTCTTGCATGTCTTCCCTCCATATTTCACCGTCTGTCTCCGCTCCTTTCTTCCTCTCTCACAGAGGTTGTGTCTGGCTGGGTTTTTTTTCTTTCAAATGTAGGAGTATCTGGTTTCCAGAGCACTTCCCAATATGCTCACACTAACCAGGCTTTGCTGTCAAAGAAAAGGTTGAAGGTCATAGACTAATGGTGTAGCCCTTGAAAAGGGACGTCTCAGTCATTATGCAGAAAGAAACAGCACTTTGAGAGCTTTAATAATATTTAGATTTCATATTTTGGACAAAAAAACAACACAGACCCTTGATGTGATGCCAGATTCTTTTTAAATCCTCCCAGACCAAGCCTGCTGACTGGTTGTAAAGTGAATTTATATTGAAAACACAAAATTGAATTTTCAGCAAGATTACACAGGAAATTACAAAACCTTTGTGACCCCATCACTGCCACAAGTCCCAAAAGAACAGATGAGGCTGAACAGGTGGAGGTTTTCTTTTTAGGTCTCAAAGTAATTTCACTGACGTCTACTGTGTCACATTTTGGTTGGAACTCTTGTGTTACAAAGAGAAAGAGACAGCTCCGTAAAGATGTCAACACACACGACACACAGATTTCATTACCGACAGAACGTTGACTTGCACTTAATGCTTCTAAAGATGAGACAAATGTCATGACAAATGTCTTTGGGGTTTGACTGCTGTTTTTAGCAAATAAAGCACAATGAGTCGTACTCAGGAACAGAAAACACACCCACTGCGCTCCCTTACTGACTCTCTATGATCAGAGAAAGGAATACTTTTTAATTGGTGTATTTTTCATTATTTTTCTGTCATATTGTTTCAATTAGGATGACAGTGTGCTCAATCGTTCAATTCAGTTTGGCAGCAACTTCTGCTGCCAAAGGTCATGTTTAAGCTAAATATGAAGCTAATGACCTTAAAAATACATTTGCACATGTCAAGTTATCTGAGAGCTGTTGGCAGACAGTGATCCATTTCTCCGTATGTGTTAGCCTTTGTTTAGCCCCTGGTGTTGCAAATGCAATTGTCTTGTCTTGGTCTATAGCACTACACTTTACCTAATTAAATAAATGAAGAGCCTTTTTATTTTTTAAAGCTGATGGAGCTGAGTCAAAGGTATGGGACTTTGAACTGAATGCTTAAACATGCTCACAATAACACATTTTTTAACAAGTAATGTTTACTATGTTGGCCATCTTATTTCATCGCATCAACATGCTAATATTTGGTATGTAACACTGAACACAAAGTATAGTTTGTGTGAGCTGGTGTGTCTGGCTTTGTGTATGACTTCATGGTTTACACAGGGAAGTCTACTTTTGATGGTTCTACTCCAGACAAAGAGTTTGGGTAAGGTGGAAATGTTGTTCTGCAGCTGTGCAGAACCATCAGAAACCCCTCCGACTGCGTTGTCTACTTTGACAACTTTTTCACATCCCTGAGACTGATAACTCATCTAAAGGAGTCTATGGGCCTCAGAAGTTTGGGTACCATTCGAAAGAACTGCTTGATGGGTTGTACATTGGAAGAAGATCGAGACCTCCTACAAAGAGGAAGAGGCAGCTTTGACTTTCGTGTAGACAACGATGCAAAGCTTGCTGTGGTCAAATGGGCAGACAACAAAACTGTCACCTTGGTGAGCTCCTGTGCTTCTGTCAACCCTGTTGGCCAAGTGAGACGCTACTCCAAAGAGGAAAAGAAGAAAATAAGTGTGCCATGCCCGAAGATTGTATCTGAGTACAACACTCACATGGGAGGAGTAGATTTGGCTGATATGATGATTGCCCTGTATCGCACTCCAGCCAAGTCCCATCGATGGTACCTAGCCATATTTTGGCAGATGGTTTACATTGCTGTCAATAATGCCTGGCTTCTCCATCGTAGTGATGCAGCCCCACTGGGTCAGAAACATCATTGTCTGAAGGACTTTAGGTTGGATGTTGCCAAAGGACTCATCTACCCTGAAAAGCAAAAACGGGGTCGCCCCTCCAAAGGAAACAAAGACAACACACCATCAAGAGTAATCAAACAGCCAAAAGTCCCCAGGCCTGTGTATAATATGAGATATGACAGGACTGACCACTTCCCTATCGTGTCAGTGAAAGGACGATGCAGGATGTGACAGGATGGACAGACCTCCATCGTGTGTCAGAAGTGCAAAGTGAGGCTTTGCATTGTCACTGGCCAAAACCCTCACAACTGTTTCCACAGCTTCCACTGCCAATAGGCTATTTCTAGTGTAGGAGCTCCACGGGGGGAAAGGTTTGCATAAGAACAGGAATAAGACGTTTTGTGTAATATTAGTAGCTCGTTGTTTATTCAAAGCTAGATTTGTTTCCAATAACTTCCCTCACTTTTTTTAAACTTTGTATACAAGACATGAAAGAGAGTAGCTAATTAATTGCTTATAATATGTTTTAAAAGTTCACAAATGAAATATTTGAAAAATTGGAAACTGGTAAATTTATACCCTAAACGGGCAATGTATCTTGGGAGATACAAACTGTAAATGAAAAATAAAGGTCATATTTTGAAAAAAATCATGAAATTGTGTTATTTTAGCCTAGAAACATCAGAAAATAGCAATTAATTATTTTTCCAAAATGTTAATATGGGCCTGCCCATTTAAGGGTTAAGGGACTAGAAAAGATGTTTTGGTTTTGTCGCCCCTAGCACAGCTGGAAGATTATTCTGAGGTCTCCTTTCCAGTGGCGAAACAATTACAAATAGTGAAACGGGTTATCCCCTCTGCCTCAAAAGTGAAAGCCAGGTCATGCACGTTATGTGAATGTAATATGACACCTATTGTAGCAATGTCAATACAGTACATATAACATACAGAAATGTGACTGTTTCCATAGTTTGCAGAAATGTTAAATGCTCACTTTGACAATTTGGCTGGGCCTGAGAGCACATGTGACCCACATGGCCACTGGATTCTATATTTCCTGTGAGGCAACTTGATAGCATCTTTCATTGCCTTATCTCACAAGTCATCTTCTGTCTTTTAAATTCCACGCCCAAAGATTTGATTCAAAGACTTCCCAAATCCCCAAACCGAAGCCAAGATAACCCTGATGACGTCATCATGGAAGATATTCATAGATTTGTTTTCACAGGCTGTTTAGGGCTCCTAATCACAAGTTCACTCAGCTTGATATAGTTGTTTAAAGTGCCACTTTAAAAGTGGCTGTGTTCATTTAGACTAATTACCAAAGAGTTATTAATTGTGCAGCCATTACTTATTACTTATTATTTGTACTGATGTATATGCCAAGAGCAACAAAACGACTGCAGTAAATTCACTGAACTGAATCAGGGAACAGAATTAAAGGCAGTGTTAGTGAATAAATCATATTAGTGCATTCCTCACAGTGATGGTTGTTTTTTAAAGCTCTAAACCCCAATTAATCTTGCTATTTATGGGTTAAGAACAAAAGCAGCCGGTGTTATATGGCATTTGCACAAATCGGGCTGTATCTCAAATTTCGGAAATATGTCTTTACATCCACACTTTTTTGGGAGGAATTCTGTAATTGGCCTTTGGCAGAGCAGAGAGTTCAAATCCAGATCAACAATACAGAGATAAAAAATCTCATTGAAATTGCATGGCTTGTTTGAGTCTAGACGCTGGTGGATGGGAAGATAACACAGGTTGATGATGAAACTTGATTTTTGGCTTAATCTGCAAGGACGGTCTGAAGATCACTGTGCTGCGTTGTGCTTGGTCTGAAAAAACAGACTCAGCACTGAAATGTAGAACGAAGTGAAACTGATAGCTGCTTTGATCAGGATTTTCTTTTGTTTATTTTTTTTACTTATTGAATTTATCACTCTATTTAGCAGCTCTACAAAAACATTTTTAAAGTGTGTGTCTGACAACTGTTTGGGTTTACCTGCCCTCTAGCTTTTGTGTTTTGGGTGAGTCTCACTGAAAGGTTCTGATCTTTGGTTTCTGTGATTTCCTGTTTTATATTGAAGCTTTGCCCTCATGTGTTGCTTTTCAGTTTCTTTATTTGTGTGTGTATATAGTCTGTGCACTCCCTGATGTCTTTGTCATCTCTTCCTGTGTTCCTCTCCTGGGTTATCCTCCTGCGTCAATCACCTGTGTTTCACCTGAGCCAGTTCCTGAGTCTTCCAGTGTCTGCCCGTGTTTAGCCCCATGGTAGGTGTTGTTACCATGGTCTTTTTTGTATCGCTACTTTGTTTTTTCTATTTTTGATTATATGGTTCAGTGGATTACAGCTCTTGTTAATTAAAGCACTTTCAGCATTTTTATCCTGCCCAACTTTTCCCTGTCCTGGTGTCTGCTTTTGTGGAGTACAGGGGGCTCATGCAGTCAGAGGATCCCAAACTAAACTGTAAATATATGAATGGCATCTTAAGCGTATATATGTATCAAACTCTTGTAAAATAATGTTTTGTCTAGCTGGTTTTCCTACTTAACTGTAGTCTAACAAGCAAGAAGAAAAGGAACCGCAGTAATATTAAAACACTTGTGTTTGCTCATTTACTTCACTGTCTTTTACGGTTTTATCTTTGACAAATGTTCAATAATGCCTTTTTTTAAAGGGAATCCTGACTATTAATAAAATACATTCTTTTTTTTTCCTTTTTTTGGATTTCTACTGGAAAACTGCTGAATTTGCTGGGTTTGATTTCTTCCCCTTAGTACATGCATTGCAGATCGTCATGCAGATATTATTCCACCAGTCAGAGTGTAAATGCTGTAGCCTCTATGTAGCTGGAGAGGTGAACATGGGACTGAATAAAAGCCCAAAGAGTCTAGGAGTGAAGAGTAGCTGTGAGTGAAGTTACCTAGCTGAACACATTAAGGTCTCTATCAACGTGTCACTTCGCTCTTGTGGATTTTGGCAGCTGTACAGTACAAAGATTATGTTTAGAGGAATGACATGACACCTTGTAAGTGAGGACATCAAGAAAAGGATTTTGAAAAGTACCTTCAAGTTTTGCTTGAAAGTGAAAAAGAAAAGTGAGTATTATACCTACATGAATCACTCCTACTTACTGCCAATGAATGCTAATGAATGCTAATGTTTATTAGAGCGACAAATCTAGCTGCATCCTGAACCTCAGACTGTGGCACATCGGCAGTGCATTTGGCTTTGCTCCAGAACCGAGCAGTAGATGGAGGGATTAATTGTACATACATTATGCATTAGTATGAAGTAAATTAGTACAAGTGGGAAGAAATTAAAAATCCAGTTCAAGCACTGTTAATAATGCCATATATTTAACCTATTTTCAACTCCTACTGGAGTGTAAAGTTAACATGACAAAATTCAATTTGTTTTCAACCTGGCAAAATGATACTGATTAGCATTATCTGACTGTGTTTGATGCAACACATCCTTGCATGTAAAAATACTGAGTAA
Organism: Diplodus puntazzo; assembly: GCA_963678695.2. Taxonomy (NCBI): domain Eukaryota; kingdom Metazoa; phylum Chordata; class Actinopteri; order Spariformes; family Sparidae; genus Diplodus; species Diplodus puntazzo. The sequence goes on along the minus strand of OZ023176.1, from coordinate 6,904,511 downwards.
GTACATTCACTGTTACACCAAATATGACATATCACTGTTAGCTAAACTACATTGACCATTGTAGCGCACTAATGACAGGTGTACTTGACCTTTGTCGTAGATTGTGCAGATTGGTTGTGTTAAGGCAAGAAAACTACTTGATTAGGTCCAGAAGAAGGTTGTGGTATGGGCTAAAATGTGTAGTTTACTTGTGTCACCTAAGTTACATACAAATGTTTATGTAAGTAATTTATATTTACAAATATATTGTGTTGTCTGTTAGTAAATTAAAAGAACTCTATAATATTTTGGTTTCACACCGGACATGAGCAGCAGTGTCCTGGTTTGTTTTACTCACCTATCTACCACATCTGCCTCTCTGTGCAGGCTTTGTTCTTCTTTATACTACTTCACAGCCGCTATACGACTTTGCTGTGCTCATGAAAAATACCACTAACAAGAAATATCAATATGGGTCGTAATAAAACCCTTGCAAACAATCCAGTATATGATAATATCTCTATTGAGGATGGGCTGGTTTGAGGGATTTGGATCAACACACCTGTATTTTCCTGTGTTTACTGGAAAAAGGTCTATCTTAACGGTGAGTTAATGATACCCTGGATGGGCAACCACAAGTTAAACGTCTAATCAGGGCGAGCTCACTGATAAAATTCCCCCAATGGCTTATATAGTGATCATAGACGCCGTCTATCTGACAGCCACAGTAGGGTGCAGAAGATGAGGACACCACTCTGTGCCCCTCCCTAGATCTATTTAAAAAGACACCAACAGAGTTTAAACAAGGTGTGAAAGTGGTTAAGGCTATACTAGCTAATTGAAAATGTATCACAAAAGCAAGACGGAAGCTCCCTTTTTTTGGTTTCACTTCTGTATGGCAAGAGGGAAGTGGTGAATCATCATCCGTCTTTATATACAATCCATGGCTGCCATGAATGCTTTGTCAAGGTTGGTGTAGTGAAAGCAACACGTGATGTGAGAGTTTGATGCTGCAGTTATATCCATCCAAACAAAACAAAAGGTTTTAGGTAAATAAAGGAAGAGGAGAGATGAAAAGGAAGGAAGACACGTGGAACAACCCCAACTACAGTTTGTAAGCAAGTTCTGCTATAGAACAGGAAAGCATAAAGTTTGTGGAAAGATTCCACACGCCACACGTTTCAGATGTCAGCTACAGCTCTACACTTTCTCTGCCTTTTGTCTTGTTTTTCTACTATGGAGTTCATTAAAGTTTCATGCTACTGTACTATATTTTTACTTTTGCGTGCCACCCATGCAGCACCAGCACCTGAGAGCATTTATACTCACATACAAATGAAGCTCTGTGGACAGATTTTGTAAATATTCTGTGTCTGCAGATGAAAGACAGATCCTCGACAGATGGTTTCGTCTGTCAGAGGAAACCAAGTTTTTGATTGGTTTCTTTTGACACGAAGAACTTATTTCTTCCATCATTCCTCTGCTGCCCGCAGAATGTCCTTTGTGTGCGTGTGTCTGTTAATGAACACAGCAGGTGAGCAGTTAATAGAAAAGGAAGAACGAAGAATTGAAAAGGAAAAGGATTTTATTTCAGTCACTACTCTGACTGAATGCCAACCCAATATTACACACTGCTTCAACCCCCACACACACACACGCACACACACTGGTAAGGTTCTCTGAGGCCGCTGTCTGTGTGTTACTCCAATCACATCGTGCTTATCGCCAGCAAATGCTGCGACCCTCCGCGCTCCACCCTGAGTCACCAGGCACACACAAATACACAGCCTGGAACACAATCGTTGTATGTAATGTAATCCCAGTTTGACATCAGACAGAAATCAATGACACCACTCTCTCTCCCACACACACACACACACGTTCGGCCACCCTATGGGCCAGTTTAACACATCAAGTGGATTCCACACTGCGTGTGTGTCTTTAACAAGTCAGTGGGGTCCAGAGCAACGATTCCAAGCAGCTTCCCCCAGCGCTTAATCTCTTTGTCTTTGCTCCGTCACCTCAGAACACTCAGCCTCCAACTCTTGGTAGAAAAGTTTTCTTAATAAGACTCTGTAGACCAACCTGCCAGTGACAAAGTTGTGACACAGTTAGTTAGTTACCTACTGCCACAGGTTGCAGTTTTTTTCCGATTGCTAAAACACAATTTTGCAAACTAGGCTGGTTTTATCAAAACACTAACACAATTCACCAAACTGCAAAATACCTCATATATCCTGCAAAATGAAGCACTGCAACCAAAATCAAACTTTTGCACCAGATGGCACACAGTTCATTCGTATTACAGATTTTTGCCTAACCAACTACACACTGTTAGGCAGAATGAAAAGCACTCTCATCTTTAGTATGCTTTGCCATAATACTACATACAGCTGAAGCGGACAATGCCTGTTTTCTTCTGCACACAAGAAATGACAAGAACTCTTTCTATATTTATTCATTTATTCTTTTCTGGATCCAGCTAAGCTGCTTCATTTGCGTGCAGGTAGAGAAATGGCCAGTGTGCTACGCTGGTAGCTCATTCCTCATTTCCTCATCTACCTTGTAGTAACATAGGCCTAGTTTTAGGGATTGAAGTATGGAGGTGATTTACAAGACTCATGTCACAAGATTGTCATGATTGTCAAGAGTGAGGATGAGATAACATGCAGCAAGGGGCCACAAGTTGAACCGCGGCAGAGCCTCTGTATATGGGGCGCATGCTAATTGGGACACTGCACTGAGGATTCATTTCGACCAAACCAGAGATTATTGTGGAAAGACAAACCAATACTGTTTGATGAGTTTAATTTAGTTCACATCCAGTTTGAATGAAGGGTGTTCTATGATAAGTTAATGAGGGAAATAAGCTTGTTGTCTTAACTTCAGAAGGGGTACAGTTATGTTTTTCTGTTTAGTGTGGAAAATAGAAGAGTATTTCATTTTGTGACATTTTGTGAGTTTATTTTGTTCATGTTTTACGCTAAAAGCTGACATATATCTCCCATCTGATACTACAGGGGCTCTCAGACTATCTTCTCTTGTCACTAAAAAGATGGCACGCAGCTGGTGGACATCTCTGCAACACAACACATAGACGTCTTTGACATATAGTCAACACTGTTTTTTCTCGCATTCTGTTGATAATGTTACTCACTTTTTGTAATGTTTTAAACTAAAATTCTGACCATATCTTACAATTTACCCCTTACCTCACAAGGTGGGGTAAAACATACACGTCTAAGTGAAGTGATTTGATTGCATGCATGTTAAAGTGTCCTTAGGCAAGACATATGCTGTGTCTCAATTCAGGGTCTGCATCCTTCGGAGGCTGCATTTGAAGGCCAATTAGGTCACTACGCCGCGCAAATGCTGTCCCAATTCGAAGTCGCCTCCAAATGCAGCCCACAAATGTGGCCTTCTTTTCCCTTTTTTTGGAGGATGCACCGCTGCTATCCTTCGTGGCCTCACATATCCCAAAATTCTTTGGGTGCCCGAAAAAGAAGAAAGAAAGAGAGAAAATGGCAACATCGTGTGGTGTAGATCGTCACTTTCGGGGGCCTGGACGGCAGAAATTGTGACCTAAGGGTAAAACATCTGGTGACGCAAGCAGGAAATGCTTCAAAGGCTAGACCGTCCCATTTAACAACGGCTGACGCGGTTAATAAGGTCTCTCCGAAGGACTCGCCTTCGAAGACCGCAAAGGCTGGGTCCTTCGAAGGATGCAGACCCTGAATTGAGACACAGCACTGAATTCCAATTTGCTCCTGATGGCTGCTCTATTGGTGTGAGTGGTTGTGTGGTTCCACATAAAAAATATCATGGGGTGCTTTGTTAGGGAGCACTGTATCTCTCCCAATCAGCAGGTCGACACCTTGGAACACACACTTTATAAGATTCCACTGCCATGCATTTTCATCCTTTTATTTATATCTCCCCCCAGCAGACTTTGAGTTTCCTGTGCAGTGACATCTAAACAAAGGTTAGGTTTAAGTAAAGAGCCTCACATGAATAACACCCTATCAAACCCTATCAAACCAACCATTTTCTCAACTTTATAGGCATTTTCCGTTGATCCACACTCTTCATCCACACACCTTCCGTCCAAACCTTCCATCCCTGCTTTAATCTTCTCCATCCTTTCATTCAATTGTGTGCATACCTCTGCGATTACTTCCTTTTTAAGGAAACATCTGGGGCTCTAAGTTGGTGCGGGTGGAACGGCCAAGGAGAGATTTGCCTACAGTGAGTTACCTCTTTCATCTGTCCTAGACCATACTTAAAGTGTCAGTATATTCAAAACTAAGTAGTTCTTATGACAGGCTGTCTAAAAGGCAAAAGTGTTTATAGTCTATAGTTGTGGAGAGAGGCAAGACAGAATGTGGTTCAAACTAGGATACACTTCAGGACAAACTCTTCTCTGTGTTTTACTCAGTTTTACACAGTGTGTGTGTGTGTGTGTGTGTGTGTTTGCTTGCTGTTTCTGCTGCTGTCAAACACTGTCTGACAAGCGCTCTGAAGCATACTGAGAACTCCAATGCCCCTTTTTAATCCGTGCTCAACAACATTCAGCTATCATTGTGTCGCGACTCCTTTAAACAATCTCTATTACTGTATACATGTAAGTCACTCTTGTGTGATATTGTGCAGACCAAAATGTACATTACTTCATTTTACAATCACTACAAAAGGAACAAGTGAAAACAAGGCAAACCAGAGGAGCAATCTTGTATCAAGAAAATCTATCTTTATTTCACCCCGTTGGCATTTTTCCTTGTCAGGGCAACGTTTTTACAACATAGTCAAAGATAAGATGACATGATTGATTGTTTTTTGTATCACGTCACTCTCTGGCTACTTTTAGCCCGAAGAATTCCTGGTCTTTATTTTTTGTTGCTGCCTTCACAGAATTCATAACAGTATTCATCATGTCTTATTTTTGATCTCTGACATTTGGCAAGATTGAGCTCAGACTGCACTGATTGTTTGATAGAGATTTGATAGCAATATGAGAAACGTAGGATTTGTTTTTGCCCCCTGTATCATATCTGAATTCGCCGCAGCATTATGGGATGACACAAGCCACACTGATAGGACATAAAAATAGGGGTAACGTTGAATGTACCCTTCGCATTATGACTTTCTCTGACTTCACATGACAGCAGAGCCTCCTGCTGCTCTACTATGTGGAAGAGTAATGAATTGCATGGTGATGGCTGCAGTCGTGCGCCTTAACCCGCTGGAGAGCAAAAAATATGTGGAGTTTAACTCAGATCTCATTTCAGGCTGGAGGAATGATGTACGCACGCACACAGTGAGCTGACGGCATTGCTTTTAGGTAAGTGTGTGTGTGTGTGTGTGTGTGTGTGTGTGTGTGTGTGTGTGTGTGTGTGTGTGTGTGTGTGTACAGGATGACGCAGAGGCACATCTTCATTGACCCTGATCCAGGTGAGAGAACTGACTGCGATTGTCTGTCAGCGTGATGAATGAACTGTGACGGCTGTCTTTACTGGCAGACCAACACTTGCAGAACTCCACCTCTCATCTTCCGTGAGAAGGTTTCCTCCTCTTTTTGTGCAGACAGCAGCTTTGGTGTGGCCAATAAGTCAGATCCAGTAATGAATCTCTTGGCTTTATTCACACTGGAAGAAAGCCTTGTCATGCTATAATAACCCACCCACGCTGTAAAGTAAAGTGGACCGGGCTAAAGTGGAGTCAGGCTTTCCACCCACAAAGATAAGAAAGACTGCTCAAGTCTCGCTTGAAGAGAAGTATAACTTATACTACTGATAATAACAGTAATAATAAAGTAATGACCCAATGGTTGATGCTGTCCGTCAAGTTGTACAACATATTAACAATGTAAAGTACTTTTTAAGGTAGCCTACTTGCTCTTTCCATTTTGTGCTGCTGCTCTCCACCATATGTTTCACTGACAAGTTGTAATTTTTACTCCACTACATTTATCTGACAGCTATAGATGGTCCCAATGAGACACACGTGCCCTCAGCTAGCGCCATTTTCCAGCATCAAGGGAAAAAGCAAAAAGCTATGGGAAAAAATGCAGAACTGTCAACTATAGTTCATTAATTCGGAAAAACCCTCAAGAGACCTGCCTCGTTCCTACAGCCCCAACCCCAAAAGAGTGGAGATGCCCTGTGAACCATAGTCAGAGACAGACTGCACTGTTGCGCCAATCCTTTTCGCTGTGTTGTAACACATGCAGAACGCGGCTTGACTTTGTCTCTTTAGAATAAGCAGGGACATCCTTGAAAAAAGACTTTGCCTGGATGGCATCATTCTGTTGCTCAAAAGCCTTTATGTTTAAAGGTTTGCGAGGCAGATCATGTGCTCACTGGTGGCAGGGTCTGCCTTTCCCTTGTGGGATTCTAATGTCCTAGTTAGTAAACAAAGGACACTTGATGTATTTGGGAGATTACAGATAAAACATGAGGCGGCTTCCATTAATGACTGTGGAAAGAGACATTAACGTAACTCATGACAGAGCACCTCCGACTGCAAATCAGTTTTTATGCACTTTTGTTGTACATGCTTAAATGATAAAGATTCTACGTTTAAATTCTTAAGAATTTTAGTATTCAGTCCAGCATAAAAGTTGACCACAGGGCGCGAACTGTTTACCATACGACTCTTTGAGATTTTCTAATTCTGATCAAACTCACACCGCAACCACCTCAGCACCCTGCGTTGTTCCTGGGGGCTGGACTAAACACACCTGCTGCGACCACCACCAGTATCCACATGGTGTCACCAATTCAAAACAAGTCTTGGATCTGTGAAATAGAAGCTAGAACATCTTTATTTTCAGTTATGTTACCAGAGAAATTAAAATCCTAATAGCACAGATTTTAATCGCCCAAAGTGTGCGCAGCTAGGCAAGAACAGCTCATTCCACTTCTAAGGAATATAAATGGAAGTGCAGATAAAATTTGTATACTCATAGTGAAGCATTATTTTGGGGAAAAGCATTTTTTTAATGTTGTATTGTACTTGCACATTATGATCCTGCTCCTTTTGAAGCAACATTATTTAGAAATTGGCATTTTGTGCGATTTGGCACCCCCCACAGTTTCTATTGAAAGGCACAATGCCATTAAAATGATTTTGAAGCTCTTATTTCCAAGGATAAAAAGTACATACTGTTCCTTTGAGACAAAGACAGGAAACAAAAGAACATCTGATCAATATAATTGCTCTCAATTATCTTGTTGTCCTTACTTTCATTTTTGGGATTCCGATCTGCCTTGGCTGCGTTTTGAAGTTACTTTCATGCACTTTTCATTTTGAATTCTTTCTGCCTTATTTGTATTCCCCTATTATTCTATCATTCCTTCTCCTCTACCCCTCGCTGTCTGCTACACTGACAAACTTCATCCTTTTCATCCACTGAACAAATGAAGAGCAGACAGCAGTCAACTCGGCTCTGCTGCTCATTGCATCGGGGGGGGGGGATGCATTATGCATGTTGTACAACTTCAAATGGTACACAGACAGGCGCAACTGTCATTTCACTCTCTCTCTTTCCCACACACACACACACACACACACACACACACACACACACACACACACACACGCCATCATGAACGCACTTATGCATTCAGTCAAATTGCTATTTACCAAAGGCCTGAAGCTAAAGTCTGAGCAGCTGATGGATGCAGCTGCCCCATAGCAACATGCCTAGCACTGAGTATGCTATAGAAGGGTAAACATGCTATCAGTGCAGTCACAAATATGCAACAGAGCTTCCACTTTCTGCATTTGTAATTTGTTTCTATTTCTTACGCGTTTGGTGTGTGTGTGTGTGTGTGTGTGTGTGTGTGTGTGTGTGTGTGTGTGTGTGTGTGTGATGGCTAATGAAGTGGAGGTGGGTGTCATCCTGTAAAACGGTTGTGGAATTCTGTGACAGGCGGTTGCACTGCATCATTTACCGCGTAAGCACCGGCGGTTATCCAGTCCTGATCGAGCTACAATGGCTGCTCATCAGTGCTCCCCTAATCCCTTTGCAAATAGTCTCTAATTTTATGAGGCTGACCTCTAAACACAAGCGCATACACACCACAAAGGAGCACTGTGACCCCTGCTGTGATAAGATCCCCCAGACAACCCTTGTAAACTCTGAATACATTCCATGTAAATCCTCAGACACACGCACACACATACACACACACACACACACACACACACCTTCCCGCAGAACAGAGTATGACATAACAGCTGATCATTTATTTTCAATAGTCTGTAAAGAATGCGCAGGAGAGGCTTGTTTGCTTTTTCGACTGACATGTTTACATCTTGTTACACCTGCTGGACCCTGATAGGAACTCTCTGACATTAATTCAGTCATAAAAGCAAACGCATGTTGTCAGGAGGATTTGTGGCTCTCTCGTGCATCCTAAGTGTCTTTTCCAGCGGCCATTTATCATCTCAGCCCTGCTACCAATACGCATTTGCTGTAGTTTCATGAATACAACATTAGTGGTTTGAAAAACAGCAACTGTTTACAGGCTCATTGAGTGGCTAAATGTATTGACTGCCACACAGAGAGGCTCTATTGTTATAAAATTGAATTCTGACCTGTGAGGTGAAAAGGTGAAAGCAGTAAATACAGGAGCATAGAAGGCCTTCCCGAGTGTCTGTTTCTGCATAAAATCAGTCTGCCTGGAGGTCGTCTCTGATTAGATAAGTGCCGAATGACAGACTGAGTGGGGGATAAAGCTGCAGTCAGTTCAGCCTGTTCGTGTAAGCCACCCACTGGGAAAGACCGCTCATATTACCCTCCTACTGGTACAGAAATAATAAATCAGAGCATGTGTGGATGGGATTTCCTGCCACTTGGCAAACGTTTAGGTGTTGATTTTTCTAATAATAAGCACATCATGATGACAAAAAACAAAACCAACAGTTCCTTTCACACCAGGGGCGCCGGCTTTCACCTGCACATACGGAGATGTATCTGCTGCAGTTTCTTTGTGGTTGATTTCAGACAAACAACAACGAAAAGACGACTGAACTGACTTCCACAGCAAGATTCCCACTGGAAAACAGTGTTAGCCTCCAATTCTAACAAATGAGAACACAACATTCTGTCAGCGCCTGGAAAATGTCTGGCTGCACCAAATATGTACACTAATGCAATGCCTGTTCAAAGGGGGCCAAGAGGTTGGTCTGCAGTACTGCTGATTGGAGCATTCGACAAAAGGCTCAATCAAACAAAACTACACCTGACACTGCTTTTTCGGTACTAAGCAATACGCCTGCCATGACATAGTTGCGCTGCAGACATAGGAGAAGACTTAGGTCAAGCTGCGTTCATGATACAAGAGTTCAGGGATCATTTGATTCTGACTCATCCCTCCCAACAATTTGAGGAGAAATCTGGTCCAGGTCCTAAATGGGTCAAGTGTTCGGCACAGACTATCTGGGAATGTGGAGGTGGGGTTTGCAGATCCAGGCTTAAGCCTCCTAATATCAAACACACATTTGTACTTTCAGAGCTGGACCACAACAACCACAGAGAGAGGCATCGTAGAGAAGCTCAGGAGAAGCTGAGAGTGCCGCCAAGCACCATTTAACACTCTAGCCCTTGAGGCTAACGTTAGCCAGAACACTACTGTTAACGGAAAGTAACTCTCAAGACTCACCTCCAGTAATCGCTGAAGAATAGAAAACCTCTGCTGGCCACATCTCCCATCTCATTTTGTTTACGTCTGCTTCCCCATTATATCACATGAGTAGGATCACATGTGAGACCAGCTTCAGTCTGCAGAGGCAGCAAACTCAGTGGTGTACACTGTTTCTCTCAAAATGTTTAGATTAGATATAATGTTTAGAACATGTTGCATGTTCAAATTGCATCAATTTTGACACTGCAATTTCTTGGGTCCTCAGCAAACAAACCTGCCAAGCGTGAAGTAGATTTAGAATAGATTTAGAATTAGATTTTCTGGATATGCAAATAACATTCAAACAGACAGGAAGAGCAGTAGAACTGCAACGATTATTCGCCAACTACTTTGATAAGTCCTTATTTCAGTCATTTTTAAGCAAAGATGTGAAACATTTGCTAGCCCCGGGTTCTTAAAGTGTAAGTTCGCCCAAAAACAATCATTATCTACTCACTCACACACATTGATAGCTGCTCCTGGCTAGCAACATGTGCTGTGCTTGCGTACAGTTTAGCCACTGACAAATTTGACTATTTTACCTATTTTTTTGCAGCAGGTCTAGTTCTTCCTGTTATTCTTTTCCAGACTCCTGTTTGTGTGCGTGTGCGTGTGTGTGTGTGTGTGTGTGTGTGTGTGTGTGTGTGTGTGTGTGCGTGCGTGTGTGTTTGTGTGTGTGTTTATGTCATTAAACCTTGGGATATGCACTAATGACAGACACTGTTAGCTTGGAGTCATAATCATTATAGTCCTTGTAATCCTAGCTCATGCTGATTTGAATAAATGTGTGGTTACCTGGATAACACCAAGAATGTCTTAATTATACGAGTCTGAGGGTTTCGTTCAAAGTGAGAGGAAACGGGAACTTGTGCATCTGTTATAGGTTGCATTATGGAAATTTGCCTACCCTCTGGATTACGTCATTTGTGACATTTGCACATACATACAAATTATGTACAAGGTGTATTACCTCACAGAGAGGTAACTAGTCAGTGTAAGTACATTTAATGGCTATCGCTCACCTCGGTTAATCTCTTTGCATCATTCATTTGTATGAACACACATCCGCTCATATCTTAAAATTATTCTCATATGTTATCATTCTGCCACCAAAATTGGCTTGATGCTCAGTTTTAACCTTTAAAATAATTTTTTAGATTTATTCTGATGCTTATGTTTTTGTTTTTGTTTTTTTACACTGATTCATTGTTTGATTACATCTCCCCATTTAATTTAAAAGACAGTGTCAACTACCAAGGGCACGCCGTAAAGCATAATGCATACAATCTCATAAATGCATCGTCCCTTTGTAACCTGTATGAGCGGCGACAGAAGGCCAACGACATAGTTTAGCCTCCCTTTTCCTGCAGTGGATGATGTTTGATGACTGCGCTTAGGTGAATCGCTGCAGTGGTAGGTGACATTGACCATCTTTAAAAATAATGGATACCGGATATTCCACACTGGAACAAATGGGAATTGTTGGCTGTCTTTTTAGCTATTGATTTACCCTGCATGCGTGTCAGCAGGGTTGTTCTGTCAGTTTGTAATGTGCCTCAAGTGTGGCACAAGCCCCCGTTGCATGAAAATAGATGGCACGGGGGTTAGAGTAGAGAAAGAGTGAGAGAGAAAGAGAGAGAGAGAGAGAGAGAGAGAGAGAGCAGAGCGCATTTCCTGCATACCTCTCTCTCGCCCGTTCTCTCTGTCTTCTCCCTCCCACTTTGGGCTTCTGAGCGAGAGTGCCTCACCAGCACAGCGCTCCTCTCTCTCTCCCTCTCTCTCCTCTCTCTCTCTCCCTCTCTCTCCCCTCTCTCGCTCTGTACCTCTGGTACTCTCTCTCTTACTCTCTCTCACTCAAAGGGGGGTATTCTCCGTAACCAGCTGTAGCTTAATGTGATCCTCATTTCTCATCACCATTTCATTGATGTTCTCTTTTTTTTCCCTGTTTTTTCTCTCCTGAATTAAATGACTCTTCTGCCTATGTCACAGCTAAAATCCAGTGTTTCGGATGCTACCAAGGTGCAGAAAGGGTAGAGGGAATGGAGAGGAACTTTTGCAATCTTTCTCGCCTTTCTCTTGAACCTAGACCCACTGGATTGGTTCATGTGCTGTTGAGACACAAGTCAACAATGGCAGGATTTCTGTTGTAGTGGATGACTCATTTAGGTTATTTTCCCCCTCGAGACTGCTGGATATAGATTTCTTCTTCATCTTCTTTTGTTCCACCTGCGTATTTCACCTCTCAGATACTCTGTGCAATCTGTGGGACTCTTATGGAGTGTGAAATTTCTACAGCAAGTGCAAAGTTTGGAGGAGCAAAGTGATACGGAGCATGGCTGATGTCACTGCAGTTGCGTGTTGAACTCTTTGGTCCAGGGAGGCAGACCAGGTAAGTCGCCGTCTGTTCTCATGCGTTAATTTATTCTGTTGTAACATTAATCATGTCTGATTTCATCTCTGCATGTGTTTGAATAAGCATTTGTGGCAAACGAAGAATACTTTCCTCAATGTTTCTGTCTGAATCTTGACAGCTTAGCAACAGACTGGATAAAGGGAGATGTCTGTGAACAAGTAAAAACTTCTCTGTGTGCCTTTAACAGTTGCATCAACTCTGACACATTTGGCTCATCATGAAATATCAGACCTGGGTGCTTGCACCACAAATAATTGCATTGGTTTGCCTGCTTACTCTCAGAGAGAGTAAGACAGAGCATTTTGTCATCAGCCTGCTGAAATTCTGCTGACGCAAATCATACTCAGATTATCACCCAGTGTGTGTAGCTCTCATTTCCAGTAGATTCCACTGTAAGATTTGCTAAATTTATCAGCTTTGTGTGATCGAAATGCAACATTCAGAACAGTTTGCTTTCTTAAATGCTTTCCAAACCTATCTTTGAATCAGACTCTGACACTCGTGTTCACACTCAGTCCAGACAGTTGCAGTACATTTATAGTCGAAGTACAATTTCAGTATTTATATGTTTTGATGTCTCACACTCAAAATGTTGAACTTTTTACTCCAGTATATCTCTTTAATAGGAAATAAAAATATGAATCATTTAATAAATTATATTTTATTAAAGGTTAAGCAACAGCAGTATGTCAAATATACAACTTTCTGGCTGCAACATTCAATTAATGTATAGACTGTTGCACCATGAACAGCACTGGTAGAGTGCATACCACTGCCAAGGCCCAACAGTCTCCTTTAATTAAATCAATCCTAATCAGGTACAAAATAGAATATATATATATCCTAGATTCAGATTTTTACTAAGATCAGTATCAAAAAGTACTCACTCATAGATACTTGCCATCAAAATATGCCCAATTATTTACATCAAGCACTAACAGTTAAGGGTCGCTCGCTGCTTCGATCTCATGTAGGATAAATCTGACAGGGGAAGTGAAAGGCACTGTTTGCCCCTTCCTCATTGCCACCGCACACGTGCCCTTGAGCAAGGCCCTTAACACCAACTGCTCCAGAGCATCTGCTGAGCAGATTAGACTTTGGTTGTACTGAGCAGCTTCCTAGTGTGAATGTGTAACTGTGTGAATGGGATCAGGGCGTTCCTGAAAAAGAGAGCATTGCCCTCAGTGAACTGGCCCTGAATAAAGGTTAGGAAAAAGTTTTATTTTGAGTGCAGGACTTTTGCTTGAAACAGAGTCATTTCACACTTTAGACTTGCTACTTTTACTTCTGTAAAATATCTGAGTACTTAATTACTGGACAGTGGCACAATGTGCCATCTAATAACCTAAGATCAGAAACAAAGATACAAACGCTACAAATCCTATTCCAACATCTCATTTTATGACCAATTTAGGAAAACTTGAATAACCTTGCAAGAAAACGGTGTTTAATATTACATTGACAGACATTTAGCTTAAGTGACATAAGAGCTTGAAGCTGTTTCCAGGCCTGCTTTCTAAGCGATGAGTGAAATGAGGGGTTTCATTCTCCTCACTATGAATGAGTGCCAGTAGTCAGAGGCACTTCAACTGAAAGACGAAGATTTTGCAATTGACTATTAGAGATGGAGCCTGAAAAGAAGCTTTCCATGGGTCGCAAGCTCATTAAGTACTTCCATGATGACTTCTGCTTCTCTCACAAATGGAGATTATAAATCAAATCAAATAGGCCAGTTTCTCCATTCAAATGGTATGTACAAGAATCAGGCCAAGTTAGAAGATAAGAGTTGATTATGAAAGGCTGTTTTTCTGTACAGTTGCTACCCTCACCCCTTACATTTCTCTTCCCATGCATCCAGATATGACCACAGTATCCATGGAGTCTGTAGGAGTCCTTGTGGAAAGGGGCGCTAATGCCACTGACCCCCCTCTGAACTCACATGAGGACACAGCCGCCAACTTTACCATCGGCACCATTCTCTCCATCATGTGCCTCGTTGGAGTCTCAGGGAACATCTACACCCTGGTGGTCATGTGCCAGTCCATGAGGACTGCAGCCTCTATGTACATCTATATCATAAACTTAGCTTTGGCAGATCTGTTGTATCTTCTAACCATACCCTTTGTAGTCTGCACACACTTCCTAAAGGGATGGTACTTTGGGGACGCAGGGTGTCGCATTCTGATCAGCATGGATTTCCTGACCATGCATGCCAGTATCTTCACACTGACAATCATGAGCACGGAGCGATACTTTGCTGTGCTCAAGCCACTCGACACAGTCAAGCGGTCTAAAAGTTACCGGAAAGCCATCGCTCTGCTGGTCTGGGTCGCCTCTCTCATCCTCACCCTACCGATGATTGTAAGCATTCAGCTAATGACACTGGGCAACAAGGCTATGTGCCAGTCCACCTTGTCAGCACTCTCCTACAAAGTTTACATCTCCTTCCTGTTTTGCACTAGCATTGTCGCTCCAGGACTGATCATTGGCTATCTCTACATCCAGCTTGCACGCACTTATTGGGTTTCACAGACGGAGACCTTCAAACAGACCAAGAAGCTTCCCAATCAAAAGGTCAGTGAATCACAAGATAGTGTTTCTGCCTCACTTAAAGGGACACAAGTTGTTCTATTTCTAACAAGCCTGCTTTCTGATGGTTCTTTTGGGGCTTTCCAGAGAAATATTCAGAAATTTCTGTAGATGTAGATGACAACCTTGCACTAAATCTGACAAGTCCTCCAAGTAAGAAGATATAAAATGTGTAATGTTGTCTTCCAGAACGACAAGTTGTGCAGATTCACGTATCTGATAACTTTACCTTAGGTTGCTAAGGTAAGGTTTTGCTTTGGTCAAAAAGTGCAATAAGTAAGACTGGTTGATTCCCAGCCCAACCTATCACCCAGAAGCAGTATTTGACTAAGTGCAAAGTGCCGCTGTTGGGAATGTGAATAAGACTCAATGATCCTCTGTCTTTCTACACATCGCTTGATCAGGGTAGGGGGAAAAATCATGTTTGGGGAAAAATAACTATTTGGATCAAACTGGGGAATGATCATGGTAACATGGATCCATCCACTTGACACATAATTTGTATCAGACATTCTGTTAATGTAACTTAATTAAACTGTGATTCTTTGCTCTTTTCTGTACATGCGACATCTATTGCATGTCTGTCCGTCCTGGAAGAGGGACCCCTCCTCTGTGACTCTTTCTGAGGTTTCTTCCATTGTTTTTTTACCCTGTTAAAAGGGTCTTTTTTTTCCATCAACATGCCAAGTTTTTCCTCACTTGAATCGAGGGTCTAAGGAGAGAGGATGTCGTTCACTGTACAGATTGTAAAGCCCATTGAGGCAATGTGATTGTGATTTTGGGCTATATAAATAAAATGTGATTTGATTTAATTTGATTTGAACTAAAAAATAATGCTGACTGTCTGTAAGAGGCAGGAAATTAACAGTGGTCCCCAGAGTAAAAGTCTGACCTTTAGTTGACCCACTCGATTACCCTAATCTCCTTTCCCAGTGGACTTTCTGAAGGAAGGATAGTCTCCCCTAAAGAAAAGCAGGCCCCGTTCTGGGTATTTCCTTTTTTGGTGAGCAGTATCACCCTAAACCCAGTCCCTTCAACTAAGCTAGGAATGTCAGCCTTAGGCACATCCATGAGGTAGAACCTGATGAATAGACAGAAAATTAGGCAAGCAATTAGGCAAACAAACTCACAGCACCGAAAATCCACTCATCAAGGCTTCTCCTTCTCCTGTAGCTCATAGGTTTTGACATACTGTCTCACAGCTATTGTTTGACCTCCTGTTTTGGCAAAGGTTTGCCAACAACTCTATCATCACATAAGACAAACAGTTGCTATGTCCAGAGTGTAGGATTTTAGAGAAGAAATGTCTTATAATATTGATAATCTCTGCAACTCTGCAATGTTTCTACAGTAGCCCAGAACAGACAAACCAAACTCTGACTTCAGGAAGGGCCTTTGACATTTTTACGCTTGGAACAGAAGGGTGAGGGGAAGGGTGTTCAGTTGGTTGCAATCTGCAACCTCACCACTAGATGCCATAAATCCCACACACCAGACATTCAACAGTAGATGACAGCCGCTGCATCAGTTTGTCTCTCTGCAAAAACACCCGGTTATCTATGCCCTCCCTGCCACTGCAGCGTTTTGTATTTCCCATTCCCCTTTTGCTTTAACATGCTGAGACAAAACCGTTTCCAATTTGCTTCATAGCAGGGCTGAAAGCGGCTTCATGTGTTTTATCAGTGTGATAACTAATGTGAAGAACACTGCCTCAGTTGCTTTCAGTACTCTTCATAGAATTTACTCCGACCTTAGAGCTAGAGGGAGTGGAGACAACCCGACTTTTAAACCCAAAACAGCAGCTTGCTACAGGAATAATTTATTGCTCTGTCCCTACGGCACTGTGATCATGCTGGGGTAGAGAGGCAGGTGTTAATAAGCCATCATTTTTATTCAATATTTTGTTGGATTTAACATTGATGTACCACTATCCGATGCATTTTGATTCTCCTTAATGGTAAATTTCTGTGGTCTTTTATCCCTGAAGGTGCTGTACCTGATCTTCACTATTGTGCTCCTTTTCTGGGCATGTTTCTTGCCCTTCTGGATCTGGCAGCTGCTGGGTCAGTTCCACCCCTCACTGTCCCTGTCCACCAAAGCCAAACGCAACATCAACTACCTTACCACGTGTCTGACATATTCCAACAGCTGCATCAACCCTTTTCTGTACACGCTGCTGACCAAGAACTACAAGGAGTACCTGAGGAAGCACAAGCGGTCCTGGTCAGCTGGCAGCTACTTCAACAGGAGGAGTCGCTTTCAGCGCTCACCACGCAGGTCACCATCTTCCAGCAGTCAGCAGTGCACCGAGAGCTTTATGCTAACGCACACAGCCTCGCTGCGAGCACATAACAGCAGTTTGTAAGGTAGGAGCAGATTTTTTCTGGCTAACATTTGTAATTTTGTGAGCTGATTAGCAGCAACAAAAGACAATCTCTAAAATACAGTCTAAGCCTTGAGCCTTTTTTCCCCATCGTTTTACTAACAAGTATGTATCAACAGTGTGGGAGCCAGCAGAAGCTTTAGACTTAGTGGCTTTGTTGGAGTTTTATCAGAGGAAAGTCTTGTTCTGATGGGCTACGTGACTTCAGATGGCATTGAATTCTGGCCCCCTGAGGACGTCTGTTTAGGAATCCTACTTCCTGGTATGTAGTGTAAACATGGCCAAGTAGGACAACTGGTGCCTCTTGATGTTTATGTATGGAACTGGGTGAGCCGTTGAAATATGTTGGCCAACAATAAATATTCCATTGAATGACAGCAATTGGATTAATTGAAAACCTTTTTGTTTCACTGGGTTTCGGAGAACGGTCTTGCCCTGAGGGGTACAAAGTATAAATGAATCAAACTCATGTTTTATATAAGTATATATATAATATAAATTATATATATATAATTTGCTTTACTCGCTAGTGGTGTACACTGGTCATCTTTGTCAGTCAGTCCTCTCCCTCTCTAAAATTGAAGTTGGAGTGACAGCACCCTCCGAATCCAGACACAAAGCACATAAAACACATATAGTAAAATTGTCAAAGCCTAATAAATTCCATTGGCATTTGTAAAAACACAAATTTGACACAATGATTTCAAATGAACGCTTTTACAAACACGATTGTAATTTTTCTGTCTCTCCTCTTCACAAACATTAGGCAGTCTTCTGAGCTGTCAGTTTTATTGTCTACATTAGCTGACTAAGTCACTACATTTAAATGTGAAGTAGAATGCTCTTGTTTTTTATAGAGTGCTGAGCTAATTTACTCAGAAGTTGACTTTGCTCTCATTCGTTTAACATAAAAGAGTTCTGGAAGAACCTCCACAACTATATTGCATTATTTCATCTGATTCCTATCATGTAGAGGTTTTATGAATGTGTTTTTGTAAGGCACCTGGTGTAGACCACAAATGCAGACCTTAAGTTTAATTCATGAAAAATAATCAACATTTTGATCACAAACCCAAATTGGTCCATAAGAAATCACAATAAGACATTATCCTCAAATCATGGTCTTTGGACTCAGGCCTACTTTTTCTATTGTCAAACATTATGGGATCTATCGTATTGTTGAATGCTTTTCTACCAAGGTACCATAAGTATACATTTCTGGATATTTCTAGTTTATAAAGCTAATGCACATATACATTATCCATGAAAGACTTAATTCTACAAGCGCAGTCTCAAAATGTAGAACATTCAAAATAATATGGAAGTCAGCCATGGGATTTCATGGGAAATGGGAAATTAGCTTCTATTACCTCAAGAAAGCTATAATGTAACTCTGTTACTGAAATATTATCCACTAAAGTTGCTTGATATTGCCTCAAGAACCCTTCTCCTCATTTTTCCGGTCCCTATTCATTAAATAATAAGCTTTACATTTTTGCCAGATTATGCCTTATTTAAATTTTTAACAGACAGAAGTTTCTCTTTTAACAATCCTGTTACTGTGTTCAGTGATATTTACTTATGTACAGTATGTCCCTCAGTGTATGACTGTATCATACATTGAAAAGGTTTTAGATGATGGTCAACATGTTCCTTTCGGTGAAGGCTGCCTGTGCAGTGGAGGGAAATGGAGGGTGAGGAGCAGGGAATGGGCAGAAGTTGGTAGAGAGGGCTGGAGTGACAACACACACACACACACACACTTTCCACTAACTTGCCACTTAGGTTTTGTAGCACAGCCGCATTTCTGTCATGCTGCGAAGAAGCCAGCTGAAACACAGCACAGAATCCTTTTGCTCTTTTGCAGATGATGCGTCTGTTCAAATGAATATGGATCCTAACTAAATCCAGATTGACACAGCAGGATATAATGGTTGAGTGTTTACCTTCCTCCCCCCATAACATCTCCAATAAACCTATTTTATGTTCACTATTCTTTCTAATTCATCCCACAAGAGGGGAAAGAGGGAAAATCCGATATTTATCATCCTGCTCATAACATTGCACCCAGCTAATATATTGGTAGTGCTTTACCTTTGATTGCTGGGTGGTGTGTGTCCAGGCTGCCTGCAGAGAGAAAAGGAGTGGTGAGTCATATATTACTGCTCTCTGCCCCGGAATACAATATGCCGAGTGACATCTCCCATAATTCACAGGGCAGAGAATATGGCTCCATATGTGTCCCCGCACGCACAGAAACACACACGTGCGCAGGTTTTCCCCAATAAACTATGTCCAGTGTGTGCGTATGCTGTACTGACACACAGTCTTGTCAGTGCTGGGCAGTGACGCATTACTTAGTAGCACATTAAAGTAATGTGATTTTTCCAGTAACATGTCGTTGGCTATCTATGCCGTCTTACCTGGAAGTTGTTGAAAGCTGATATGTTTTCATCCCTGTGTGTTACAGACTGTGGACGCTATAGTGTTGTGGTAGGCAGCAAAATTGAAGAGCTCCAATGTGCTTACTTAGCTGGCTTGTTAGCCACTAGTTAGCCTGCATGTAGAATTCAGCCCATTCAGAGTTGGAGGTGAACCTTGCAGCTTCACTGCGGAGGGAACTTCTGCAGAGCTAGGTTGATGGCTTCTAAAACCATTTTTTTCTCATTTTCTCCTATGTTTCCGATACCTGATGTAATGCATGGGTATGGAGGCATTGGGCTTTTTAAAGGCACCTTTAACTGATCTTTGTCGCGTAATATTCCTGAATAGTCACCATGAGTACCATAGCTCTCTCTGACACAAAAAGGACTCTTGGTAAATTTGCAGTACATCTGAAATATACTGTTCATTTATTCAGAGTGCGAGACACTCGTGGAGAGGCAGACCACAAAGAGCAGTCATTGTTTGATGAACAGTGGAAATGGCAGTCTGGGTAAATACAGTAACTGTGAACTGATGGGGAGAATTAATAGAAATAATTCAATGCAGATGAGAAGAGAAAAGTGAGGTGCTTGTGTGTTTAATGATAGCTAACTGCTAACAGGCTCTGTTTCTAAAACTTGTTTTCAATACTATATACAATAGTATGTCTAATCTCTTAGCTCTTGCATTTACTTACATTTTGTATTTTAGTACATAGTTTAAACAGTATAGGAACCTAATTAAATACATTTACTTAGGTAGAGTGCTGAAATATAATTTTGAGGTATTTGAACTTTGAGTCCATTTTCAGTTACTTTTTATCATCAATATACAAAGAGATGTTACATGCAAATGTATTGCATGTCAGTCCGTCCGGTTTCTTCCATCTTTTTTTTCTCCCCCTGTTAAATTTTTTTTTTGTTTTGTTTTTTTTTCTCATCACGGTAAGTTTTTCCTCACTCAGAACAAGGGTCTGAGGACAGAAGATGATTGTACTTTTTACTACACTACATTTATTTAATGACTTTAGGTACTCGTTACTTTGCAGATTCTATGATAATGTTCCATCGTTTTAAAGGTCCCATATTATGAAAAACACGTTTTCTCTGGTCTCTACATATATAAACTGGTCCTCCCTGAGCCTGCCAACTCCCAAAATGAGGAAAGCAAACGATTCCTGCATGGTCTCTGCAGCCCACCCACTGGTAAAACGGGGCTCCTACAGGCTGTTCAGATTCAGCTCCATTCATTACGTAATGAAAGGAGTCATTTTCATAGGCAGGCCTCCTCTGCGCGGTGAAATCCGAGATGGGGCGTCCATCTCTGAGGTGAAGTTCGGTGTGTCCGGCGGTAAGATAGCAGTGTTTCACAATGTCGTCGCTCAGAGCTAGACACGCAAATTGCTCTGTTGTTGGTTGTAAAAATCTACATCAGTGCCTGTATTCTGTCCCAGCAACAGAACAACAGAAGAGACAGTGGTTGTGTTTCATTTTTAATGTCAACGTGCCGACTGCGGTTCATGTTAGCTTGTATGTGTGTGCTAATCACTTCACATCGGACTGCTTCAGTAACGATGGTCAGTACAAAGCTGGCTTTGCCTCGACACTGACCTTCGTAAAAGGATCAGTCCCAACCATACTGGACCCAGCAACTGCACCCGAGCCACAGGTAAGTGTCGTCAGTATGGTGAAGTCAGCTGGAAATTGGCTAATTAGTTAGCTCTGCTTCGGTCCGCTATGCAATGGCGTTTGAAGTAAGTTTAATGTTAATAATATTACGATGGAGCTTGGTTGTCACAGTAAAAAGTCTGGAAATGTGCAGACTGGAGACAGAGACGATGCGAACAGTGTCCAAGAGTTTGGAGACTCTGTTGGAGACAAACACAGCTTTCGCTAGCTGTTAGCCATTAGCTACATGGTAGTAACTGTAACAATACATGCAAACAAACTAACATTATTCAGACACACTAACCATTCTGAAACGTCCTGCTGCAGCCGCAGAGTCTGTATTTCTTCAGGTCCGATTCTGGCTCAAACTGGTTTGGATGAACGACAGCATCTTGGCGAACCATAATGACACATCCACCGTAAACATTAGCGCCTGCTACCGCTAGCGCAAGCGACATCGTCTCCCTGAGAGGGGCGTGTAGCAGGCAAGCAGGTGTTGACAGACGGAGCTCATTAGCATCTAAAGGTGCAGGCACAGAAACAGCCTGAGCGACTTTTAGACAGCTGAAGTTCAGGATCACGGATGGGTTTGGGGCAATGCATTTCGAATACAGTGTTGTTGGACCTGTGTGAAATTGATGAAAACAGCTGTGTGAAATTGATGAAAAACAGTATAATATGGGACCTTTAAATTAATTTCTGTTACCTGCAGTTCAATAAATAAAACACTGAATCCGATAATCGGCCTGTGTAAACATATTTACAATTAACTTTCGCTTGACTTTTGACACTTAAGTACATTTATTGCCAGAAAATTACTTTTGATACTTAGTGATAATGGAACATAATATCATTACTTTTATCAATTTTAAGTATGGCATCTTACTTTTTACAATGCCGATTTGCATCAGATCATCAGATTAGATTTATAAATGCACACTAAAGTAATGCAACATATAATGTATTACCTACCTTTGCTGTTGAGTAAAGAGTCAACTAACATAAATACTTATTCAATGAGTAAACTGCAATATGCATTTGATTACAATTTTCAGTTGACTTCTTCAATGCTGTTAATTTTAGTCACATATTAACTAAATTTGCAGAATGACTGCACTGCACACATACATATCAGTAGAGGCTCTGATATGTACGGATCATAAAAGATTTTGAAGGTTGTTGCTCAGCCCAGTCTCTCGTCTATAAGTAATCACAGTCCAGTCTTATGTGCTTTGATTTAGACCAGCAAGGGGCGAACATTAAATTGCGGTTTAAATTTACCAGCAACAATATACACCACACACTTTTAATTATAATGCCATATAAACAGTTTATGTGCCCTTGGGAAAAACAGTGTGATTTTGTAGTTATTCCAAACATGACAACACGCCAGCTGGAAAATCTGCTCATGTGCTTTTATGGCAAGGGATATGAGAGGCAAAAAAAGGAAGCCATAATATCAAACTGAGTCCGTGGATTGATTTTATATCATTCCACAGTGGAATCACCGCCACAGCGATAACTACCTAAGCAGATAGAAGCAAAGATTACACATTACAGTCTGTGAGCATGAAGCAATAATATAATTTGCTCTATGTGCGCAATGAAAATGTGTCTTTTCTCTGTATGATAGATAAAAGTTTAGCTTATAAAGTCTTATAAAAATGTATAAAAACCTCTTTCACATTTGGGTCTGCTGACTATAGGTGACTGTTGGAAAACTGTGCATACAAAGGCCGGTTAAAGAGATTTTATCACAGTGTCTTTGGAAAATCAGTTTCGGAATAAATGAGCTATTGGGTCATGAAAATGGAGTTATGCATTTTACTTCCAGTCTGCTCTCTTAAAAAGTATTTAAACTGTGCACCTTTCTTTCTTTTTTATTGGTTTCCACACATATGTAGCATTGCCTTAAGTGGATTTTAGTAAAAGAGCCCCTTGACTATCCATCAGTGCTGGCTTATACGATTCTGTGCTAAATTCTAAACTGACCCATAAATGTTTCCTCAGTGAAAAGTTTCAGACTAAACTCATGATTTACATGGTGACGGCTGCTTGGCAGGCTATGTGGAAGTGCCCCAACTCCTATGCAGGCTGATAACATCCCGTTTTTATTGTAGCGCAGGCCACACCAGGAAGCAGCCAGTGGATGTAGGGACGGTAGGAACCATACATTTTTAGCAGTCGTTGTGGAAAACATGTACTGTATAGCCCAGTTTTTATGGGTTGTGGTTTAATATTCACCGCAGAAGCAGCAAGGGCATATGGAATATCCCCTCTGACAAGCATAATTATTCCTTATATAGGATAAATATTCCCCTCACACACAGGACTGCTCCGAAATAGGTTTCTCTGGGATAAAATGTGATGAGGACATTTGTTTAGTTGCTTTGGCATTACCTGGTCCTATCCATGGCAACTTTGTGCACTGGTCAATTATCTACGTAATAACAGTGTCTGGATAAAAACCACAGCCTGGTGTGTTAAAGCATAGAGAGATATTCACATAATCTGTGCCTTTATGACCATGAATAACCATTTGTGTATGACATAGCACGTTCACAAAACAGAGTAATATATCTGATATTCCTATTGTCTTTGTGACAGGTCTAAACGCTTGCCCTTTTCCTCAGAGATAAGGAGAGGAAATTAGTCAGCGAAAGGAAGTGGGAATTTAAATAAAAGAACTGATTCTCCAATAATACTTCTCTCCGTGTGTCAGCTGTGTTTGAATAGAGGAGGTGAATAATTCATACAAGACACTAAACAAATCTCGAGTTTATTGCTGGTCATAACTTATTCAGGGGTTTAGCCAGATAGTGGTTATTGTAGTCTTTTTATTGCTATTCTGATTATTGTTCTTGTTCATTGATGTAGTGCTGCTGAGCATGTTGTTTTAATGTTTGAGTCTTTATATGTCGTGCTCTATGCTGCAAAACAAAGAGAGATAAAAAATGAACCATACAATAAACCACTTGTACATGACTATATTTTATTAATCAACTTTAAAGTATTGTATTTCTGTGGCAATAAATGATGATTTTGCTTTTAGGAAGAATCCTTTGCAGCACACTAGCTATTAAGAAAAACGAAATATTTATTAATAAAAGTTGGAGGTGCAAACTGTCTGTTGTTCACTCCCATTCACTACCATTTATGGTCTGGACTGAAATATCTCAAAAACTATCAGATGTTCCTTATTAACATTTTGTACAGACCTTCATGGTCCCCAGAGGGTGAAGCCTACTGACTTTGTGATTTTCTAACAGTTCCTCTAGCCTGAAGAGGTCGAAGTTTTCCATCACCTCATTGATGGACCATCACAATGTCAAACTCGCATCATGATTCAGTGCCATCTACAGTATATTTGAGCGGCCCAGGTGTTGTATTAACGTCTGAATGTAAAAAATATTGTCATTTTTTCCATTGAACTAAAGGATTTTAAATATGTTAATTATAGTAACTAAACATCCCTTACTCATTTTAAATAAAAGAAGAGCTACATTTTAAATCACAAAACAGACAACTTTTGAAAAAGTGGCCTCTTACAACTTACAACTTTAAGATGAACAATCTCAACACATGTTAACACCTGAACAGCTTGTATATACTTCACCTTTCTTTTGGTCAAATGTTTCACTCCCCTACTTTCTCTCTCTCTCTCTAGAGAGAAAAGTGAACTCTTGCTTTTCTAGCTTTTTTGTCAGGATTTTAGTGTTGGAATGATGTCAGGCCAGGCTCATTCACACGTGTAGCTGGGACGATATCTTGTTTTGATAACGCTTATAGTGCATAAAGCATTTTCTGTGCTCTTAAATTCTGATTGGAGTTGGTAGGTTTGTTGTCTCTTGATGGCGATTCACACTCAGTTTTTCCACATTTTTCCACTCACTTGAGTTCCCCTGCTCGTCAAGCGCCTGCAAATGCTCTGATTTGATTGGCTGAGTGGCCTCATGTGAGATGATTTACAACACATGCAATTGGTCTTTTTCCAGGTGCTGCTAAAACAGTACCGTAAAGATTGGAAAAGCTGCAAAAGTTAAAATTGAAATACCATCAAAACTTAATAATCCTCAATATTTTATCAAATATGGGTCATGGTGTGGATAGGACAGCGTCGGGGCCGGACCCAGACTGCGGTCCGCCTATTAGTGACCTCTGGTACAGACAGTCATGGTTCCCCTGAGGATGAAGCCTGCAGATTTTGATGAATTTTCTGCAGCATGACCAGCGGGTCGAAGTATTTCATTTAGTCAGTAAAATATGACATTACAATGCAATACACAGCTCTACATCATATGCTATTCACCAAATGTTTTTTTTTGTATTATATATGTATTATATATATGTTGCCTGTGCAAGCAGTTCAGTATTAACCATACTTACATTCTTATTGTTAAGTAGCAACCTCTCTTGGGTGAATGAGGGAAGAAGGAACTGAGGTGATGTTATAAAAGAGGCAATAAAGCCAGCACAAGGCAGAGGTGGTTGGAGAAAAAAACAAGATTTCAAATCAGAAGACTGCTGTTGTAAACATAAACACAACTTAGTCGTTTGTTTAACTTACATAACATACTGAAAATACGTTATGTATTAAAAATATGGTTTGCATGACTTATGTGGTGAAACCTTGATATTTTCCTAAATCTAAGTTGTTTTGTTTGCTAATCCTAACCAAGTACTTTCTGTGCCTAAACCTAACCAAACCGCTCTGATATTCTGTTCAAGTTCACCCTGTTGCTGGTACTATCCAAAATGTTCATGTTTTTGTGGCCTAGTTATCACACATACGTCTTGCGGACATTGGTGTGATGAATAGAAGTCTACATCATGGCAACGTCTTCCTAATTAGCAAATGACCACGAATGTAATTTTGAGAGACATTGGCAATTAACTTTTTCAGTCATTTAGCTACGAGGATTTATTGGATAATTCACCACTGATACCAAGTGTACAAAAGATGATCACATTTTTTTTGCTCGAAAGATATTAGTTAAAAACACTAGAGAATCTCAGTTAAGTTTTTTTGGAGCCAGTTCTTACCCGAGGCCTTTTACATTGCAGAATCGGCAGATAATGAGTGTGGTATGACCTAGATATTCATGAAATACTATCTGACACAGTCCTGCAGGTCTGGTTTATAAACTTAAACTATTGACATGACATGAGTGCAACATTGACTGGAAGAGTATGACTCGTGAGACTGAAGTGACACAATCCAAAACATCACTTAACTGGAGAATATGTATCACTCTGTTGTTGGAACTAAACACTCAATCCACTTGCAGTTGCAGTCATCCACAACAGCTGCAGAGAGCACTTCTACCAGATGACAGTTTGGCCTGTTTTGAAGTTGCTCTCGAAATCAACATTAATTCGTAACAGCTGCAATGATCTGCCTGCAGTGGTGTTTGTCATTTTAACCGGGGAACGCAATGGTCATCACCACTTAGAAAGAGGCTGCCAGCTGAAAGTTTTGTGGTGCAGACAAACTAACATCTGAGGCAGACAGACACAGTAGAGTTCACTGAAGAAAGGATCAGATATTGATCAGCTTTCTTTAAACTGATACTGATCCATTAATATATGCCAGAAATGTAACATAAAATTAACATAATTTTCAATTAGTCTCATGTTCCTGCTCTTTGAGAACAAATATATAATATAGAAGGCTTGGTTAGAGTGTCCAATTTAGAGATTACCACAACTGGTGACATTCCCATCCACAACAGCAGTATTTTGTGTTTATTGCTAATTAACAAATGTTAGCATGCTACAAGCTAAACCTATGGTGAACGTGATTTATGTTATTACTGCAAAACATTAGCATTTCTAGCATGCTGACTTTAACGTTCAGCTCAAAACACCATTGTGGTTAATTACAACCTCACATATTCTCAGATAGATGTAGACTCTTTTTGTTGATTTGAGAAGTATGTTTGTTTGGTTGTCAGCATCTATCAGGAAGGCGATCGAATGCCACAGCTTCATAATGTTCTGTGCCTACTTGCAGCTGTGCACAAATCTTACCCCATAAATATCAAACCAGAGAAGCCTTGACCGCTATTAGAGCTGGCCACGGAATAATCATTCCCTTACAGACCAGACATGCTCCATCTTTAATTATAATTGCTTTAATCCCATGTCTAGAGCTGCACATGTTAGCCCCACTTTAAAGCTACCCTCATCTGTCACAGGCTGTGCCGGAGCATGTTATAGAAATATTGATAGAGGACTCATTAACTTGTAGCTTTACGCTCATACAGCTTCCATCTCAGCTGCCAAATGAAATGGTACTTGGACAGAGGTTCCGTTGGCAGAATCAAGCAGAGTTCACCTCTGCAAAGGTCATCCAGTGACACACACTAACTCATTCTCTTTCACTCATGATGGTGAAAGGACTATTGATCGCCCGGCCAAATATATGATAGCTGATTACATTGACTTGGCTCATTTTGGGAATTGGAAATGGGAATTGCTATTCTCTTCTCCTATGTGATAGGAAGCTTTGCCTGTAATACCTAAAGGCTGCATTGTCTGGAAAAGTCCCCGGTGTGATCAATAAGCACTCTGACTCACCCTCCACTGCTGTTCTTCAAGATTATATAGGGGCTGGGATTGATCGAGTGGCCCCTTATGTTAGCAGGGTTCACGTTAATGCTCCGACCCTCATTTAGAAAAGTCTTAAGCTGATGAAACATTCTCTGATGATTTGATGCACACAGATGTATTACATATACTTTTTTTTTTTTCCTGGGTCACACTGTACTCTCATTAGATTAGAGCACATGAATTATAAAGGGAGCTCATGCATCATGTTTCTGTTCCTTCACAGATTCCAGGCAGACAGAATTGCGAGTGAAATGACAGTTTGTGCAGAGTTCAGCAATGCAAGCAGAAAGGCGGCGATGATAGGGAATTCAAGTGGGTGACAGCATTTTATTTTCAGCTTTGTTTTGCGTCTTCAACATTTTTAAATATACGCACTTTTCACATTTAAATGATACGCAATACGTCATTATGAAAGTTATGAAAGAAAGTTATGAAATGCATAAAACAGCAGTTTCCTGCATCTTGTTACATTTAGCTTCTGATTCAATCTCTGGCCCCATTGAGATCCAGCAGAAACTATTTTCCTGGTATCTTTTGTGTGTGCCCGTGGCTATATTAATCTTTCAGGGGAGGGAATGGGCATTTTGTTGTGCCCCCACTGATACCCCATCCCCAGTGCAGTGCATGCTATACACAAATATTATAGTTACCCAACCCAGGAACCAACTAGTGCTCGTACACTTGCTTGGCTGCATGTTAATTTGTAAGTCAGTTTAATTAAACACAAATGTAGTTTGAAATATGTACAATGTGTACATAATGTTGTAGCATGCCAACATTTGCTAGTCAGTGTTACAGGCAATGCATAGCTAAGACTGATGGGAATGTCATTCATTTTGCAGGTATTTAGATTGTCACAACATGATGTGCATCTGCCATCTTAGACATCTTAGACATACAGCAGCAACACACAACCATATGCATAACTAAAGTAAAACCAGAAATTGGTTAAGTTAGTTTGTTTTTATAATTACATGTGCTGTCCGTGGTTGCCTGTTGTAGTGTAGTATATTTTTTGTAAATTTTTTGTATATTTTTTGATGTAATTAGTACACTTTTTTGATTTACTGCAGTCATATTTCTGGTTTGTCCAAAATGGTTGACACACCCGCAAATGCATTGCTCAGATTGGGCAGCACCTCACATCGGGGAAGATCATGGTCCCTTGAGATTGCTCCCTTGGGACTTCCTCTTTCAACCTTTACCTCAGTTCCTCATACTTCTTGTTCATTCTGATTTAGCTCTAGAGTGTACAACTTTAGTTTAAGGTGTTTGAAAAGCTTTAGGAGGCTCTTGCTGCTTGCCCCATTACAGTTTTCGAACCCCTTCAATTGAGGTGGTGAGAGTAGACTTCACTAAATTTGCATTTAAAGGGGCAATATGTAAGAATTGTAGTTAAAAAAACATAAAAACTTATATTATGAACAGAAAGTGAAGAAATAACAAATTTAACATTATAATGTCTATGTATTGAGATTCTGTTGAAACTAACAAGCTAACATGCTAAACAGCTAGCCCATCCTGGTTCAAAGCTCCTGTGCAAGCAGTGTAAAAACAAACACTGCCCCTTATTTGCTATTTATCGATGCACACTTTACCTTTTAAGGATCCCTAGGGGCCCAGGGTCGCCTTCTTTGCCCAGTTGGTATTCCAGCATTAGCAATCAGATAAGGCTGCTGAATAAGCCTACTTGCCTGTGCCCAGACCATATTAAACCTTAATGGAAAAACTTACTGCACTGTGACTGCATGGGCCCAGTAAAGCACATTGAAGGCAGGGAAAAATCAGACCTCTAGCCGCTGACTCTTTCCTGTCAGAAAAAGAGGGCTTTTGAACATGGTGGCTACAGTGACAGGAAACATTTTTTTTGTTCTTCTTTTTTTGGAAGCTTCTACAAGGATTTAGAGCTTCTGCAATATGGACGGAGGCAAAATGAAGGAACAGAGATAAGAGTGAGAAGAGGAAAGATAGAGAGGGTGTGTGTGGGGGGGATGGATGAGAAGGATCAGTACCGGTGAACCCTTTTCTCATTTGTTCTGCTGTCATGAAAAAGAATGATGTAAAATGAATGGAGAAGGCCAAAAATAGATTCAGTGAGAAGACAAGAAAATAGATGGAATTTGTATGTCAGTGATGAACAGAAATGCTGGCATGCTATACATACATGAGACGGGTAAAAGTATCTGTGTGTGTGTGTGTGTATTTGTGTGTGTGTGTGTGTGTGTGTGTGTGTGTGTGTGTGTGTCTGTGTGTGTGTGTGTGTTGAGCGATGTGACTGAACCGGGACAGCTGTGTGTGTTTATAGTCCTCAGGTCCTGGGCTGCACACATGCTTGTAAATACTTATCCTCTGACCCCGAACAAAAGTGTCTGGCATCTGTGAACAATTTTGCATCTCGGTTCGGGGGGGGGGGGTCATTAAACCACTTACATAAGCAACACAAGACATTAAAAATCAGTCCCGTGCTAATTCGTGCTAATTCGTGTTAATCCGCGTCTACTGTATTGAACACCTCTACATCCTGCTGCTGATTTTTGTTGACATCTGCCCCTCCCGCTGTGTCTCTTCGTGCTCCTGTCCTGTTACAATAATGGAAATGTTTGCGCATTTTTCACAGAGGAGGAGAATGATACAGGTCACGATGTTCCAATGCACGGATCCGTGACGGAAATTTAACATTTTAAGAGCCATCCAGTCTCCCTTTGCTTTTTCCAAACAGGAATTGTGAGATGAACTGTGAAGATTCTCGCTGCAGCGGTGTCAATCAATATGAATTACCGTTGCACCTCACAACAGCAGGAAATGGAACTGCAGAGCCATCATTTTTCTATGTTCAGGCTGTCCTGCTGGGATGGCTGCTGACCTTGTAAAGTGAGCTATATGCCTTTTAAAACAACTGCACCTGATTGATTGGGCAGTAGCACCACTGATGGTAAACATTTGTAGCATCCAGTTTCTTCTCCCAATCCTCAAACTGCCGAATCCAAACAGAAGATGGAGAACAGAAACCGAAGATTGATACTGGATCATTCAGCAAAACCCCAGATAAAGCCAACATTTTAAAGGGACAGTTCACCTCCAAATCAAAAGTGCATGTTTTGCTTATTACCTGTAGTGCTATTTGTCCATCTAGATTCTTTAGATGTTTAGGTTTTGGTGTGAGGTGCTCGGTTTTGGCGATATTGGCCATAAAGATCTTTGCCTTCTCTTGAATAAACTGTAACAGAACTAGGTGGCACTTGGCTTGACGTGGCCCCTACACAACAAAGCTGCACCTGAACACATCTCAAAGACTACAGCTACAGATGTTCTGCACCTGCGTGAAAAGAAATACCTCTCTGCCGATGTGCAAACCGTTGCTATGATCAAGCAGTAATTTTTTACACAACCCTTGCTAACATAGCCACTTCCAACCGAGAATATGTCTGATAGAAATTTGCAAATGACACTTGTGACGAAAGAAAGATAAGGAGAAGCTGCACTAAAGGGGTGATATCATGAATACTATAGTGACAGACAGAGGCTTTTGTTTTCTTTTTCTGTTTCTCTTTTCTGCATTGATCCGCTTACCTGATCAGCCTATCAGGGTGACTCCTCTCACCAACAAGCTGCTGTCGATTCTACATGCTGTATTGGCTACAACTAGAGACTAGAGCCTCCGTCAGTCAGCGACCGCCCTGACAAGGCTCAACATATGCGATTTACACAAAACATACGTCAGAGCTTTTATATAAATATATGATATCCTTGAGGTGCAAGTCCCAAAAATAAGCCTAAAAAGGCAGTTCGTTCAGATAAGACTGAGAGTTATAATTAGAGAAGGAGTGCAATCTTTGCAACTTCCCAACATCCCCCTGGGGAGCAGCCTCATCGTTAGAAAACTTCTGCTTAACTACAAAGTATTTCTTTTTGTTTTAGAGGCAACAATAAACAAGGTAACAAAGGATTGTTCCCGACACAGATTATGCCTTCATTGCTACGGTAAAAAAGGTACAGGTACAACCAATTTCATTTTGGCTCTCAGCCATGGTTGGGCCCTGGAATCCGCACACTTTAATTTACACATGAAACACATCATTTTTAATATCATTAGTTACACCTGAGCTTTCCCTGCTGTGACAATCAAAAAAGCCATGACATCTTTGTCCTGTACGGAATTGTCCAGCAGGAACACTTCCCAGGGGGTACTCGCTGCTTTTTACCATGAGGTACCACATGGTTCACAAGTCCAAGACTTTTCAGGTTAATGTCAAAATGAATGCATTATTTATCATGGATAAAGGATTCTTCTGAATTAAGTGCATTCTGCTGTAATGGCCTCCCCAAGGCCAGGCAGGGTGAAGACCCGATGCTTTCAACCCTCAGCAGACATTTCCCGGCTGCAGGAGCACGTTTGATCATGAGGCCGGGAGCGCTCAAAATGAGGAAGCTGCATTATTTAAAACCATCCTGAAACAAAGTACTCCTTCCATCCTTCTCCAGACTCCACTATGATCTTTTTCCCGTCAGCTGTGCCTGTTTTGACTATACTGTTTCTCTATCTGTTCACTATCAGTCTCCTTTTGGCTCAGCTGCCTATCTTGTGTGTCTCCATCTCCTGGGGCAAACACACAAAATCAATCCGATTCACTGAAGGACTGGTTGAACAAGGATACACAGAAGCTCTACTCACATGTTTGAGTTCCTTATATAATCACTTGTGGAAGAATGAACAGCTATCCATGGGAACAAAGAGGTCTTTATTTAAGGAAACCAAAATGTATTTGCATATGTTTGCTGAGGGACCCACACACGCAGGGCGGGCTAATCTGTTGCAATAAATCACGGCCATCTAGCAGTCATAAAAAGCTGATACAATCAATAGGATGTCTGGACGTGTGCTCACAGAAAACCCTGTGAGCAAAATCTAACTATACAGCTCTCTCTCTCTCTCTCTGAAGGCATACACTACATGGCCAGTATGTTTGTCTGTAGCATGTGGACAGAAAGGTACACGGTCAAAGTCCCATTTCTATTATTGGGCAAAATCAACTTTTCCCCTGCTTCAGCAAAAATAAGCAAATCCTAAAGAAAAGTTTTTTTCCATGGTTTTATTTATACCAAACACCAGATCACTGTAAAATGTCATAATCAATTAAAATATATATACGCTCAAGTCAGTGTGATTAAATGTTTCATATTACTATCTTGTTGTCACGTTCAGAATTGTCTCAGAACCGAACAACTCCATCACATGAATACCTGCAAACCATGCATAGGTCGAAACCTTACATATCTTTATGCTGCAAGTTTACATTACTTCAGGTTCAGTTTTTAGTTTTTCATTGTGGCACCGCTGTACTTATGGTTAGGCTAGGCTTAGGCACAAAAAATTAGAAAAGGGGTTAGATAAAGATCATGTTTTTACTAACCTGGTTCTGACGCTACTGCTGGAAATTACCTCAGTGCCTCATTAAGAAAATGGCTGTTAAATGTCTTGACATCTTGTTAAAAATATCCAGTGGATTAGCACTTGACGAATGTTGAAACATTACCTTGAATGTGGTCTGTGGCTTGGCAGCCTTGTCACCTAGCTGTGCACGTATTGCAGAAATGTTGAAATATGTATGACACATACAAATTTGAACCTCTCTGTGGTTTGGAGAAACCAGCCTGCCGACTGGTCTGGAATTCCTTTATGACCTCAGGCTTGCAAAAATGTTTATGTAAGAATTGATTTGTTACAATTTTGTTAGCATTAGTAAGGCTTATATCAAACAGTAAACAGCAACACAATGGAAAATTGCCATGTGTCTTTATATGTTTCTCAGTGAGGCTAGTCTTTTGATCAAATGTAAAACACATCAAATGACGAAAGGATAGAGACGAGTATCCACCTTAGCCAATACAAAGGTGTTGGATGGAGTTGAGGTCCAAGTCTGTGGGCTTCAGTCGAGTTCTTCCACACCAAACTTGGTAGACAATCATTTGTTGACCTGGCTTGGACATGGGAGCATCGCCATGTGGAAACAGGAAGGGGCCTTCCCAGAATTGTTGCCACACAGTTGGACCAACACCATCTATGTCTAAAATGTATCATTAAAATGTTCTTTTATTAGAACGCGGGGGCTCACTCAAACCAAGAGAAACAGCCCTACATGAAAAGACAAACCATTTTGTGTGTCTACAAATGAAAGATAATTGAATATTAGAACTTCTGTGGCTCCATTCTTTCTAAAGTGGTAGTCACTCAAATTACTAATGTCCTAATCCCAGCAAAGCTGTTGCAATGCCTGATTACTGATGAGATCATTTCAAATTTGTTTTTGAGTGTTCTCAGTTTAGGAGCTACAGTAACTCCGAGTGCACAGACATGGTGCAGAAACAAAAATTGCACAAATGAAGAAAATAAGATAGACGGAAAATGGTATTAAGCAAAAATGTCCTTTACTGGAAAAGTTGTGAAAGACATACACATAATACAGTGGAGCATGCAATCCCTGTTGCAATGACTGCTGGAAAATATATGTAAACAAGCTGCCATCCACAACATTTTCCGGAAATCAAACCCCAATTTTCACACAAAATAACTTGCAGTAGCCTCCTCCAAAATCTAAAAATAATGTGCGTGGATTCACCATTAATAACTGACAGAGGTAACGATAAAGAGTTTAGCATGGTACACTCAAACCTTGCATAATATATTCATGGAATGAAATGGATATTTTATGTGGTGCCTTTATTCAAAGCACTTCACAAGGTTTTTTTTTTATTTTTATTGAACCATTCACACACACACACACACACACACACACACACACACACACACACACACACAGCGAGCTACCATGCAGGCAACTGGCCTGATCACTAGGAGCAATTTTGGGATCAGTGTCTTGCCCAAAGACACTTTGAAACGTGGACAGGAGGAGATGGGAATCACAGAGTCAACCCTGTAGTCATAACTATTGACTTGCTCTCTTGAGTCAATAGTTATATTGTGTTGGTATTTGATGGTTTTGTTTTACAACAATGGGATATTTACATTAAATATAAATGGGGCAAGAATAATAACGTTCATACTGTCCTCTACCAAAGTGAGAATAAATCACAAGTTACCTGTCTGTCCTCTGTCTCGCCATTTTTTTTATTTTTTTTTTTAAATTTTGCATTGATACATTTCCTTTCTCTATCTCTTTCCTATTCCATTCCCTTTTTACTGACCTCCTTCACATCATGTTGCTATCTACGATAGTTTGCTATGCTGTAATCCTCCAGTTCAGTGATGTGTTCACACCTCTGAGACGGAATACAAATATATCATCGCCTTTGTTGTGTCGCCTTAAGTAAGCAAATATAGGGATCAAGTGATCCATAAACTGGACGTATTTTTCCTCACTCGAGTTGAGGGTCTAAGGACAGAGGATGTCATTCCCTGTACAGATTGTAAAGCCCACTGAAAATAAGTGGGCAGGTGGGAAAATAATCAGTAAATGTAATTGTGATTTTGGGCTATATAAATAAAATTGATTTGATTTGGACTATCCAATATTGTCAGTGTTGAGCGTCAAATGGAAACATTTAGATTTTCAATTATTAATCTAGATTTAAGAAATGTCCTTGAGACTTAATGAGATGCTGCTGCTTTTGTTTAAAACATTCACACATGTGTGTGTGCCATGATGACTCAATATTTTCATGCAGCTTTTGTTGACAATACACCGCGACATCCCGGTGCTCCAATTTCAAAAGGCGCTTCGTTGTTTGAAATCTAAGGACACAACTGGAGTTTCAGTCATGTTCCTGCGCCAGTGTGAGCACATAACCCTGCTGGAGGTCTCCGTTTGTAAAGTAATGTCGGGGAGATTTTCTCTGACAGTCATTTCTTCAAATAATTGGTTTGTTATCACATGAAAGAAAAAGTAAGCTAAAATTTGATATCAAACAAATGGTACAGATAGAACGGAAAGAAAGAAAGTCAAATTAACTGTGAAATATAAAGCAGTTTTTCATTCATTTCTGATTTGAGCCCTCCACTATGAAATCCAGACTATTTTCACCATCACCAGGCCTTTATACAATATAGTAATCACAAGGCTACACTCGAAACATATATTACATAGTGTTGGATTTATTTGCAGTTGTTCTAAGTCTGTGAATGGTTTAACAAGAAAATATATGGACCTAAAAGCATATTTTTATCTGTGTCTATTTGATATAGCAAAATAGGATAATGGATACTCAGGTTACTGGCTTGATCTCCCATATTCTAAATCTGAAACAGACCACTTTAATTTTAATATTTGCACAACATTTCCATACAACTTTAATTAACTTCTATCAAAAGACTTCATTAAAACAATGGAAATAACATGGTTGTTAAATCTAATCAACAAGGATCACAGATACAACACAAGGATTATCATCATAGTTTTATAGTTATTAATATATGTGTATTGGATTTTTTTACAACATTTAAGATCAGTCATATTGCCACCGTGGATTCAGTTTTGTGATTTACAATTTTTCTGGTGAACTGGATTGTTTCATAGTGAACCCACAATGAAAGTTGTTCCATGTGGGTTGAGAAAAGTCCCCTCCCTCTTGTGCTAATTTAACTGACAAATATATATGACAAATAAATTGTCACAAATCTGAGAAAGGCCTGCTTTTATTTTAAGCCAAACCACTATGTTTTCTTACAGCTTACCAAGTACTTTTAGTGCCAAAACCTAATCAGATTGCAATTCTATGACAAAGCTTAGGGTTAGGACCTAGGTCATGTTGTTCTGCGAATAACTTGGCAACTGACCTATTAAGTTGTTTATATTCGAGAATGTGTTTGCTATTGCATACAACTTGCCTTCTGAATGTCCCTTCCATTTCAAGTATGTCTTCTTCTCTCTATTCTGTAAAATCTTTCCTTAACTTTAGTTTAAGTGAGAGTCGGACCCCTCAGGCTTTTCATAGGAAATGGGAACAGACAGAAGAGAGGGAATTTGATGAGTTACATGCTGAACTACTCTGCACATCACCTGTGTTCTGAAATGGTGTTGTTGAATAGTTTGCCTGAATCCAACCATTCTTTTAGCACTGTCATCAGCATGGTATTTGGCAACAGGGTTGCAGCCCAGGGATATTTTTTTCATTATGAGGTGCCAGCCAGGTCCACAGACCCATTAGGACAATCTCAATGTGACCTGAGTATTTTCGCATATTTCAGTTCATCAGTGTTAATTCCGATTACAATTACAATGCTTTATTACTTCTTATATAGTATATAAAGATAATATATTAAATCTATTCTGATTTTGCAGGATTGCATAACTTCCATCATTGCCTGATGATTCAGAAGGTTTTTCTTTTATATCATTAATATTCTGCTTGTGTGTTTCACTTTTCTTCCCTGATATTGTTAAGTTGAGAGATCCAGTATACTTTGCTGAAATCATTGAAGATTTCAGGTTGTGGGGTATTCCTACACTACACCTAATTGCACCTCCTCATCCTGTGTGCAGCATTCATACCCGTGCCTAACTTTTGCAGAGCCACTATCTGAGCATTTGAGCTGTTTGTAGATGTGACTAATAGCGTGTCTGTACTCTTCGGCCCAGGGCAACATCAACAGTGTCACTGAGGTTAAAGCAGCGTGAGCCGAGAATGTGAGGACGTGTTAATCATTTATATTGCTCATCATTAGTTCAATGACCATCAGGTTTTACACAGACAACAGAAAAATGTGTTCCAAATATTTCTAGTTTCAAAATTGTTGCATTTTTTTAAACCAGAAAAAAAAAAAACTTAGAAATTTGTAGTACTTTAATTAGCATGAATACGGCAGCCTATGGAATAAATACATGTAAGTCAAATGGCACTCAGTGGAGCACATACCTCCACCAAGCAGTCCCCTTTTGCATTCACTCATAGATAGCGGCCACCTAAATACACCTAATTTTTGTCAAGATCCATTCATTTTTCCACAAGAAATTAACAAAAATGTCAAAAAAGGCCCTATCTCGCACTATTCAAGAAAGTGACAGAGAATTCCTGGATCTGTCCCTTTTTCCGAATCCGCATCAAAAGTTGATGTGGTCTATTCTGGGCCAAGACCCATCCTTCATCCGAGTTTACTGGAAATGTTTTCAGCGGATGTTGTGTAACCCTGACGACAACCCAACCAAAAAAACAACAACCAACAGACACCAACACACTGATGTTCAGCAGGTATAATGTTCACAAAGTTCACTACCTTGGTTTAATGTGTTAACATATTAACATATACTAACTAGTACTAAATGTGAGCTGAGGCTAATGGAAACAAAACAACATGTATCACTCTTCCCAAAACAACAGGATTGAACAGTCGCAGTTTGATGAGGTTTAGGTGACAAAACTATTGGGTTAGGTTTAGGAAAAGGTCATGGTTGAAAATAAGTATGTTGCTTGTATGACATGCTCACCTATCTATATGTTGTATGAGCGTAACTAAGGTTTACATTGATGTATGTTGCATTATAAAGTTGAAAAAATTCAGTGGACCGACCCACCAACTGATATTCACATTACTAGAGTCCTAATAAGTAACAGAGATATCCAATTTCTAGGTGAATGTGAGTTTATTGAGGCCTATATAGCAGTGTGAGGAGGAGAATTCAACACCATTTATGTTGGGTCTGTAAGGAAAACAAGGCCAAGGGGGGTTCCAGTAGCTTTAGAGGGCAGGGCAGTGAGTTTGAAACAAGGCTGGAAAACTCAGGGCCGGCTGTTGTGCTTCTCTCCTGAGGTACTTGAACCAAACCCAAGGTTGCTTGTGATGTCAGAGGGAAGCAGACACAAACAGACTCTTTCTCTTTCACACGCTCATGAGTTTTCGGCATTAGGGGCCCCGGATAGTCAAAGAATGATAGCCGGAGCTTTAGCCAATCGTGGAGAAGACAAATTATGTCTGAGCAGACTGCAGCCACTCGAACATTTAACCTCATAAAACACTCTCACACCACAAGCTGGCCAGCAAAGTGGGGAGTGAAAGACAGATAGAGGTGGGGAGGAGGGAGGGAGAATAATCAAGACATCTGAAGTGTTGAGGGATAGAAATTAGAATATCTGGCAGAGAGTGTAGAACCTGTAACTTGAGAAATAAATGTCTGAGACAACTAATGAAAGTCAAGAGGGAGCACTCACTGGGTTTGATCTGGATGATTTATAATGCTGAATATTTTAATGTTCATCCGTCAGAGGCTGAGATTAAATGTCTCACAGACTAATTGTGCCGAGAGACTAATTTGCTCAGAGAAGGCCACAACTTCATTTAGTATGCCACATCTGCAAATACAAATAGAAGGCTTTACAGGAACAAGAGTATAAATCGTTTTTGCGGTCACAAAGTCTTTGTCTCCCACATACACACATACACACACACACGCAGATTCATCAGAACCAAAAATCCCAAATGCTCTCAAGCTAATCTCAAATTCCACTGTCATTATTCCATTTGAATAACACGAAAACAAGGAATGACAGGTTAGACTCCAACCCCAGAGGGAAGGAAACTATTCAACTCCTTCTTAATCTTGAATCTCTGATTGTTTTTATTCAGAAAATTCAAAAGTGTGCCAACAGGCTGTGAAACCTTGCCTTTTTTTCGGCACAAATCAAACACATCACATAGATTTTTTAGATAGATTTGAAGAAACATATTTTGTGTTTCCCTAGTGGAAATGAAAACATACCAGTTTGTGAGAATGTGGCCTCAGTTTACTAATCAATCTGGAATCTCAATCAAACCACACAAGCACCATTCCCAGCACATTCATATTAGTAAAGCTTCATGTTAGTTTTTCTTTGTACTCAAATGTCCTGTTTGTAAAACAGTTGATTGTTGAGTCTCATTCCCAAGTCGTCAGGCTGATCTTTTTAATAGATGGATGACCTGGCCTTCCAGCCCAATGCATTGGTAACTGATGAGTTGAGAATGAGACTCAGCAATCAACTATCTTACAAATCGGACCTTGAAGTACTGTTTACTTGTTCCCTATTTGGGATCGGGATACTTCGTAACCCAACAGTTTAAACAATATCTAAACTTAATCATTTGGGTTAAATTTATTTAGGGACAGAGGAAGAAATTAATTAAAGTATGACCAGGATCTAGTTCTATTAATACCTACTTCCCCTTCTGCATATGTTAATAACAGCTCTAGACGCTGGTGTAGAGCCTTTTCAGTTCTTAGAACAGCAAGAACACTGTGTGATGTGTGAATGAGGAATTGGAGTTGTGGAGGCAACACCACAAACTTAAGCCGCTGACATTTAATAACAATACAGAACACGGTGAGATTTATGCAGTGGTGGTCTGAAGAAGAAAAAGGTAAAGCATGATGCAGGCCTTCTCTACCCTGAAGTTATTCTCAATCCTCCCCCCCACACACACACACTGTCCTGCTGCTGTAAATACTCACTAATGCACCAAAGCTATGGCTGACAATGGTCTCCAAATTACATTACATCCTGTTCGATAAATTTGCTATAAAATAACACAACTAAAGTGAGCAGCTGTTTTATATTTATTCCTTTTTTACTTTTAATAATTAATCATAAACATTTGTGAGCTCTTTAGTTTGATTTATGTCTTCATTAATGGGTTTGGGGCTGAGTGCCAGATGACTGGTCATAAACCAAAGTGTTGGGCACAATTAAATTTTGACCTTCTTGTAGCACAAGAAGATAATGTTTTCTCTGTAGGGACCTTGAATATTTGTTGCACATTTTTGAGCAATCCATCAAACAGTTTTTGAATATTTCCCACTGGGCAAAGTGGCACACAGACAGACCAACCAAAGCTGCCCTTCGTTGAACTACACTACTAGCATTGCTAAAATTACTAGATACTATAGTTCTTCTAATTGCGTCTTTCATTAGTGCCCTTGTGCCTGGTGGAATTCTTGAAACTTGTTTGAAGTGCAGGCTTTCAGGGATGAATTTATAGTCTCCAAGCACGTCAAGATAAAACCATGATGATGTCATCAAAGACCCAATAAGTCCTCTAGACTACTGCTTTTACTGGCTAGTCCCGATGGCCTGGGGGAGAATACAGAAAAGGAGTGAAAGATTCATTTGAATTATTATCTTAAATGCACAATATGTAACTTCTGCCACTTATGATTTCTCTTCCAAAACAACGAAAACAAAAGAAGTAGTTTTGATTATACTGAAGTAGCCTGGGACTATATAAGTTTGCTGTCCTTGTTATTCAATCCCACCCTCATGTCACTCAGAAGTGTGTGTTCACAGACGAGGTAATACGTTGTATGTCGTGTGGAGTAAAATTCGCCAACTTCCTTCCATCACTCTCATGTTTCCCCAGAGGTTACAGCAACGGGCGACCAAATTAAACTGAACAGTTGAATTGTGTAAAATGACAAATTGCTCTGGACAGGAAACATTGTTGGGAACATTTGAGATAATGCAAGCACACAACTAAAAATATATGACAAAAGTCCAATCGTTTGGACATTTGAATGTAAAAATGTTACATATAATATATTTGAGTCTTTTGTTTTACTAGATGAATGTAATGTAATGCATTTCCTGTGTTGCTGTTTTATGTGGATTAGATCAGTTTAAAAATAAAGATATAATATAAAAACAGCTTACTGGTGCATTTAGTGACTCTGCTGGATTCTAAAGATGGCCTGAACTCCAAGGCATTATCATTTGGTCCGACCCAAGGACGTTTGTTTACTCTTAGCTGAGTTTAAAGGCACTTTTAACCAACATGATACTGGCTCTGATGTTGTGTTTTGGCATTCATCTCTCAGCAGCTTATTTCTCTTCTAATAAGATCCATTTAACTGGAGTCATCACATTAATATTAAAGCCTTGTTTTGATGTGAGTCACTGCCACAATTAATTTTAAAAAATCAAATCAAACTTTCACTCCAATAAAACAAAGATCAACAAATCCAGAAATGCATAGAGGACAGAAATGTAATGGATAATGGCTGTTCACGTGCACTCGACTCGGGAGCTCTGCAATCAGAGATTTAAAAATTGGTCATAATCAAGTTGATAGATTATTAAAAGTTTTATTATGCACTTGTCTGACTGCAGGCATCTCTGCCTTCTGCTGCTTTATTAGATAGCATACAAAGTAAAGTGACAAGGAGGGAGAATGACATTGAATGCAAAGTGTGAGCAATAAGTGAAAGGACATTGTGAGTACACCCTGCAAACCACCCTGCGTTGCCATCAGGGCCCCTCATAGTTCAAGCCCTTTGGTAATTAAAAGTCTGCAGCAACAACCTGACACTGGATTATTCTGAATCAGACCCCTACACCTGCCTCGGAAAACTTTGCATATAGGTACCTATAAATCTGTTGACACGCAGCATGTTGCATCTCAATTATGGCACTGCAGATGCTGCATAATAACTAAACATTCTCCTTGTGAACCCAGGCATGGTGAAATCTCATAAACATCCTGCCAGTCTTCATCTCGCCCAGGTAAATAGATTATCCATCGGAATTAAGTAGTGAATCCAAGCAGTTAGGCATGATGGGACCATATGCCAGAGGTGGACCGAGTCTATTGAAAGATGAGTGTACAGCAGGAGGGAGGACGCTGGAGGAGGACGAGGAGGAGGAGGATAGCTTGAGGGCGGGAGCGGCTGATGGTAGACAGATGCAGGGCTTATTACAATCAGATCACACAGGGTGAAGGTTGGGGTGGACTTGCACGTGCAGTTTGCTTAATGGGAACTTTTCCCAGCTCCCTGCAGTGATTCTTTCAACGTGCAGCCAAAACACACAAACAAACAGGAACACACAGCAGATGCTGAGCCACACATTCCTACACACGCACACTTAAGATGTCAGAATGAAATTATCAGTGTTTCATTCCAGATACTCAAAACTACACTGAGCTTGAATTGGCTGAATGACTTAACGGCAGCTCTACCTGTGGAGAGACAAATTGGTTTAGTCAAAGAGAGGGAGTGGGAGTGTTTCTACTGAAGGTCAGCCATACATACTGCAGCACAGCCTTAAAAGATGTTATTGGTTCACTATCTTCTCTCTTTTTCCTTGATGATACTTTAAATGGAGTTAGTATTTGCTGGAGTTACGATCAAAAAGAAGTTCAAAGGATACATTCTGGAGAAATGGGACAAATCTGGGATCTTGGCCTTCCTGGTTGTCCCTGGTGTCGCCTTAACAAGAAGCAATCACCTCTTCCCCTTAAATAATGTTCAGGACTGTTAAGCGGTAATAAAACAGCAAAGCACGGCCAATCCTGTGATAACATGTATATGTAATTGAATTGATTCCATTTGCACCCAGGGCTCCAGACTGCACACACTTCGGTACATTTTTCAACCATTTTTCAGACAGTCCAACACAATGTTATAGTTGGAGTACCTGTGTACTTCTATGTGCTCAATGTGATTTTTTTCTTTTCTTTTTATCATCATGTGAAACAACAGGAGCAACATTTCTGCTGGTTACTTGTTGCTTTATTCGCCACGATTTGATTGATATATATTTTTATTTAATTACAATGTTTTTGAAAAAATGGTTGAATTATTTTGTAGGCCTACAGTACCATGTAGTCAGCCCTCATATTTCAACTGTCTGATTCAAAAGTGTTTTCATTCAGTAATGTGATTTTATTGGTCCAGGTGTGTGTGTGTGATAGTATTTCGAGTGATGTCTGTCTGTAATGTGACCTTATTGGTCCACATGGGTCGACCAACCTATTTAATTTGGACTCCCCTATCGTCTTTTTAGACAACCTGATTAAGATCTGAGTACTAATTTGTTGTTATTAGAAATAATTGCAATCAGGTGAACAGTGTGCAGGAGTATTTTCCTGATTGTGCTGGTGCTTTTAAAACTCTCAGTAAGGAGCACCAGTGCTACTAGTTCATCTGGAGCCCTGTCCCCTATGGACAGGTGACCAAGTTGAGGGAAACTAGAATAAGACCTCATGGTCGTATTTTTAACAGAGTTATAAAGAGCTTTGTCTGGTGGCACAACATAACAGAACCAACGAGCCTGTGGTGGACTACAATGCATTTTTTGCTGAACATTATGATGTCACAGTGAAGTTCATCTTTGACATTTTGGATACTATATGTCCTCAATTCATCATTTTATCCCATATGACATTTGTGTGAAACTTTCTCATACATAGCGGATTATTTCGGGAGTTATAACCTAAAACGTTTTTGTGAGGTCACAGTGACTTTTGACATTTTACAACCAAATTCAAATCAGACATCCTTAGGTTCAAGGGTAAGTGCTCACTAAAATGGGACGGATAGATTATATTATCAAAATAAAATGTTTAAAATGCGTGGAGGAAATGACAAATGCAGACGGTTCTGTACAGGGCACCAGGGCTCACTCACTGGGCATTATGAGTCAGAAAATGATGTAATTTAAAAGCTATGACCTTAACTTAATGAGGGAATATGTTTTGGAAATCTGGCGTTCATCCCTGTGAGGTCCACAGATAGTTTCATGACATCTGAGCAAAACCCATCTGCTGAGTTCTACACGGTCTTCATGAGATGCAGTCAAACGCTCCAGAAAAAGTGTATGATTATTCTGTCAACTGCCTTTTGCAAGACCAAGTATGAGCTGTCAAACTCAATGACTTACATTGGCTTGCTTTGATTTCTCACCCTAACGTATGTATTGATCTGATCCCTTGTGCTCCGAGTGAGTGCATTTATTGATAATATCAATTTCACCAGCAGAGAGCGGACGAAATGGACATAAAACTGTAATTCACAACTTCTCAACTTTTGTTCTTGTCCAACTTTTTCTGAGGCAAAATAGTTAGCTTGGTCTCAATGTTGAACTTGTGGTCAATAACCTGGTTTATTCTTTAGTTATTTTATTTGCATAAAATGGATATACCTAAGTGACATGACAGGTAAGGCCTCAACAACATCCTTGCACAGTCTGCAACAACTGAGCGAGGAAAGCTTCAAAAAGTTGTTTGGGTTCCTAACGGCAAGGAGTTTGTGACAGCTATCAGATGTTATTACATTAGGCTGGTTTAATCCTGTTAGGACTCTTTGATTGTTGAAAGAAGTTAAGGGTACGCTTTGTACTGTGCTAGAGGAAGTGTCACAGGCAATCTCTTCCTGGCG
This sequence comes from Diplodus puntazzo, assembly GCA_963678695.2. NCBI lineage: Eukaryota > Metazoa > Chordata > Actinopteri > Spariformes > Sparidae > Diplodus > Diplodus puntazzo. Next base: position 6,859,623 of record OZ023176.1, on the reverse strand, counting down.
TGGTTCACGAGGTCACCTGCAGTGCCTTTGCATTGATCTGGTGGCAAACTGAAGCGGCTCCCTGTTAGGACGGCTTCTCTTCTCTCTGTCCTTACTTGTTGTTACACTACGTCAGACAGTGGAGTACTTTCAAAAGCCAGAGACATGTTGTTTCCCAGATTCCATCGCAGAGTCTCCCAGGCAAAGAGCAAGTCTTCATCTGCACAATCAGACACTTCAAAGATGTTGAGTGCAGCGACAGCGGGGTTTATCTTTTATTCACTAGGTGTTAATGATATATCACTGCCTTTCTTCTCCAGGAATTATGGTGCATACAGATGGGACTGTGACACAACTTGTGTTCGGATGAGAGCTAAAGGAAATATTTCATTTCATCATTTATTATGGTCCTGCAAAATCGTAGAAGTAAGAATCTTCTGAAAAAATCTAACTGAATATTAAATTGGTCACTGGGAAATGTAAACCATAATGACTTAAGCAATTTAGCAGTAACTGCACATATTAATTATTATCATTAATCATTGATCACTTTTATTGGCCATATGTGTGGGGATTTTAGCACGAGATGAAAAATGAGACCATAGTCCGTCTGACTTGGTTGCCGATGCAAGCCTGGGGACAATCTGTTTCATTTGTTTAATGCAGCTGGACTGTGTTCTTTGTGAAGGACAAGTCTGTGATTTTCAGCGACAGTCAGAAGGATGTGATTTTATGAATGCCTCGTCTCAGTGCCTCTCTCCACTCCACTGACAGAGACCGACGGTGGCTAACATTAGTTTAGAAACGGAGACGGCTCCTGTAAGATAACCACCAGTACAAAACAGAAGTTCCACAGAGCTGCTTTCACACTAAATGGAAGCAATATGTCAGTCACACACGTACACGCCACCTCAGTCAAATGAAACTTGAAATATGCTGTTAGCGGTGTGGACAGTGTGAAAGATTGTTTGCATTCAGCTGAGAGCAGCAGTCGTAGGAACATTTTAAGGGCTGTATCGTAGGCAACTGGACATGTTTCAGGCTTTAAAACTCTGTGTGGGAGTGTCCTTACAGAGTCGTTAAGGACACATGTGAGCTCTGAGTTCCAGAGTCGTTAGGGCCACTTGTGGGTCGTTGACCCGACTGGCATTCCTGTAAGTTGCTAGGGCTAGGTGTGAATGGTTGATAAGCTATCGGGGGAGGGAACTCAGGTCTTTCAAGTTTGACATAGATGGAGTTTTTTAGTCCTCTTTGCCTTGGTGTTTTGTCCTTAGAATGGACACGGACAAAGCATCCAGGCATAAACACAGTAATGTAGTTCAGTGCAGCCCGGACTGCACAGATCTCTACATTGGGGAGACAAAACAACCTCTCCATAAACCAATGGCACAACACAGGAGGGCCAAGTCCTCAGGTCAAGACTCTGCTGTCCACTAACATCTGAAAGAGAAAAATCATTCCTTTGAGGACAACAATGTAAACATCTGGGCCAGATGTGGTCAAACAGAGGAGGTGGCCTACGACCCTGAAGAAAGAGAAAGACAAGAAAAAAGTGTGCAAAGTCAGTTCAGCTGAGTCCTGAATCAGACAAGGCAATTCCCAGCTCAAGTCGCCCCCATCTTTTGTCATACTGTTAGTGTTTATTTCTAACTTTACATTAGGGTTACATTACAACTACATTTGTTAGACAACTTTAGTTGCTTTTCACATTTCAGTTTGTCCTCTGCTTCCTGTCCAGTGAAAACCCCATATGTCCTTATGATGCTGGTTGTTTGTGATAAACTGAAGGATGGACTGGATCAGCTAGAAATGCATCATCACAATGCTGAAAGCAGACATGTGGTTCTAACAGGACAGCCATGCTAAAAATATATGATGATCATATAGAACATGATACATCATAGGCCTGCACGATATGAGGAAAATCTGCGATGTAAGATAACACTGTTCAATATTGCGATGACGATATAACTTGCGATAAATAAACAAATATTCAAGTTTGCTTATTATTAACTATACAGTTAATGATGGCTAACGTTAGTTTTGAATTGTCCGTGTAGGTCTTTATGGTTGTATTGCAGGTGGTACCTGTGTTTGTAACACGTCGTCTCTCCTGAATGCAAATTAAGTCCATATAGCAGTGTGACGGAGCAGCTCCTTCACTAATTGTGGGCAGCAGATATGCACACACACGGCATATTTCTCTGTGGTGTCGCTGGCTGCAAGCAGCACACACACCCGCCCGACACACAACTCTCCGACACACACACACACACACACACACACACACACACACACACAGCTCTCTGACCCATTCACGTGGGAGTTAATAACATCCCGTAATTCATTCCCTTAACTGTTTAGTAGCGTGATCAAGGGTGCACACTTGTTGGTCCTACTATTTCCTGGATACATACATACATACTCACACAATCAGCACACACTCAGTGCTGTTTCTTTTCACCACAAGGTCTTCGTCGACCACATTTTCATGGCTTTTCTCCCCTCCCTCAGCCATTATAACCTGGCAACCACCACCAAACTGATGCCGATTAATTTTGTCAGGGTAGCTAGCGGCTAGCTGGGGCTTCATCTGATTGGCCCTTGCATCCAGGATAGGCTGATAGGCTAAATGTTGGCATGCTCACGGTGCATGCATGGCGCATGTAAACAAAATGATTTTTCTTATTCATCGTGTGTCAGGCAGTCTTTTGCGATGTGTTTATCGCACATGTTCATGTCGCGATGACGATTAAAATTCGATTTATCGGGCAGCCCTAATGCATCACTGTAGATTAAAGTAGCCAACAGTATATAAAGGAGTTTAAATGAGCTCAACCTTAAATATCTATAGCAATGAAATGACACAATGCAGCAGTAATATTAATCGATAAACTGCTTTCGCAGAGCGGTATCAGTACTTTTACTGAAGGACCTCAATATGTTTGATGATAAGTAGATTAATTAATAAATAAATGTAAGGCTCTCCTCTCCCGTTGTTGCTGCAGTCGTCCGCTATGCCGGCTGCAGTGGTCTGTGTACTGTGGGCTGCACTGTATTGGTTTAACCTGCAAACCTGTTTGTTTATTCCAAGCGAAAATCGCCCCTGTGTATCATTTCAGTGCCAGCCAACAGTTCCTGAATGATTGCATTCACCTTGAATTGATTGAAGCTGAAAATGCAGAGGGGAGTTTCCCATTCATCCTCCAAAAGCTGCCGCCCATGAGTCTGCGGGCATGCCTTGCTGGCCCCCCGCTGCCAGCCAGCTAACAACCCACAGCAGCCCTGTGGAGCTTCTCAACTCCAATAAACGTTGGCTCGCATTTACAATTCACAATTAATATTCATAAACCTGAAGACGAAAATCTACATCATTGATTTCTCACATAAAAAGTCTCAGAAGTGAATTTCTGATGAAATAACAACTGACGTCAATAACATGAAATAAACGTTTTGTTGTTGTTCCCCTTGGCAGCTTTCCACCTTTCACTTTAATGCCTAAATTAATTCAGGGATAATTTGCGCTGGCAAGTTCACACAAGTTACCAACCGATGCATCCTCGGTAGAATGGGCATGTGGAGAAAACTTCCAGGGATTTTAACTGTGCTTGGCGAGATGGGAGGAAATTTTCACAAGGAAACAAGAACAGACAAGAACGCATACTGAGAAAGGCCCATGGAGCCGAAGCGATTAATGTTAGCTGGTTAACTTTCCTTTATAACCACCAGAAATTATTTTGAATGACATTTACTGCCTGCCTAAGGATATTGCACCAAATCCAATTAGCAGCACTGACACTGCCAGTGTCAGAGAGCACCAATGTGGAAGAATTTAACGGAACAACATCCCAGATATTCTTTCTATGCAAAACTTAATTTAAAATTTTGTTTGACTTTGGAGAAAAAGGAAAAGAAAAGATAGCGAGGGACTGAACCAGTCTTAGTCCAGCCAGCACTCTGATTCAATGTAGAGGTGTTTTGTAAAAGTGGGTTAGTTTTGTCCATTGTTCAGAAGCTTCCTCTGATTAATGACTACCTTCCGAGATAGGCTGGAAAGTTTTTTGATGTTTGATGATTAAATGTGACACAACAGCACAACTGGAATGTTATCAGCGAGGAACATATTAAGGTTTGCCATTTCACACGAGCCAGGACATCGGAAAGGGGGAACTTTATTGAGGATACACTTGTGCAAACACACTAGACATGAACTCAACATACCACGCATACCTCAATATGCCATCATATTTAATTGGAAATGGCACAAGTTCATGAGGAAAATGTCATTAATTTGTGCACGTAGCTTGTTGAGGTGAAATGAAGTTGATTTACTGTATATATCTACCTGATACCTCAGAAATAGAATAAATGTTTTGACATGCATTAATTTTCTTGTATAAGAACAAGTAAATGGAAAAAATCACATATGTGAATTGCAATTTATCACAGATTTTGTTTTCCAGTTAAAGTGTAGGGTGGGATGTACATGATGAGAGCTGTGATTACTGGCTACAGGTGTAGGGTTTGGCTAAAGCCTGGGGGATGAGGAACATGAACTGATTTTCCTTCCTTTACCAAATCAAACATTGCCTCTGTTGGCTCTAATGAAGCCCGTTGAGAGTCAGAGCTGGATGCTCTGCAGTGCGGAGGATTTTCTACTCATGTTCATCAATTCAGTGCTGTGGATGAGACATGTTCTCTGTCAGGATTCCCACAGAAGTAAATTGAGGAAATGTCTGTAAAACTTATTTTCAACCAGGGCTACATTAGCATTTTGGTACATGCCAAATGGCTGGTTGTAATTGTAAGACTATATAAATGTATGTAATTTGTTCTGCTTTAGTGTGTCTTGACAAGTTGAAATGAACCTTTTTTTTTTTTGCAGTAACTTTTGTGAACATATTCTGTTGAAAAAAGAGGCTGCCTTTATATTCTTGGACTTTTTGTCTGTCTTCAGGTGAGCATACTTTGCTCCGTGTGTGGTGTAAGTTGTATTTGATTCTCCTGAGTCCAATATTTCATCTTCGCCTATAGCTAGTAGATGTTTGACCTTCTAACTAGTTGTTAAGTTTCTCTTTCTACTGTTCTGTCCTGATCAGTTGCTTTACAGTGGGCCTATCAGAACTCCTTTGGTTTAAAGAGCAGCTGGTTAGATAGGGGTTCATAAGATCAGCAAGACTTACCAAAAACAGTAAAGTTGTGAGATGCAAAACCAAAACAGTGACTTTAACTATGCTAACCTAACCATGGCAAGGGTAGAGTCATGTATCAAATTCCCTGTCAGAAACATAGTGATGTGATTCATTAACTGTTTTCTTAACTTCCATATCCAGTGGATATGGAATATCCATACATCCTATCCTCAGTCCTCTACCATAGATAAATGCATTTATTCCTAGTATTAAGTTTCTAAATTCCGGATCTGAACTGACCAGCAGAAATCCTACCCAAAGAAGAAAAAAAGTCCAGAAAGAAACCCAAAGATAGAACAGGATCAATATAGACTAAGATAAATATACCCAATCCAAATTGTGGCTGACCCCGACAGAGCCAAATAGGGAGAGAACAACTACATTGACATAGGCATGATGGGCCACCTTTAATAAGATATGGCTGAATTGATTCACCTGGGTATTAGACATATTGAGCCCACAGCAGAATTGGAATTTAGACCCAATCAGAGTGTGAATAAATTGGACACAGCCATGGTCACCAGTAACCTGTGGACCAGTGAAAACCACTGGTTTTACAACCACCATTGTAATTAACTATGCCCAAATAAATGTGTGCACACAGAGCACACCACCATAAAACTTTTTCACATTCACCAACATTAACTTTGAGGAAAGCTCACATTGTACATACATTGATCCTATTCTTACCATCCTATTCTTACCACTTACCCTACTGAATACTTTTAGGAAAAAAGATTGGATTTATTTTGTCTCTGACAGCCATAACAGGAGGATAGAACAACCGATTTGGAGTCTAGATCTTTTAAGCATTAAGTAATGGAAAATGCCAGACAGCTTGGTTCTATTAGAGGCAGCCCGGCGTCACAGGCAGCAACACTACTGACACAGACACAAAAAGTAATGAAAGCCTGCCCATTCATTGTGCACTGTAAAAGCCTGACTATGAAAACACATGAATGACGTTTGAGAGGCAGCTATAAAGCAGAATTGCCCCAGGCCATTCATACCTGTGTAATCAATATTGTATCACGCAAAACATGTATATACACCATCTGTATACCAGAGAGCTGAGAGCAGTGTGTAACTCTGCAGGGCATGATGGAAGCACTTCACTCAGATAGCAACTCTTTTCAGTACACAACATTCGCCACACTGTTCAAAGATGGTTCCTGAAGGACTCTTCTCTAATTGACCGTATCTTAAAATCCATTACAGCAAGAAGTCAAAATTAATAGGTGATTAATTCACCAACAAGAGATGTTAAATCAAAATCAAGTGAAGGCAAGCATATTGAAATAGCCTGCTGAAATAATGCCTCAGAGGATGGTACTATTGTTAAATCAATGTGAAAGTTTTCATTTTCTGCACATTCAGTTAACAAATTCTCTCCCAATGCGTTGGTCAGTTGCCCTATGCTTCTAAATGTGATACTGTAGAGTCAAAAGCGACTTTACGTTATGTCACTCTAGTAACTTAAATTATGTTAATGACGTATCTAACATGTAACCACAGTCCTTAGCCCTGAGTTTACTTGATGTGGGATACATCACTTATGTAACTCACATTACGAGGCTGAATGTAGTTATTTGAACTTAAAATGTAATCTTTTCCTAACCCTAACCAACTGAACCTCGTCCGTTTGACAACATTAATATCAATCCAAAAGTCGTAGAGTTAGGATATGATTCTAGAGGAGGGAATCATAGTTTAAAGCCTGAGTCCACTGGCCAAGCTGTTGTCTGTGACGAGTTTCACAGTACTCTTGATAATTGCCAGCAAAAAGCAAGCAACTTTCTCTTTATCTCCTCCGTCCAGACCCTCTGCTTACCATCGCTAATGCTGCTGTTGCTTAAGGGGCTGCTTTTGTGACCAACAGCCCTGCACAGTCCTGAGTTTTCCAAACCTCAGCTCAATCAGTGTCCATTAGCCAGCAGCCCCTGAGGATCAGACGAAAACATTCCACGGGGGTCAACTCAATCAAACCACCCTGAGAAAAATGGAAGACTGTGATCAAGACAGATTTAAAGTTGGTTGGTGCTGCCATTCAGCTGGCTGTTTTGTCAGACATAATGAGAGGAGGATTGCTGAAATTAGGCCGGTGTTGTTCTAAAAGGAGATCAAGGTGTCTGAAGTAGTCGCGCTGTGCTGGCAAGTCTCACCCAGTCTAATTCGCTTCTGGTCGAGAGAAATGTGACACGTGGATTTTAAAGATATCCATGCCATACTCTTCCACCTTGACATGAATAGCCAAGGGGAAAGCCATTAAATGAACACACACACACACACTGAGGAAAGAGTGTATGAGAGAGCAAAGAAGGAACCAGGGATAAAAGAGAACCAATAAACCTAACCTCCGATCTTCCAAAAGTGAAATAAGAAAGCTAAGAGACAGTGAATGGAGAAGACAAGACGAGTAACATGTGGAAGACGAAAAAGCTCTCCTGGGTCTTCCACGTTTATCACTGGCTTTGATCAGCTTCAGTGATTTGGATTTGGCTCATCAGATTGTTCGGAAGCACGAGTAAAGCATAAAAATCAAGGCACATACAGTTACATAATGTTGTGAATTAGAGCAGTTCTGACAAAATGCTTAGCAGTGCATCACACACAGTTTAGGAGACAAAAAAAAGTAGACGCTGAACAGATGAACAGATACTCCCCTACATTTAAACAAGGTTGTAGAGAGGTCAAGAGCCTCCGTCTGATATTCCATTCCAGACTTTAAAGGGAAGGGATAATCTCAGTTTTAGGCCTTCACCGCCTAGTGCGTGACTTTTCCAAAATCCAGCAGAAGTGGGTGTGAGAAGAGGTGTCAGGGTACACAGAGGACATGGCTGAAGTGTGAGGTTGGGGTAGGGGCACATGCAAAGCTGATGTGCCAGTAAAGTTTTGAGAGAATGGTAGAAGACTGAAGATTACCTTACAGTTTAGCAGATACCTTCGAATTAATCTTTCACCGCAAATTGAAAAGCTCTGCACAAATGAAAAATGATCTCCAAAGAGCACAACAGGTGAAATGCTCATTTTCTATAGACAGAAAGTGGCCAGTTACAAAAGAGGCTTATGTTAACAATGAGTCACATAACCACTTGTAACACACATTCAACTGTCACGATCCAGCTCACTTCTCATCATCACAACACAGCTTTGTAGTGTCTTCCAGCCTATTGTTGGTTTTCACAGCCAACAGATTGGTCTCTCATCACCCTTTAGAGCTAAAAGAAAAAAATACTATACATTCCCTGTCCAGCATTAAACTCAACAGACAGACTAAGTTGGTGACCATTTAGCAGTCAAAGAGCCAGATATGTGCTTAAGGGTTCGGTGGAGACCAAACACAAAGCTAAAAGGAGAGTGAGCATTAGGATATGTTCACCAGGATGCTGGATACATTAATAACAGAAACATTTAACATTTCCATTAAAAAAGGATTACATAGAATAGGGTACTGGAGGAATGAAATCTGAAAATTATTTTGCTGATAGAAAGTTTATGAAAGTATCATAAAATTGTGTTTTCCACAGACCTTGTGTTCTGCAATAATCCAAAATGCAGTTCAAAAAACCCAAAAACGTTTTGTGGATGGAACAAGGGCAATGCTAACTTCCTGGTTAGCCTTCAAAAGTTTGTTATCCCTGCAGCGCTCTGTAAGTACCCATTCACAACTCAATTCACCAAGATGTTGTGTTGCCACAGCCTTTGCCCTGCTTGTTTAGCAGTAGCTAATGTAAGCTAAAGTTAGCATAAGTTGTCCATTACTGTCTACCCAGCATTTCTCAGTCATCTCACTGACATTTTTCCTCTTTCTACTTTTGCTTATATTAATTACATCTTAGCATGTCACATCTAGATATTTGTTTTTTATCAAGAGTAAAACATTAACCAAAAAATATTGTTAAGGCATTTATGCTCCCTGTTGCTTAAATTCCATGTTATCTTGGGGCAAGAACTTGAGGCCACAGTGCTGATAGAAAGAGGAATACAGCCTCACTTCAATGTAAAAAACCATGGTTTTGACATAAAAAATGCAAGGAACAGCTTCGGGGGGAGTCATCAGCAGTTGAGCTATAGGCACGCCAAACTTTCTTTGACTCGTGGGTCTTCTCTGGGACACATAGCACATTAAAAGCACCAAAACAAAGTCTAAGAAAACTTTGAATTCAAACAGGCAGTCATGTGTGCTGAGATTTATTGTTGATGTGTCAGAGTTTGATGAAGTGACATTTAAATATGGGAAGAGATCAAAGAGTGCCCTTGATGCGACGTCGAGAGTTTCGTTCTGACGCATCCCTGGAGTGAAAAAGCTTGCAGAGCTGTCCCTTCCTTCTATGATTCAGGCGTCATTACAATTTTCTCTCTATCCCACTTTTAAAGAAAGCTTTTTCAGCGGCCTTAGTATACCCCCCTTTGTTCTCAAGAACGAAACCTCAGACATACTGGCAACCTGTAAGAGCATCCAGGCAAATGTAGACATGAACAAAGGTTCTTCTGATCTTTACCGCTTTCATAGGTGACTGCTCAGGTTCTTGGAAGACAGCGATGGGTGCATTATAATGTCCCTCTAGCTTGGAGTCTCATATAGACATATAGCAGCACAAAGACATAGCCTCTATATGACATTCTTAAACACTACAAAATACAAAGACTGGGACCAAAATAACACAAATAAACAGTTCCCACTGGAGCACAACAGTGTAAACAGTGCAACACAGCTACTCCTACAGTAATTATGCAGGAGCCAAAAATACATGCAGCAGTTCCAACTGCATTATTCATGGTGATATGGATTAGCAACTGATATGATCAATTAGTACAGTATTCATACCTAAACACCGAAGCAAAATTATTACTAATGATGAATGGTTGCTTATATATGTCAAAGTCAATACATAATTATTTTTAGTCATGGTGTAATTTGTTGATTTATTAACTATCTGGTACATGCCTCTCATCCAGTTTACAGCATGCTTTTATTTTGGTTTGCAATAAGATATCGTCTACAGAGGCTTCACAGGGGCATAGTTGCACATGCACACATTGTAATCTCCCCATCTGTCATTAAACAAATATATAAAATGGGAAGCAAATATTATAAATAGACTTTAAAAATGTTAGTGGTGCTACACATACTGCACATTAATATACAGCAACAGGAGTGAGTGACAAAGTGAGTGATCTTCTGTATACACAAACAAAAAAAAGCCTAATGGCAATCAACAGTGATTTTGAATACATCTCAGTAGCCATTTATTAATATATAGTGAAATGGGACAGTTCAGATGGGATTAGATTTCACAAAATTTAGTATACTGGGTGAGATGACAGGATTAACACAATAAGGCAAAAGATGCATTGAGAGTTTGAGTGAGTCTGTTGTATAGAATTCATGTGTGTATAGGATAAAGTGTGTATGCAAGTGGAGAGGAGTAATGGGGGGGGTGGAGTATCTACATACCATAATTAGAAATAACCATATATTGAAAAATGTTTGTTTTTTAAAAATCTACATGTCTTCCTTTGTTTAATGCCATTTGGGCCTTTAGTGGTACAGAGTTAAACATTTCTCTATATGCTACTCCAGTGGCAAAATTTTCTCATCAGTCCTTGTATGGGGATCTGCACTTGCCAATTTATCTGAGCTGCAGCTCATCTAAGACAGCCTACTGTGACATCCCCAGCTTGTTGAAACTAACCAATGAGATAAAGTTATAATCCTTTAGATTTAGTCATGGCTGATTATGCGACACCTGTGGCTGCGGTGGTAACAGCATGTGCAGTTTAATTCCACGGCAATAGCTCATTGATCAGCTACTTTTTGAGAAATAGCAACCAGTCTATCTGTTATGAGAACAGCCAAACAAGTCACTCTGTGTTTTGCCAGTTAAATGCTTTCAGTGGGAACTGGAAATGATATGCGCTAGGAGTGAGCATCACACAGTGAGGCTGATATCAATGAGAGAAAAACAGTCATGTTGAATTACATGCAGAATTGTTTCTTGATTTCATGCCTGACGACCATATGTGCCGCCATGTGAATGTTTAAGTTTCCTACTGTGGTTATAATGAGATATCTGGCTTGAGCTGGTGTTTTAAAAGCTAACTAAAATGGCTACAAAACATTCTCTTTAGATAAATATGTATCTGCTACAGCATGGCTGGGGTGACAAATGTCCATATATTGCTCACGCTTTGGATTTATACAGTTGAAATTGAAATGACACACATTTGCTGTGTGCTGTGCTGCTAATTGGCAATATTCCGATGCTATAAAAGTATTTGACCAGTTAATTGGTTTATATGGTATTCATGTAGTAGATCATTTGAAAAACACATGTGTAAATATTGGAGCCAGGCACTATTCAATTGGGTAACTGGGATGGAGCCAGGGGTACTGTTATATAAACATTGAAATATGTGACTAGAAAATAAGGTTTCGTCTGTTAAGCAATACAACACATACGTCTGCATTATTTGGAATTCAGACAGTGGTGGAATAGCGCAAACAATCAGTGAATACAACACTTTTTCTTATTCCAGCAGAAAAAGAACCAAAGAAGCTAACACTAGGTACAAAGTACAAGAGTCCCAAGCTGCGGAGTATTACTATTGTTCTGATAGCTCTGAGAGTCTTTATCTTCATTTTTATTTCTTTGACATAACAGATTATATTATACATATACCATCACACTGACATTTTTTACAAAGGAACCAAGAAGGATAAACATGAAGTTTTACAGAGTGACAGATAATTCGTGGATTGGATAGTTTTAGCGATTGTCATTCTGCATCGTCATGATATGTGAGATGTGGGGAATTTAAACTCTGGTAACTGACAAGAGCTTATGCAGCATTTCAATGCCTTTGATGTGCTTATTTATATTCCTTGTTGTCACAAAGAGCTCTTAAAGAAAAAGCTGATCATAAGCATTTGTATAACTGGGCTGTAAATCAACTGCATCTCATGATTAATGGCTAACAGAGACAGGGTGAAAAGGAGGCATCTTGTACAGTAATGATTCGGGGGATGTAACTGTGGGAATGCTGTCATACACTTTTTGCTTTCCATGGACTTAATGAACTGACAAAGTACACTGAGCAGGATATAGCACAGCAGTTTTTAAAAGCTTTTGAAATGTTAATCAGGGAAAACACTCGCACTGATGTGCATCAGTTTACCATGGTTACCAAATGATTTCATGATTATATAGGCATATGCATGACAGGTGGATTACAAGATTGATTCTTGAACAGTTCATGATCAGCAAATAGAGCTGTGAGTGAATTAAGATCACATATCTATCACCAAAAATCATGAGTTGCCTTTTCAAGCTCTTTTGGCCTGATTGTTTCTTTCACACCAGGGTTTGATTGACAGCTTTCCGACCCGCTCAAATGAGCTGCACAACCTCACCTTGGTCAGTTTGAACCCAACCAAACAGGGGAGGTGTGAGAACATGGAGACTTTAACTTTTTTGCACAATACATTATTCAAGTTCAAGTTCGGTTCAAGTTATATAATGCTAACTGTTCTTCCTTTTATGTCCAGGGCTGTTAACTTAAATAGATTTAGTAACAGAGTTGAAATGCAATATTCTGTTTGATAGGTGTTAGCTTTCCTGTAATCATTTGTTGATTAACTAGACCTGTACAGTCAGGTCTGCAGAGGTTCTTGTGGGTGTGCACTAAAATATGTGTGTGGCACCCAAAATGCATCATGGGCATGCAGCAGCTGTACAGAAATGGTTTGACAGAGAGAGAAGACAAAAAAACATTCTGGCCAAGAAAAAATGCTCCAAGAGGCAGATACCACTGTAGTGGCCGACAGGGTGGCCAGGCTTCACTCCATGGCTGCCACGGTTACCCCTGGCCAACCCCCCCGAGATCTGTGGTAGCTAAACAGAGGCACATTTGTGCACACACACAATATCGACACACTGTCCTTATTACTGTTCTGTGTGCATTGGTGTAATTGCATGTGAGGCCGAGGCCTGCGGTGCTGCAAGCCTCAGATAAGAACCAGGCAGTGGGTTGTGTGTTAAGCCAGGCAGGATAAGCCAGGTCTGTGTGTCCTGCCAGAGAGGAAGCAAGCAAAGCAGAAGCGTTACAGCCAGAGAACCAGCAACACTGACTCACAAGCCCTCGTGGCGCAAAAACTGGAGCAAAAAATCTGCTTTTATCATTTTTTTACCCAGACGTTCAGCCAATATCACCACCTGGCCTTAACAGAAATTTCTGCATTCAGACTGAACTTTTCTGCACCTCCCGTGGCATATTTCATCCAGAAGTGAAAGCAATTTATTCCAAATGTAAATGTGTTGCCAGCCAGGTTGAGTGTGGTCCAGTGTGTGTGAAATATATAACAATAACAACTGAGACAACTGCAATATTTACCCTTTAAATCTTTCTCCCAGCTCTACCGGGGAGGAGATTTATACCACTCTGCTGCTAATATGCTTCACTTCACAGTCAGCCTCACTGAATCCTTCTTTAAAGGTGTAGCATGTTACAATTACCATGCTGAGGTTTACTTCTGTTTTGAATTGGTGAATAATTGACATCTACTGAGTTACAGGAAATGGCAGAGGAAAGCAGTCTCAGTCGATGAACCCTTCACTTCCTCAGCAGATTGAGATCCACTCATGGTCTCTAAAGAGCCCTTTATGATGAGGCCTTGGCAAAGAGAGACAAAATGTGCACCTCGCTGCCTGACGGCTGCTGCCAAGTGGGCCGTAAGGTGGTTTGGCTGCTACCGAGAGAGCAAAGGAGGTGTGGGGGAGCAGGACAGTAGCGAGAATGAGAGGAGTTTAGAGGGGGTAATGAAAGAGACACATCAGTGATAGGGCTCGCAGCCGAAAAGCAAGTCAACAGGTGGCCAATGAACAGCTGGACTGATGGCCTCGGGAGCAGAGTGACTCAGGTTTCTATTTTCTTCCCACTGCTATTCAGATAGCAAAAGGACACGACTCTATTGCTGCAGGCATTAGAGTCAAAGAATACAGCCAGCAGCCAAATCTTCTCAGAGCTGTGACACTTGCTTCTAGAGGAGGTTAACCATTTTCCATCAAGTGAACCTCTGTCTTATAAAATTAAACTAATTAATATCATCATATTGCACCTCTCGAACATGCCAGATATGTTACCATTGGCTTCCTTTCCCCCATCAAATACCTTTCAATAACTATATGAGATGATGCAAGAACGTAAGAAATACACACTTCTGCTTTTATAGTAAATTAAAGTATGTTTGATACTGTTGTGCAACCATTTTCCTGCAGTAAGAGGACTGACTGGACTATCTAAAGCTGGAAGGAACTATTAAAGCCTATTCAATTACTGCATATTTACTGTCTTGAATAACAGTAACACTAATTAATCTACGATAAGACAAACGTTCCCATCCCGCGCAGAGAAATCAGTACAGATAAAGTACAACAATAGATGCAGTTATTGAGTGTTACTGAGCAAACAGATATCTTATGAGCCAAAGGTGACTTTGTTTACCCATGTAAACATTCATATACCACTGCTAACATTCATATACCACTGCTAATTAGCACGTAACCTACTACAAATACAATGATATTATATTTTGAAGCAAAAAAATAAATATATATATATATATATATATATATATATATATATATATATATATATACATATATATATATATATACAATGATATTATATTTTGAAGCAAAATATATATATATATATATATATATATATATATATATATATATATATATATGCATATATATATATATATATATACATATATATGGGGTGGAAATATTGTTTTTTTAATGAACTGAAAGTTAATTCTATTTAAACATAGATTGATCTGACAGACTTCTTGTTTAATGATTGGGCATAAATTATTAAGTATTCTCATTTTCACTGAGTCCAAATAGGTGAAGTGCAGGATTTATTAGATAACACAGAGAAAGAAACTGGATTGAGGAAGAAATAAAGTCAAATAAAGAGAGAATTGTTGATTACCTTTATCAGCATTCTTCATACCAGCGGCAACAGAGCTATATAATGGAAAAAAGTCTATGTGCAGCTGCTTTGTGCCAAGTTGTTTGTGTTTGAGTGACTTTTTCTGCACCTTTTTAATGATAGAGCTTCAACATTTACTGGGCAGGATAATACTGGATGTTCCGGTGAAAGCACAGAAAGAGTCTTGTTAAGTGGCTGTGGAAAGAGTGACGTGAGCATCACTTCAAATAGCACCTGCACATGCTGTCACACACTCTCACGCACACACCTTCACACACTTCATTACAGGTGTAAGGTCAGTTGAAAGTACCAGTATGGTCCAGTTGTATCGCAGAGAGATCCATTTTCTGGACTTGTTATAAAACGTGCATGCGATCACCTTCATAATACAGAGAGCAAAACATTTCACTGAACATGAATGTCTTACAGATGTCTCTTTTACAACAGTGCTCTGGTGGTTAAATTGCTTTTTGGGCTTTCAAGAGACTTGTACGTTCCAACATGCATACTGTGGTAGACAGAAGATGGTACTGCCCCTCTATTTTTACTTTTATTGAATAGTGCAGCTGAATGTAGGAGACATGCAGCAAGTGTTTGTAATCGTCTTACAATTTAATAATAAACGCATTTAACGACGATTTAATATCACTTATATAGGCTGATTAATAGATAATGATGTTAATAAGAATCTCTTACGGCCTTATTACCGATACAAATCCTGACTTGAAGTGAAGTAGAGCCAGCGATGCTGTATCTGTGCAATTTCTTGTTTATCCACCTATCTATGTAAAATATAGATAAAAATGATATAAATCATATCAAATATCAAGAATACCTTTATGTTTTGCAGTCTCTGTAAACTTGATTTGAATGGAGTGATGACAGAGCACTGTTAAACTTTCAGATCAAGGATTCTCAAATATCATTATTCAAGGGTAATATTATGGTTATCTGCATTTTCCCTCCGTTTTTAATTCGTTTTCTTATGCCTTTGCTTCAACAAAATGCAGCAGTCAGCAAATTCATTTATATATATGAGGTTTTCTTTATGGCGCTGAATTTTAATTTCATTCAGACCCTATATCAGAGTAAGGGAAATGATGTCTGCCAGTCCTCTAGGCGAACAGGAAAATGAAGTTGGTAGTAGAACATATGAGTTGAGCTGATTATAGATGGCTTTATTCAGCCATAAATAGACCTGACTTGAGCCACACTGAAGGATGACGAACAAGAAATGAAATAGGTCCTAAAGTTATCCAGTAATATATCAAACATGACCACTGTCACCTGCCAGTACTCAGTGCTGTTCCTCTTAACATCTTGCTGCATAGAACCTGCTGTGATTACCATACTGTTTCTGTGAGATTAACGATGGTTGATGTGAAATCTTGTATGCACGCCACATGCCGCACATGCTGTAATAAGACATTTGCTCGTATCAAAGCGTGGGAATTGTTCATTTACTATTTGGGTAGTGGGGATAAATCTTATGAAGCAGATGAACAGTCACTGAATGAATGAATTTGCATCTGACCCACTTCCATTTGATTTGAATAAGCACAAAAGAAAGTTGTAATATGCGGATACAGTTGTATAACCCTAAACCCTACCCAGCAAAGTTTTTTGGAATGTCATGGCGCAATTCCGAAGGCATACATGTGGCTACACCAAAGACGTTACGGGGAGAGCCTATAATCCCCCCCACCATCTTCTAATTCATGAGAAGATCAATTGAGCAGACTGGTTTGGCAGTGTGGGGAACAAAGATAAGGGGCCGGGAGCTGTTAAACTATGTTTTTCTTGGTATGCTATTTTCAACAACAGTACGGTGTTTCTGACACTCTACTACTTCCGGCACTTCTTGTTGGATTGTTGATTTCAGAAAGTTGCATAAATGGTCGGACACCGGCCCTCCAATATTTAACATCGCAAATGTGTGGTAGTATTTGGGTACCATTTTCCCATCCGACAAGAACTTCATGATTCACCCTTTTTTTTTTTTTAAAATGGAGCTGAAAATAGTTTTTTGTTTTTTTTTGTTCAGTTAAGACCGATTTGGAACGTTTAGATAATTCTAGTAACATACATATATTTTCTTCTGTCAAAAGATACACACCTCTACAGAAAATTCAATTTCGAAAAGACGTGTTTAGTCTGAAGCAATCATACATAATGTATGAAGGCAACTGTGTTTTGGTGAGAACGAAACACCCGAGGGATAATGGCAGCGGAACCAAAGACACTGTAATCTGATACTGCAAGGCAATCCTGTTAACTATGCCCTCTAAATCGTGCTATAATGAGTTCTTTGAGTCAGAATTCTCCTCTTTCTTTGAGTGTGTGCGTGTGTGTTCTGCCTACCTATCTGAATGCAAACAGGAACTCAAAAACTGCTTCCTTGATATTTTTACCAGCACACTGTTTCGAAGGGGGACAAGTAATACAAACAGTTGGGATTGTGTGTATGTGTATGTGTATACGTGTGTGTTTGTGTGTGTGTGTGCGGGTGTTCAGAGGATTTACAACTGCAGTATTAATAGCCTGTCCTGTGTCTCCCTGATATAGATATAGCTGGGCCGTGCTGGCTGAGGGAGAGGAAGAAAGGACAGGAAGAAACCTGTTGGAGATGACGAACACAGTAGCAGACCCTGAACTCCACATCACCACAACCGTGGAAGAGGATGAAGAAGTTTCTGTTCCATTTGTATAGTCCAGTACCATGTGGACACACAAGCATGGTATGAGCACCAGCAGGAACTGAAGGAGCTGGTAGCTGCTGCTGGAGACCGTGTGCAAAGTAGAAGTCTATTTATTTGTCACTCGCGGGAACTTTCCTGTGTCCTTTCCTTTTCCTGGGAAGAACGATCAGCGACTTACGTTACAAAAATGAGACTTTTCAACTTCTGTGCTTTCTCTTTTGTTTACCCTGTGTCTCCGTCACAGTACATTGTGTCTGCCTTCCAGTGAAACCGTAATTTGGTTGCACTGGAGAAAAGTTGGCTGTTGACACAGAGGTGAGATTATGGCAGCGTTATGGAAGCATCAGTGGTTTGATACACATCTCAGTCAAGCTGAAGAGAGAAAAAAAAAGTGTCTGGCATGTGATATTTTAAATCCATGACGGATCAAAATGCATGAATGAGCGTTTGCTGTAACAAATGACTGCTTTAGAGGACATCTGGAATGCTCGTGTTTTAATGGTACAGCAGGGTTCAGACAGATAACAGCACTGCACTGAAACAAACAGCTCCCTCATTCATTTGAACGGGCCCACTGACTCAATGTGATGTGATGTCATCCAGCTGTGATGTTGCTATCCTTTACGTGCAAAGTACATGTCTAGTAATGAGAGTACGGTTTTTCCACTGTTAAGGATAACATCATTTTTGCCATGACAACGCTCCTTAGTTGTAAAAACCTTTCTCTTGGTATCATAAATCACCACACAGTGTTTTGGCCTATGATAAGACTTTTAACTCACTGATCTGTTTCTCAAGTTGCACTGAAACATCAGAAACAACATCACTAGTGCAACAACAAGACTAGCATGGCCCTTGCATTTTTATTTAAACTCAGTGCCGTTTTCCGTCTGAACAGCCAGTAAAGTTTGCCAGGTAATGTATTTTTCTTGCTGTCAACAAATCCTATGAAAAAAAAAATTACTATTAAATGTTTAGCCAAAGCCTGATATATCTTTCTTTGTGCTGTAAATCGCAATTGTTTCATTAAATAAGACTAAGAGTATACAGTGGAGCTAGAAGCTATGTGAGACCAATGAGATCATTCCTAAATCATTGAATTGCCAGTGACTCCCAAAATGACATATATCACAGTTCCCAAAACATCATGACTGTTGGAATGTACCAGCGACAGGGACATCGGACCTTTGTCGTACTGTCACAGTTTTATTAGGTTTAGGCAATAAACGTATTGGTTAGGTTAAGGAAAATCCTAGAGTTTGGGTTAAAATAACTACAATTACGTTATGTAAGTTACGAATGAATCTACATTATGGAGGTAACTTCACTTATGTAAGTGCTCATGACGTCACTTAACCATGTTAGTATGATAAAACAACACCATTGTCTTTTGGCTTCACATGAACAGCAGTCTCCTGGGTTAAAGCCCTTTGTTTGTTTGAAACCAGCCATCTGTCCCTGACCTCCTCCGAGGTATTTTTGCTTTTTAAACATCAATTTCTTCCTTTTCCTGCCATGATAATTATTATGGCCACTAGAGGTTGCTGCCCAACGCGAAATCTCAGCATGAGTAAGTAATAACCTGCTTTCACAGTCTTTCTGAGGACTGGCTGGTGAGATTGTACTAAGACAGCTAAATGTTAACATCGACATGCTAACCTGCTCACAATGACACGGATAATATGCTTATGTTACATTAAACATATGCATCATCTAAGTTCAGAAGTGCTTCGCTGAAACAAGTATTCCATATGGATAATGTACTTCTACAGGTATGCATAACAACTGTACTCGGGATGAAGCAGTTCATTTATCCCAGTTTATAAAAAACTTCTTCTGTAAATAGTTTGCTAATTGTTGTGATCAAAAACATTGATCTGAAGCTGCTAAATAATAAATTATGAATATAGTGACTTCTGATCAACCCAGATCAATTTCAGCCTTAAATTAACTTAGTCTTGTTGACAACGTCCATTTCTGGTTTAAGCTCCACCCATTGTGAGGATGACGCTGTTGGTTGAACAGATACAGATACAAATAATGGTGCACTGGCTCATCCATACTGAATGTCATTAAACATAAAGCACTGCTGAAGTTGATGGGGATGTCTTTAACCCCTTGACGCCTGAATTTATATGCAACTATGTTAAAAAAATAATTATTTGTGTTTTTGCTTTCAAGCAGAGACTAAATTAAGCTACATTCTGAATAGAAGCGGTTTGAGGCGAATTCGCGACAATAGGCGTTAAGGGGTTAACTTTAACTACATTAATGTGCTGGACAAAGTTACATGTTTAAATGATGAAGCTACATGAAGGTCAGAGGGTCACTGAAGGTTTTACAATTCATCTGGGTGGTGGCATGAGTGTCTGTACTAAATTTCACACAAATACATTTTTGGTTGTCAAGAAAACAAACAGAAGAATCAGCCTGATGGAAGACAGAGGATTACCACCGTCGGTAGGATTCATAATTGGGACCACACTGCTAGCATGGTTAAAATCATGGTTAATTAAAAAAACACAAGTGTTTTACTGGCTGAATTGTTCCTTCATTGCAATGAACAATGCAGATATGTTGAGCCACTCCAATACTTGGCAATATTTGGCAATATCCATAAACACAAGCCATCTCAAGCTAGCTCAGTATTTGAAACTGTGTCGTACTTATTGAACCACAGTAAAAGAAGTTTCACGTTTGCTGCCGCTTTCATCAATCCTTCCTCTCACTCGTACTCTTTTTTTTCCGTGTATTTTGCTGAAAATCATTCCCATGTCTTGTAATTGCAACCCAATGATATTTCACTGTCAGACTTACAAGACAGAAAGCTCTGTAGTGCGACCAAGGCTTTAGAGAACACTTGAAGAAAATAAACTGTATCTCCTGAACCATTTTTTAAAGATTTATGTCTATAGTATGGGCTTGGAGCTGAGTGACAGAGACAGGTCAGGAGAGACAAAAGTATTGAGAGATGGCCTAAGACTATTGGTTTTGGTTTTGGGTTTTACAGGGGATTTCTTTGACCTGAACAAGGAAAATAAAGGGAAATGGCAGCCTTATTCCATGTGGAAACAAGGTGATCATTCAATCTAAGAAAACCTTGATTTGAACATTTTGAAATGAATTGTAAAAATAATTGACTATATTGTTGCGGGAAAAAATACATACATATGTACCGGTAAAGATACTGTTACTGATATGTTTCATCTGATGTATTTTACCTGTTTACAGATATTTGAATTTGTTTGCATGTCATTACTGCTATTTAATGCTACCATGCAATGCTGTTGTTCATAAAAAAACGCTTAAAAGCCAAAAGCGCTTTTGTGTTTTCTCGGATTTGCAAGGCTCCACTGAGGCCTCTATTGTCATCCCAGGCCGGTTGAACATGTTTTGGCTTTAGTTCTAATACAAGAAAGGATACAAAGTGTGTGCGCACGTAGGAACCAAGCTGTTACATCTCTATTGATTTAACTCCCAGAGCAGCTGGAGACAAGCTGCAAACATCGCCTGGCTGATGCATATTTAACCAGTCTATTCTCTAAAGAAATATTGTACTTGGATTTGGGAGGATTTGTATGCAGGAGCTGGAAAAGTGAAAGAACTTTACACAGTTTTTCTTTAAATGTAGCCTGCTGCATTTGTTATCATGTACACTTGTACACACCAGCTGTGCTAATGTGCAATCATATTTTATACCTTATGACTGAGTCTCAAATGTTACAAATAAACCAATTTATCGGCCACAAATAGAACTGACTTTTATGAAAAGGTTTGGTTGCTTTCTACCTTCTTTGACAGGATGTTACTTGGAATATGAGAAAAGGAAGAGATGATAATGATGGTGTATGGTAGCACGGGATCCATTCTTTGTATTTGATATGAGAGCTGAGTGTTTCTCTTTTCAAAGCTTGTAAGTTAAACACTTCAAACTTCTTTGAGACTGGCCTTCTGCCTGCACTGTCAGATATGTGAAAATGTATTTTTTGTAAGCTATAAAAGGTCCACATTATTATTATTCGTGGCAAGGAATAGTGACACCGTTTGATGACAGCCAAATTTAGATCTTAATTAGAACCAATCACAGCCTCTGTTGTTGCAGTTTTTGAAAAGGTTAGGACCCAAGCAAACAAATGCAAGACCAAGACCAAAGTACCAACTCAGAAGGTGAAGTACAACTCAGAAAGAATAAAGCAGAAACATAAAGCCAGGAACAAAAACCGGACAACATACCACGGGGTGACACGGGAAGACACTCGAAGACACTGGAACAGGCTCAGGGGGATAACAAAGGTGGGGGACATAGAGGGAATACAGGGAGGGAACACAAGGGGGAACACTGGGGGAAGACACAGGGAGGGAACACAGAGGGGAACACGGGGGGGAGACACAGGGAGGGCACACAGGGGGGCACATGGGGGGGAGACACAGGGAGGGAACACAGGGGGGAACACGGGGGGGAGACACAGGTAGGGAACACACAGAGGGAACACAGGAACAAACTGACAAAGACCACATTCAGGGCTGATTGACAAACAAGACACAGGTGGAAACAGAACACACACTGGCAGGAACTGAAAAGCAACACACGACCCATTAGGGCACAATTTCAAAATAAAACAGGAAATGACAGAATCACAAAACCAGGATCATGACACTCCGTATTGCCTGTCCCTACTGCAGAGAAATTCAGACGAACTTTCAGCAACCCTCTATTGTCCCAGGCACACATAACTTGCATTAAAATGTATAAATTTAACTTCTGTTAGGTCTAACTAAATGTCTGCTTGATAATATAAAGTAATTAAAGGGCCACTCAAGTTCAGTTTGCTCGTTATGAGGAGTTCTGCACAGCCTGGGAAAACAATTGTATTATGTCTTCTGTTTCGGGGAGCTTTCAAAGTCAAATATATATAAATCTCATGATTTCATAAGGGGTTATCACAGCTTGGGCCTGAAGACTCTTCATTCTTTTGAGTTCCATTGAGTTTGCCAAGACTTCACCAAGAGATTTACTGGGCAAAAAGGATCTAACAAGGATACAGCGTTTTTCGATTTCTGCCCATTCTTGGTCTAAAAGCGTATTTCGTCCTCTGCTGTTTATATTTTTTTGTTTTAACTCTCATGATGTTCAGTCTGATTTAATGTAGGAGATAATTATGGTAGAATACAAATATATTAATAGTACTTTAACAGCGGACTAAAATCAACGCCTGTCTACTGTAAATATTGACTCACAGAACTTACTAAGCTTTCAGGTGTTTTTCCATCAGTGACTTTCAAACAAAAGTTCATGTTGAATCACCTTGATTAAAATACCGCCAAATATGCAAGATTTCACCATAACACTGTCAGGTGGAATGGTTATAGTACATGCCATATAAACAAAATGCCTCCAAGCAATGCCATTCTTCCAAAACCCAAATAGTCTATGACCCCCATTGGAATGAAAGCCAGTTGTCTGACAGCATATTATCTCGAAAAAAACAAATGGCCATTGCTCAGGCCAATTGTCAAGAAAATAATTCAACTTACGTAGAGTGCTTAACTTCACTAAAATATTTATCTAAAACCAAATCACAAGCTTCTCCTATACATAACCAAGTAGTTTTGATACCTGAACATAACCAAATTGCCACTGTTTCATACTTTAACCACCTGTTTATATCTGTTACCATAACAACACAGGTCACCTGGCTTTGATGAGAAAGGTCAAACCTTCCTATATTGTTGTGGGCTTTTGCTTTGCTTGCTTTTCTGTACGATTTTGGTTTTGGAATAATGGACCAACAAACAATGGGCAGTCCCCAGTGTCCCTGATTTGATTCTGATGGGGGACCTATGCTGCATGTCATGCCCTCTCTTCCTCTACCTTTTGTTTCCTGTTTTGCTCGCCTGTATCAAGTTAGAGTGTTGAAAATATCTTTAAACAGAAAATTGTCATCTTCTAAGAGAATTCAACCCTCCGATATCTTTGTAGAATAAACAGGGACTTAGTGAAAATATGCCAGGGTATTCAAAGGTGAAATATGTAAGAATTTTGGTTTAAAACATCAAAAAATTCTGAACATCATTAACAGAATGTGATGCAATAATATTTCTAATCATATGTCAGAGAAATCAATGTATTGTGTTTCAGAGATATCCATTGAAGCTAGCATGCTAACCACTTAGCGTCAAACCACTTTGTACCTCAAGAGCTGATAGTCCGATAGTAAAAAACACCAACATTCCCTGGCACAGTCTGCTAATGTCAGCTACATTCAGTGGTTCCTCTGGTGATGTGCTGGCCCCTATTTGTTTGGAGTATGAATTTGACATGTGGCCATTTCTCACATATTGCACCTTTAACCTCAGGCTACATTCAACACATTTCGACCACTAGGAGGCGAAATAAGCAACCAAGCCACAGAGAGAGCAACATGATCCCATAGGAGTTGTTTTTCAAAACTTTGCTTTGACAGCTTTGAAGTTTTATTCAAGCCTCCTTTTTAATTCGGTATCAGATGCAATGCATTAAGTTCTTTCATCTTAAAAAATCATCATCTTGTTGTGGCATCACTGTACCAGCCTGTCTCTTTCTGTGTGTAAAGTTCATCTTACAACTGATTTCATCATTTACAATGCATTTATACATACAGTAAACAGCCCAAATTTCAAAGAGTGACTCATAAAGGCTACTTCTGTATCGCCTGTCGAGAAAGTCCCCAGACTGCTCAATTGTGAAAACTTTGTGAAAACAAGCACACTCAGCACATTCTTAGCTATTTGGGCCTTCTTGTGAGTTCTGCAAAAGTTTTACATGAAGATACTTCTGTATTTGTGTACTTTCAAGCTGTCAACTTTGGTGAGGCTGAGTGATCTGTATAGTCAGTGTTCCAATTCATGATGCAAGATATAAAATTAGCTTTGCTTTCTGTCTGAACACACTATAATATGGGATGACTGATGAGAGCTCTCTTTCCATTAAGTCTTTCTAATGTAATATCAGTAATCAGAAAATTTGTTTTCCCTGACATTCTTTCAGCCCACGAATTACATGGGTTTAAGACAGATTTAGTCAAACATGTTAATGTAGCCAGTAAGAATATTCATCCTGTTAGTGTTTATACATAGCTGACCATTCTCTGGTACACTGCGTTTAAATCTCTGCTTAATTAGACAGTGTTGTTCTTAAAAAAAGGATCAGACGCACATCCAGTCATGAGGGGTGGTTTGCCCTTGGCTGATGTTGTATTTATCTTTAATTGTATTCTCCCTAGAGGTGACACAACACCTGGAGCTACAGTACACTAATGCTGGTATTCTCAACTGAAGACAATGACTGATGTTAATTATGTGCTCTCTTATTAAAAACAGTTTGACCTCTCATACTCGGTGTGTCTGTGTCCTTGGTAGAATAGTTATTAATCTCTATAATTAATTGGGTTAATCGGAATTCTTACTTTACGTTGCGCCACTGAGGGATGATCTGACACACCCTGCTCAACATCTCTAATGATGCCACAGAAAACGTCCTATGAGGCATTTCCCATTATCACATATCCTGTGGAGATGTGCTGAGCTTCGACTGGAGGCAAGCAAATAAAAACACTTGTCGGCGGAAAAAAACACGATCATATGTACTGGTGTACCAAGACAGAGAGAGAGAATAAAAACAATCGAAAGTGTTAAGATGTGACAGCAGGTTCAGATGCAATGTGGCAATGAAGGGCGAAGCATTTATTTTCAACTACTGTACAAAATAATTAGCACATTAACAATGGGGCTGTTTTGTCTTCTTTTCCTTCAGAAGAAACAATGTGTTGCTTTTATTTATCTACCTACCAAAACTATCCTCAAGTTATTTGTGTCAAGCGCTGGATCCACACAGCCCAGGCTTGATAAAATGTTCACATTTGTATGTCGTGACTACTCACCGTATTCACATTTTCAAATTCCTGTCCTACCACGTTCACATTACATGTTTATGGCACGGCTGTTTATAGCAGGGTGGAGGCCATGGTGGAGGAGTGACAGTTGAGAAAGTCGGTGACCGCAGTTCGAGACATCGTTTTTTAAATTTCGATAGCGCAATACACCTGGGTGTTTTTAAGCAGACCTCAGGACATCTTACAGTCGTGTCTGTGGCGACCAAAACAGCTATTTTAAGCCAAAGCATGATCTTTTCCTAACCCTAACCGAGTAGTTTTTGTGCCTAAACTCAACCAGACCCTGGGCATAGCAGAGATTAAAAAATATAACCTAAAGAAATGTTATTTTTATGTTTTCATGTGGCCGTCCCTCTGTATGTCCATGTATATATCTGTCCGTCCCATTCTTTTGGATTATCATATTCAATTCTGATGGTCAAAGGTTAGGTGAATGTGAACTCACAAAACACATTTTGGGCCATTACTCACTATTCATATTATAATTATCTCAACATTTTACACTTATGTCTTCACAATGACAAATAGGCCTCAACATCTACAGGCCTTAACACATATTTAGCATACAGTAACTTATTATGCTAAATATTAATATTCCTTAAAAGTGATTCAGCAACCAGTTACTTGTTTGCTGTTCACTAACTGTTTATTCTTGTTTTGTTCCTGGCTCAATTGCTGGTAAATGCTTAAGACTTATACACGTCTTTTGAACTGTTAGACTTAAAAATTGTTTAAACATTGTTTGCTACATAGCGAAATATAATTATTTTAAACCTCTATACATTCGGCAGTTGTTTTTATTGATATGAAGAACACCATTTGCTAAAAAGATTTAAGAACTCTCTCACAGAGTCAGGCCCCATCATCCGTCTGAGCACAATCGCCTGTATGTTGTAAAAATGTGGTCAGTGGTTATATCATACTGAAATATAGCCTCTAAGACCAAAAGCCTATTGTAGCATGAATGTGAGCTAAGAATGCATGGACTAACCATGGCTCATAGTATAGTGTAGATTATAATCATTAGGATGATTCGATTGAGCAGGTCTCTTAATCATGAATAGCAAGCAGCATGAGTCACTCTTGATACAGTCAAATTATTGTCACAATTGTGTGAATTTTAGTTATAATTTAATTCTAATATAAATTAAAATGTTAATGCATATACATACACAGTATAGTTCCAGCTAAATATACATCAAGGTAAGAGTACTCTTTACTGAGGGCAGTCTATTAACTGGTGTCCCTGGGGTCCACTGCTGATAGGCATTTCAGGAAAATATATGCTCTCCAAGCCACTTAACAAACCTAAAACAGAAAATAGCAGAAAATATACAAAACACATGATGAATGCGATTTGTATTCATCGGACAACATTTTTGCTCATTGTATAACGTGTTCAACAACTCCATATCCGCTGAGGGTTGTGTGTTGTATATCAGAAAGTGGGGACATGCCTTTATGAAATGGCAAAATAGAGTATAGCTCAATGTTATACTTCAGTAAGTGAAATTGACAGCCAATCCTCAGTGAAAAAATACCAAGAGAAAATATTCAGCCTTAATGAGCTGCCCAGGTCTATAATCTATTCCTTCACATGTTAGTGTGGCACATATTAATGTGTGCAGTCACATAGGCTGTAGGAACTAGCAGGTGATCCTTTCCCCTCCCTCAGTCTCTACTGTCAAGATGTTCTTGATCAAGGTTTGTTTTAACCCTGAATTCTAACCCTGAATTGTTTGACGGATGTGCACAGCAGTCAAAGGTATGAGAGTATGATATGAATACCTACTGCAGGAATGTTCCACGACCTTTAAACTTGAGACGAAGCTGGAGACTGAACCTACAAGGACTGCTTTGACCAACTTGCACAGGATTGTTTCAGTCTCTGACAGTCAAAAAGGTGCACACACTTTATATAGATACACTTCAGTTCTACAACTTACTGGCAACAAATAAAGAGAGGCTAAATGAGGGCTGATGATTGGTACCAGCAAACGGCTTAAGATTGTATTTAATGCAATGATCTGACCAAGATGTTGTAAAAGCACATATGAACTTCTTAAGATCAAGGATTACACTCATCCTATATTAAGACTCAACAGAATTTAAAAAGAAGGTTGCAAGAAAGTATAACATGGCAAGTTTTTCCTCGCTCCAATCGAGAGTCTAAGGACGGAGGATGTCACTGTACAGATTGTAAAGCCCATTGAGGCAATATGATTGTGATTTCGGGCTATATAAATAAAACTGATTTGATTTGATTTGATTTGATTTGATTCGAAAGTGAAAACTAGAGGAGTTTTTTTTTTGAGGTGAGAAATGATTTAGGGTTGATTTATTTATTACGTTTATTATTGAACATGTTGCTAAAAGGCTGAGGGCCAAACTTTAAATATTCATATCTTAAACAGTTTTTGGAGACCAGCTATAGGATTCTGCAAGGTCTCACATAAAAGAAGTATTTCTACAGATTTATCCAAGAAAATCCATGATATAAATGGACAGGGCCCAGATAAATTGGTACTGAAAGACCCTTCAGCAACAAAGCTCATGGTATTTGTCCATCATCTGTCTATCATAGAATCACCTTGGTACTATGACTCAGCATAGTTTGCACATTCTCGAGGTTGCATACAGCCGCAGTCAGGAGGTGGTTGGGTAGCAGCAGTTAGCAGTCCATTTAAAGATGAGGCAAAGCAGCTGGAGGGCATCAGTGGGAAATCCAGAATATATTTTGGATGCAAACTTACTATTCACCCTTGTGTGCAGGATGAGTCATTTACCGTAAGTCAACATTTACCGTAATTTCCGGACTATAAGGCGCACCTGAATATAAGCCGCACCAGCCAATTTTAGTGAAAAACACAAATGTGTACATATACAAGCCGCACCCGATTATAAGCCGCAGGTGTTTTAGCGTTTAATTACCATATGTGAAGGCTCGTGCACAGAGGAGATTGTCAGGAAAGAGACTGCTGTTTGGGGAAGCTTCCATTTTATTAACATTTCAACAAACAAGTTGCATATTTGCATAACCTATGACCACGCAAACGTCAACACGCAAGAGTCAGAGACGCACAAACAGACGCACAAAGCTGCGGACTGGTTCGCACGGACAGTTAAAGACAACATGAATGTCATTTAATTCAACTAACAGCGAAGTAAAGTGAGAAACTTCTCGGTCAGACTGACAGACAGCTGTTAGCTCCGTTAGCACCGCCACCTGTCTGACTATGTGTTGTTAGCATAACAAACCTGAATCACTGACGTTGATGACGTCCACCGACAGAACAACGCGTTCCCTCGACGCAGAACTCCGAATGCTCAATGACGGTGTAGGGTCGACGACGTAGCTACGCTGTCGCCGCGACGCAGAAGCATAATAATAAACCAGGCGTTAAAGGTGAGGGACGTAACCTGTACAATCCATAGATTGAGGAGGTCCCCTAGTGGCCGTTAGCTGTAAAAATCCATAAATTAGCCGCACCGTTGTATAGGCCGCAGGGTTCAAAGCATGGGGAAAAAGTAGCGGCTTATAGTCCGGAAAGTACGGTAGTTTTTTACTGTATTTTAGGTGGTGGACTGCAGTTGAAAATAAACCCAATGGCTAATGCTGAAGATTTTCAAAATGTTGATTGCTGTGCTTGTCCTTTAAAGATGCATAAAAGGGACAGTTATCACTATCTCAACAAATCATCGCCGGTAACGTTAGCAGCTAGCTGCTGAACATGATGGAGCATTAAGACGCTAAAGAATCAGAAACTTTTCCTCAAGAGATGGTTGAGAACAAGCCAGAGCTAAAGGAAAAATGAATCTTAGCCTTAAAATGTGTCAGCTGACCCAAACACAACTTTGACTGAATGCTTACGCTGCTTCTTCTTTTCTCCAACTACCATTGTAAACATCCATCAAAGTTAAACCTTGGTTAACATGACCTGTCGTTGAGTGCTCTCTCACATGTTCAATAAGGATTGTTAGCTACAGTTTGGTTATGCTCACTTTTGTTTTAATATGTTGGCTTGTTTACAACCTGCTTGATCATTTGGACAATCCAATAGCCCCAATCTTAGCATTACTGTGGTGTAGATAGTGTTATCATAACAGATGGGTGAAGGACCATCAGAAAACAGCAAGGACTTACCTCCAAAGGTTTCATACCTGTTTGTATCCAGGATTATCTTATCCCTCGACCTCAGTGTGTCAGACTAAATAATTATGTTTCTTACATCATCCACTCTGAATTTAAGCACTCCACAGATACATTCTTATCTCCTTTTATTTACTCGGTCCGCAGTTCACTGCAGACAGCCACAGGTGCCATGTGATTGCCAAATATTATCTGCCCTCGGGTAAGTCACATGGCAACGACCATATATATAAAGTGGAGGCAGAGAGATCAAACTGGAGCGAAGATAGCGAATGTTTTCAAAGATCATTGTGTTGTTGGTTACACATATCTGATGATCATGGAGATATGAACTGGAGTGCATATGCTTTATATTCTCCAACTATTTAAGAAAAAGGAAATCTTCTAAAAAGTTTGGGGAAAAAATTCTGAAATTGCTCCAGCAGTGACTGAGCAGCATTAAGCCAAACTGTCAGAGTCTATGAATGATTTTTTTTTTCCCCTGCTGGCACTGCAGCTTGCATATGGTTGCCTTGGTAACACATGCAGACTGATGGAAACAAGGGGAAGCTTCTCTATAACGGCCTTGTCAAAACAGGTACTCAAAACACAACATACTGGACTGTTTCATAGAAATGTTCGTCAGATAAAAAAAAGGGAAAAACAAATCTTTCAGGATAACTTTTGACTCACGTGCGGGGACATTTTAATTGTATTCGCATGCTAGCTAGAAATTCAGTCATCTGTGGTAAAATGATTTGCAGATGGTTGGATGGAAGATCAAGAGGAACATTTGTGCGATTTGGCACAGGTTCAGTAACATCTGAATCCATGGCAATGAGACAATTAACACCCTTTGCGTCAGTAATGATTTAGATTAGACAGTGCAGACACACGTACGGTGCACACTCTCACTCATACACAGACATAAACGCACACTTTTTTTAAACTCTAGGGGAAGTCATGCAGGAGCTGGTGTTGTGAGCGCTTGAACGTGTAGAGCATTAACACTGTGAAAGGGCTTGGTTAAGATTCAGCCGACACGGAGCAATTTTACTGTTACTTTAGCAAAATTAAGCAATTACAGTCGAATAAATTGCCTCTAAGCAAAACAAATCAGGTGGAAAAATGACCTAGAAAAATAAGTCTAAGTGGAATTAAAACATCCAATCTGCTCAGTAATCAAGCCAGAGGATAAAAACTCATTTTACCACTAAAAAAAGTTTACTGCTCAGTGCAATTACGTTTTTCTTGTTTTTCTCTACTGAAAAAGCTACCTGCAGTGCCACACCAGATAGACGTACGTAGATAGAGAGTGTGACTAGCAGTAATGTCAATCATAATTCATAGATTGTTCTCCGTGGGCATCTAGTGCAAAACGGAATTCTTGTAGGTGTGAATTACAGCCGCTGTCATTGCTAAAGCGTTTTGCCATTTGTGGCACAAGGCGAATAACAGCTCCAGATGTGAAAGCCCCACAACTCTTCTTTTGATTTGTCAAAGCAGGAAAACCGCAAGCAGAACTAATAATATTAACAATGGCTAGGTTCCAACTCTGACAAGTCAAAATGTCTGCTATGAAAAAGGTGTTTTTCTGCAGCAAATCCTCTCTTACGACCCATCAGATACTTCTGTCTGGTCTAATCTGACACTGTAGTTACCTTAGCATTGCTTCTTGTGCGACTTCCAGTGCAGAAGTATAAAGAGCTAGGAGAGCTGAAGTCAGGAGAAGGTTGGGCTGGTTGGATGGGTCAAACACCATGATATGACGATACCTGAGTGACTTTCTGTACATGCGTCATTTACGTTACATGACATGAGTTACGTCAATCAAGTATTAATAATCAAGTAGTTTAAGAGCCTGAAACCTAACCAGGTAGTTTGGAGCCTAGACTTGACCAAACCACAACTGTTTGACAACATTGACAACAGTCCAAAAGTCACAATATATCATAATGTGTTAACTACAAGCTTTATTTTGCAAGTCTGAGCTGACATAGACTTAAAACTGACCCTAGAGGGATAGGTGCTGACTAATTGACTAAGCTGCCATATTTGAGGAGTTGGGAGTGAGAACATCAGACAATGTTCTCAATGATCACATAGTTTCAAGACCTTTTTACTTTAAATTGAGTTACTGGTCACTGAAACCATTCTTCCTATCCATATTGTCCATAAAAAAGTTAAATTTCCTTCTCTAATGGAAGAGTTAGGGGACAAAACCCTCCGCTCTCATTCTGTGAATTCTGAAGTTCATAAGCTAATAGAAGCTTTGGTATTTGAGTGGCTATTCACCAAAGTAGCAGTCTTGCTGGTAAAATGTTCTTTTTGAGTTAGTCTTCATTAGCACAGCTCAGCAAGGAATCAATGTCCACAAAAGCTGAAAGACAAAGGTTGTATGTAGAAGGCTGAAAAGCTGCACTTGAGCATATACCCACTTGATTTGTCCAACTAATGAAGCCTCGTACTGAGGGTATTACTGCCGCCATCTCTTACATTGGAACTGTCCACGGAAAGGATCACTACCAGTCCAATATGAACATAAGGAACAATTATAGAAAAGAAAAGTTGCTTCAGTGTAAATATGGCCAAATCTGCATTGTTTTTTGATAGACTTAAAAAAAATGGGAACTTATACTTTGCCTTAAATATAGCACTATCATTAGGTCAAGATTTGAATTGTGTTCCTGAATTGTTTTTGAAATGTTCCTCAGCTGGTACTCTGTGACAAACATTTTACATTACAAAGTTGTACTTGTTGTATACAGTTGTACAAATGTATTACATCCCTCAGCCTTGTAGACAGTTTGGAGTGGTTGCTCTTATTCGCTGCAACAACAAAAACAAACAAAAAAAAAACACAAACAGAACAAAAAGCAATTCCCCAATAATATGCCATTATAAAAGACGAGCGTGAGCTCTAGAAAAAGCTATTTCTTTGAGTAACGTCACTGCAATGTAAAGTCTATGGGCCGAGCAGGAGAAACTATGTATTTGAAGTTAGCTGGACAGCAAGGATCAAAGCCTAGAATTAAGTCAACTTTTTTAGCAAAGGAACTTGGAGAGCAGAGTGAACATACCTACCAACATTAGGCTATGAAAAAGAGGGGGACTTCCGGGGTATTGACAAATGTTGGATTAACAGGCTTTTGCCGACAGAAAGAATTAAATAATGAATGCTCTCAAAAAGGCAATAACGAGAATACTTCACTCCCTCAAGCTCCCGGGGCAGAAATCCACGGTCAATGCTCAAAACAAATTTGGGCTCTGTGGTTTTAGTCAAGGTTTGCTTATATTTAACAAAAGATCTAAACTCCAACAAGCGTAGTTGTCGACTGTTTTGTGCTTGAGGCTATGCCAGAATACCTAGATGGTACCTGATGGTGTGACAGAGTTTCTCAATTAAAAGAGTTTTGAAATTGACGTTTTCCTCCATTCCTGGCAATGTTAGTACTGCCGGGGAAACACTTGTCTTCTTTGTTTGACTGCAGCTGTGTTCGATCCACTTCACCGCATGTGTGCAGTGACTTTTTGTTCTATTTTGGCAATTCCACTACCTCTGTTGTATATTTTCTCTCTCACTGTGATGCCCATGAACGAGGCGTGGTACGATGTTGCTCTAAAAAACATCACATATCTTCCTTTAATGTGTCTCTGTCTCAACTATTTCAGTATTCATCGGGAAAGAGCTGACCTATGAATATACTGTAGTCAGCTGCCAGAAATCTTTATAAATGTGGCCATTACTTGGAAATGCTGAGAGGAAAAGCTCAGACAAGCCATAACAGTATGCCATGCAGACTTATTATTTAATTTACATAAGTGTGCCTTTACATCAGGGTTGACAGCGATCCGGAAGAAAGAGGAGACGCAAGTTGAGAAGATCTTGTTAATGTGTGGCCAGAGTGGGAAGTGAATATGTGAGAGGCTGTCACTGTCTTTTTGAAATAAGCAGCAAATCCCATCTGCCGAAGGGCCATTACTGTGGTTATAAGACAGCGGTGATGTGGATGCTCTTCAGAAATGCAGTTTAGATGCAGTAGCCATAGAAACTGTAACCACGATGCTGTCTTGTGCTTCAGTGTAAGCATAGGCGTAATAGTTTTATCTTTATCCTTATGTGCACTCGCAAAACTAAAAACAATCTCCATTAGTTAATTTAATTCTCCTTTGTTTACTGACTCCGTACATCTGCTGGATGCAGTTTCATAAAGAACTGAAGAGGTGGCAGATGCTTGTGTCTGTGTTTCTCTGCAGTCTAGTTCATGGCTACACACACACACACACACACAGATGCGGCAACTCCCCAGAGCTGCTCCTTCTCCAACACTCACACACACACACACACACACACACACACACACACACACACACACACACACACACACACACACAAGCACATTAGCCACAGTCAAAGTAGGACCAATTTTCAAGCCATTTAAAACATTAAGTGTAATTATTGTTACTACAACATATCTACAATATGTCCATTTCAGTATGATAAGTCGTCAAGTGTTTAGTTCAGTGACCTTTGTTCACAAGAGGAAAACAACAACAGCAGCCGCGCAAAAATACATAATGGTAATGATGATAATGATGTCAATACTGTATGTGAAACAGGAGCCACAGGGCTGAGATTCAGAGCCAGTGGCTGGAGAAAAGTCATGGAGGGTCAAGCACTTATCAGCTACTTGACCTCAAAGAGTTCAAGTAGCTGTTTGAGTTGATAAAGTGCATATTTCAAGGACAGCCCTCTTTATTCTAAAAATATCACACACCGTATCAACAGTCCTGCTGACACTAAAAGCTTGTTGTCAGACACAGCTGGTGTTTTGCTGTGCTGACGTATGATGCAGCCTCTACATAACAAAGAATCTACTCTATCTCTTGAATGAAACTCAAATACAGTGGAGGCACAACTTGATATGAAAGCAGAATCCTTCCCTAAGCCCCAAACTGTGCCCCCGAAATGACTCTTCGCTGTAAGCAGCCGTCCTGGTGGGTCAGTGGAGTTTTTCTAAGCAGACAGCAGGCAGATATATGGGAGGAAAAAGCAGTCACGGTCCCGTCATTTTTTTCTGTTGTAATTTATCATGTTGACACACACATCACATAGAGATTTACTGAGCTCTGTTTAAGGTATTAGGCTCAAGTCTGAATGAACTGATTATTTCATCAACTTCACAT
This sequence comes from Diplodus puntazzo, assembly GCA_963678695.2. NCBI lineage: Eukaryota > Metazoa > Chordata > Actinopteri > Spariformes > Sparidae > Diplodus > Diplodus puntazzo. The sequence goes on along the minus strand of OZ023176.1, from coordinate 6,824,504 downwards.
TAGAATAAATATGATATAAAGCATTGCTTCCTTTGGCAAAGTTTGTTGTCATGTGAAACCACCTAAATTTCATTCTTGGTATTTAGTTTTGTCTCCCCAGTGCCATCCTACCGTCTTTCCTTTTTCCACTCCTCAGAAACCTGATATGAATCCCGTTGATTTGACAGTAATGACTCTCTTTCTTCCTTTTTACCACTTCTCACTAAGTATTTCTCACTTTGCACACAACGTTCTGTTCTGACTCACTGCTGGTCATTCTGCCGTTACAGCAGGACTTCCAGCCAGCTGTTAGACAGTTCAGTTAAATAAGATCTTATCGAATGTCAGAGCAGTTCCCTGACAAGAAAGCCCTGAGCCCCCTTTTTTAATCTATTTTTGGAATTTAAATTGAGGTTAAATTATGAGAAGCAGGTGAACATTTTTAAAAATTTGAGGAAAAAGTTGTGTTGTTTTCTGTAACAATAGTCTGAAAAAAGCAAGAACCTTACATCTATAATAGGTACTCGGCCTGTAGACGATTGCTGTGCAGTGAGTAAATGTGGATGTTTAAGTACTTGTGGTTCAGGATTCCTTGGGGAGAATCTGATTTTGAATGTTTCAGCAACAGCAGGAAACCTAATCGCTCACTGCTCTACACGTCAAAGGAACAAAAACCAAAAGCTTGAATCACTCATTCACGCACGCAAAGATGCACTTTAAGGGCATCTGATACTTTTCAGATACATATTTTTTCATGTGTAACCATATGCCTGACCTCCACCTAAAACTGCCCTGTGGTATTTTAAACCTGACATACCCTGGAGCTCTGTGGGTTTAATGAATTTGCCAGCAGCACAGATCATACCACATTTCCCCTGGCCAGCCCAGAGCTAAATGACACCTGGGAATTTTAGTCTGCAATAAAATGACAGTGGCTTATCTTCAGGAAGTGTCCACCCTTGAAACAAACTGAGTTCACTCAGAGGCTTTAATGATGCGAAGGGGACCTGCTTGCTGGACAGTCATTTTCACTTATTTGTACATTTTCCCCAAATATGAAGGCAGAATTTAAGGAAGAACGTTCTCTCCAGTTACACTTGCCCCTTCTGATCTAATGCAGTTGATCTCAATGATAATGACAGAGTCGCAAAACATTTGTGATGTTAGTCGCGACCCAAACCCATTCAGAAAGCAGTGTTGATTCATGGAGTGCCAAAAGCAGGGTGGTAGTGGAAGGTAAATGCAAAAATGCCTTTTTTGCAATTTTAGTCTCTCTCAGTTTTATCTGCAAATTCTAGAATCACTTGTGTCTTTGGAACACTGTTCTGTTTACACAGATATTGCATCAACCCAACACTCTGTCAACATGAGAAAAAAGAACTGCATTCATGATGGTTTACAGAGTAAACAAATGACATTACACACACAAAATAAAAAAAAGAACCATTAAGAAGGTAGCTAGATACAGGCATTTTATTGAAGGCAAAGTTGTAGCTGCAGAATGAAAAACTCTAGATTGCCATGAAATTTTGTACACATGTCCATGCTGATCTTCATACTGGCTCCACCTGCAAGTCCAAATTCCCACCTATCCTTGGAAGAATTTCAATATGTAGGCACTGCCAATAGTGCCATTCCTGAGGGAAAGTGTCTCAGAAAATGGTAGATACTGATGCATGAATGCTTAACTTTTTGTCTGTCAATATAATCAGCTCAAAAATTATACTTTAATAATACTTTTGTTTATAATACCCATAAAGTAAGAAAGCCAATTAGCAAATGTTAGCATGCCATCATGCTAAACTAAGGTGGTGAACATGCTAAACCTTTTACTTGCAGAAGATCAGCATGTTACAATTTAGCTACCAAGTACAACTCCACAGAGGTTTATTTGTCTGGTTTATCTTGTTGCTGTATTAGGCTCCAATCACACCAACACTTTCCATTACACACAAAAATGCTTTGAAAAAATGTGTTGGACATAACAGCACGGGGGGTTCTGTGGCAAGGGCTGCGTGCACAACTAGGCAAACACATGTAATGAATGGAAAAAGTGGTGCATTGCTCTGAAAAATTAAGAATATCCAATTTCTAAAAATCGCTAGAAAAACACAGCCAAGCCCCCAGAAACAGATAATTTGGCATTGTGACCAAACCATGTAATGTCATACACACTGGCCCAAAAAAAAACTTTTCATATAAGCTTACATTGTGAAAGAAGTGGCTGTTAAAAGCTCGATACTTCTTTTTTTTTTCAATCAGAATTTGAGCCATTTGGTCTGATAACATTTAGGAAATCCATTTGAGATGCACGAATAAATTGTTTTATTATCATTCTAGTCAGTGGAGGGCTAAAGAGGACTAGCCACTCATGGGCGGAACTCTGTAGTACTTAAACTCTACGGACATTAATTTCACATCAGGCCAATTTTATTTATTTTATTGCATTCCAAACATTTATCAAAAATGTAATAATGTTTGTGTTTGATAAGCATTTTACCAGACGACATTTGGCCATGTCACAGTAAATAAAAGCACACATCAATGATTACTTTTTTCAAGTGTTTACTCAATCTTTTGTTGTACCACCACAGCCCAAAGCCATTATTGTGTGCAAGTATATGACAGTGTTAATATGTGCATGCATTCAGGCAAGTGTCTCAGTCGCTAAAGACATAAGGAACCCTAGTTCTTCAATATTCAACATGATTTGATAAGTGACTGATGGTATTGTTATGCTTATTGATCCCTGACAAACACTTTGGCATCCTGAGGGTGGACTCTTAAAGGTCCCCCTCTACCAAGCACTGGGATAAACAGCACAACAGTAAACCCACAACAGACACATGTCAGTCTGGCCCACATGCCACATGGAATGATGGCACTTGGGCAGTCCACTATGTCACAAGCAGGTCATATATGATACATGATACATGATATCAGCCAAGAGCAAACTGAATAAACCAGAACTGGCACAAATGTGGGCCACATTCATTCTATTCTCTTGGCCAGTTTTCGTTTATTCGGTACTCTTGGCTGACATATGGCCACCCTATTGCCTGCTTGTGGCTCAGATCTGGCAAACAGAAGCAGATCGCCCAAGTGCCATCATTCCACCATTCCATTCCACAGTATGTGGACAGGAGAAGGGTGTATGGTACAATTGCAGTCTGGGATTAGACCTATTGCAATACAAACTGTGGATCAGCATCCATCTAATCATCTTTTTAAATAGTAACACCGCTAGATTATCATGAATCTTGCCTGTAGAATGCAATAGCGAAACCTGACCTGACCTGTTTAGCCACTTATGGCTTATCCAAAGCATTTAAGTTTTACTGGCATGACTGCTTTAACTGTTGTTGGATCTTGTGCCAATCTTGAAATTGGCATGTATTTATTGAAACAAAACTATTTCATTGACACCAACACTGCGCCTTTGCGCCACCTAAAATTGTCTCAGTGCAAAAATATCACACCCCCAATATCTGTATGTTTTCAGCCCCTTTTTTTTAACACACTGGCATTTTGTGACAGAATGTGACAAAAGGTGCCTTGTCCTTTCCTTCCTTGAAACTGTCAAAAAGTAAATGAGTGACTTAGACAAAATGTGGCAAGGGTTCTGTTGTGAAATATACAAACATTCACACTCAAGAGCTTGGACATTAATTTTGACATTTTTAATTTAATTAAGTTGTATTTTTCCTTGAGACCTTGTGGGTTAGTGATGTGTCGTTCACGAAAAAAGGGGATCTTAGAGCCGGCATTTTGAAATGAGCGATCGGAGCCGGCTCCTGCCTGGGAGCCTGAGCCGCTTCAGGTTTTTTATTCCTCTATTTTTTTTTACTGTTCAAGCCGCAGGTGATTGGTCAACTACATGATGTGTGGAAATGTCTGTGCGTCTGCCTCCGGGGGGCTTACAGACACAGCAAACGAGCGAGAGAGAGAGAGAGAGAGAGAGAGAGAGAGAGAGAGAGAGAGAGAACAGACACAGAGACAACACGTTGGAAAGGTGAGAAAAGGAGTGGAGCAGGCTCTACAAATAACCTGCACAGGCACATTAGAACTGTACATCCATCAGTGCAGTGGTAAGAAAAAAGACGACCAAGTCAACCTGCTGCTAATGAAAGTGCCAGTTTTTCTACTGCAACTGTTGCTGCTGCTGCTGCAGCGTCTACAGTGTCTACAGTACATCATCACCACAACCACCTGGACCTACAACCCAGAGCTCTATGACACAGTTAAACATTTATTTTTTGTAGCACTCTGTTCCACGTTGAGTATAATAAGCCATATAAATAACAAACATTTGATGTATGTTTCGTACATTAGTAATTCATTTTACACATCATTTTTCATTATTTTTGGTAATAAATTAATTTAAGCAACAAAAAAAGCTGAGGAGTCCCTTGGGAGCCGAAAGAGCCGGCTCTTTTTAGTGAGCCAAGCCATAAGATCCGGCTCTCTTAAAAGAGCCGAAATTCCCATCACTACTGTGAGTCAGTGGAAGAGGAGCAGCATGGTAGATCCCTGTAGATTATTCAGCAAAGGGTGCTAACTGGCATACATTACAAATATTAGTATCTGATACAATTATAATGATCTAATTTTGAAGTCATAGGCCAGAAATACTGAAGGCTATACATGATTACCAAAAACAAATCTGAGCCTTCTGTTTTCAGATTTCTGAATGTATTGTGTGTAAATCCTGGTTTCACAGCTTAATGTTCCCATTTTCATGTCAGGCACTTTTTGGATTTGATTTGTTTTTTCAACAGAAAGACGTGACAAACAATCAAATATATATCTCCTACATAATCGGGTACATAATGTTTTGTAATCTTTTTCTGTTGATTGTCAAAAGTGTATTTGTTAAAGTTGTTTTCCCTTTTCAAAAATCTGGCTGAATCAATACAAGATGTATAAAGTCTAACTGGTATTACTATATCCAATCCGTCCCTAGCCTTGACTGTAAATCTACGCTGCAATCTACAATGTTGCCGTTTGTGAACTTCAACAATCAGTGTTGTTAGAATGTTGTAACAACATCCAAATATTTTTTTGGGTTGACATTGCACATATATTATTTGATGAATTCTATTAGATATATTTAAATGTTAGGGTATTTAGATGACTTTTTTGTCAAAAGCAACTTACAGTAATTTATACATACACTGATTGCGGTGGCTGCCATGTAAGGTGCCTACCAGCATATCAGGAGCAGTTTGGGGTTCAGCATCTTGCCCAAGGACATTTCGATCTGTAGACCAGGGGAATCGAACCAGCAACCTCCTGAGACGATGGAAGTATCAGACACTGCAACTGTTTCAGTTAATATAGCTTAGCATATAAACTTGTCCTATGTAGACATACCCCTGAGCCACAGCTGCCCCCCATTTTATTTACAACAAGAAATATATGTGTGGATCATAAACATACATTTGTGAGCCTTTATTTCTTTACATTTTCATAGAATGCTAACTATTTTGTGTGCAAAACTGCTCCTGAGGTGCTGGTTGGCACCCCTCATGGCAGCCACCGCCATCAGTGTATGAATGTACGAATAACTGTAAGTCGCTTTGGACAACAGCATCTGCTAAATGCTCTAAATGTAAATGTAAGTATGAAGTATCGCTACACTTCAAAATTGTACTATAGCTTAGCATATATACCTGTCCCATGTAGACATACCCCTTTGGCATTTGTGAAGAGATCAAAAGCTTGACAGTGCTGCTGCTCAGAGTTGCAGTTGTTTTATCATTTTTGATTCCCTGTGATCACTCTGACAGTATTCTAAAAATGCCGACTGGGGTGAACTGGAATGCACCCTGAAGCTGTTTTCTGGGATTGTTCAGCTTATAAAACTTCATCCCACACATTCAAACCAATAAAAGTTCAAATCCTAATACTCGGGGCAGGTGCTGCCTCAGCATCTCCATTTTTTTCTATTTTGTCCTTGGAGCTAGAAGGAAGGCAGTTGTCAGGTGAAAACTCACAGGAAGGGTTAGGGCTAGCTTCCTGTTTTGAGTTTGTCCTTGTATCCCTTATAAACTGTGATCTTCTCACGAGCAGCCGGTACTGTCTGATGAGGTACAGCATCTCATTAATAACACAGCAAGACTCTTTATTTCCCTGAAGTTCACCACCTTAAATAACATTGTACAGTGGGTCAGAGGCTTGCCACGATACTTTCTTTGGATCTCCTAACTTTTGCAGATTCTTATTAAAGATGGCTTTAAATGAGAGTACTTCTTGAAGGTGAAGAAAGGCAGGCTCCTTTCGAAACCCTGCCATGGTCTGTACAGCTGCTTGAATAGCTCCATTTATCATCTTTTTCCCTGGGCAAACACATTCACACATAACCCCATACAAGGTCTTTTAATGAAATAACTGACGCTGTATTATTACATCTCTGACCACTTTCAGACAATCCTTTCTCATAGAGTCACCCAGAAAACAATGCCAGGCTGCTCTCTCTTGGTATGATCTAACCTGACATTCGCCTATAAACCATTAGACTTGATGTTAATATGTTTTACGAAGATAAAAAAAAAAAAAGCACTCCCTTTCCCTTGAAAGAAAAGTCTCATGTTTTCTCCTAGAGTCTGTGTTCTGACTTAACTCGACGTATTGGGGGCAATTTTATGGGGCAAAACATTAGGTTTTCATTACTTTTCAACACAGATCTCAGTTCAGGAACACTTCAGGGTTTAAAGTGTGTATTTATTGTTCACCTTTACCCAGTATATTACCATCATCCGTGTTTTGTTTTTTTACGACTTGTAATACATTTTATTGCACACATGGATAAAGCATAACACACTGGGCCCCAAACATTTGGTGATGCAAATAGCAATTAATCATTTAAATTATAAGTGCAGTAAATACAGATTAGATGGATGTATTGGTGTGCAAGTAATGTTTTCACGTTGAATGCCCAGCATTCCTCTTGAAAAACAAGTTTGTCACACTTTGCTATTGTCTAATTACTATTAATTCGTCACTGCACTTAGAGATGAGCCTACGTTTTTTATTATATTCATGTTGCAAATGGCTTTAACAATTACAGCAGCTCTGATGAAATTACTAAAGTGATTTATAAACAGTTTAAAATACGTTCTCACACAATCATGTTTAGTATAAGATTACAACCTATAATGTTAATTATTTGACCATTGGCTCAATTATACTAACTTTCTTACCGTTTGCTAGTGATACAGGCAACCATTTCCAAACCCATGCAGCATAGCTTTGTTATAGCAAGCTGGCAAACCTTGACTCATCTTAGGCTACACTTAGCTAGTTGGCTGTCCCTGCATTGCATTGCAGTTGGCTTGTAAAGCACGATGATTAGTGTTACATCTTTGCTTTGTACTGGTACATTACTCACTGTCAGCTAAAATTAGGGCTATTTGTTTAAATACATAAGTTATCATTGATCAGGTAAGCTGGTAAAGTATTTTGGTTTACACATCCTCTCAGATGGTAAGCAAATTCAATAAGTATTGTACATCTGGCAATGCTGCTGGTAAGGGAACTGGGGTATGGGTTTCTCTCAATAGGTGAGTAATACCCATGACTGAATAAAATCTTGAAGTGCTGTGAGAGCTTACTTAGCTTGCTTGCTTACTTGGTTGGTGAACAACCATGGGACTTTATTTTGGGGATAAGTTGTTGACTTTATTTCAGAAAAAATACATCCAATATTCAATGGCAAGGGACAAATAATTTTTTGATCCCATTTGAATTGTGCCAAATTAAAAACATCACAATTTCAGTCCACGTGCCAGGTAGGATCCGAAAACATTTGTTCTTTTGCCATTGACATACATGCCATACATGTCTTTTTCTCATGGAGGATACCAGAAGGGGAGAGACCTTGCCATTGAACGCAGGCTCAGCATCATCATGGCGCCATTTCTGACTTGGTCTTAACTCAGACTCTTCTGTGCTCGGTGTTGGACTTGTCTTGGACCCAACCCAAGTAATCTTCTCTGCAGCCTCCTTTCAGCATTCTGTTAAAGTAAAAGTGTGTCCTCAAAGCTGTCTCTGTTTGACTCAAAATAAAGTCAGTGTCTTTACTCTAAACACTGCAATCCATCAGAGATGAAGGCCAGAGAACCAATACTCCTATCACACTGAGTGCCTCTTACTGAGCACCTACAAAGACACCAAGCTGAGTTGGGATCTTGAAGCAATCACACTTCGAAAATTGAAAGCTGTTCAAGACATTGTCTGGCCTTTTCATGTACACCTCTAACTCACCATTTCACATTTCCTCAGTCTGAGGACCTGACTTAGAGACAAACAATGGGAGCAGAAGAGCTGTCATTGGAAGCTCATTGGAGAAATCCCAAAATAAATCCCAAAGCTTCCACAATTGGAAAGCTAAAATCCTTTAAAAGGGGACAACTATACAGTAAATTGAAAAGGAAAAGGCAGGCTCATATGATGAGATTGTGAATGAGAGAAAAATAACAAAAACTTGACTAGTTGCAGTTTTCACCAGTGTTGTGATTTAATTGACTTATTAATCCAATTTTCTTCTTCCCAAATGGAATGTTTTAGTGTTTTTCCTCATCAGTGATATATTTGTGACTGAAAGAAAACCATATGACTTCAAAGCTTCTTGTTCTGACTGTGAACACGACAGCACAACTTGAAAATGTCCTGCTGTCATGAGTCTAGAGTCATGTATTTGTTATGTTCAGATTTTGGTTTTGTGTCTTGTATTCTTCTCCATTTGATTTCCATGACTTTTGTCTTGTGTCTCATGTTTTGTTTTTCCATGTCTCGTGTGTCCTTTAAGTTCCCCTGTGTATTTCCCTTTTTGAATTTTCATGCCCCTCTTGTGTCTCTGGCCCTTTAAGTGTCTTAGGTTTTTTCCTCTGTCTGTAGTTTTGTTTCCCTCCATGGCTGTGTCTCAATTCAGGGTTTGCAGTCTCACCAAGTGAGTGCACTTAGGTGTGCCCTGCAGGCCGCGTCAGCCTGTTGTGAAATGGGACAGTCTACCCTTTGCAGCATTTCCTGGTTGCGAGATGATCCTGCCCCTACCCGTACGTCACTATTTATGCCGCCCAGGTCCGTGAAACTGACAAGAAGAGTAAAGTTTGACTGTCAGATCTGTTTGAGCTGCAGGAATCCCTGATTTCCTTTTTTATCCTCCATGTGGAGGAAGAGGAGAAGCGGCTCTGGTTTATCTCCGGCTGAGAGGAGTGGTAAACCTGCTATTGATCCCACAGTAATGTTATCAATATCATCTAGCTAGCTAACAGTTTGGGGCCATTAACATACCGACACATTACGTTAATGCTGACACGTAAACTGTTGATTGCCACATACGGTTTTATTTTAATTTTAAAGGCATTATTCCTATTTAAAGTGTTTGGTAGATAGTTTTGTTTATTGTAATGATTTATTATTATAATAATAATAATAATAATAATAATAATAATAATAATAATAATAATAATAATAATAATTGTTATTATTATTGTTGTTGTTTTGTTATTCTTCTTATTATTATTATTAAAGTATGAAATTATAATTCTTGCCTCTTTCTTAAAACATTCTTAGTGACATGGCAACCATCTGAGTCAGAACTGCAGACCCAGTTGATGGAGGATGTGGTGGACAGAGGAGACTGGACCCCCAAATGCCCTGAGTACTGACCCAGATGATGTCCCACTGACACCATCTAGCCCAGCAGCACTGCAGGGACTCCTGCTCAGCCTGTTACTGTCCATCATCTCTAACTGTTTTAATATTGTTTTTAATAATAATTGTTTTTGTTAGTGAATAATAATCTGTAAATGGTTATTTATGCTGTAATTTTGTAAATGGTTGTAAATGTTAAGACCTTAATAATAAAAGAAAACATTCAATCCCTTGTTGTCCCTGAAAAGTAGCACTTGATGCCATTTGCTGTTATAAATTGTACTTAAGCTGTTCATACTAAATGGAATAGACAACGTGCAACAATAGAACAATATTTTATTTCATGAATTAAATAAAATAAACAATTATGAACAAATTATTTAAAATGAACTCATACATTAACTAAATAACAACAGCTATAATGTAAGGATTGTCCTCTGGAGCAGAGAAGAGCCTCTCCATCCTCTGCAGCCTCAAGTTCTCCTTCATCCTCCTCGAAGCAAGAGAAAAGGTCAACACAAGATCACATTAACACAGGGATGCAAAGATTTACAAAAAGTGACATCAGGGCTGACAAATCGGCTATTTATTATTTATTATTATGTATTGTTGCCTTACTTCCATCCAGCCGGCGGAATGTTTCGCCCTGTGAACTAATGTTGTTCTGACCTCGGACAGTGATGAAGCTCTCTGTTTGCTCCCTAAAACAGATGAAATGTAAAATATGTTTTGTGTTACCTCAACAGACAAAGGCAGCCTGATCTAAATCTGTTCATCTTGGTCTGTTTATGTATATGAAGTAAAAATAGTCTCTAACATCTCCACAGTCACAGTAAGATATAAGATATAAGTCTGAACGTGTAACGTTTGAAAGTGAAGCTTTTAAGGCTTTACATCCAAAGGCATCACGCTGAGCATTACCAATGTATTTTAACTGAAATGTTGAGGTTTTAATGTCCCTTGAAGTTAAACATATCTGGCGTTGGATGTTCAAAGGAGTAATAACCGAGTATAGACTTAATACTTACATTTAAATGCGAGATCTGCGCCACTTGAGGTCGCCATTATTTATTTATTTATTTCTTCTCTTCGGCGCGCGATGAATCTTGGGATATGTGAGACCACGAAGTGTGGTAGTGGTGCACACTCAAAAAACAGGTAAAAGGAGTGCGCATTTGTGGGGTGCATTATGAGAACACTTCGAATTGGGACACCCTTATCCGCGGAATAGTGACGTAATCACACTTCAAATGCGCACTCGAAGTGTGCAGACCCTGAATTGAGACACAGCCCATGTTTCTCCTCTGTGCTCGTCTCCTGCTCATTACCACACCTGGCCTCCTCCCTCCTCTCTCTCCTCACCTGTTCCTTGTCTGATCATTAGTGTCTATGTTTAAGTCTCTGCTGTCCCTTTTGTCTTTGTCTGGTCATTGTATGTCTCTGTCTGCATCACCTTGTGGATCTGTTCATGCGTCTGTCCACGTCCACGTCCACGTCTGCTCATGCTCATGCCTGTTTCTGCCTGTTTCCAGTCTCCCCATGGTATGTGTTTTTTGGACTTTGAGTTTTACATTTTTGATTTGAACTTTGCTTTTTGTTTGCACTTTGTTTAGCCTATTTTGCTACTTTGTCTTGCTGTTGTGTTGCTACTTTGGTTTTTGTCTTGGAATCATTTTTGTTCCATGCTCCTTGGGTTTTTTTGTGCTACCATCAGCTTTGATTTAATAAAGCTCACCTTTTGTTTCTCCCATTCCCTGCCTCTTGTCCTGTGAGTACTGCATTTGGGTCCACCTCCCTTTCCATAGTCTTCCCCTTTAATCGCCGACCTGAAACCTACCTCCTGCCAGAAAAACTTTTGGAACATACCGCCACTTAAAGTTAGAATTTGTAATTGTACAACAACTTGTAACAACAAAGGCATCACCTTGGGCAAGTAGTAGGATGAATATGTATACAACATGTTTTGTTAGGCTAGTGAATGGAATATTGGTTTAGAAGTGCTGCAAAATAAAAGTTATGACATCTGTTAACTTGTGTACCATTTCTACCCTTCCTTACGTATGCAAGGATGTTCATCAGCCATGACGTTTTCTGCCAATTTTTTGTTGTTGTGAACTCCAAGGTAACAAGTTGAAAATTTAAACATGGAAATTCAGACCTCCAACATTGATTGGAACACTGTGCAAGTGCCAAATGGCAGGATGTTTTTAGAGGAGGGTATATGATAAAATATTAATACTCTCACATGGCCCAGCATTCACAGGAAAGTGTGAAGTACAAAAAGAATGCAAGCTGGGAAGCCAGTCAGCCTGATGCTCTGCATGGGACACATCTTTGCTCTCGCAACCCACCCCTGGCGTGGCCATGACCTCAGCTGCATGCTCGGCAGCAGCTTTGGACTTCATGCCGGAAGCTTGTTCATTAGGATGTTCACTTCAGAAGACATCTCTGCAACACAATACATAGACATCTTTGACATAACGTTGACACTGTTTCTTCACACGCTGATGCTAAATGTTTTAAACATTTTGAAATGTCCTGCACATTGAGTCATTAATTCAATTGATTAAGTTGATGCTTGCGCTTTACATTTACAATAGATGTATTAAGACACAAATACAGAGATGATTTGCAGCCACTCATACCAGGATGATGACAAAAATGAGGTTTGGATGTTTACTTTTATTATAATACTTTGCGCCTTTAATCTATATAAAAACAAATGTTCCCTTCCTCCTGTTGTCATATGGTTGGATGGATAGCATTACCGTCACTAACGATGCGCTCTAATGATGATGCAAATATCGCTCATTTTGTATTATGGTCACTTGTTTGCTTGCTTAGCACACTTCATCATCACTAAATGTTTCATCACACAATATCACACACTACCCAAGTAACATGAGACTGCAGTCTGCTCTAAACTGGCCAAACTTGCTCCCTTAGCTATTTAAGAGACTCACATCAGTCACCAACTGATCTCAGACCAAGATCTCGATGGCTCTTAGCCAGACAAACGAACAAACATGAGTTCAAAGGAGAATCCCAGTGACAGATGGGGACTGTGAAAACCTGGTGCCTGTTCCCTGATTCTCCGAGTGATGTGACTTGTTTGAACAACAAAGAAATCCCACGTTCTCTTCCCAAACTCACCATCCTCCTTATCTCTCTTCTATTGCCATAGTTCTGTTTTTCAGTAAATACGGCAGGTCTATATATGGGGCCACTCTCCTGCTGAGCCGGTAGTGTGGGTGTGTGACAACTTTGTCTACTTGTATGTGACTCAGATGTCAAATTGGACGACTAATAAGATTCTCTGGGGTTGGTGGCAGAGGAGAATAATGTGGGCTTATAATGGTTTCCACAGAGATATGGAGGGAGAGAAAGCTAAGAAATGCAATCAGCCCAGCTTCTGGTGAATGGTCCTCTGATTGGGATTTTAACAGGAAGGAGATGAGAACAGCAGAGAAAGAACATGATCTGATACCATTCAATCATGCAACATATTGTTTGCAGGAAGTTGAACTATAGCAGGAGTTTTTGTTTTTTGCTTTTTTTAAATTGGTGTCAATATAGCAGGCTAACCTGGAAGCTATACACGTAATCCCAAAGCAAAAAAGTATATCATTTTGTTAACCCTTCAAAGTACAAGCAGCAACCAACTTATTAGCTACAGCAGCCTGACAGCTTGAATACTTTGTAATGCAGTAAATGCTGCAAATGCTCCCGAGAGATTATCGTCCGTGCTGACTCGACAGCATCATGCAGTTCCTGTCAAGTCATTGTTGTTGTTTCACCTGTACCACCCTCATTCATTCAAATGTAGCACATATTTTGGCTATACTGGCTTTATCAGCAAGTACATTGATGACATCACTGTCATCAAGACCATCACCACAAGCTCAAACCAGAAGCCATGGATGACTGCAGAAGTATGTACACTGCTGAGAGCCAGAGACATAGCCTTCAGAGCAGAAGATAAGGAAGCTCTGAGCACAGCGAAGGCAACAATGGGCTATCAGGGATGCTAAACGAGCGCATGCCCAGAAAATCCACGGTCACTTCAGAGACAGCAGAGACACACGGCAGCCGCGGCAGGGCATCCAAGCAATCACCAACTACAGGACAACAACACCGGCCTGTGACAGTGATGGCTCCCTGCAGGATGCGCTGAATGTGTTCTACGCCCGGTTTGAAGCAGAAAACAGAGGAAGAACACCCCCCCTTCCCGGCGAACAAGTACTACGTCTGACCAAGGCTGAGGTGAGAAAGATTCTGCAAAGAGTCAACCCGCATAAGGCTGCTGGCCCAGTCAAAATTCCCGGGAGTGTGCTCAAAGGATGTGCAGATCAACTGGCAGATGTTCTCACAGACATCTCACATCTTTAACATCTCCCTGAGCAGTGCCACCGTCCCATCGTGCTTTACAACCACCACTATTATTCCTGTGCCCAAAAAGTCACCTGTGTCCTGTGTCCTGTCCCCCCTACCATCATGAAGTGCTTTGAGAGACTGATCCTGGGGCACATAAAGAACCTTCTGCCTCCCACCCTAGACCCTGTGCAGTTTGCGTGTCGAACCAACAGCTCCACCGATGACGCCATCACCACTACCCTCCACTTAGCACTCACCGATCTGGATAAAAAGAACACTTCCCTTGGAAGTGTTTGCTTTCCGTGTCACCACTGAAGTAAACCGCTGGAGTCTGACCTGTTATCTCATGATTCCGTGGTTAAGAATACAATTCGAATGCCTAAAGTATAAATCTAATAATCCAACAAGGGGCCCAATTAGGATGTCAGACATTGCTCAAATAATTTATTCCCCAGGTATCCATCCAGCAAAGATGCTGCCACAGCATGATGCTCTGGTGTCTGTTTGCTCATCCATTTTTTAGCTACCAGCTCCAATCCCTTCCCTGTGTCCCAGTGTAACCAAAATATTATACATGTGTTAGGGCATGTGGTGTTGATCCTTGACACACCCAAGCCTTTAACGCTTTTAACCCCTGCAAGTCCTTCAAGCATGCAGTTATCCATGACGTTAAATATGCCTGGCTCAGATTTCCACGCCTCTCTCTCTCTCTCGCTCTCTCTCATCAAACTGAGGTTCTGCATACAGGTTGTCTAAGGTCGTCATGGTTGTGTGACAGCAACATGACCCTTTTTTTGACCCTCACAGCTGGACAGAGGCCGCTGTGGATCATAGCACTCTCTAAAAATACTCTCCTGATAAGTTTCTACTTTCATCAACCTCCTAATGAACTTTCTAGATATTGCCTTTTGGTTTTAAAATGCAAAGAAAAAAAAAGAGATGAAAAACAAGTTGATGCAGAGCACAAAAAAATACAAGAGGCTTAAAATGAATTATTTAATGCACATAGAGTGTCATATTTCCGTGGAGGGCAAGCAGCAGAAAGCTTTGACTGAGCAGACCAAAGAGCAGGTAGATCAAGAAGATTGTCACCTGAAGCAACATAGCTGAAAAAGATATTAATTTGAAACTCAAGTGAGGGGCGATTCAGTCGCTTCTTCATTAAAACATGAAACTCTGTACAGTTGCACAGTTTGGGGCCCTGAACATTTTTCAAAGATGGAGCCATCACAAAAACACCATGCTGTGCCCACTTTACTTTTCGCCATAAATTAATTACGTATTTTCCCTGTGTTTCAATGGTCAAGATTTACAATGATATCATATACTGCATCATTAATTGTTCAACAGTTAGAGGTGAATTCAGGTACCTTGTGATAACGAAACCAGACAGTCCAGATGATATGTCAAAAACCTTTCACCTCTTCATAGAAGCATTAAAAACGTGGTACAGTTTTACAGTTTGAGGCCCTGAAGATTTTCAGATGTGGAGCCAAAATGTCTTATGACAGCCATTGCGGACATTTTACTTTCCGCCATAACTGAATTATGCATTTTGCATCATATCGTCTGAACCCCTACATGATAACACAGAAAAGTTGATGTCCAACTCCATGATTGATGGTCAGGGATTGCAATGATACTATATGCAACAACATAAATGTTTCAGATGGACAGTTAATGCTGAATTCAGTGACATCATGAGAAGGAAATGACAGTATCTGAGAATCTGGGTGAGACTTCATCTCATGTCAGATGCATGCTTGTTGTGAAGATTTTTAAAGCTTAATACTTTTATTCATCAACCATGCGAACACAGTGACTGTAGAGAGTAGAACAACATTCAATATATATAGCAATTCTCTGTTTTTATACAGTTACCCATTCACAACCGAAAGCTCCTCAGTACAACCTCATCTGTTGGCCACTGGAGCAGTTGGGCATTGCTCAAGGGCACCTCAGTGGTGGTAATGACGGAGGGGCAAGCGCAGCCGGTCGGTGCTTTAGGTTACCACTGCCCCCTAAAATGACCTTAGCAACTTGCGTATGCAAGGTATGTTTTTGAGATAAAATGAGGTAAATCTAGAGACCATCTTGCAATGGGATCACACCTGCTGTGACATGAATAGTGCAGTAGAGGAGATGACATTAGAGAGGTGAGTTACCATGTCTAATGTACTATATTCCTTGTTTTTGTGTGATCCCATCACGAGGGGGTCTGTAGTTGTTTGTGAAAGAGTTGCAGGATTTTTAAGGATTCTAAACAAACCCCTCCTTCACAAGTATGTGATCAGTAACGTTGATTACTTCAGCTCTCTCAACAGAATTATCATTACCGAGCAACCCAATCTGTTAGCTGCAGACTTACATGTAACAAGTAAAAATTTTTTTTACTATTATCATATTAACAACATCATTGATTGGTGGAGTCGAGGTGTAGTACCGGGGCGCTGGTTCTACTGATGATCCCTCAAAAGATGTCATGGGCCTAAATCAATGAGAAATCTATGGAGGAGGTGCTGATTTAAAAACCTGCAGAAGCCATCCAACACAGACCTAGTTTAGAGGGAGGTAACCAATATCATATTTTGCATATATACATATTAGTCTTTCCTTGACACGAATAGATACATTATCTCATTGCTCAGGAGTGTTTAGAAATGAAAGAAAAAGAGTATCAACAATATCAATAGGGTCTAGCAAGATCAAGATCTTAACAACATGGTGCTCAAACAATCCACAGGGGTCAGAATCAACAAAAAATGTGTGTTTGTAGTTGTTGCCAAGCGGACTGCAGTTATCCGTGGAGGTGACTTTCAATGTCCGGTGTTTACATGGAGAGCTGGATGGGGAAATAACTTTACTTCACAAACAGAAAAAAACATTACAGAGAGGGGAAAAGAAGAGCGGGAACCCGAGTCTCTGGTGAGTGCTGTTATTCACACTGTTAGCTCGTTGCTAGAAATCTGGGTGTTTGGGGCTGACAAACACTGTGTAGTAGCAAACACCACTATGAAAGTCTGTTTGATGTGAATCAGTATCTGTGTATGGTGGATTATTGTTAGGTTAACTTTTATCCAGTGTGTGCCTTTATAGCAACTCACTGAACCACATTTCACGTCTCTCAGCCTGACATCTTTAAAGGAAGGTAAGACGACGTGGAGGTTTATTGTGGAAAGTCCAGCACCGTGACATCCCGAAATTACATGGAGAGCTCAAGGGCAAAACCTGTGTTAATGTGAAACCCTCCAGTCTCAAGGTTTAACAAGTACAGCAGCGATAAAGGCGAGGTCTGCGAAGGTCAGTTATGAGCTGGGAGGTGAAATAGGGTGCAATACAGTGAAGGAGAAAGTAATATGGCAGAGGTAGACTGCAGCGGTGTCAATCTGAACAAAGGCCAAGAGACAAGGACAAATTGCGGAAATGGACTGTGAGGGATTAGGTGGCAAAGTATGGCAGAGAGGGAGATATCAGAAAGAGGCTGAGGAGAGTCACTGTTGGAGATAAGAGGGGTAAATGGATGGTGGGAGAGACGTTGGCTGAAAATTCAAGTTGGATGAACCGGGTTAGAACATGTGGCAGTTACACACGGTACACTATATCCAGACTTGCAGCCTCCAAAGTGATTACAGCTCATGTGGGGAATTGAGCCAAGAGGCACGTTATACCCATATGGGTAGACAGTCATACACCTGGAATCTGAATGTATATAATGCTTCTACTATACAGTCATCCATACAGTTCACACTTTAACATGCCTACAGGAAGTACAAATACAGAAATGTATAAATTAATTCATTACTTTTTGTGTTGTTGTATATTACAATAATGCATGATTCTAACACAATCCCACAGCAAACCTGGACCACTGAAAAAACACCAACACTTAGAAATGCCTTTCTCTCAGGTGTCCTGCACAGACCTGAGTTGATTATTGCAACACAGGCTCGTTTGAGGGAGAGAGGGGGTGGAGGGCTGGAGGCGGGGAGGTGGGGAGGGGGGAGGGGGGGGTCCTAATGGATTGGCCACGGTCGTGAGAGGTCACCACAGCCCGCTTGGAGGCAGAGCAGGTGTGCTTTGGACCCACTCCAGAGATGATCCATCTCAGATGCAGCTCAGTTTAACTTTGACTTTGACTTCTTTCATTTCACATGGGATATAAGCAGTGTTTTCTTGAAAGCCAGGGTCGCCTGGACCCATCCATCCACTTTGTCCTCCATATGCAGACTACGTACTCTCTTTACACAACATCGCCTGACATACTCCTTAGGTCCTGTCGTGATTTATATGGCCACTGCCTAGTAAGAAAAACAACATGAGTTGTAATAAGTTCCTTGCACTGACAATCTACAGCCATTTTTCTTTTGAAGACAGGCTGTACAGAGCACAAAGCCACTTTAGGCGCACACAGATCTTCCAAAAGCCGTAAGCTGCTACACACTTAGCAACTGGCCCCTCACCTGACATAGGGTTACATCTGCCTGAATTAATATACCGCCCTGATAATGGAATCATGACCTAACTGCATAGCATGCCGTGGTTGGACTACTTTATTGGATTGTATTTTGCAGTGTCTGTGTGTTTCAGAGGTGCTGTGGAGTTGCTGGGCCAGCTTCACCCGGAACTCCCAGTGCCACGCTCCACCCTCCGGCCCCAGCCTTCTCCTCCGTGAGCTGCACTGCCTACTCAGCAGAGCTTCCAGCCTTCTTCTCAGTCCCCCAATGCTACATGAATTATTTTGTTCAATAACTCATCTCCCAACTTCATCTCAGCTTCTGGTGTCCTCTTTTGGGCCCCTCTACTTCTGCCACCAAGCGTTACATAGCAGGCTATGCACATACTGTTACTGGACCCTCAAATGGATTTTCTATTGCTTTCTGAAAGTATTTACTTGCTTCTATTATCACACTATTACAGCACTAGACACCCTCCCAAAGATCATTTCAAAGGGGCAAAATTAAAGATGGTGTTTTATATGCTTGGTGTCTGGAGTGCTGTTAATATGGTTTCTGATAAATGACTTCACTTTTATGCTAAAGTTTGCCTATCTTTAACGTGGTCCCTGCGGCTGGCAGAGAGAAACACTCTCATTAAGGTTTTTGCTATCTTGGCTTTACAGACAGACCGTTGCAGCTGCAGATTACTGAACCAGTCACCACCAGTGAGAGATGTCCGCCAGGTAATTTTGCCACAACTTTCTCCTCAACAATTCTGGTCTGGAGAGAATTACTGATAGACTTCAATTACTCACCCCTGTAGAGAAATCCTGATTGGGTTTGGTGCAGCCGGCGCTGTCCAGCATTCACATTAGCAAGTCAGTTGGTAATATCACTGTGGACCAACAGCGAGGTGAAATGTCCTTGTGAACCTTTGCAACAATTATCTTAGGTTTGTCTTCCAACAGATTCCCAACTTTTTTTTGCTTTTACTTAGAATTCTGACAATAATAATAATGTTAATAAATGCAGTGTAAAGTCTGTAGAAAAAGGACACCATCCATGTATAGATTAGGCTCCTATAAACTTCGCTTTTATTGAGAATATTCGGTATGAAAGCTCGAAACAGTGTTCCGCTGAGGAAAACTTGTTCATTCAGATTTGGGAAAGTGACTGCATTGAATAAGCAACTGTTTGCTAGCAGATTAACCATATCAACTCTAACTGTGGTAATATTTACTTTATATAAGACAGCAAAGAGTTGAAGTTAGCGAAAAATTAGCGATGTCGCTTCCTCTCTTCCTGAACATAAGCATGCAGTGTACATTGTGTACTGTAGAACTATTTGTATGAGCTGATGTTGATTAATATACAAACTGAGCTCGACTCCATGACCAAGACGCCAGATTAACAAAAAAAAAATGAATACATTGGGTAGATGGATTTTTTGCAAATTGGGATAGTCCCATATCTGCTGCTTAGGGAGAACTAGAAATATAGTACAAATCTCTGGGAATCCTCTCATCTTTCCTTGACTAGGTCTCATCTTGTAATTAGAGATTTCATTTATCTAATAAATTGGCTGCCAAGAAATCATGAATCTGCTCCTTTGAACATTTTAAAGGGTAAGGACTTCAAAAGAGGTAGTTCTCATTGAACGAGACCAGCCCTCACTGGAGCAACGTGTGAGTGGGGTAATCAGAGCTGCGCACAATGCCTGCCTGTAATTTTACACCACAACAATCTGCACCGTATGATTCTCACAGTTGTTGGAATGCGGTGTGTTTTCTTTTACGAGATGATCCAGTCCCACTTTTCTCTCATGTGACTGATTTTATTTGGATCATGGGTTAATGTCTTTTCACCTGGGGGCTGCTGGATCACTAAAAAGCTTCCAAAGGGACAACTGTGCTGGTGTGAAATAATGTTATGTTCCGCAGAAGTAGATGTTGGCTTCCCTCCTCAAATGTGAATTTATTACCTATTCCGCACAAAGCCTGTTCCACTGTCCAATGTAGTGATCCCGGAGCCCCCAGGAGACAGGAGTCTCACCAGCTATCATGCATGAAGGCTCCTTTTACAACTGGGAGGGGATTCACTTTTCACTGTTTATGGGACTCAAATGTCAGTGTTCCTCAGATTATGCACCATTTGTGGGTCTGACTCTGTACTGTGTCAGTACATTACTGTTTTAACAGTATATCACAGGCCTTAGTTATGTGTATATGTGTTTGTTGCTACCTCTGCAGGTGCATCTGTGCAGCCTCTGTGCACCTTAAAATGCCAATTAACTTCATCTACTGCTGACACACTTTTTCTGTCTCTCTCTTATATCTTTCTCACACTGGCACTGATTTTGTCATGAGACGCAAATTGACAGAGTGCTCTCTCTCTTTCTCTCTCGATTAAATTGTTCGGAATGGATAGGAGGAGACTGGAGAGGCTGAAGTCAGAGACATGTTTTCGCTGGACATAAAGGTAAATACATCCTTGAATTGGCATTTGGGAGTGAATGAACAGTTGTCACTATCTGTAGCTGTGGTTGTTGCCGCTGCTGCTGTGAGAGTGCGCCATGAATCATAGGCAAGGCACAGAAATGACAGAGTAAAGCGATCACACAATAAACCTCTACCTGCCTGTCAGCCGCTCGCACTTCGCTCATGGATGATCATCATTAAACATAAACAGTTTCACATCGATGTGAGTTAGTAAGTGTATATTCTGACTATATTTTTCAGCTCTACCAGCTTTGTTTAAGTGGCAGGTAACAAAGACAACACATTTATGATGAAATGAATGAAAAAACAGTTTTTAGCATAAAAAAAACAGTTTTTAGCATAAATTCATCATATAATTTACCCTTACCCATCTTTTGTTTTTTTCTGGTCTGTTCAGGAACAAATTGCGGTGTTTGACAACACAGCAAACATTCAAATAATAATAATAATAATTTTATTTTTATAGCAGTGCTTTGTGATGTCCTTGAGGAGCATCACAAAGCACTTAACAAAATAAATAAAGGAAAACAAAAATGGCAAACAAAGAGACAGAGCAACAGACATGGAAATCAGCCAGCCAAAAGGAAGAGCAGAGCAAAACCAAGTCAAAACAAATCTGGTCTTGAGCTGTTTCAAAAAATGACAACAGCATCCACATAACATTAGTTCAAAGGGAGAGTTCCAAAGCGTGGGAGCTACTACCTCAAAAGCACACTCTCCTTTAGTTTTAGGCCTGGAGCAGGAACAGCTAGGAACAGATGAGGCGTACTTGTCAGTTTATCCAATCTTACATTAAACTTTCTGCATATTGATTTAAAAAACGTTGATTCTCATAGAGTATATTTACATATTTACAAAAACAATAACGTTGATCAATTTTCACATTTAATGTCTTTACTTTATACTGCTGTTAATTAAAATGTATGCATTCTATGTGTATTTACATTTGATTTCTATGGAATTGGGGTTGTAAGCCTACGTTTTGAGGTTGTCGGGTGACAATGCATGAGTTAAACTTTCAGTCTTGCAATGTGAAAAATGTATGTATATGTGGATCAGACATACACAAGGGTGTTCAATGGCACCACAATTGTTCATTTCTATTTTACCCCATTCTACCTAATACATAAGGCAATATAGTGTACACATTAACTATTTTTATACGATGCTTGCATACATTAAAACAGAGAAGGTAAGCAGTAAACATAAAAACTATTGTACAACAAACAGGTAATGTGCAGCTAGGATTTGCACAATGATAGCACATATTTGCCTGTTCTCAAAAGTTAAAGCAGTTAAAGTGATGTTACCATGGTAAAATGCAGCTCAAAGCAATGCTCAGATGTATCAGCACTGTGTGAGATGATTGAACTACCAAAACAACTCATATCAGGCCTCAAGCTCCTTGACTTACAGGTTTTTGTGGATATGGCAAGCTAACAGTGACACAGCAGGATGCCTCTGTAGGGATAAGCTATCAAATCTGTCAGTGGTGCCGTTTTAGAGACTAAAAAGACAAAAGCGTCTGCATGGAGATCTGAAAAGCAGCAGTGGGGGAGCGTGTGGTTAAACAGTTTGATGACCATTGCTCGATCACATATTTCACACCTTTGCTACAATGAAGCAGCTAAATATGATTACAGCTATGTAATTCTTCTATGTCATACATACTGATTGTGGGTTCAGACTAATAGTGATTCAATCCAGTATCACAGCAGTTCATCATATTTCAACAAAAGGATTTGTGTAAATGTGCGCATGATTGAACACACACGAAACAACTGAATAGGACTCCTGAAACGATCACCATTCCCAAAACAATTTGACCACTACAGCAAAACAGGGACACACACACACACCAGACCTTGGTCTTACGCATGCTGTCTGGTCAGGTTAAGGCACTAAAACTACGGAGTTATGTTATGTGACATAACTCCATTACGTATTCATTTACTTATGGTTTCAAACCGGACATGAACAGTGGTCTCCCGAAAGAAATTCTTCTTTCTCACTTTTTATCATAATTCACCTGACTTCCTCCTTTGCTGTTGTAATCACTATCATCAGTCACTGGAGATCATCTCACAAGAAACCTAAACATTGGTTGTTTTTTCAGATGAGGATTGGCCTTCACAAATAGTGACAATCAACCGAAATCTAAAGCAGAAAATGTATTTCCATGTACACAAATCATAGAAAATATATATATTTTTTATTTTATCAAGATTTTATTAACCTATACAGATGATCCTATGGATTAAATCTTGTTGCTGATTAACAGACGGTTAAAATCGTTTCCTGACCCAAGCAGACATACTTTTTTTGCCTAAACCTGGATGTGAACCCTGGATTCTGGAGTGAGAGTCCTGATCTTTGTACACAAGTAGTCCACCCAACCTTCTTCCTGTGACACCAGTGTGGTTTGTAAATGTAGTGGTTCATTCAGCCAAAGGAACACAGGGCAGGAACAATATATAGTTGTGCTAATGGAATTTAAAAAAATGAATTTCCGCAATACTATGTCGAGTGATTATAAAACTCACTCGAGCTAACCTTTTGCTGCCTCTTGCATTGGTAAAATAGACTTACTCCACTTTTAGGTTCATGAGTACCTGAATTTTTTTGCTTGAATGAAAAACATGTAAATTGAAGAGCCTCTGTGTACAAAGAGGAGGAATTCTGTGTTTTGTTTTGTTTTGTTTTGTTTTCTCCACTACAATACAGTCTGTTCAATTTCCCCAGTGAACCGAATCCACCGAGATACAGGAAAGAAACTGCCAGGGAATGAATGAAGAAATCTTCTAGCGCATGGCTGGTTCAGAATATCTCTATCTGCAGTGCATGGTGATGAGATGCTGTGTGTTCTTTGTCAGAGACAACATATCTCTGTGACAGAGACTGCCTGCAATTATTTATTTGAAAAAGCAAATCTAATTTTGAAAATAATTATTAATTGATATTTGACACTACATCCATTAAACAAAGCCACATACCACATTCATTTTAGGTGAAAACACATCTTCAGTCAGACAGACTGGAACCTGTAGACAAGGCAGAGCTCGTACAGCAGCATGATTTTTTCTTGTCGAAAGCCAAACTTTTTGTCTCATACAATATTTCATTTAGAGGCTGTTTTATAGTATTACAGTGTGTCATTTGGTTATTAAGTTGTCTGTTCAATGGGAATCCCTCCTGTCTCTGTGCTTCCTCTTTCACACTCCCTTCCTTCCTTTATCTCTGTATGCTGCAGGTGTGAAAGCACAGCTGTAATTACAGAGAGCCTGTTGGCTGGCTCAAATGCTGGCCCGGCAGGTGCTCTCTGCCCCCTTCACTACAAGTCCCTGCATCACCAGCCGCTCCCGGCAAATGAATCACCTCTCTATTGTATTACCCAAGCCTTTTCCCATCTTTGAAAACCTGAAGAGGAAATGTTAGAGAATATTAGACTGTTCGTGGGTGTTAATGTTTTTCATTTTTATTTCAAGTCTGGTTCTTTATATCAATAATCAAAAAGGGGATGAGCCTTTATTCTTTTACGTTATTATTTATTTTCTTTTATAATAACATTAGTCTACGTTAGTAGAATATTTATGCAGCTTTTTATATCTTAAGGGCAGCACTTTTCTGAGAATTACTGTACCTTCTTGTACTGAGAAGCTGGGAAGGAGAAATGAACTGTCGGGTTAAGCTGCTCCTCAACTATTATATTCTGCTGACTTAAACTCCATCACCATGATTAATAGGTGTCTATTGAATGTGCTCCATATGTGCTATTGAAAGTTTCCATAACCCTGGAGGTATTCATTATAGTTCACTTGATCAGTGAGTGATAATGTGTGCACCATTGTGCATTGCCATGAGGAACATTTGAACACTACTTGCAAAATAAACTACTTGATATGCACTATTCATCCCTTTTGATGAAGGTTGTCATCCAGGTCATGGTCACTCTGAGTGCTGCATCTGAACGTGTTTCAGTTTCTTGAAAGTGTTTCACCTCACATCCAAGAGGCTTTTTCAGTTCTAACTTAGTGGAGGGGAGTTGCAGGCTTTAAACTCTGTGTGGGAGTGTCCTTACAGAATTGTTAAGGACACATATAAGCTCTGAGTTTCAGAGTCATTAGTGCCACTTTTGAGCTGTTGAGCCAACAACCTCTTAAGATCACTAATAAATACGTAATATTTTATATTCTTTCATCTGTAAAACTGTTTTTTTTACATAAAGTTATGTGCCGGATTATTTCTTGGCCACTACCATGAACTTCCACTGGTCACGAAGTTGCCACTGGCTGTCTGGCAAATGCTCAGAGCCAACATAACAATGTTTTTCCTTAAAAGAGGCAAATAATATTGCACGAAATATGGTCATGCTGAGAGGTACAAAAACAATTTAAAATTTGTATCCATGCACACTAATCACGTAGATCATATTTTGTCACTATTTCACAAACTGCTGTGACATTATGCTATAAAATACCGATGTTCAGCTATCAAATGGCTAAAACATGACTGGAAGTAGGTTTAACATAGAGTTTAACTCATTAACAGGGCTGATTGATAAGACATTTATTTTATTTATCTTTTTGGAACAGCTATGGTAAAAAGTTGTTTTTAACAACAGTGTATGAGGCACATTGAAACACAGATGTTCTATGTGTAATATGTGGTGATCATTCACCTTTAACAATAATTAAATCTTATGTCGTATCTTATCTTATGCTCTTAAACCTAATAAGAATCTACAGTGCCCCTGACCTTATCTGGCTTTATTATTGCTCATCATCAATCACTATTCACAGTGACTTGTAATTTAAATTAACCTTAATTTCACTTATCCCTGAGTTTATCTTCATTTAGTTTGTGCCTCACAGACTGTATCTCCTGTCATCCGCAAGTCATTGTATAATTTATGTCCATGCAAATTGTTTTTTGTTTTTTGGGGGGGTTTTGTCCCTGTAATGTCTGCATGTGTTCCAGCACCAATTAATTTAACAGGCTTTCACAGCCAGCCCCTCTCATGTCTAAAAAATCATTTCCATCTGTTACAGAGCTGTACAGCTTTGTCAGGGCGTTGTCACAAGCTGAAGACAGGACACTGTATTTCAAAGGCACACACATATCATTTCCAATATATTAGTGTCCACTTGGAATTACAGTGATAACTTTTCTATTTGTCCTCCACATTGTTCCACCTACATAAAGATGGCAGAGAGAGTATAGATGCTGTGAAAAGTAAACAACTCTTTTGTACTGTTCTTTCTTTTTTTTTTTTGTCAGCCGGACCTGCACTGGTATATACTGTACCACTTCCAGGAAATAGTATAGCCTCGCACTTTGAACACATCATCTACTAAAGCACCCATTTTCTCCAACCTACACGCTTTTGAGCATTATCTAAATGCCAGCAATCAAGATAAAAGCCTCACAAAGCTGTGAAAGCTGACTGTATTCTCTAATGTGGGTTGTGACTGACAATTTAAGCTTTCAGCCTTCATGGTCCCCAGTAGATGAATCCTGGTGAGTTGAGTGATTCAATAAATGAAATATCTTTAAAAAATATCTTATGAAGTCAAATCAAATTTTATATAATCACCTGAAACTATGAGTCATTGTCTTTTACCCTAATATCTACAGATGGAGATGGTGCTATTCAAAGATACTGGAGTCAAAGATAGCACCAATTCAGTCCAATTCAAATTGCTCGCCTAGCACACACACACACACACACACACACACAAAGAGTCTGTGACATGAAGGACTTTGTTAAGAATTTCAGCTCGAGGAAACTCTAACAAATATATCCCTGGATCCAAACAAGCTTTCTACTATAGAAAGCTGCAAAGTCCCAACCACCATAGTTACTGCTGATAATGAGAAACATGGCAACACTGGTCCCGTTTCGGCGGGTGCAGCATTGTAATATAATGTAGGGTTTTTTTTTCCATCAGGCAGTATAGCTTCAACAAGGCGACTGCAAGGACTACAGTATGTAATGGGAGAATTTCGTCACAATGTTAAGTTTTATGAACACTCAAAAAAAAACAAGCATTGAGGCCAAGTTACTCCAGTATGAAATGAAATGAGAGAAGCCAAGAAGTCTTTGAATGGAGGCAAGGCCGCAAGATTATCAGTCAACATTGCACAGAAGATGTCACAGTGACTCATATCCTCAATGAAGTACTCCCTATATTTATTCCTGACTACAGACCATGGTGCTGATTGTTTTATGTTAGCTAACATTTTGCTAAGACTAGTTAACCTAAGATGTGACTATATACAATGTAATGTATCCTAATTGTGGCATCAATATAACAAGACTTTACATTGTTATGCTACCTTTGACCAAACATAGACATCTTTGGTGATGTTGTTGATGTTCAGCTGATGGTGGGGTCTACAACACAGGTGGCTAATTTGACCAAGTAAAAATGAGAGGCAGTTGATGCAGTTCTAATCCACTCTTTATATCAGAAAACATATATCTTTGGTCTTAAAAGTCCCCAGTAACATATTTTAGCCATACAGTGATGTTGATCTTTTATAGTATGGCCGGGGAACCCACAGTCGGTCATTTAAAGTGAAACCCTTGCCAAAAAGCAACCAAGGCTTTATTTGTGATTGAATATGAGTCAAATCTTCGTGTAAAAGTATAATTACGACGAAAGACGCACTTTTAAGATTTACCGTAGTTGGGTTTTGAAAAAGAAGGTTTTTGAACTACTCACGTTAGCTGCTGCATCTCCGGCGCGTCAAAGTCATGACAGACAAAAAGTGTTGATCCCCCGAGTGCAACCTTCTTTTTCATAAACTCTGTGTACAAAAACAATGTTCTAAATGCTCGTGTACATGAGTAGACGCTACGAGCAAAGTTTCACGTTGTGTCGAGCCTTCTTAGTGTTCTAAAAATAGCGATTTTGATGCCATCGTATCTCTGCCCATAGCACTCCTCACTAGCGGAACAAATCAGAGCCGGGCCGGGGGCAGGGCAAATGACCGGGCCCTGTTAACCCAAATAATAAAGCTCATGATAACATCATTTTACGACATACACATGCCCGCAACAGCGGGGCTGACAAGCTTCGCCGGAGAGCAACTATGTCATTTGGAATTCCATCAAGTGGACATGAAGTATAACAAACCAAGAGAACAACAAACACATTAGGCTACATGAACACTAATAATAAAACAACACAAATTCAAAGCAGTTCAGCACCACGGATAGCGACTGTATCATTTTGACACCCATTTTAACTGTTTCAACTCAGAGCCTGGATCAGTAGCTATAAAGTTTAGTGAAACGGACACAGCGGCCCACATGTTCACAAAACACAATTTCAATATGAAGTAGCCTACTATAGGCCTACTCACCACTTTTTGAAGGGCATACGACGAGCCTTGCGCTCCGCGAACTCGAAGACGATGCTCTGCATGTCCATTTTCTTTGCTCTTTCATTCTCTATGGACAACATGGCAAGTTCACTCAGTCTCTCCCTGCCCCACTGTGCTCCTCAAGTGGTTTTTAATGAGTTTTAACTGGAGAATGAGCACTCACAGGTTGCAACAGTGACGGGAAGAGTCAAATATAAAAGGCGGGCAGTGCAAACGTCACTGAATGTAGAAGTTACTGCTGGGCGGTTGACAAGGACGGTTGGTGACGAGTTTTACCCAAAATACACTTGGAGACAATATCGGCGATCAACTTGTAAATTTGCGCGTCATAAAGTAAAATGTGAGAGTGAAAATAAAGCCAGGATTGCAGCACAACATGTTATTTTATCATTTAACACCAACTACATCACTAAAGTCAGTCGGTCTTGTAAGGTTTTTAGCAACCATGACTCAATCTGACTGGGGCAACCTATATAACCCCTGTATGAATCTGTATTACATTTAATATTTAACAGACTGCGGCCATGCTCTGTGCTTATCTGGGCACTAATCATGGGATAGCTCGCCTCCTCCAGCTTCCCTGAGCCGTGCTAGAGGCCCAGCTTCCTCAAGTCCTGCCTCCTGTCCCCGCCCTCCCAGTCCCCCCTGAAGCTCCGCCCCTGGCACTTCTGTTCAAAATGAATGTGCCCGAAAACCCAACTACGGTAAATCTTAAAAGAGCGTCTTTTGTCATAATTATGCTTTTACACAAACTCATATTCAATCGCAAATAAAGCCTCAGTTGCTTTTTGGGGAGAGTTTCACTTTAAGTGGGTACCTGGGAAATTCAGTGGATCCTGAATAAAATTAGTGATTTCTGACTAATTGCAGTGTTAAACTTGTGTTTGCTGTTATATGGTTCTAATCATGGTTATATTTATGTATGTTGAAAACGTATCTGAAAATGTAAAATAAAATGTGAAATAAAAACAAATATAATCTTAATTCTGAAAGCAAAACATTGGTACATCTAGGGCTGGCCCCTGAAAGTTGATGAGCCAGTCAGTACATTGCATAAACAAGATAGAACATCAAAGCCTAAATAAAATTCACAATATGAATTATATATAAAGATACAACCATAAATACACTTTAATTAACTATGAAACGTGCTTTAAGATCAGCTGCCGCGCAAGTTAAAATTCCAGCTGACAACACCAGACCGTGGATAACTTACAAGAAAAGCTGCAATTATGGTGTAGAGTCCGTAAGCAGCTGGACTTGAATCAGTTTGTTGAAGACATTTCGCCTCTCATCCAAGAGGTTTCTTCAGTTCTAACTAACTGGAGGGGAGTTGCAGGCTTTTAAACTCTGTGTCCTTACAGAGTCATAAAGGATACGTGTGAGCTCTGAGTTTCAGAGTCCTTAGAGCTCACAGGTGTCCTCTATTTATTTCAACTAATAAAAGTTGGAATTTTCAGAAATCACCGTCAGCTGGCTGGAAGCTGAAAGGCAATCGGATGGTAGGGGAAAACTGAGGCTACTACCACATTCAATTAATTTGGAGGAACAGAGACCTTAAATGGATGTTCCAATCAATTTAACCATTCCCATGCCTCTTCTATGGCCCTGAAAAAAATATCTTTTTTCTGAATTCATTGCTATTTATCATATTTTTTAAACAATCTTCTCTTTTTTAGTTTTTACCGGCTTCCCAAATGGAAATTCCACCTCTAAATCCAGCCATCTCTCTGTGAGCCGAATGCTGCTCTAAAGTTGTCATGTACCCATATGCGATATAATATAATGTGATCTGGGACACACTCATGGCCACTACTGTATTTCCATTTAATACACTTAAATCCCAGTGGAGCTGTGTTTCATTTTGACAAATTCTTTTCTTTCCTCAGCTACAGGAGACAGTCATGCCCAGGACAGGGAATAAAGTGTTTCCAGGAGTGATTTGTGGCCATGAATAAACACTGGATGAGTGACAGACTTCAGCCTGCCCTCCTCGAGTTAAACACATTCTCATACTCGCAGTCTGAAGCAATGAGCTCCTGGCAGGTGCAGGTCAGCGTGGCTATACTCCCAGTGGAGTTTGTCAAGCCATTTGCATGTCCTGGAGAATCCCTTGATCCATCGCCATTTGCATGTCCTGGAGAATCCCTTGATCCATCGCAGCAGGAGAGTGTGGCCTCCGCTGAGCTCTGGAAGAACATTTGTGTGTCACCATGAATAATTGGATTCTTCAAATGAAAAAGTGAACCCAAATTTTTTCTAATTCTTTGGGGCAACCCAAACACTTGCAGTAAATTTACATCATTTCAAAGGTGTGTTCATCCTCAGAATGTAATCAGCGTCTTCTGGGTTTTACAATGAATGTTTTATAACATTCATTCCCTTGTGCTTTCACATATGCAATTTGGTGAATCTATTAAGCCACAGGTCACAAATGAACTCATGGGTATGGGAGTCTGACCATGATCATGAGAGGCAAAAAGCATGGGATCTTTCTATATTGTGATCAAAAAAGCACAAAAGGTAAAAAAAAAAATAAAAAGAACTTATTTGTGGTCATATAATATATAATATTGTCAACAACGGCAAAAGACAGGATGTAGATGTACTGCAGACAAGGAGGGAAGAGAGTGAATGCCAGCAAAACATTATGCTCTGCAGAGTGCAGTGTGAGGTTATGACATGTGGAAAAGATTACATGAGATAACAGCAGGGCTCATTTCACCTCTTACTGATAATCTGCTATTATCTGTCACCCAGCAGGATGTGAAGAAAGCTATCATATTCAAAGTATATTTTTTAGTATAAGCCTTTTTTGATGAAAGTCAAATCTAGATTTGACAGACTTCGGCTGTGCTGTAGTCACACATGAACTGCAGCACAAGAAGGCTGGTGAGACTGAGACTGGAGGGGCTGCAGTGAAAAGATCAAGACATAAAAGGTTTCTACTCTGAAATCAATTCCTGTTGTTTATTAACATTGACAATCAGTGAAGTTATGACTGCAGTTCCATTTTGTTTAAAGCTACTTTAAGTATGTAAATGTTATTTCTCTCAAATAAGTGTTAAATTGCTCTATATCCCAACAGTAATCATTGTTATGAGTGTTTGGTCCAATTCAATTGCAAAAATATATGTTAACTAAATACATTTCTGCGAAAACCGCATATAAGTTACAGCCACACATTTGATTATGTTAAACATTTTTGTTTGTTTGGGTTGAATTTTCTAATTCTCTAATGTCAACATGCTGTGCTTGTGGTCTGCTTAGGTTAAGGCACTTGGTTAGGGTTAGGAAATCATCATGATTTGACTTAAAATACCTCTTTTGGTTACATAGTCGGTTTTGGTCGCCTAAGAAATCCATAGAAATATTCGCAGGTCTCCTTAAAAAAACACCGGCTTTGAACACAACAAAAGCGGCTCACATCCCCAGGTAACCTCAAAAATATCCACAGGTGTGACTTGAACTGCGGATGGCTGTTTGTACTATCAAAAGCACAAAGTAAAAGGAAAGAGAAAAAGGCAAAGAGACCTGTCCCAAAAAAAAAGGAGTCATCCAGTCGTGTGGGGGAGGTTAAACTTACAGCAGCTATAAGGGGGTACTATGTATTTTGGAGGGGAAATTAAAACTCTGAATTCTACTATTTACAATATTAATGAGGTAATAATACAATGTTTATTTTTTCCATAACTGAATAGACAAGCTGTTCTCAGGGGAAAATAAGGTCTTCAGAACACAGTAAAACTAAGGTATGACATTGTGATGTCCTTTAAGGTCAGTTTGTTTATTCAGCCATGAAAATAAAGAGAGATTGTTTCGGCATACAAATGGTCATTCAATAATGATCTTTCGAATGATCGTGTGTAATTAATGGCATAATGACAATTACTTTCATCTTCAATCTTTGAATTTGATATAGCAACCAACCTTAGAGGCGGAGCCAGACAATTTTCATAGGCGTGGCCAGACTGACACCATAGCTAACACAGGGGTGGCACAGACACTGATATCATCTTTTTTTTCTTCCTATATGGCAAGTCGCTGTTGATCTAGTTGTGTTTCTTAGTCACTCACTCATTTACTTATACAGGCAGTGATTGCCATGTAGAATTACATCATGAAGACCCGCATAAGCTTTTTAATGTATTCCTAAACTGATTTAAACAGTTGTGAAGGTGGTGCCTTTTTAATTGGTGTTAAAGCTCACACAATAATTACAATTTACACCACATAAGAATATTAGAGAAGGCACTTTAATCAAACAAACCCACAAAGTTGCATTCTCAAGTTGATTCTCAAACTGATTTACAAATTTCATGTACAAATCACATTACAATATCAAAGAACACACTCATGCCAAACAAACCTATAGAAGTCCTATTGTTCGGTTGCTGTGATTTAAAGCAAACCGATTTACAATTTCACCCATGTCAAAGGAAGTGGCGAGTTTTGACTCCACACTCAAAACACCCAGGTTACTAAATCTTTCATCACCCATAGTTGATCTTAGGTAACTATTAATCCGCTTGAGCACTGAAAAGCTCCTTGAATGCATGGAAAACAATTTTGTATTCCCTTTCAAGAATATGACACTGACTGACAAACACTATAAAGCTATATCAGCACTGAAAGTTGACTTTACTTTTAATGGCCTTCTACAACACTGGGGCTTCTCAAAACTGAATATTTTCTTTTAAATGACACTGACAGTTAACAGCCTAAATTAACTTAGCGAACTTACCATATCTGTTTCAACTCCAGCACGCCAGCCGTAATATACATACATTAAGAGAAGAAACATTTTGAACAAAGTGAATAAACTTAATTCTGCTAACTTACCTGCGACCTCTTCTCTGGCAGCGGGAAACAGACGATCTTCCAACAGCACGCGCAGAGTTCCTCTGGTGGCTATCTTCACTCAGAGTGCACACAACAACAGCAACTACTTCTTCTTCTGTAATTGTGTTGGTGGTTGACATTCAAGTTGAGTGTTATTATCGCCACCATCTGTTTGGGTGGAGAACTACTTGTTTGAGGTGCACTGTAGAAATGCCTCCATATTGGAAAACCTGAGTCCAAAAATGGCTCTGCATAAAAGTCTTGGGCCTTGGCCACCACTGGCCACCTCTGGCTCCACCCATGCAACCAACAGCACCAGCAAATTCCAAACAGTCCCCCCAGATCGATGATGATGTTGTTTTGACTTTTAACTTCAACTTCATAATCTTTAGATGTTATCCTCAAATATACAATATGCACCATGCGCATTTAAATGATGTCAGTATCTATCCACTGCTGTGGAGCAGGACGATACCAAACTGGACTGCTGAGTTTGAATGGCTGTTGACAGGCTGTGAGGGCTTTTGGCTGCAAGCTCTCCTATTGATCCATGTGAAGGAATGGATGGGCTTGTCTCCAGCCCTAATTGGCTCATCAGTACCAAATCATGGATGCACATTCACGCGATCACTATTAGTATGTGGAGAGGCCATGACTGGCTGTCAGTATCAAGATTATCAATCATCCTGTGCTGTACTTATTTTAGGTGAAAATGCGGCTGGACATTAAAAGGCCAGTGGCGACAAGCTCCTGCTCCAATTCCTCTTCTCTTCCTTTCTTCCTCTCCAGCTTCTCCCCAAAGGGCAACCAAATGCCATATTTGAGATCCCATGGTGGTTTGCGGCAAATATTTAACTGACTAACAAGGTTGACATTATAAACAAGAGCATCTTAATTGTCCTCTAGATAAATAAAATAACAGCACGTGGCTCTTCAGGTGCAGTGCGTCCTACTCATCTCCTGTAAATGCCAGCTGCAATCAATGATCCCTTTTTGCTTGACGAATTGTGCGGAACGTCTTGTGGAATGTGCTGCTCATCTAACCAGCATTCATGCCTCACGTTTCATCACGTTCCATATTTTCCATATTTCCTACCATTTCTTTATTTTTTCTCCCACCTTCTCATATTTCTCCTCCATCGTAGCCTTTCTTAACTTTCTCTTTTCGGTTCCTCTCTCTCATCAATGACAAGGATGTTGAAGAGTCCTCCAGTAGCGGGTTTTATTTTTGTATCTCAGTAGGTTTGGATTCTATTCTTGACAGGTTCCGGTAGAAAGGCTAGGTTGACGAGTTCCCATCCTATAGCTGGAGAATAGAGCCTATACGTGTCTATTTGCATTAACTGCACATGCCTGTATCCATCCAAGGTCACTTTCTGCAGTCGGCAGCTAAATATGGCCATCAGCTGCCAAGTATTGACTCCTTTATCTCCTACAGGAGTTTTAAAATGAGACTCCTTCCTGCAGCATATACTTTTTAAAGCCCCTGTCTCTTGGAGGAGCAGAGCACACCTGGACATGCCAAACACACTCAGGAATTCGAATCTTGATCTGATTATAGAAGTCTGTGGTTTACAGAGGTGCCAACTACTCTACAAGAAATGCTAATAAATATCCTTTTATCTGTTCCAGTGAATGTATCCTTATGCCCTCTTATCATGGACAAAAAAAAATGAATTTGAGTTTTATTATACTTTACAATTAAATAATTACATCTGTTGTGCTTTTATGTACCATTTTATGTCCAGAAATTATTTACAGACATCTCTGTGTTAGCAACAGATATGAGTGATGTATGTCGGACAACTGCAAGGCTTCTACACTTGGATGCTGCCCAGAACAATGTGCTAATGAAGACACTAGCATGCAAATTAAGATAGTGAACATGATAACACCAGACAAATAATCTGTCTGCAAGTTAGCATTGTCATTGTGAGCATTTTACTGTGCTGATGTAAGCATTTAGCTAATAGCACTCTATGCCTAGACCCTAAGTTATTTTTTAGCCACTTGGGGGCAGCACACCAAGCTATAAATTGTTAATGTGATATGTTTTCAAATGTTCCCAAAGCTTTTTCACACCAGTGTTAGCATTCGCATTTTGAGTTTCGTGTCTGGCCTCGCAACAAAGCCAGTCACTTCCCTGTTGGCTCTGGTGAGGTCTACATCAACTCCTGAGGGCAAACATCTGGCTCTTGAGCTGTTAAATCCTCCACTTTGTACATAGTCCAGGTATTAACTTTGTCTGTGTGTCATTTGGTACTAGACAGGTGGTATTCATTTAATATCAGACTTTCTATGCTTAACACAGCTGAAAAAAATTGAATTGATGAGAGCAGTGAGATGAAGCAAAACAATAAAGATAAGGGGGCCTTAAAACCAAAAAAGTAAGTTGAAAGGTGCTGATTAGCACCGTATAAGATCTATACAAGATGTGTCCAGATTTCATTTTACATCCTTGGCCAAAAGTGGTTGTGACATATCAGTGTCCTGTCTTATGAGTAACTACTGCAAACCATGGGTATGCACAAAATGTGATTTAACTAGCTCCGCTGGTGGTGGCGCTCTACCACAGTTGATTGGATGGTGTTAGCCCATAATAGACGATGATAGACGTATGGTCAGTTCATACACCTGCCATGTAGTTTTTGTAAATGCCTGCCCGTTTCCATACAGTTCACAGGATTGACTTCTGAAACTGGTTCTGTGAAATAAACCTTCTGATGAGTCAGGTTGTGGGTTATGTCATATATGAAAATGTCTGTATTTCTGTTTTTCCAAGTGGCTTCCTTCCAGATGGAAGCACAGGATGCATCAACATTTAGAACAAACTTTGATGACAGCTGTGTGATCGTTTGATTTTGTTGCCAGCACTGTCAATCAAACCATACCCACAGTCTTTTAAGAGCGTTAAACTGAAAAATAATAAACCAAGAATGTGTTATTTGATTGTTCCCTATTTTGTTGAAAATATGAAATGTTTTGAAGAAATGCCTCGTTCTTTCTATGGGGCTTTTTAGAATACAATTCTGATTAATGCAGCTTTCATTTGTGAACTTTGGCACCTTTTTGACATTTATTTTGCTCATAGCTACTATTTTGGTCCTTTGGAAGATCAAAACGATTGGCAATTAATCAGAACAGATGTCTGATGATCTCAGGCCCAGTACAGCACCCTCCCTCTGCTGAGGGGAGCTGTGGCAAATTGATATGCAAATCAGGATCTGCTGGATCCCGCCAGCTCACCTCTGATACCCGCGCAAACAACTGATCTTTTGGCATTAATTAACAGATATGTTTGCTGTGTGAGTGACGCTATCATTCATTCATATTAGCACAAAATACTCAGAGATAGTCCACATTACACTCAACATGTTAATGAGGTGATGCATATTTAATAGTGATTTGTATTATGCAGAACTATAGAAGTTAAATGTGTGCTAGAATAAGCTTCCTGATGTGGTTGGGCCGTAATATGTCCTCACAGCCAGAGTGACAGACGACACAGAGATGGACACATTGTATCTTTATTTTACTAATTCCTACTAATTTCTTCCGATCTTGTCAGCGATGATACGAGGAGACTATGAGGCATAATTAAATACCTTATATGCATTTTTCCCCCCGTTGCAGCTTTATTTTGCACTGCCTCTGGCACTGTGTAAACAAGCCCAAAATATCTATATAATCAGCTGAAATATAAAAACCACTGCATATTGATAAAAAAAAATGTAAGATAAAGGAATATGTAAGTTAGCGTGAGCTATCTGACCTTGGGTAAGAGTGATGACTGTGTGCTTTAGTGTGTGAGTGAGAGAGAAAAGAAAGAGAACGCAGAAAGTCAGCCCACTGGAGACATTCAGACAATAATGACCAGGAAATATGTCGGGGTTTTTTTTATTCGATCGTCTATTTCCATCTTTGTTCTCACACAGCCAAATGTGAATCCTTCTCTAATTCATGACAATTTACATCCGAATAGATGTTAATTTACATTAGTGGCAGTAATTTCTCTGGGTCGAGGTGAATCTCTTTACCCTGTAATCTCCTAAAACATAATGAGATAATGAGCTGCTATCTTATATCTTAAACGCATTCTGTGTCCCAAAGTTAAACATCATTATTTACCTTGGTTTGCCTCGCCAGAAACGCTTCCTCCATATGATGGACTTTACTTTGAAATCTTCTTTTCCAAAGAGTAGTGAGCTGTGACTCCACATGGAGTTGAGGTTCTCTCTTTGGGGGAAAGCAAAACAAACAAAGGTCTGTAGAAGCATTTGTTAAGTGACCAAAATTGAAGCCTTTCCCGCAGGAAATAACTACATCGAAACCACCTGGAAATGTGGGGCAGCCAGTCAGGCAGAAGTGAGAACATGATCATGCTAACTACAGGAAACAAGATGGTGACATCTGGTAGGCAGCCGTTCTTTGTGCTAAGAAAGCGTAGCCAAGCAAATGACCTGAAGGCAAAAACCGCAGTCTGGGCTGGGTTTGATTTGGATTTCTTTGTTCATGTCTTAACTGAAACAGCGGGGAAATTATTGCACAAACAAGTCTATCATGTTTAGCTGGAGTGATAGCAGTTGGAATCAGATCTGTTGTACTGCAGTCCAGTATTGAACAGATTTTACTCTGACAGAACAAAAGCCTCTGCTTTAGACAATGATGATATAACACTGAAATTGTATGTGTGCTCACTGCTGAAAATTGAAAATGTAAAGCAGTTTAAATAAAACAGTCATTTCATTGTGTACACCAGGTAAGCATTTGTTTTGAATTCTCTATGCCATTGATTCAATATTGTGCTAGAAACGTCTCATTGCACACACGCTGACAATCTCCCATTCCGCCACATTCAAAAGATGCTCTATTTAATTAAGATATGGTGACTGTGGAGGAGATTGTCACACTGTCACGTTGGTGGCAGGTTCA
Source organism: Diplodus puntazzo (assembly GCA_963678695.2). Classification (NCBI taxonomy): domain Eukaryota; kingdom Metazoa; phylum Chordata; class Actinopteri; order Spariformes; family Sparidae; genus Diplodus; species Diplodus puntazzo. The sequence goes on along the minus strand of OZ023176.1, from coordinate 6,786,397 downwards.
GAGGACATTTGCTTTGTGATATGGTGCATTATCCAGGTGGGAGTATTGGAAGAGGGTCGACTGAGGCAATAAAGAGATAATCATGGTGTCAGCTGTTGAAAAGCCTGAATAGCCTTCTCTCCACCCTACCTGCTGCTAGATGATTCGTCAGTCAGACGTGGTACATGGTTCCAGATAACCCGCTTATTAGAGTAACCCCCATGTTTTCGTGTTTTCTCTTCGAGACCTAATATTGCCTTGTTCTTGTCTTCAGTGTTCGCCTACACGCTCGTCTGCCAGTGTCCTCCGCTTCTGTGAACAACCTGTCCTCCTCTTTCTTGACGAAGGCTCAAGAATGAGTATCAGCCCACATTCACCTGCAATAACCTTGCTCTGTTCAATAAATTACCTTGAACTCAATTCCCTGCATCGTGTCGACTTTTGGCAACCTACCACCAAGTGTATCACTCCCAGACAAAAGTTCATTTTTATTATTTTTCTACATTGTAGATCAGCGCAGAAGACATCCAAACTGAGAGAGAACACATATGGAATTATGCAGCAAAGAAAAAAGTGTTTGTATTCTTAGTAAAGAAGTAGCCACCTTTTGTTTTGATGACAGCTTTGCACACTTTTGACATGCTCTCAGTCAGATTCATGAGATAGCCACCCGGAATGATTTTCAATTAACGGGTATGCCTTGTCAAGAGTTCATAATGTGTTTGAGACCATCTGTTGTGCTGCGCAGAGCTAGGGTTGGTACACAGTTCAATGCAGTGAACAGCGCTGCAGAGGATAAGTTCATTAGAGTTACCAGACTTAGAAACCACAAATCAACAGCACATCAGATTAGAGCCCGCATGAATGCTTCACAGAGCTCAAGTAGCAGACACATCTCAACATGGCCTTCATGGTCGAATTGCTGCAAAAAAAGCCACTACGGCGGAAGAACAAGAAGAAGAGAAGTGCTTGGGCCAAGAAACACAACATAACATTACCGTTACTTATGTGATTTCAGTAACTATTCATGTTTGACCCGACCATCAGTCCCTAACCTCTTCCTTAGTTGGATTTTCTCAATCTTTTTCCTAATTTGCCTGACTTCCTCCTCTGCTGCTGTAATGTATACAGCCGCTAGAGATCTCAAACAGGAAATGTCAATAGCGGACATAACAAGCTGCTTTCACATTCGCTATATGGTCGTTTATCGGATGAGGATGGGCAGTATAGGTAGTTGAAATTCAATTTAAAGTTAAAACACTACAGCGATTCTTACTTTTTGGCTGCTTAAAGGTACAGTGTGTAATATATTGAGTATTGGGCGGCATCTAGCAGTGAAGTTCTAGATTGCAACATTTCTTCACTCATCCCTCCCTTTCCAAAGACATTGGAGAAGCTCCAGAAGCTACGGACAAGAAACTCATTTTCTAAATATGGACTTGTCTTTACTTTGGCTGTCTTCTCCCAGCCTTAAATATCTTAGTTAGTTATCACTCCGTGTGGTGTCTCACTGCAACAGACAAGGAACACATCTAAAAACATCGTTATAACGTGACGTTACCACCAGCTCTCTGAGAGGCACAAACTGAGGCTACGGTGTGCTAATATATAATATTATATTAACATTATCTCGGCTGTGTACTATTAGCAGCAGGGAGGAAGCATATACAGTCGGTTGTAATCAGGGGTTTAGTTTCTTTTTGTTTCAGTATAGGAGTGCACCTCATGCATGCATACAGGCACATGACTAACCGTAGGAATAGTTTTCCATCAAGCTTAGTTTTCAAATTAACCTTTTCTTTAACTTGTCAAAATGGTTTTCCATATTTATCACCGTAAAGCTGCTGCAAAGCCTGGCATGGGACACTTTTGGAGTTGAAGACAACAGACTGCAACAAGGTAGGCTGATTATAAGGTAGACAGTTTATTCAAAACTGCTGCTATGCACTGTAACTTTTGTCATGTCTGTCCCGCTGGGAATATTTTTGCCACTGAAAATGTCTAAGCCAAAACTCTTAATTGACATGGGCCACAAAGCCTGGACATGTCACTTTTTAAATTAATGTATGTTAGTGGTTAATTGGCTCAGGTCCTAAACACAGTTGCTGCTTCTATTCCTGTGCTGTTACTCTTAGTTACTTGTTTTGAGTGTGAAGGTCGGGCTAAATGCAGCTCCTCAGCACTCACACATAGACCATCTCATCCGTCTCATCATCTCATCCGTCTCATCAGCAGAGCTGTTCAGCTCTGCTGATGAGACGATGCCAACCTTTGTTCAAAACATGACGTGAAACTAAGATTCATCACTTTAATATTTTACCAGTCAACTGGATTTGACAAACTAAATATTTTATTTCCTCATATGGAGATAAAAAAGTGGTGCTCTGCTATGCTCTGGCAGCTCTTCACCCATGGTTGTACTCTTTAACGTTACTCTTGGGTTAGGGTTAGGGCTAACCCTAACCCTCTTTTTTTCGGTTGATTATACACTACTTGAAACAAACCTGTGAATATTATATTCTGCTGCTGCCAAGTCTGCAAGTCAAGATGCCATTACACATAACACACTATGCCTTTAAGTGTGTGCACTGTGGAGTGTTAGTATGCAAGCAATGACAGCAGTTCAAAGCGTGTTTGGATTTGTTGGGCCAGCAATATTCTTTTGAGAAATTCAGAATATATCAGATTGCGATTAAAAGGTTTGTTCATTCCAAAATTTCTGATAAAAATGCCAGCTTCCTGATAGCTGAAGGTTTAAACAGTGGTTGTGTGTGTTGTAAATGCCTTCAAGTACAATGATACATCAAGTTTGGTCAACCAGGTTTTAGCACAAACTATTGATTTAGTATCTGTGTGAAAGGAATTCCGCAAAACAAAGAACAAGTAAGGATTTTCATTTTGGACATGAATCAGAGAATATACAAATACCAAAGGTGAGTGGTGGATTACACTTTGCAGCTGGGCACCACTACAATGGAGCTGTGCATCAATAAATCTAACAAGTTCACCTCCACATCTCTTCTGTCTCTCTCCCTCTCTTTTCACTTCAAACCTCAAAATGACTGGGGGCACACTCTGTCCATGTACACCTCCACACTTGAGGACATTTGGACCAAATACCCTCCAAGAGAAAGCTGGGAACATCCATCATGGAGCTGAAATGCTGAATAAACAGTCAAAATAGCACATAATGGTCCCATCAATCAACCTCGTCTGACTTTCATCTGCCACAGGCAAAATTAACCTGTCGAGAAATAATTGTTACAAGGCACGTTTGTGGTTCACGGATCTCAAATCCATATCAAATATTAAATTAGCAATGAATATATTTTTTCATTAATTTTCTCTAGGGCTATTAACACTATTGAGGGTAGAGTTTCAAAGGACATGAAACAAGCTCATGAGAGGTGCAGTAATTTTCCAGAAACACTATGAGCTGCATTATTGATCTTTTTTTATTTATTTATTTAATTGTAGTCTTCACTAAAACGAAAACACAACTCCTGCCATATTATACATTTTCACCTGTTTTGATATGAGATTTGCTATTCATTGTCAGGCTAATGTGTTTGCAGGCAAGTGCATATTTACACATCCAATAGCCATGGAGCAAAAATTACCATTAAACTGTAGTTGTAATTCTATCATAACATGACACCCTGAATGGTTTGCTACACAAAACAATGTGGGGAAAGCCATCTTTGGTAAAACAGTGACTTTCCTGGTGATTGATCTTACCATCCTCAATCAAGTTGGTTAATCAAACTATTACCAAAGCCAGTCGAGAGAAGAGCAAAAAAAACATCTTTCCACCAAGAAAAGCCTTCTTTGTCACTATTTGCTGTCAATATATACTATATGACTGATGCTATAGCATCTCCGCCAAACTTTTGAGGAGCTGCCATTGTTGTTTTCAAACTGACAGGCTCTTCTCTTACCAGAACTACAGCTGTAGCTGTCCGTAGTACTCATGGGATGCTGATTGGTTGAACCACTGTGCGTTGCCTGCGTTGCATGCCTGGCAAGATGCTGAACTTACAAAGTCAGTTGCGTTGCGAAGTAAATGCTGTCAACCCACTGGATTTGAGTCCTGTATTCACTGTGCTCTTATCTGTGTTTTGATTTCCACCAGTGGTCGGGTGATGCCACATATTTTGGTTTCAATCCAATTCCGAGTAAAACAAGGCCAGTATCCCCAATATTAATATCAGTGCCTTTTTATTATTAAAAAAAAAGGCTCTTGGGGAATCACCTGAAATACCAAAATAATTCGGTCTATAGCCCATGATTGACTACATGTAGCCTAAATATAGGAATCCTACACCTTTCACACTTACACAAAAGGGTTGTTGTTTTCAAACATTTTAATGTTTTGATTTGAGGTATAGTATTTTTTCATTAACATAAATCATTTAGAGAACAAGTTTCAACGGGCTGAAGATATTCGTGTGAATATATCATTTTGATTTTTTGAATTTAGACTAAGACATTTATTTCACTGCATCTGCCTGGATATTCTCTGCCTCTGAAAACAACTCTGGCACAGAAGTGACCTTTTTGGAAAAAGAAATGAGAAAAAACAATGTTGATGGGAGAGGTGTTTGCAGACCTCATAGAAAATACTTGATATACAATATAATACTACACAGTTAAGAGTCAGTTTAAGCTGGCCAGGTAACAGGTCTTAGAAAAGGTTTTTGTGATACATTGTGTCACCCACACATTTCACTGCCATTACTGCTTAATTGTTTTTGTCGGCTCCTGCTGGCTATTGATCAAGGTGACACCACCGATGGAGTTATTGATAAAAAGAAGGGGGCTGACTGAACAAGACTGACAGATAGGGGCTTAGAGAATGATTAGTAACAGGTTGTTTGAGTAAGATAAAGACAGATGGGTTGGGGGAGTGGAGATTTGATATGTCGTTCAGGGATGTAAGTATAGGAAGACTGTCAAGGGCAGAGTCTTTGTATGGTATGAAAAAGAGCAGGTGGGAATAATGATTTTCTAAAATTACAGGCATGCGCCTTTAATTTTCACCCTCACTCGGTCCTTTGAACTACCTAATCGCATTGTGTTTATGAAACAGTCCACTATGAATGTCGATACACTTTACGTGAACCTCATTTGAAGTAGGTTGAGGCCGGATTGAGTTGCCATATCAAAGCCTTGCTGTACTGAGCCCCAGAGCTCATTTAGCCTCTGCTTTTGCTCAGTGTGTCCTGGGAAAGCAAGTCTTATTAGATGGACTATGTAAAGTCAAAAAACCAATACATTGTTAACACTGAGCCAGCCAATACATGCACCCTTGGTCTATGTCTACTAATATGCTCTCTAGCACAATTTCTTTTTATCTTTCTCATACCACACACAAAATATAAACACACAGCAGCTGCTGTTGTTACAGATCACTGCACAGTATCTTATGGGTCTAATCAGCATTTTCGGCACAAGTTGATGGACGAAATCAGAGACCTGGGACATTTCAGATGCTTGATCTTTGTGGTCTCTAAAGATTGACAACGGTGGGTTTTCCTCACATAGCTTTGATATGTACATATCATATATGAACATTGGTGAAAGTGAAATACACAGCACAGAGTTATGTTGATGAAGGTTCACAGTCATCCAGGTCATGGTTAATCTAGGTGCTGCATCGTAGGCAACTGGACTTGTTTCAGTTTCTTGAAGCGATTCACCTTTGATCTAAGAGGCTCCTTCAGTTCTAACTAACTTGAGCTTGAGATGGCAGGCTTTTAAACTCTGTGTGGGAGTGTCCTTACAGAGTCGTACCACAGTCATAGCTGTTGCATGTGTTGCCCCTCATTTGCAGGTGCAGCTTTTGTGCGACTGATCACAGCAGATTTCATCGGTGCCGTATTCATTATTGGACTGTCAGCACTCCATCCATCTGTCACCAAACAGTCAACAGCTACAGTTAACATTAAAGCACTCGTTGAGAGAGGTCCTTTGCAACAGCAAAAGGAAGCTTTGAGTTGGAAAGCATGGTTTCTCTATAGCCTGATGAGGCCTTCAAATAAAATTATTTGTAATTATTATTCAATTATTCATGGTAAGTGCCGAACAATTCTCAACAGAATGTATTCCTGAGAATTGCTGTTAGCTGGAACCTTTAGTAGTAGCAGTATAACAGATAAAGACATTGTGTAGGAATGCAATAAAAAAACAGTGCTTCATTGGAGAATGAGCTTTTTGTCCATCTGTATACTTAACTGAGAAACTGTTGCAGTAACGCTGCTAATGGATTTGTACAGATCATTCAAGAATACAGAAATGAAAGTAAATCAAAAAAGGAAATTTGATTTCATTCATGCTGTTTCTGTCTGGGCAGACGACCTAATTAACACATGTTTAAATAACACATGTTTTCCTTGGATGAACAGCCAGGATAGTGTTGCAGGGCATGACTAATCTAGCCCTCATTACAGTGCTTCAACTGCTTCATCACGACATGTTTCCATCCTCTGTCAAAGAGATAGAAACTCATCAGGACTGCATTCATGTCAAAAACTCCAACTGCAGTTAGAAACAATCAAGAATGCACACAAAGTTTATTCTAAAGATGGACTATTGTGAATCATATTCAAATCCAATCGTGAGGCAAGTGAATATTCACACCTCTACTGGAGTATATGCGGCAAGTCAGCTCTTATGAGAGATGAAAACTGACTTAATTCCAACAGAGTCTGATGGTGGGGTAGCACTGATAATCCCTGCTGTTCACCAGCAAAATGTGCCAGAAGTCTGCTGCAAGAATTCACAATATTTAATGTATTTAGCCTGTGCAGGCAAAGCTTCAGTCACGGGAAACTGTGTCAATGCCGTATTCAATAAATAAAAGTGTTTATCAGCTGCAGGGAAAGATGAAAACAAGGCTGTGCACTCTTGCGAATCACTGAATGCTTAACTTATCTGTTACATCACGACAAAGTCAACGTAATGCATTTCTCATCTGAAACAGTCTGCCACCTCTATCAGTCATGTATCAGAGGCTGTGACTAATTTTGTAACACTGAAACACAAGACAGCCCGAAAAAAACGCTGAAACTGATAAGTGAAGAAATGATAAGAGTATGACAAAATCTAAAAACATGTCAACCAGCCACAAGTGCACATTAACTGAGTGAGATGTCTGTTTATTACCTTCAAGGCTAGCTTAACACTAAATCCTCTTCTTGGAGTAACAACATCATGTGCAGTCAGTTATTTTCTGTTTCTCACCCAAAAAATTGTTTTGCTTCCCCCCTAAAAACAATGTAGAAAAATGTATGACTGACTGGGACACAAGACGCCATGTTCACTGACCCATCCCAAATACCTTTCACGCCAACCAGCGGGGATGGCGAGGACTTTGACATTAAGATTTGAAGTATGTGGTCATTTGGTCCAAACTTTCAAGGAGATGTGACTTTAAATCTTGGCATACGTTTTACTAAAACGACAGAATGACTTTGAAATGTACTGACCAGTCTAGATTGACTGACAACTAAACAAAGACCAAAATGTCGTCAGTTTTTTCGACTAAAATTCTACTAAAATAGTATCAGTTTTTTTTTGACCAAGGTAAGACAAACCAATGCGATCAAACTGATATTGTTGCATCACATTCAGTTTGGACACGGTGTGAAAACCATGGGTCAGTTCAGCTTCTACAATTACTTCTGACGTTTCTGTAATAAAAGCTGGATAAAGAGGACTGAACAGTGATTGTATGCCTTGTCCACATTTCCTACATGCGTGGTGCATGTGTGTGGTAGAATGTCTTGCTTTTCAGGGGCACATGGTTGGAGCAGCCACACAGTCCCAGTTAGAAGATTCCCTTAACGATTGATATTTTACACACAGTGTCACTCTGCTCGCCAATCGCTAATTATGATTAATAATTACAAATTTAAAGACCATTTGTACCTCACGAAAAGTAAAACAGCATAAACATTATTTCGCCAGAGGCATCTGGCGGGCCTTACTGAGGCTTATGACAGGCAAATTTGGCCCGAAGGCCACCTTTTCTGTGTCAAGTCTATTTCAGCCGACGAGGGCGTCCGTGATGCAGAAAAAAAAATGGTTGAGACTCCAAATCTCTGGATTATGCATGCATGCTGAAGCCGAGCTGCTAACGCGGGCTGTGTGGCTGCTCTAACATTTTTACATGCATGCCGAAATGAAAAGCAAGAAATTCTGCCCCTCACATACAGGATTTGTGGACTGGCGCTAATTGTTTACTGTAAATTAAATGAAGATTTCTATTTCTAAAAGCAACTGATGGGTGGCTGCCGATTTGTCTCAGAATACTGACAGTAGAGCCCAGGAACACATCGAAGTTTTTTAGAAAGAGGACAAAAAAGCATAACAATATATTACAAACTGAATACCAGGTGAGTACAACAGAGGCTACACTACAAGTGATTTCATGACTTTAAAATGTGACTCTTTTTAAAATGTTCAGTAAGTCAAACACACTGTTTTCTTCACCTGTACTACAACATGCGTATATGTAGTCTGAAGGCATGGGAAATAGCAAGTAATAGATCGCATACTCTATCCTATTTGTGTGCCATTATCACTTAAAATGCCCCTTTTCCCGATGTTCACGCTATAGAAATGGTTTCATTTCAACTATTCAACTGTCACTTCTGCTACATTCCTCTAAGTGAGAGCTGGCAGTAATGGACATGACAGTGACTGACATGGAAAATGAAAGCTGTGCAGGGCATCTATCTATGTTAACCAGAGACCCTTTTCTAGCACTTCTGGTGAAATTGTACAGTTGCAATGTCTCAGGTCTTGAGTCTGGCACCTGCATTTGTAAAAGATGATGAGAGAACTTGGCAGCGATTCATCTGAAGCAATTTAGCTTGTTTAGTATATAAATAGATGGAAGAGAAGAACAGAGGAGAACAGAGTCTCCTCATAATAGAGGAACAACTGATGACTTATGCTTTGGTTTAGAGAAAATGAGAGCAGTGTGGGGACCAACAGGAACCAAGGAAGCATGGAGGGCGAGCGGAAACCAAATTATGCCCAAAACAGAGCCTTGAAGACACACAAGAGCCTCCACAAGAGGTTCCATTAACCTGAATCCCAAATCCCATTGAGAGGCTGCAAAACAATCTCATAGCTTTGATGAATATAGTGTGTGAGTAAGAAAGACTTAAGCAGATACAACAGAAATTAATTATACTGCAATGTTATTCTCCATCCCACTCAAAACAGGATGTTTTTATTGATCAAACTGAGCACTATTAAGTAGTGAGGAGCATCAAGCCATAATTGTGAAGAGCCTACACATACATCACATCACATACACTTACACAAAGGTCAACAAAAACATGATTTTGGACCCGACACAATGTTAAAGATTATTATCATTATCAAATCATAATAATGTTTTTAAGGAATAGAGATACCTTTATTATGCACCTTTCTGCAAGCACTGTAAAAGAGTTATTTAAAAAAAAAAAAAGTTTTCCCTTACTGAGCTGCGTATTGTTTATTTACATTTTGCAGGATAAAGTACTGCTAAATGAACTGTCACATTGTCAGTCTTTATGGTAAGCTAATATAACGAGCTTCTGGCTGTATAGTCGTATATTTACTCTAAAGCAGTGGTGCACAAACTTCCCTTGGAGGGCCAAAACTTAAACTCGGTGGTGCACACATAAAGTATTATATAGTTAAGAGGAAAAATGGTACTATATGGAAGCCCTGATTTGCAACTGAGATTAAAAACATTCTGGTGATCCATTTTCTTTATTTGATCTATATTGTTTTCTCTCCTGTGTTATGACATTAGAAAAGGTTACACCCACCCAGTGGCGCCACCAGGGATCCTGGGCACCATGATCACATTGCTGTAACCACATCTCCAGGACCCAATCTACCCATTCAAAGCATACAGTGGAATTCACTCTTTGATGCAAGACTAATTCACTCAAAGATGTTTTATTTTTTGTGTTTTTTTTAGTATAATTATTAGGATCATTTATCGATTTTGATTCATTTTTACCCCCTTGTTGTATTTGTTGGCATAGTTTTGTGTTCAACAAGCTTCTCAAACAAATTGCCCCTCGTGGGATTAATAGAGCCTATATCTGTAGATGTCATTAAACGGCCATAATTCAGCCTGCATCAAAGCATCTGACTCAAAGGTATTATCTTTGTACTGGCTGTAAATTTAATCCAGACTGAGTCACTTAGTGCTTCATACTGTCCAGCATCCAGTGCACTATCGGCTGTTTTTGTTTCATGTAATTATCATTATGTGTAAAAAATAATTACAGTGTTTGGTTAGGGAACACTTAGTTTCCATTTTCGTAACAGTTATTTTAAAAAAAAAAATAGAGAGATAATAAAAGATAAATTCCCACAGACCCCCTGCAACGATGCAAACTGACGTGTCATTCAAGATGATGCTGCTCACCAGATGGTTCACTGGGTTGAGGAGGGGTGTGGGGAGACAAGGCTGCTGACGGATCTGTTGTTGTGTCTGGCGGGAGGGGCAGGGACAACTGATTTAGTATAATTAGCAAGCTAAAAACTTACCTGCACTGATTAAATGTCGGTTACAAAGGGATGACATGCAACTGTGAAATGTAACTTCTTTCACTGTTTCACATCATGCCAACATGTTAATTTCACCCGCTCAGTGACTACACCCTCCTTTTCTTCGAGAAAAACTGTGTGACATACTGTGACCCTTTTGTTTTTCTCTGCTGTCTTTGGTTTCCAAAAACGGAAAGAAAAAAGCAGATCCATTCAGATTCCATTTAGAGAGCATGACCACAGTGCTCCTCTTGGGGCTCACTGTGCAACTCCTATCAGAGGGGTGGTCAGTATGTATGTTTACGTTTTGACCAAATAGAGTAAAGACAAAGACACTTATTATTACCATATTTTGAATAGCATATTATATTAATTAGGATGATTAATAATTTAATAATGTCTTTTTAAGCTAATTTTTGGGGCCCCTGTCAGTCATGGGCCCTCAGAATCATCTTTTCCACTCATGTGGCGCAAGTGCTCCTCCCATATTTGTTTACCTCCACAGCCCGCAGTGGAGGGAATTTTTAGTTCCGCTACTGAACAGGAGAAAAATTGGTACCTCCATGCACGGTCAGAGAAAACAACCTTAACTGTTTTCTTTGCTCACTAGCTGGCAGCTCTCAGCTTCAATATGATCATCTCTGGAACCCTTTGCAGCCTAGCGAGGAAATCACTTTGGTTATGCTTGAGGTGTGCCGTCTAATTCTACCCCTACCGTGCCTTTGTTGCTTCTTTCCTTGGCAGGAATCTGAAATTTCCCAAAAGGAAATTAGTTGAAATGCCTCAACTTACAGAGGCAGCAATGCCAAAGCGATTTTCTGCCAATCTATTTGCTGTTATTATCTGCCAGTGTATTTTCTATCCGCTTCTAGTCTTTGCTGTCTTTGTATTTCTTACTACTCCTTGTTCTCTCCTTTCAGAGTCAGATGGCACCCTGTTGTAATGGTGGAACTGCCAGAAGAGACAAACACACACAAGAAGAGGGATCCTTCATCCACATGATGAGCAACTGCAGTTTACTCTGTCCCTGCAGTAAGTTATTTGCCTGGTAATGTATATATATATATATATCCCAAAGGATGGGAATGCCATCCAAGTGCTTTCCCCAATATATAAAAGCCATATTCAGCAATCACACAACATTCATTGGGATTGTATTTGGTTAGATTTCAAAGGCTATGCTTCTGAGAGGTTGTGGGTGAACATCTGCATAAAGCTTATTTTCAGCTTGAATGTTGGTTCTGTTCTGCTTCATTATTTAGTGCTGATTTGTCCTCTCCCTTTGATATACAAGTTGCTCTCAGAGAGGCAGCAGCTGTAGGAGGACGTCGATTAATGAGGTGTTGAAACAAGAAAAACTTTCAGTCCAAACTGGGAGCCAATGTTCCCTCTGCAGCAGGAATCTACGACCAATTTAAGGCATTTTGAAGTTTCTTTCCCTCTCAATACACACACACACAGAATTCACGGGAGGAAAAAAAACTATAAAGATTTGATGAGTTTAATTTAATGAGGATTTGTACGATCTTCATGCTCACTCATTACCAACATTCTCTCTCTCTTTTTCCTGCTTCCGGCTCAATCTGCTGGCCTTTGGTGTTTCACTCTTTCAGTAAATACCATCTTATTTTGCCACAACCTCCATGAGTCAAAGTTATCAAAGTTTAAAACGGTTCTCTGTTGTTGTCAGTTGTCATTTCAGTTAAACTCACGCGACCCTCATCCACCACTGGACGTATCAAGAGAACCAGATACAGCAGGACCACCCACACTGCCTTTTCAAGGCAAAAATGTTACACCAATATTCAGCCTCGCCGTCTGTGTGAAAGTTACAGCAGCAGAATGGTGGGACAGCCTCTGATCCGCCAGCAGAGGTAGTAACAGAGTTGCAACAGAGGGGAGACGACCTCTGTGTGAATGGAAAAGTGTGTGTTGGTCTGATGGCGTTCACAGACTTATAACTAAACAGATCTTTCAGTCATCGGATAGAAGAGAAATGTCTCACAGTGCAACCCACAAAGCAACATTACGAGACCAAACAACAGTAATGTGGTAGCAGGTCTTCAGCATCTTATTTGTGGAAAGAATGCCAAAGTCGTTGTCATCCTCATCCTACCGACTCTTCCGAGCAGCTTACTTCCTTACTAGATACATTTGCTTTAAAGATTAGGGGCTTACTTCCAGCCGATCCACCTCCAGTTTAATGCCCAGTGGCCATTCCACCTGTTGCATATCACAATCCAGATCTTCATCATTGCTCTTGAGCATCAGTGTCTTGTTTCCATCCTGGGATTATTCTGTACAACCCCATGGCATCACTTCCCCTTAAGATGGCATCCTGATGGCATCTAAGTCTTCCTTTCAATAAAGTTTCCTTATATTATGTATGACATTATCAGTATTGGGAATAACAGCGTTAGAATATAACGGCGTTACTAACGGCGTTATTTTTTTCAGTAACGGGTAATCTAACTAACTACTATTTCCATCGTTACAACGCCGTTACCGTTGCCGGTACCGTTACCGTTACCGACTATTAAATGTGGCGCGTTACAAACGGAAGCTACTCATTGAGGCTTTTGTCATCCAACTTGGCTCTCAGTCACCGGAGCTGCAGAGCTGTTTTATTTCTCTCTGGTGAGGGAGGAGGGAGGGGCGGGACAACCGCATAAGTGATGATGATTGGCTCTCTAAGATAGAGTGAGAGTTCGTAAGCCAATCAGAGGCAGTGTTCAGTTTACACACAAACAACACACGCACACAGCAGCCTCTCACACACAAACTAGCAGAGGTGAGCTGCGGCAAGGCGAGTCCGGAGGGAAAGTTTTCTAAGTGGAAGTACAGACACCACTTTAATCTCCACGTCCGTTGTAAACAACTCTGATCAAGTGAAGCATCTCTCAGCGGCACACGCTTCTACAACACTAGTGGCCACAAACACCGTTGTTGACACTGTTGATGATGATAGCAGGCCAGGTGTGGCTAACGTGAGCTCTGCTAACAAAGAAGGACACGGAGCCGTCCAAGCAGCTAAAGCTGGATTTTTCTGCTCCAGCTTCACAAAAACTTGTGACACAGACTGAACTGAATGCAATGATAGACAGGTATGTTGTTGAGAACTTGCTCCCATTATCAACAGTTGATTCAGAATCCTTCAGAGCCCTCATTTGCAAAATACCGGGGAAAGCAGGAGCCGGTCCACCATGCAGAAAATTTTTTTCTAAATACATAGATGCCGAGCACACTAAAATGAATGCCGAGCTCAAAAGGGGGAATAATTAAAAGTAACGCAATAGTTACTTTTCCTGGTAACTAGTAACTTTTATAGTGGAGTAATTCAGGTACTAACTCAGTTACTTTTTGGAAGAAGTAACTAGTAACTATAACTAATTACTTTTTAAAAGTAACGTTCCCAACACTGGACATTATATTATCAACACAAGGGTATAACTGCAGTCGTGCGTGATTTTTTAATTATCATGGAAACTCCAACTGTCCGGCCGTGCTGCACTTAAAACGGAGCCGGTGGGGGTTGCCGGATGACGGAGCACGGAGCAGAACGGTACCGGAGCTGTTCTGCATCACACATGCATCCAGTGGAATTCCCAGGTTACAGTGACAAGCACTGAATCTTTAAGTGATTTCTAATCACCATCGTTTAAGAATTTTTTTACGAAGCATTGGACAGTTCTTAACCCAACTTAGGTGGTTTCAACAATCTCCTTAATTGTTTTCTTCACTTGATGCAGGCCAGTAATTTGACCCTTATGAAACAGAGTAACATGTTTTCCACGATCAGGGGTTCCGCCAGGGGGGGAAAGGTTAGGACGATTCCAAGGGCCCGGCACTGACAGGGGGCCCTTTGAGACATGGGCAACCTATACAAGGGCCCAACTAGATTTTTTTTCATAGGGCCCAAAATCCCTGGCGCAACCCCTGTCCATGACCACAGGATATGTCTTCTGACAAGATCGTTTAAGGAACAAGAAGCTACTCACTGCATCACTTAGGGTTAAACAACATGTTGCCAGCTGAAACAAATTAATAATTCAGTAATCATCCAATGGAAGGCTCTTCTTATTTCCATAGTTGAATCCAGGTGGTGATTTTTCTCTTGGTCAGGCAGTGTGTAAATAATTGTATTCAGTTGTTGATAACAAACAGACATTGATGCAACTACTAGGCTATTTCTATGCACTATATATGGCACTGAACCACACTGCAAGTTTGGCATTATGATGTTCAGGACCTTCACTTGAGGATTTTTTCTTTAACTGGACCTCGTTAAATTTGAATTGAATACCTGTTGACTAGAGTCATCATTTCCAAGGCCACTAACGGGCACATGAATGTAGAAAGATGTCATTTTCAGGGAATTTCCTGAAGCATCTGGTTTTGGTATTGTCTTTGAAATGACAGTATGGCATGGAGACACTGTCATGTCGAAATAAATTTCCCAACTGACACCCAATTGGAAGCACACTATTAGCACAGGAGCAGATGGGGAAAATGTGAAAACTCAAGTTGAATACGGCAGCAGCACACCCTGATGCGTCAAATAGGGAAAATAACATAACTAACTATTAAAGAACTATTACTATTACGGAATTTTAGAAACTCAGTCGGTTTTGGCAAATGTATTCATCTAATTGAGTTTTCTTACCAGTTGATACAAATGTAATCTGTTTATGACTCGAGGAGATACTGGCAGCTTCCAAAAGGGTGCTTGACAGAAAAAAGTTTGTGAACAACTGTTTTCAAACATCACTGCATGTCGTAACATTATGATTTCCTTCCAAGTACTCAAAAGAATGAGGACAGGGGTGTCCACACGCTTTTTTGCAAATTTTGAATGTCCACTAGTCATTTTTAATGGGTCTAAGAAACCACTTAAATTTGCCTTAATGAGGAAAATTGAACATGTGCTTCATCTATAACAATGTTCCTATTACACTGTACACTGCCTGTGTGGTTTGGCTTATAGTTAGTCTTGTAAGGCACTGTGCTTCATAGAGTTTTATTGGCTAGCTATTAGAGAGAGAGAAAAAGAGATTTGATGAGGAGAACAGTGCTACGTATTGAATCAGTGACACCTAATTAGTGTTGAACAGCATTTAATGATCCTTTAAACAGACTTGTTTAGTTAAGTGTTCGGAGAAAGACTGGGAATAAAAGAAGAAGGAAAATGATGATCAGCAGAGACAAGCAGAACTATAGTGGCTGCCAACATCTCATCACGGTGGTAAACAGCAGCAGGGACAAGCACTAATTGACAGCAAATGAAGATCGCATTTCCTCCTAAATCAAAGCCAGTGGCTCTATGTGTGATTTCATCAATAACAACCTTCATCAGTGATAAAGTCTAATTGAACAGTATGAGTTGTGTAATGTTAGGCCAGCTGAGGACAGCATGTGCGATCTGGGGGCGAGCAATGCACGACCTTGCTCGGTCAGCACAGTTCAGAACAAGTGGAGAAGCATCTGTTTTTATACGCACACACAACACTCATCTTCTGTTTGTCCTCATATAGGCAGAAGAAACACAAAGAAAAAAACAGCTTGAGCAAAAGAAAGAGGTGTGCAGAAGCAGCGCAAACACAATATGTCATCCTTCAATGTAGAGTGCAGTGAAAGTCTGGGGAAATATTTACACGATGTTGAAGTCCAAAACAAGTAAGTGGTGTGCAAAGTGGTGTTAAATTTGATTATTGCACGATGACGTTTGCTTAAAACTGAAGAGTACCCAAAGGAAACCTGGACTTTAACAGATAAGCCGAATGAACAAAATGCTCAGTTCCAATCTTTTTGTGCAATACCCACAATCCTCTCTCAAAGAAAGCCTGTCACCCACGTAAAGGCAAATTGTTCTTATTTCAAAATCCTTCCTTTGTGCAAAAGTCCTCCCTTTTCTTTTCACACTAGCGAGGTTAAGTTTCATGTAACAGATATCCAATCACAGACAGTATTAGTGGGTGGAAGCGGTGCCAACTGGGGGACGTGTGAGGTGAGAAACACAGATCATCAATGTCATTCTTTCCTTTGAAAAGCTCTGAACCGCCTCTATCTGAATAGACGGTGATTGTTAGATATTGACCTCCGCTGAACTGAATTACTTTTCCGTGCTGTTCTCAGCTTGCTGTCCACACCTCATTAAAGTGACCTCCCATGTTTTGTGGCAATGACAAATGGGGATGTGCTGTGATTACCATATTGTGAACACACTGATGTGGGAACACTGTCTGCCAGAGATATAAAAAAAGATGTGAAAAATACATCACTGACAGCAGACACCTGTTGTTACAAACACTTGTTACAAAGACATCTGCGTTATGTACTTTTTCTTGTTTGTTTGGTTTTTCTCATAAGGCAGGCCTGAAGCTGCCTTTTCGGATAACATTTCAATTTTTTCGTTCTCTTGTAGAAGAAAAAATCAATAACAAATATTGTAGCTCTTTCACATTAATACAGCAGCTTTTTTTTTTTTTTTTTGGGACCGATGAAGAGACACAGTTTATGTTGTCTCAAGTACATGGATGGAAGGAAAAAGCGGAATGGCCTTTCAAAAAACCAATGGCTGTAATGGAGTTGGACATACTTCCATCAATAAATTGGTTCTCCCCTGGTGCTTGTATACTGGGACAATGGCAGTAGTCCAATTAAGTGTGCATGGAAACTTACTGCGTGACCAAATTGTGTGCGAGGCCTGTGCAAACATTTGACTACTGCATTTTTCTGCCATTATGTTATAAATCTTTGGTTAAGACTGATAATAGCTGTCCTTCTTGGTTGGGGCTGTGATGGCTTGCACTAAAAATAGCTAGTTCAGCTAAATCACTTCGGCTTCGGTAATGGCGCCACTGGGGACTTAATGCTGTTACTCTGTTAGCGGGATTTTATCACTCTGTACACAACACATTCTCACTGGCCAAACAGGGCAGCTCGGTCTTACTATGATGTCCTACCTTGGCTTGATGAATAAAGCTTTCTGGCAAACAGTTAATATAATGGCATATCATGACTTTTGAGATGTTACACCAACGTTGTCAAAAACGGTTTGGTTAGGTTTAAGCATAAAAACTACTTGGTTTCACAAAAGATCATACTTAATGCTGTATCTTTTGAATCCTGTCACAAAAAATTATCTCAAAACAAATCACTCTTGATTCATCCCAAATCCCACTCTTCGGAACTGCTGTATGACTCTACAACCCCACCCCCAGTCTGATTGTTCTTGCTGTTTGTAGTTTATAGGCGTTTGAACAGGCTGCTCTACATTACTCTACGACTCTAAACATAAATTGCTCTTTATGGGGATTCAAAAACTGGAACAAGGTCTATGGTTACAAGACTACCACTGCTGTGAGGTATGACAGTCAGATAAAAGTCAACCTATGAAAGAGTGACAACTAACCCTGGTTCGACCGACACTTTTCTTACAATGTAAGATGAACACAGAGCTGAGACTCATTGGCCCTCATTTATCAATCTTGCGTGAAAACGGGTGCAGATCTGAGTGCAGAATTGGTCTTACGACAGGACACACGTGTGATTTATGAAACGTTCATATCTGACCAGTTCCAGCGTACGAATGATCGGATCTTGATAAATGCGGCGGCTTAATTCGATCGTCATTAACATGTTGCGCCCTTAAATATTCCTGGTTCGGAGGCCTCGCCCACTGAGGTCAAACATGGAGAGAAGAAACACTGTCAAGAAGAGAAACTTTTCCAAGATGGAGATCGACATCCCGGCAGCGCCGGCACATCAAAGGCACTCCATTCACTAATGCAATGTTGTACAAAACTGAACAGGCCAAAATAATATGGCACACTTTCTCTGGGTTATACAGCAGAGCTCCCCCTGCTGGTCCGAGACGGAGCCACCTGCCCTTCAGCAACCCGAAGCAGCTCCACTGTGACCCATGTGCATGTGTGCGCACAATTGAATCTGCGTTCCTGCTCTGTAGCAGGTTTGCCAGCGGGGTTATTAGGTATTCCGTTAATTAGTTGTCATGTTATCATATTTTATTTTACAAAAAAGTGGTATCATTAAAAACGTGGCCTTTTTTTTTTTTATTAAAATTTTTGTATTTTGTTTTATTCGTTTTAAGAATCCGTTTTGATCTGTTCTAAAAATGTGACTGTTTATGCTTAATGACAGCTGAGGTTTGTTTAATAATTATTTTCAGTCTCAGCCACATTTTGCTGTGCTGCACCGCAAATCCACAGACTCAGATTTGCGTACACGAGCTCAGACCTGACGTGAGATCTGATCGTAGCTTCCGCTCACGTCCAAATTGATAAATACCGAAGCTTGCGTGTAAATGGTCGTACGCACGGTTTTCTGCCATACGTTCGTTTGATAAATGAGGGCCATTGTGTCTAAACAACACTAATGGAAAGTAACACCTACTGGAAATCAGCTTTCAGAGTGGAAGCCAGATAGCCTTACTGGCTAGCTTCCACATTTTGAGTGATATTCAAACTTAGTAGATTGATAATAATAAAGATAGATATTTGATTTATCATCAGGGAAAATTTTACAATTTACCACCGCTTGTTTTTCCACTATTCCACTGTCAGAATAAACACTTCATTCTCCACATTAGAGTAAATAAAGACAGAATATTTAAAGTTAATATGCAGACAAAAGACTGTTTTGCTGATTTTTTTTTGTTGATTTGCTTTGCTTTGTCTTGTGTTTTTTCTTCTTCTGCCTTTTATCTTTCCTAAAGTATATTCAGTTTCTGTAGATTCATGAAGTGTATCTCTTACACCATGTTTAGACCAAACACAAAGAAAATTTCCGCGGCCGTTACACTTGCGAGTTTGATTACAGGGTTTTTATTTGTGTCTTCTTACACTACTATGCATATAAAAATACCTGTGAACCACATCAGTCTTAACCCAAAACCAAGAGATTTCTCTGTGATCTGACTGCGATAAATGGATCATAATGTCGTCTTGTAAAAGCCTGTATCATGCTTTGTCAGGCCAATTTTCAGGTCAATTGTCGCCAGACAATATGCAAACAACTTTTAAAATGCTTGTTCACTGAATGGAGTTCGGACTGATAACAGCTATGCTGTGCAGCGCTGAGACATATCTCTAAAACTTTCCAGGTAGCCTGACATTCTCGCTCACTTTCCTCCAAAGCAGCTCCTTGTTTGTCCCGTCTCAGTACGAGCAGATGTGTCATCGTACAGCTCTGGGATGATTATTAATTAATATTCTCTCCTCCATTGTTGTTCATGAATGTCCAGACATGAGCAAAGTTAGTGTCATGACGTTAGTGCGAATGTCAATGCCTTTCGCTTTCGCTACATAGTGTCAGTGTAAATTTCGATCAAGTTCAATATTTGTGACTCACATGAATGCTCGCTTGATGTGAATTTGCATCTAATTGTGTCGTATCATTGGCTTTGTATGTAATTTAGTGGCACGAAAAATTTGCGTCACCTTTGGTCCGAACACGGCGTTAGACTTTATGTAATAAAATTTTAAAAATACAGAAAGTTTAAATAAAGTGTGTTTTATGATAATACAATTACAATGTGTGCATATGGAGTCTGGTAGCTTTGGTGAGACTAAAAATAAAATCAAAAATAATTATTTTAAGTGTTGTCATTTTTCATTGTAATTTGACACACCACATCACTGCATGTACCTGAATGGAATGAGTATGCATGTGTAGGAGTCCATACCAGTGAGTAGCCATTGGTTTTCCTTTCAGTCATGGATGGGATAGGTAGGGAACACGAGGTCTCAGAGAGGACAGCCGGTGCACTGCAAATACAGATTTCCTACCCTTAGAAACCAGTCAGTACATCTGACAGAGAAAGAGAAAAAGAGACAGGGGGAGAGGTACTGGGAAGATCAGAGACAGGAAAGAATACTCAAGCAGACAATGAAATGCATTTTTGATGAATGTATAGGAAGGTAAAGAAAGACACGTATGAAGCTGAGGCAGCAGTACAAGTGTTATTTTCTCCCACTTCCTCAATGAAATGACAATGTTTTACGTGTACAGCACAGTACTTATGATAAAAACACACATTTCAAAGCTCTTAACTGATTCCTTTGCAGATTCTATTGTGATATAAGGTAATTGAAATGATGCTCACACTGCAACAATATGGCAGAGCAAGCAAGCTCATTGTCTCAATAAAAAGACATAATAGTGATGTAGTCAACTTGCTACCTACTTTTGCCTAACTGCCTTAAACTGACAATATACCTCTTTTGCTTAAAGGATCCTCCTGATAAAAAATAAATACTTACTGCACAGTGGAATGGCTGTAGAAAAATGACATTATCATATATACCGGTTTCCTATGAACCTTGCTTTCACCTTTCTGGTCTGCTATCCGATTGGATTGTCCCCTTAAAAGTAGATTATCTTCCATTAGGCAAGCGCATCAGGAAGAGAGATTGCTTTCCTCGGTCGCTATCCGCAGGTAACGGTGGAAGAACTGTGGAAACTACACCGCAAAAGAAAAAGGATGGATGAAGGAGGAAAAGACAGTGAAGAGGGACCGTGACAGGAACAGAGGAATGCCATATCAGAATCAGAAATCCTTTAATGTCCCGCAAACGGGGAAATTTGTTTGTCCCAGCAGCCAAACAACAGAATAGACATATATATATATATATATAAACATGATAGAGTACAAAATTAACAGCACATTTTTTTTCAAAGATATAAATGCTAAATATGGGTGTTAAGAAAAATTGACCAGATAGTGTAAAAACTTCTAAACGTCTACTGGGAACAGTGCTGGTTGTACAGTGTGACAGCAGCAGGACGGAAGGACCTGTGATACCTCTCCTTCACACACTTGGGGTTTATCAGTCTATCACTGAGGGAGCTCCCAGTGCTGTAATAGTGACCTGCAGGGGGCGGGACTCCTGCACCAGCAGCGATGACAGCTCGTCCATCACCTGCTCTCTCCCACCACCTGCACTGGGTCAAGAGGGCATCCCAGGATGGAGCTGGCCTTCTTGGAAAGTTCATCAAGTCTCTTCCTGTCTGCTGCTGCTCCAGCAGATTACTCCATAGACTGATGCCACCACAGAGTTATAGAACGTTTTAGATATTATGTATGACGTAAAAACTTGTGGCTTGTAGTCACTCTCAGAACAATGTCATGGGTTGAAGGTGTGTGTTTAGGGATGAAATGGCAAAAAAAATCTAAAACTCTAACTTAATTCGATTGATTTCTCCCTCTGACTGCATCCCAATTTTTTCAACACATTTACGCGAGCAGTGACTTAGTCCTTCAGATTGTCAAAGCTGACATAAATGGCACCCAGTGTTCGGCGATCAAAACAAATGACTGAATGATTTGCTCAAAACTCTTGAAATCACACCATTATGCAAACGTACGTGTCCTAAGATGTCCTAATTGCCATTTTACTGAGACATTAACATCTTGCATTCAGCCACAAATATGACAGAATGTGATGACATTTCATTCAAGACGAGCACAAGTGTTCAGCTTCAATATACTCTGTGTAATCGCTCATGCAAATGTCAAGCACTTTCGGCGCGCAGGTGGTCGAGTGGTCAGAGCGCATGCCATAAACGCAGCTGACCCCGGTTCGATTCCGGCCGGAGGTCATTTGCTGCATGTCACATCCCCCTCTCTCTCCCACATTTCCTATCTGTCTACTGCTTAATAAAGGTGTCTATGCCAGAAAAAATCTTAAAAAAAAAAAAAAAATGTCAAGCACTTTGTGTAATCATGGGTTTTATAGTGTGTGATCATTCAAAATAAAGTGAAATGTGTCAAAAAATGTGATTAGTCAATCCATTTCCAGGTAATCTTTCATTGTGAGTCAATCTGGCAGCCTGTCGGCATAGCGCGTCAAAGTTTTCATGCCAGTTAAAGTGTAACAAATCGATTAAGCGCTGTCAAAATGGGATGTCGAAAACAGATGCGCTAAAACATATCGGACACATTTTTAGTTTGAATGAGGAAACTGTGTGGTTTCATTTTACCATGAAATGAACAGCACAGCGGTGCCAGCAGTGTGCAGTGCCAAAGTTTGAGCGCAGACACTCGTTCAACTCCCTTCTTCTTTTGCTCTCTACACACAGACATACACATACACACACTGGCAATTAATGCCAAGACTACATTAGCAATTAGTGACCTATTCTGTCGACTTGCTATGGTATTATCTGGTATTATTTGTGTGTTGGAGAGGATGTCAGGCTCTTCGTTCATCTGACAAGAAACAAATTAATTGTCAGATCCATAACTGCGTGTTAGTTTGTCCCACGTCCTTTGCTGGGATTATTATATATATATTTCTTTTTTTTGAGTTCTGAGAATAAAGTCAGAATTCTGAGATAAAGGTCAGAATTCTGAGATTAAAGTCAGAATTCTGAGAATAAAGTCAGAATTCTGAGAAAAAAGTCAGAATTCTGAGATTAAAGTCAGAATTCTGAGAAAAAAGTCAGAATTCTGTGAAAAAAGTCAGAATTCTGAGATTAAAGTCAGAATTCTGAGAAAAAGTCAGAATTCTGAGAAAAAAGTCAGAATTCTGAGATTAAAGTCAGAATTCTGAAAATAAAGTCAGAATTCTGAGATTAAAGTCAGAATTCTGAGAAAAAAGTCAGAATGAAGTGAGAATTATGGGTAAACTATCTAGTAATGGAAGAGCAAAAGGTGAGTGCAAAAGAAATACACGTTGGTTTGGTGCCTTGCGTTTGAAAGGCTACGGATATGAAGGATGCTAAGGCACCAAACCAACGTGTATTTCTTTTGCACTCACCTTTTGCTCTTCCATTACTGCAATGGCTTCCTCTGGGACCCCTCGAACACGCAGAAACTCCAATAAATCCAACATAATCTGTTTTTTTGTGTCTTCCCTCCTTCATTAACTCTCATGTCACTCTCTCACTGAAGTTGGTTCCTTTCAGATAGTTTACCCATAATTCTCACTTCATTCTGACTTTTTTCTCAGAATTCTGACTTTAATCTCAGAATTCTGACTTTTTTCTCAGAATTCTGACTTTATTCTCAGAATTCTGACTTTAATCTCAGAATTCTGACTTTAAAGTCAGAACTACAAAAAAAATTCACATGTGGCCCTAATCCTCTTCCGTATATATATATATATATATATATATATATATATATATATATATATATATATATATATATATATATATATATATACATATATATATATATATATATTTTTTTTTTTTTTTTTTTTTTTTTTTTTTTGAAAGAGTGTTGGCCTTTTTATCAACCTCTAACAGTCATTGGTATCTGCCATGGCTGAAGATGTTATGTGTCCTCTTCAGTATGTCTTGGAGGTTAGAGACGAGGCAAGACAAATTAAGTGGGCAGTGAAAGGAAGGCCCTTGGTTCAAGACCCCAATTTCCACTACTGAGAGGCCAAGCTGGAGGGGCTGTTTTTACCCTTCCAACAGTTTTGAAAATACGAGTACAGAGATTGTTTAGGTCATGTCCCACCAGGGATGGAGCTAGAGGGGTGGCCAGGGTAGCACTGGAACCTGATTGCACACCTCAAGTGTCACTCCAGTTGATTGACAGGTCACTGTGTGTCGTTGAAAGGAGCACAATAATGGAAAGGCAAACACAGGAGGCAGAATAAATTTCTTTCGAGTCACTGGAATGTAGTGTATTCAGGGACTTTAAATGAATAAACTGTATGAATGCTCAGAGATTATCTCAAGTTCCATTTAGCTCGTTTAGAGAAGTTGCTTAGCGCTGACTACCCTACATGATCCACTTTTTTGCAGGTTTTTTTGCAGTAGCTAGGCTGGTAAGGGATTTTAAGTGAGCTACAGCACGAGAATGGGGACAAATCGTTTAAGATTCTGCCTAACGCAATCTTGAGATGTGACCAGGCTGTCTTATTTTGTGTAGGGACAGATAAGAATGAAGAGCAAGGGAGATATTTCAGGCTTTTTTTTTTTTTTTAAAGCAGCACATATCAGGCACACCTCAGGCTCGGACAGATCCCAGCCCTAATGTCAGCAGCCCTGGCAGCTCCAAACCTGGAGCTAGCCAGGCGAGTCGGTGTGGTCAGACACAAGCACCCAGTCTACCAGCCCCAGCTCAGAGCATACAGAGGCAGTAAATTGCATGACCAGCTCAGACATTGACATGTGTGGTCTCACGCCGTAACAAAAGGTGATTTTGACAGCTGAAGCCTCATTTTGACTGTTGATTCAGCCTGTAAAAATAGGTGATTTTGTGTGTGACGTTATTTTATTATTATTTATTATTTATTACAATGCAATTTCAACAATGATGAGGATGACACACATACGTCTGCCTCTGAGGAGGAAGACAGTGAGCCACAGCTGCGAGGAGGAGATGCGCCAGAACCCCCCACATCCACAGGAAGCACCAGATATTGTGCACCCAAAGGAAAAAGTGGTAGGCCCATAAATACTAACCTGTCTCTGAAGCTTTTTAACAGCAGCTATTCTGGCATGATATAGCATGGCAAGGTGCTACTAATGGCATTAATTTGCCTAAGGTCCAGATTCAGCTTGACTTAAATTGAACAGAAGCCTTTCATGTCAAAATGACTGTTGTGCTCTACACTTAAACCTATAAGCTAGCCACTGTTAGCCACAGTACTTAATCTTGTATTTCAGTATTTCAGTATTTAATCCCTTGATATGCGTGTCCATAACTACTTAATATGTATTGTAGACATCTCAAGATCCAGAGAGGAGGGTCCTTTTCAGCCATGTCTGTAAATGTTCCCAAAAACTCAACATGGAACCAGGAAGAGGACATTCAACAGTTCTTGGGATAGTGACAATCCATGTCTGGAGTAATCTGTAAATCGAGGTGCCTGTTACTATTTCACTTGCAGGCATTTTTCCCTCCCTAGTACGCTGGAATTGGCCTTCACTTCCAAGTCTGGGTTTTCCAACTGGAAAAAAGCCTTGTTTAAAGATGTCGGGTTTAAACTTCAATCAAAGTCAGAGCAACACGTGAATGCCATTTATGTTTGGAGTGATACAAAAGGGCCATTGAGAGTAACAAATTGGTATCGGACGCCTTAAATGAGGGTAGAAAAATGAAAGTTGAGAGAAGTCAAAGTTACATAAAAACAATTGCTGAGGTGCTACTATTAACTGTGACTCAAAATATTGCACACCTCAAGAATCTGATTACTCGGACAATAAGGAACATTTTGGGGCCATTTTGGATCAAATTGGAAAGCATGATCCTTTTATTGAGAGAAGACTAGATGCATGTGGCAAGTATACCAGCCACAAAATTCATAATGAGATTCTCCAGGGATAAGCGGAATTGGTTCAAAAGCAATTCATAGCAGAAGAAAAGTAAAGTGAGGTATTTAGTGTGTTGCTGACAAACCTCAATTGACCAGAAGGCAGAGAAGACATTTTTGTGATTAATCTTTCTACTAAAGAAGTTCAACCCTTGACAATTAGGATATTCTGATTTAAATACATATTGGGTCTCATGGAATAACCATTAACATGAAAAAATCAGTTTGTTCATGTTATGTATGAATGATCTGGAGTGTGAAATCTTAGCATTCAACAAAGGTGTTGTTTTTTATTAGGTACAAAAAAAATGTTGGTTCAGACCTGTTGTACGAGTAGTGTAGGCTACCTGTCTCCACAGAGCAGCAAACTGTTGTTTGTCTGAGTTTAAATATGTTACATTAAACATTACTATTAATAATGTTGCGGCGTAGGCATTTTCAAACCCTAGCCACCATTTTGTTCAGTTCTTCCAGACACACACACAACAGTATAGTAAATTTTAGTTAGATTGTGTGTTATCATTTTTAGCATAACGCCCCAACAACCAAGTTTTTCGTCCTCACACATACTCACTCTTTGGATTTTTTTTCATGAAATTACTGGAAATGGGCAGAAGGATAAACTGGATAAGATAAACACAGATTAAAATCTGCCTCACAACAATTGAATTATTTAGTAATACAGCAGATTTGTGCAAGATCTTGTCAATAGTAACCAAGGTGATGAGATGATGAGACATACTGTATTATTGTAACAATATTGCTATGGACATAAGTTTCAGCAACTGAGGCTACCAGCTATCTTCTTGCTAACATGACATTTGCAAACAGATGACTTTTATCTGCTCGTATTTGTTGAACTATTTCAGCTGATACGCCCACCAGTCCACAGGTGCCGCATTCAGCTGGGACTGTCATTTCACCTGTAAATGAAAACCACTTTTGGCGCTGA
Source organism: Diplodus puntazzo (assembly GCA_963678695.2). Classification (NCBI taxonomy): domain Eukaryota; kingdom Metazoa; phylum Chordata; class Actinopteri; order Spariformes; family Sparidae; genus Diplodus; species Diplodus puntazzo. Next base: position 6,759,610 of record OZ023176.1, on the reverse strand, counting down.
GCGGCTCAGTCTCAATCAACATAGTGCATTGAGTGCAGCCTATCGTACAGAGAATGCAGTCTCTGAGTTTCTGAACAGTATATTCCAACAGTGCAATAAATGTATGAACGGTCCAGTGGTTGCCGGAATGTCCTCTAACACTTGGAGTAATTATTTATAAACGTGTGTAAGGTTGAGCCTTACTCATGTTAACATGTCAACTGTGAAGGATTTTTAACTTTTGCAGATGTTCAAGAGTGTAGAGCCAGCTCTCATGGAAATACGAAAATAGAATTTGTACAAAAACGTATCGTCTTGATTGCTTTGGACAAATTCAACTAACACATTTTTTTAATGGTCTTGTATTTCATGGCTTTAAGAGGCATGCAATCACCAGAAGTCTAGAGACAAGCATGCTGACACAAATTTGGGATTTTGCCTCTTTTTCATCAATAGTAAGTCATTTCCTGCTGTCAGAACTCATTCTACAAGAAGGACCCATTTCACCATAACATACTTTGAACTCCAATTACCTGCTTCATCACCCACTCAGCAGATGCGCTCTGGAACAGGAAATTGAGGGAGGATTGAGGGAAAATTGGCAAGCTATTTTGAGCCACATTCACACAAAAACATTTGTTTCCTGGTTCAAATATCTTAACACAATGTCCATCAGCCCAAAGGAGATGTCAGTTTTATTTAGACATTTAAAAGCCAATATATTGTGCACATTCACAAATGTGGCTGGATATGTCCTGTTCAATATAGGATTTTCTTCTGTTTTAAAATGTGTATTTGTAAGTGTTGCTTATGCTTTGCTGCTTTGAAATAATTTGTCCAGTGCAGTTCACCCAAACATGCTTTTATTTTGAAAAATGCTTTTCATCTGACCTGTTTGCCTTACTAACCATCAAAAAAGTTGTACCGCATAAGTAGTCCATCTACTCTAATTACACTGTTTTCCTAACATTTGCCTGTTATTTCATCCTTTTAGTAATGTTCTGTAAACCTTAAACTATATCTGCAGTAGGTGTACACAGCAACAATTTCCAGCCAATCAAATCAATTTGGCATCTCAGGGCTTGGATGGTGCCAGATGAGGCTTTTGTTTCTTTTACTCACAACCCTTTTCTGCATTAAGAGAGAAACAAAGAAACATATCGGTCACACACCATGTGCTGACTGATATCACATGTAGTCTATCTATCTATCTATCTATCTATCTATCTATCTATCTATCTATCTATCTATCTATCAAATAGTTTATATGTACAGCAATTTAAAGATTGCGTACACTGCTGACAACTAATTTAACAGTGGATGCTGTTAACTGGGATTGAAACTTGTCTGTTGTTGCTGTACACACAAATAAAGCATATGTGTCATATTGAATGGAATTACTCCTCATCACAGCTGCAAGGGCTAAAGCCTCTCACACCCTGTCATCTGACCTTTAGGTGGATCTGCTCTACTGATCACGGTCTGAAAATAATAATTACGTAATAATGGTAATAATATGAAGAACTAAAAGGCTGGCACCGTCATCTGTGTATTTTGAAATAAAAAAGATGTCAGCTTAAAGGTGTCACTTATTCTTTTCTCTGCTTTGCAACATATCAAACTGTGATATGAATGAAAGGGTGTTATTAGCACACACTCTATCTGACTTTAGTGAACATGACAGCCAACAGAAGAATGATTTAATGAAAAATATCTATTCAAAAACACCAAATAGCCGTGTTCACCCTCAGAAATACTGCAAGAAGGAAGCCTTGTAAATTCATGCAAAGGTCATGTCACAGACATGCCAGCAAGTTGGATTATGCATTATAGAGGACTGTTAACATTCATTAATCAATTTCGGCATCTCGCTATCTCAAAAACACAGACAGCTGTCTGTGGCCACTGGACAGCAGAAAGACACCATAGTTAATAGGAAAATAAATGAATACAAAAGAACAACGTAAATTTGACTTGTAATTTTGTTTTCGTTTACTTATTCATTGGATTTTCCCTTTCACGGGGAAGATGGGAACACAAACGCCCTTTTTCAATTTTTGGTGGGTACAGAAAAAAATAAATGAAATGAAATTCTCAGTCATTTTTTTCATTTTTTGTCTGCCAGATAGAATTGAATCATTGAAGGAACAGATGAAACATGCACCTATTTCTTGTACTGAGCAAGACAGTTGCAAACATTGCAAAGAACTCTTTCCCCTGCACTCTGAGCGAGCAAGTTTTCAACACAAAGTTCAGCAGCAGAAAGTTTGGCCAGGGTTTGATTAGAGGAAAATACCAACTCCATACAAACCCTATAATCAGGCAAAAAATTCATTAAAAATTTGGAAGGAAGATAGGAAGGGAAGGGAAACCGGTCGAGCCAGATGGCCGCCCACCATTTCTCACCACTATGGCAAAGTGCTTCTTCATGGGGTAGATGTTGGGTCTCTGTACATAATTAATCAAGGAGTATGGTTAAGAACTTCTCAATATGGAAAGTGTCATGAGATGACTTTAGTTTTGGCGCTATACAAATAAACATACATTGATTGACTGTCTGTCTGACTGACTGTCTGACTGTCTGAGTTTCCAACAGGGAGAGAAAAATGTGGTGTATTGACAGGTATACAGTATAGTTTTACCTAATTGATCATAACTAAATTAAATATTAAAATAAAACATCAAAGATTAAAGTAAAACTGCACCCATAAACACTTGCCAACACTCATGCCAAGAAAAATGACAAGTAATTTTCTACTCTATCACGTACACAATGCAGGTATACTTTATTTTGTATGCAGCTGACAGGGTTGTTTTCACTAGCAAGGCCGCAGTTCATCAGTCTTAATAGTGGCCTCCTGTTAGAAGCACTTTTCCCTGCATCAGAAAGATAAACCTCTACTTTCACCCTGCATTTACAAAGAGACAAGCAACCTTTTTAGATAATGACAGCAATTTATCTTTAGCTGCTGTGGTACAGCTGACGACATCTGAGCATGTCTGATTCTGGGAACAAAGTTTTTGGGAGGTCACATCCCTCGATGGCAGACCCCCGTCAGTCAGATAATTGGTCCCCAATCAATTAAACAGCCTGTCTTCTGTTAGTCAAGCCCAGTAGATAACCTTGATCAACCAAACTGCAGGCAGTCAGCCCCAGGCGTTCCAAACTGTGCCAGGAACATTATGTTCATAACATAATATGTCCTCTGTACAGCCACCACTGCAATCACAGGATGAAAATACATTTGCATATTCACATACCTGAGCACTTTTGGGATGCAAATAGAATTCTCTCATCTTCAGCTTGAAGTCATAAGAGATAATTGCGTTTACCGCTTTGACAGTGACTTGAAGGGCCAATGATATACTATTGCTACCTACCCAGTGGTAAACACAGGGTGACATAGAACTTTGCTGGGTAATTAGGAAAATCATACATCAAAGTTAATTATACAAAAGTTAAAAAACCCTTAATTGAGCACTTACGTGCAATATAATCCCAAGACAATTACTATACATTTTGAAGTATCTTTAGTCCTGCTTTTTTTGGACAGCTAGTGGCTTGGTTTTAGGGATGCTTGTATGTCTTTCTGTTAAGTCAACTATTTGATGGATTGTCGTGAAATTTGATACAGAAATTGGAATGAATCCTAATGACTTTTCCTCTGGTGCCATCATCTGGTCAATTTTTTTATTTGTTTAATACTTCTCATCAGTCTCAGTGCTAATCAGTGTTGTGCAAGTTACTAGAAAATACTAGTTAGCTACAGTTGCATATAAACGTAATCATTTACCAGGTAAAGTATTGTTTGCATTACTTTAAATTTTTACTACTTTTACTGCAAAATGTAAAAGGGAATGTAGGTTCACCACTGAGCCAGTCTCACAAAATGATGTACTGTAGTGTGATACTACATATTGGGGTTCCCAATTTTCCTTTGGAAAGAAAATGTATGGAATATACTGTTCTCCCCTTTCTTTGTGCAGTAAAAGAGAGTTGGTGGAAAACTTCCAGCGAAGAGTTCATCATTAATTGTGGCAGAAATGTACATATATATGTGATTAATGAGGAATGTCTCATTTCTACTTTGATGTGGTTTGTTGACCTACGACGGCCTCACCGTCCTTCAAACCTGGCATACTACCTCATGAGCAGACTGGGGTTGTGTGTTAGTGACAATGAGATGTCGACCTTGTTGATGTTCCCAGCTCTTTCCAACCTGATTATGAGAGGTACTTTAGTTTGAGTAATACACTCTCATTGTCTGCCTCCTGTCTGGTGCTTAGATGAAACGAGAATCTGTATTATATAAGTAGGAGTGAATGTTGGGTTATATGAAGTTTTTGTATGACTGTGTACATGCTATACCCATTAATTATATGACATCAGACTTGTGTTGTAATATCAATATTAATATGTATAATTATTAGTTGGTCTTGTTTCTGTACCAACTGATTATCTAGTGTTTTCAAAGGAAGATACTTTGACTTCATTGAAGTGAATGTCACTTGCGTTGTCATTACTAGTAGTTTTGTCTTAATTTTAGTGTTTATTTAAACCAGATACAAATTTGTAAAAAGTCTACTTTGAGGCTATAAGACTTGTTTTAAGTAAGAAGAACATATACTCAGTCTCAGTCTGGGTATTTCTTGAACTATATTTCTAACTATGCAATATTATCTTATATTTAGATTAAACAATAGCCAAGTCATTGCAATAGTTTGGTATAGACAAAAGAAACAGTGGTTAGAGGTCTTATAGGTATAGTTAAAATATCTTCCAGCAACAGCACAGTGTTGCTTAAATGTCGGTATCAGCTAAGACAAAATGTTGACGTGCTAATTTTAGCTACTTACAATGCAACAATACAAATATAAAGCTTTCCAATTGCTTTCTTAAATCACTGCCCAATAAAAGGCAGAAAATTCAACTGGAGAAAGCCTCAGAATTTGTTTGTTTTTCTTCTTTGACAAGAATAATACATGGAACAACATTTTGATGCAGAATAAAAAATGACTTTCTGAATGGAGCGAGCTTTTGCAAGATGATAAAAAGATCTTTTTGTGATGGTTCATTTTTCATTTAATTTACCTCCCTTTTCTTTCACCTTACCTTCCCTTGTTTAGCCGTTTACAGTAAAGTTTACAGTATATTCATGTCATCAATGGCATTCTCTAAAAGTGCTATAATCAACTTTTTTCCTTTCTCCCAGATTGCATTTCGGTGTACAGTATGACACTCGCTGACATTGACATTAATACACTAGAATACGGCCCAGAGTTCACTGTAAATTTACCTATAGGATATAGTGTGATCAACCATAGACCTATACTGCAACAAAAAGTGCTGGGCACATAAAAAGTGATGAACTGAAGTAATTCAAGTAATTGAAGTAACTCAATCAAACTTATCGGTCACATGTGTCATCAAAGTGAGGATTTTCGCAATGTCTATTGTAAAAGCCATGCTAGTGGACCTGTAACACTAGCATACACACAGAGACAATGCTTATGTTTGACAGGAATTAAGTTCATCATGTTATACTTGGTAAAGCGTTTTAGCATGCTAATGTTTTCAAGTAAGGACAACGTGAGCAAAACACAGTTTTTATTCTTCTAGTCATTAAAATGATGATTTAACAGAATCTCAAGTTTTGTCCCCTCCTTTCACACGAGCCATTTTTTTATTGTTTTCATTTCACTTCCAAAGTCCTCATTCTTATTTTTACTGTCTCTGGCATACACATGCACACATACACGTCCACTAACAAGATGGAGCCTGTCAGCATGGAAAATAGCTAATTACAGTCTGCATCCGAGGATCTGATTATGCCACTCTTGGAAAGGCAGTGTACATCAATCCAATGTGCATCAGTCGCTTTCACCAGTGCACAGAACATTGGTCCAACTGACTTTTATTTAAAATGAATATGCATATATGAGAGCGAAGAATGAAGAACATATTTTAACTGCAGTCCGAAGGACTGGAATCGTCACGCCCGAGGAGCTCATCAACATTGTGTCGTGAAATTTTTACATTTTTCTGAGATTAATTGAAACAGTGGAGGGCCTAGAGGAAGAGAGAGGGGATGGTGTATCTAGAGGCTGACAATGTGTTGATGATATGCATGAGTTCCCAGGCAGCCTGTGAGTATTAGCATGCATCATCATGGTGCACACATAACTGTGCATCACGCAAAATAGCAGCACCATCAGACAATCCCTCAAAGGCATTGTTTACATTTCACCTTTGAGGGAGACATAGGAAGTAGTTACAACACATCCCTCTGAGCTACACGCTCCGGAAAAAAATGTCCTCTAAACTGTAATTATGATTTATATAGTACCAGTTGTCATATGTTTTTTGTGCAGACTATTTACTTCTATAAGAATAGAATACATATTAGACATCCATTACACCTACATATAATAAAACACAGTTAAACAGTAGCACTTTGCATTAGATCTACTTCCCCACTAAATCTGCTATTATCAGTGCTCTATATTAACAATGGATCAAATGACTTTATGTCCAAAAAAAGTGTCACTCATAGTGACAACGTGAACATCATGAATCAAGCTTTATACTTACTCCATACCCCACTGACTTGACAACAATCAAGACAATATAACTTGTTTTGACAGTTTTTGTTCAATGGCTGAGGACATCAAAATCAAACGGCCTGTAAGAAACAGTCCAGTGTGAGCCCTGTCTGTAACAGCTCTGACACAAACCTACCTTTTTTTTCTACCTTGCAGCATCCTTTAAAATAAGGATAAAGTAACTGTTTATATCATCATTACGCTCATCACATTCAGTCAACATTCTTGTTCAAGGCAAAGAAAATAACACTTTCCAAGGCTGAGCTATTCATTAAAGGTGAAAATACTGCCATCTGTATGGGTAATTGCTTCTAAATGTATATGTAAGGAGGACATATCTTATCACAATCAATGAGGGAAATGTAGAATCCTGATTTATTTCGCAATAATGTGAAGAACTGTTTACTCTTTGTTTAACAGTTATTTGCACAAAGTTAACATTCTTCACAATAATTTCCCTGAAGGAGGCATTCACTCACACAAATGTTCTTTTCTCTTTTTATTTTGATTACCTGTATACGGTAAATATTCATGTATGATAATATTTTGATTGGAGCCATTTAATTTGCACTCAACACACTCTCGTCACAGGTTCAACCATTTATTGCAACAAACCACTCTTAGGATGCTCTCTGAATTGACCACGCAGCATACTGAGCCGAAACAGGGAGCACAATGCAGAAAGCCTCCCAGGGTGCACATGAATGAGCCGTAAGGAAAACAATACTTACACCGTTATGATACTGATTTTTTTAACCTTGGGCACTGATAGGACTCTACTCAAAAAAGAAAAAGAAAGAAAGATGGAGACTGGGGTGGTGGCTGCAAGTTTTCCAGCAGTTATGAGTGAGGAAGGGGGCCATATTGAAATGGACTGCCTTGTGGTGAGAATAGCAGTGAAAGACTGATTGGTAACAATGATTCGATAGGCAGGCTGTCAGCTGATTACAGCTGGGGGGAAGGCTTCTGTGTCCTGCCTGAACTAAGCTTAATTCTTATCAATTAATAAATATTTTCATTTAGACCCAGTTGTTGTTCAGTGTAATCCTTTGGAGTGGAGAATGGAGGTTAATTAAATTGAGAAGTCACACTTTTAGATATTTGACTGATAATGAAAGAAAGTACTGATTTGATTAGATTTTTCCTCTAAAGAGGTGGTGCCCCTAAAACAAGTGCGAAATCATTGAGATTCCGCTACACTTATTATTCTTCATGTTTGCCAGCATCTGGGTTGTTCTGTATTGGAGGACTTGACAGTTATGTATTTGCAACAACAAACCCTTTTCTTCTCTTCTTCCGGAATGGAGTGAGTCCTAGTTAAACTAAAAAAAAAAGTTAAACTACATTAGAGGCCTAGATTGTCTTGAGCATGTTTGGTGGTTTACAGTGTTACGTAGTCAAGGCAGGTATTGCTGAGTTTGTGCGAGGGGATGCAGACATTGTACATTTGGGGAATGTAGTACCGAAGGAAAGGGCTGTCTGATGGTAAGTGCCAAAAGTGAAAAATATCATATACTATAACAGATTATATATGAACACATATGGGTGTGTGTGTGTGTGTGTGTGTGTGTGTGTGTGTGTGTGTGTGTGTGTGTGTGTGCGTGCCTTCTCTTAGGTGGCTAAAATACATATTGTTGTCACTACCGTTAAGCAGTGCAACACTCTGCTTCCCTGTTAGTGCTATGCGCTGCTTCTCCACACAGGGAGTGAGCTGACGATTATCTGCTGAACGTGGTGTGCTGTCTGGGGACCTACCTCATACAACCCCGCATCAGAAGAGCTGAATTAACATTCAACACAGTAAAGTGTTGCATTATGGGTTGCTTAAAGTTCTAATGTTGCTAAGCTAGAAAGATTCTTTGAGTAGGTTTCTTGTATGTCTTTTAGGCTGAAAAATGTCATATTAAAGGTCATATTGATAAAATTATTATGTAGACAAATATTATTTTAATAATACATCTATAGAGTTTGTAGAGAGGTACAAAGTGTCTCTTTTCTTTCCAACATTATTATGATTGTATATTGATTATTTAAGAAAATGTGCAGGCCCAAAATGATTCTTTTGTTTGGAGGTTTCCAGCTTCTAGCAAGGTTTGTAAGCCAACAGTATAACCCCGTTGGTATCATGTGGTATATGTGTTTCGTCAGTATCAAGAATCTTGGTAGTTGCCAGTTTGTGGGAAAACATTTTTCTTACATGGCTGAGTTCAACAGTATGCACCCAGCAGACTGTACTGTACTTACAACACTAGCTGTGTTAGTGTTTGCAATGGATGGGAAAGATGGAACGCTCATTTAATGGGTGAAAATCAGTAACACCTTTAACATCTACTATAGGTTAAACAGCGATCACCAGCTATTAGTTGAACGTCTGCAGGGTCAAGTTGGAAACTATTGGGAGTTATTTTCTGTATACAGCTAGTTTAATTTCACAAAATAAAGACACTGTATGACCCATTTTAGTACACACCTTGTGGAGCAAATAAAATTAGAAGACTTTTTCTCCTTGCACAGTGACTCTGCTCTCATGCTTGGTGTATCCAGTTTCATTGATTACATTGATACAGTGGAAGCGTATTACTGAGGCTGCCGCTCTGCAAATGATCTGTGTAGGTTGGGTGATCAGTGTTGCCAGCCGGTTCCAGAGAGTCCACATGGGCGCAGACATGACTGATTTGATTACACAGAATTAATGACAATACAGATATGACGGTGTACTTTTTCCAATTGCTGATTGAATTAAAAAAGATGTTCTTAAATAATGTGGTCCAGAAAGGATATTCAGCCACATCATGATGCATAAATATAGAGAGATATAGGCAATACAGGTATTCAAAATGTATTATATTATTGTAATGTGTCTGACCTGTCTATCAGTAGCTTAAAAGCCTTGCAGTCTCACAGCCTAAGTCACATTATGTTGTATTGACAGTCATGTCATATTATGTCCAATTGTTGTGCTGTCACAATGTCACAATGCTGTCAAAACTTGATTTCCTGTGTTGCCAGAGAATTATTTAAACAATCGTTTGTACAAAACATAATGTTCTGGTTTTAGAGAAATAGAGAGAGAATAAGAAAGTCATATAGAAGAATCGTTCCACATAGAAGAAGCAATCCACTCCAGTGTGAGCATCATTGTGTAATAGGTGCAGCAGCCTATCACAAAAATGTAATGAACTAATTAATCAGTCTATCCTTTAATTACAACAATACCATTAAACTAAATTTATCTCTCATTATCTTTTTTGCAGTTATTAATGAAGGATCTAATTAACCTTTTAGTGGGGTTAATTTTATCTCTGTTCAACAGTTGCACATAGACGCTTTGTGAAGAAGAAAATCTCTCCATCTGTTCGGACCCCATAAAACAGCTGGACAGGTTACAATTTGCACAGTGTGTGATATTTGTTTTATATGAGAAAGTTCATGCAGCTGCATCTCCTCCCTCCACATTAAGCCACAATGAGATGAGGAACTGTAATCCAGAATATGAAAACTGTCTTGGCAGTTAACAATTGGTGCAGTCCTCACAGCAATGCATCAGAATGGGCTGCTAAAGTTAACAGTACTTCATAATGTTGGTTCCGTATGAGTGGGTGCAAATTGGCAAACGTGTTTGCAGGGGCAGAAGAAAAACACCTAAGATGCACCCAAAGCCAAATGTTAGTTAATTATCATTGCCTAGCCGTGTTTATGGCACTCCTGGATAAATTAAAGATAACAGATTACCAAGTTGTATTGTAGGTGTGACCTTTTTTCTGTTTCACCTCAGATAAAACAGAATCAAGGCTGTTTTTAGATAAAGATACAAAGCAGTAGGCGTTCTCTTGAAATCTGTAGCTCTGTGGGTTTGTTGTGCTGAAAATATTATTAAGATACCCTGCGCCAACTGGTAAGCTCTTTCTGACGCAGCTGCTGTTCCAAACATGACGTAGTTCAGCTCCTGTTGCAAGTACAGAATGGTCTTGTTTGCTGTCCCTTTGGGTTAGTTGTAGCATTGGGGCTACATGGCTGACTTGAAACTGAGGGCACTCAGTAGGTGACTCTGTAGTTTCAACCCGTTTCTTCATGACAAGCATTAAATGTGATGAGTTTGCTAATGTTTCTCAGCAGCTAATTAGCTAGCTGGCTAATGACACATTGTTATTGCTGATTCGTGGTCTGCAGTCTCGCATTTTTGACATATTTCAATGTTGCATCCCCCTCTTTGATTATATATGATGCCTGAAATTTAACTTTAGTCCAGCAGTGTAGTTCCTGCAGTTGCTTCCGCTCCTCTAAAATCAGTGCAGACTGGAGCACGGTGCTAACGTTAGCTGCTAGGCAGCACTAAGTGGCGAGTAACAAAGCAGTGCTTTTTAAGAAATTAAATATTTTGTTCTACAACATAAAATACATCAGTAAATACCCAATGTTTGAATTATAAAATGCCTACATGTCTTTGCTACCAAGTGGGTAAATGAGACTACAGAGCTTGTTGGGCATATTAAACACACACACCAAACACAGACTCATCTACTCACTAGTCAGGCAGACCTGAGTTGCAAGCTATTCTAACTCTCACTTTAAAACTTGTAGGTCGATCAATTTATAGACAAGTGTGAATAGTATAGCATAGTAAGATGTTCAGTGTTGTGACGTTGAAGTAATGCGAACGCGATATATTTCGTTTATAGCCTAACATTACATTTTTACTTCAGGCAAATGCATTTATGCTTCAAAAATCATAAAAAGCTGTTCATCTCTCAAGATAATCTTGCTGTACAAAACAATAATTAAAAGACCAATTAAAACATCCCATAGGATTTTTGTAGAGATAACCAGGACAATGCCAACCTCCAAGTTAGCCTTCAGAAATACGTCATCCCTGCAGCACTATTAAGACAACCAAACAGGTCTACATTGTCATCCCTTGGGCCAAGCAAGTTGGAGAGTTTGCACATACAACTTAAGACACAACCAGTAAGTTTGATAAGGTCTGGCAAACCCTTCTCTTCTATTTAACAAATGCCAATTAATGTGCACAGTATAACAGTCTCACCCCTTTTCATTTCCTTTTTTAATATTTTTTTATATTAAAAAGTAGTTATGTACAGATACATTTAGACTGGTTTTAATGGGGTTTTTTTGTGGTACAGTCAATGAATCTGTTAGCATGGCTTGCTTCTGAAATACATTTGAATGTTTTCTCCATCACCTTTCTCAGTACAATTGCACGACGGTCTAACACATCAACCTGTGACTCGCTGGCCAATGCAAAACAGGTTTTCCACTCTGTAGTGGACACAATTATGAGTTAATTTCCTATAAACAGACTAGAAAAAACTTCCCTCTAAATAAAGTTATCATCACAAGTGACAAGCTGGGTGTGATGCACATCCTAATTTTGTATAGTGGCAAGCATTTGGCTCTTCTTCTACGACAAGTCTCCTGAGTCAATTATGCCATAAATTATCTACTGCAGACCTATCTGGTCGTGAGGTTAGCCCGGGTGAGCATTCAAATCAATAGAGAACCACCAGAGCAGCCCTTTTCAAACTTCATCGGACCCTCAAAGGGGCAGTTGAAACACAAAGGGAATGATAATGACAGTTCACTCAATACAACAACTCTAACTCTGATCGTGGGGAAAACAGATAACAGCACATAGACATAAACGCAGCGTATTCAAAAGGTCTCATTTATCTCGCGAAAAGGTCGATTTACATTCATACGACAACTATTTCAGGATTTCACAAAAAAATGAATAATCTACCAAAAAGAAGTAAATACTTTCATCCCTGATTTTCCAATCACCTGTGAAGGACGAAGTTGCACGCATCTGTCATATTGTCATGGTTTTGATATTCATGAGGTTAATTCAAAGCATTAAATTCAGACACAGAACCAGGGAATTATATAAAATACATGCAGGAGAATTTTAGCCTTTTTTCTTATAGAGATCTGTTCTGTTGCAAATTACAAAGCAAAGTTTAATGCCAAGCAGCCAATATCCATCACCCAAAAGAACAGGCTGCAGGCTTGATTACAATAATTACATAGCATGGTCATGCTACAGTGATCTGCAAAACAAATTGCTGCTAGGTTACAGTTCATAAATGAATATTTATCGAATGTGAAGCCGGTTGACGGTAAATTGATGGTTATGGACAAGGCTTAAGTTGTTCAGGACCCATCTTTTGTCAATCATTGTGCCATCCACATTAATGAAAGTAATGATATGCACAATTTAGTTTAAATGGAGTTCAGATTTACTTTGCAGTCAGATGTTCATCACTTGAGAGGAGGAAGAAGTTTATTATAAAACATTGTTAAAAAGAGGCTTTTGTCTGCCTCTCTTAACACACAAACACACTTGCTCTCTTCACATAATACTGTTGTTGGTTGTATAAAATTGTCATAATGCATACTAAACACATCATCCCAGTTATCAGAAAAAAATGTTGACATTTTATATTTCTGCAAACCACAGATATGTTCAGATTTGTATGTTTTGTATCATCAACATTTGAATACGTGTTATATGAAATTCTCATAACACATATATAAGTTGACTTTGAATGTCACAAAGAGGATAAGTTAGTCTAGGCGTGTCAACTGGGTGAAATGGCTTCCAAGCCAGAGACCTCTGTTTCAACATTTGTAAACATGAAACCACTGGATGTTTTTTTTCTAGCTGTGTAAGTGGTAGTACTTAGTCTGGTGTGGTGTTCATTTTGGCAGCTATTTTAGATAAAGTTATAGTCTTAGTCCTTAAACGAAAATGCTTATTCATTCTAGTAATTTTATCCTTCAGAGTTTTAATCTAGTTTTAGTCAAAGAAAAGTCTTTACACTTTAGTAAACGTTTAGTCATCTGTTTCAGTCAAAACATATTGAATTTGTTTGCTTGATTACTGGCTGACAGACCTGACAAAGCATGAATTCAGGCTTTTTGCAAGGGGCCATTATGATTGGAGTCCTTCTGATCCATTTACTGCAGCCAGGTCATAGCAAAATAGCTTCATTTTGGGTTCAAACAATGTGGTAAAACAGATTAATTTAGTCTACGTCAACTTGCTGGTCACAGTTGCTATTTAATGATTGATTTATTGACAAGTAAAGAAAGTGCCACTCACTGGGGACAGATGGACAGGCACTCTGCAGCTGAGAACTGGGCACTTTTCAGTAACGCAATGCAAATATTTTATTCGAGTTTGGTCTGAACATTTCAGTCACATCCATTCTCATCATTGAAAACAAAACATATATGTTGTAATAGTTTTTATTATGAAGGAGCTATTTTTAGCTTGTCAAAGACTCGTCTTAGGTTGGCACCAGCCCACAACGTGGACAGCCAGTCTGTCCGCTCTACCTAACCAGCCCAGAGACGCTACTCTGAGCAGCGGAAGACCAAAGATGTTAATGTGTTTACCAGTGGTGGTTTGTAACAAGTTATATTTGCTACTTTACAGGTACTGGAGTCACATTGTTGGGTTAATTGTACTTTTTGGAGTAGTTTTAATGCAATTGCAATTGTTTTGTTTTTGGAAAAAAATCTTTAATTTTACCCCACTACATTTGGAAATAATGGCACCACTGATGGTGCTACTTTTATTGTTAATTTATGTATTCATGCACATTCTGTTAATAGGCAGGTGGTCAGCTGGTCATAGGTCTCCTGGTGCTCTGTTATTGATCCTACCACAGCCACACCTCCACATGACTCCATTCAAAACACCAGGAGCATGGCTTTCAAATGAACAGCGCTCAGTGCTGTGGGCTGCAGTTGTGTCTAAGTATGTAAGTCAGAAGAAAATAAGAGAACCCATCACAATCTGCAAACCAGCTTAATGAACAGTTACCATTAATGCCATTAATACAGCAGCAGTTGTTTGTTTTTTTTTGTATCTGTTATATCCTTTTAGTTAGCGAAAGTAAATCACACAGGGATGCAGTATTGGGTGCCTCCACAAACTGCATGCACTAATTCACATAGTGATCCCCCCTCACTTACCTGCTCAGTCTCTGAATAATTCGTACGATTTTCTGTCCAGAAGATTTAGCTCATAACCTCGCTTTCACCTTATCAGCATGGCGATGAGTCACGGCTATGGACAATTGTTCCCTGTGGGGACATACCTGCACGCTTGCTGCACCAGATTCTTGCATGGCTGATGCCATGTTCATGCCTTTTTAGATCATGCTTAACCATCCATATCCCTCCCTGAATAGCTGATAAGCTGTCTGCATAGGTAAATACATTACTTAAGCCTCATTAGAGGACTAATCAAACTTTTCCCTATGTTTTTCATGTCGTCTATTTCATGAAGTCAAATTAAATATTGAATCTCAACAGACATTTTCGACTTTGTCATGATGAAAACTACCGTGATAAAACAGATGGGATGTAATTTAATTGTGACAGCATAATGACAGGGTGATACATCTGCAGTCAATGTCTTATTTCAATACAGACTATTGATCGCATACACTACTAGGTCAGTTTAATAGTGATAACATCATATGAATGATGTGTTAATTGGATGATATGAAGAAAGGGGGGAGGAAAACACTCTACACTAACCATAGTAATAATCATTCCACAAACACTGATATTCCCCCGTTTATATAGAAAATACATATGATACAAGTGCAAATTAACTTTTTCCTCAATCTCTTGCATTGAATATTTTTTTGTGAGAAACAGAGCACCACCACAGAGGGTAATTATATGAATTGCTCAGAGTGGTTTTCAGGTCAGGTGAAAGTGAGTTATACCCTAAAACTGGAAGCAAAGCAATTTGCAGTCAGATCCAGAATTGCTCCCTCTAAAGATGAAAGCAGTATATTGTTTTAATCATGTAATTACTTGGAAGGTGTATGTGTGTGAAATTATAGATCTGGAAATTCTGGCAACCTGGCGGACAAAAAATTACTTCATGCCTGAGGAGAAAGTACAACAGCTGTTACTTTGGTAGCTGCACCTAACAAAGATGTAAAACGCGTAGAAGATGTAAACATAAAAGACAACATTAAGAATAAAATTGCCAGTTTTTTTATGTTCATTGAATAATTCCCCTTTTCCACTGGTCAAAAATCCCACCTAAACCTGCAAACATCGAGCTTTTGTGTGCAATGGAGATGTGTACACTCAGCATTTACATCCGGGTCAGTTGACTCTGCAGTACACACAGGTTTTTAGCACCTCGGCTCAGCTTTGATCTAAACGTAAGACCTGGGTGAACATGCTAAATTTTGTTAGTCTCCTTTTTTGCTTTTTTTTTTTTTTTTAAGAAATTTGGGATGCAGTCTATTCAAGGACGTTTATTACAGGACACAGTGTTGGAAGCGGAGTCCTGTTCATTCCCATGGAAGCTGCTCAGTGGTGTTTTGAAGCCAAATAAACTCAACTTCATCTTGTTTAGTGCAAGGCTAACTTGAATTGGGAATATATTTTCTCTTCTGCTACAATTGTTCCCAGCACATTTGTGACCTGAAACATGATGTCAGTCATGTACAGGTAATGCTTCAGATAAAAATCAACAGCCTTCCGTGTGGGAATGGGGTCAGTAAGTGATTTTTATTGGGTCTACCTGCATTTATAAAACCTGTGTAAACCTGTGCTATTTTTGGTGGACAAGCGACATAAAACTGAAAGGAAAAAAAAAAGAGCTGTAAAATTTTACTTCTACTCCTTGCGACAGGGAGTCACATTTCACTTTTATCGAGACGAGAGGACAGTTAACCGACAAGATGATTAAGTATTTGTTGTCAGAGGAAAAATGCAAAAGCACTTATTTGGCAATATTTCAGATTTAATCCAAATGTGATTGTGGTGGGGTAGACTCCCCCTTAGTAAAGAGCAAGGGTGCTGGTGAATGCAGCCTTGGCCCAACTTCTCCCCCAACAAATTCACTAATCAGCACCAAATTATAAGGTACCTGTGTGCCAATGGCTGTATCCCAATTCAGAGTCTGCATCCTTCAAAGGCCGAATCTGAATGCCAATTACGTGACAACGCCGCCCGAAGGCTGTCCCAATTCCAAGGCTCCTCCAAATGCGCCCCACCTCTTTTTGGAAGATGCACCTATTACCCTTCGCGACCTCCCATATCGCAAGATTCTTTGCGCACCTGGAAAAGAACAAGGAAAGAAAGAAAATGGCGACATCGCGTGGTGTAGATTGTCACTTTCGTGGGCCTGAGCAGCCGAAATCGTGACATAAGGGTAAGGGCAGGAACACCTGGTGACGCAACCAGGAAATGCTCCGAAGGCTACTCCGCCCCATTTAGCAATGGTTGACGCAGCCTTCGAAGGTCTCGCCGAAGGACTTGTCTTCAAATTTCTACATTTAGTTTGCATTCTGCAATTGTTTTGCCCTTTTGCCTTTTAATTTTGTGTTTTAAACCAACTGGGTTTACCTTGTTTGCTACCTTGGTTATTTGATTACTTGTTCTTCTGAACATTTAGTATTGTTATCTTTCTAAGCAGAGTTCCATATTTGGGGTTTCTGTATGTAAATAAACAAATGGGTACAAACTATTGACTGCACCATTTGCTGTGAGGTTTGCTGTGTTGCACTGAAGGTGAGTATTGGTAGCACCTCTGGACACTTCCTCTGTGTAGTCTGCCGCTCCACACATGGCCTCAGCTTAGTTTTCCTCTTTGTGTTGTGGTTGGGCTGATTTTTAATGTTTCATATTGAGGCCTTTTAAAAAAAGTATTTGTAAAAGTAATTTCATTCACCTTACTGATTTTAAGAGTTTTTGTCATTTGCTCACTTACCCTTTTTTTTCTCCTCATCAGCTCCAACCACTGTCTGTTTATATTGATGATATAAAACCTTTAATTTACTTTAATGCTCAAGTCTCTGCCTATTGGTAACAAGTCTGTATTTCTTTATTTTCCAACCTTTCTACAAGGTTCAAAGATTTTTTGGGTTTGAAAATCCCCAAGTGGTATTGTTTGGCACACCTCACTGGGAGGTGGGTTTTTGCTTTGCTCTGTAGCTGCATTTGTGAAGAACAATAGAGGTAAATACAGAAGAAATTGCATTTTTTCTGTGATTAGCCCACTTCAAAATTAAAGTCAGCTCGTGTTTTATCACTTGAATACTTTTAATACAGTGCTGCAGCTGGAGCAAACATTCAGTTTGCATTAACAGTAAATTAACACAGCACTCTAAGGATGACAATCATCCTGTCTTATAAAATGCCAGTGTACCGGTTGACACTGATGTTGACATAAGCCACTAAGTTGGTGGGAAAATGTCGTCACTGTGACAACCCGAGTCAGGGGCTAATTTTAACTGTGGGTGCTGAAACTCACGCTACAACTGTGAAACATTTATCCATGGCTATATCTGGAGTGTGCAGGAGTCACGACTGCAGTGACGAGGACCCCTGCCTGCCTTACACTCAAAGACAGACAATGGTGCTCATTGAAACACATCAAATCAAATCAGTATTACTACTCAGAAAATGGATTTCCACAGTGGTGAATTGGATGACCCTAAAACTAGGGGAGCCACCTGTAAAGTCTAGTTTGTACATCTTTTACATGGCAGGGATATCCCAAGCCAACGGGACATATCTTCTTTGATTACTGTCAGCTTTTATGAACCTGATCAAATGCCTATCCTTACTGTACAATGTGTTGTTCACCAGTGGCGGAATTCAGCACCATACATTCAACTTTACTTGCGTATTTGCACATTCAACTTTACTTGCGTATTTGCAATTTTTAAACTTCTATCCCACTACACCTCAAGGGGAAATATTGTACTTTTTTAACTCCCCTACAACTGTCTTACAGCTTTAGTTACTGGTTACTTTTAAGAATACAATTTTCTGTACCCTTCCCATCCAGTGAGAACCTTGCGTCTCACATGTGGTGATCTAAACTGAAGAATGAATTGTTCCTTTATGTTCTCCATAAGCTAAAAAATCTATTCAAAAACCAGGATCAAATCTTAAAGAATGCATTGCTGTTGATTTAAACTAGCCAAAAGTGTAGAAAATGGTTCAACTGAGCCCAACCTTTTACATTTACAGCAGTGAAATGACACATAAGCACTAAATCAGGAGTACCGTATTATTACTCTAACAACATCAGATATAATAGTTAAACACTATGAGGGAATATTTCACTGCAGACTGAGCTTTTTCACTTCTGAGACTTTAAGTACATTTTGCTGATTATACTTATTTACCTACAAGATACACGATATTGAAAGGCTCTTTGGGATTGGGCCAAAGAACACGTTCAACAGACACGACATGATACATGGAAGCTGAAGAGAATCATTCAATTGATTTTACACAAGGAAGATTCACCCTGCTACAATAAATGGGCTCTTTGGGACACAGGCAAATTGCTTTTAGACTTCTTTTATTTGATATATGTTGCACTCTCAACAGTGACGGGCCGAATACGCATTCTTCTGCTTTTGCTGAACATTTATTAACATTGTCCACGGTTCAAAGTCAAGCACAACAACTTGACCTCACTACTGCGCTTCAACGCAGCTTCTTTGTGGTTTTTTTCCCTCTTAAAGGGATAGCGCTCCCTAATTAAAGGGCAAGTACGCCATCTTTCTCACAGGTAAGTTTTAACAAATGATGTTTGTTACCATGGTAATAAAAACACAATAAATGAATTAAAGCACTTATTTAGACGTATGTTTTAACTGAACATGACTGAACATAAAATCAACAAGAAATACAGAATACTATTTCAGTGTGCTACATATACTGTAGACATGACAGCATCTTATTGACAGCAATTTCTTATCTGAAAAGTCATCTTTCCCTTTTTTATTGTGCTTAGTTTGTTTTTGCTACAAATGTATTGTAATCATTGTATGGATCACTGTGCCTCAAAATAAAAGCAAGCATAATGTGCCCAGAGAACATGTTGACCATGTTTATTTTATTTTTATTTTTTTCTGAATTTGGTGAGCCATTTTCATCTGCCAGTCAAAATGTCAGTGCACCAACCTACAGATTATCTTTTCATACTTTTTAGGCTTACATTTGCCCTCTTTTTCCACGATGAGTGATTGATAAAAATGTATTTTTCATCCAGATTCTGCCCCTCAGCTGATGAATCTGTCACATACTTTAAAGGGAAAAATGACTTGGATCTGTGAACATGATACACACCGTTAAACATTCCAAGTACCGCCGTGTCAGTTTGATGATAGATGACAGAGTCTCTGGATGATAAGGATGAAATAAGGACGTTTTCTGTGACTAAACTTTAATACTAAAATGCAAATATTCTGTTGGAGACCTTCTGAATCCTGCATTGCCTGTAAAAGTTGACTGCCTGAGCAGATCTCCATGTCCTGCACACATTGTATCCTTCTGTCACAAGGAGCAGCAAAAAAGGAGAGGAACAGAAATGAATCCTTTAGAATCTAACCCAATAATATGGGGGTCATATGTCTTTGCTGTCTGTCCCATAAAACGGAGTTGGTGCTATCAAACAGCATTTGACAGCTTTACAAAAAATACCTCCCATCAAACGCCTACATCCCCATCTCCTGAGTGGTGTCAGATGCAAAATGAAAAGGAAGCCTTATAATCATCAACAGCCTCAAAGAGCCTTTAAATCTAACGTAAAGCACTTAAGTTTTTTGAACCATTGAATAAGTGAAAACTGAGAGAAATATGCCTGTTACTCATTGCTGCTTCGAGAAGGAAAGGGCATGACCAAAAGAAAAAAAACATCTTTGAAGTGAACATAATCCAAAACAAAAGCACCATGCAGCAAAAAAAAAAAAAAATAGTTATCTAAAGTTCACTAAGTGTAAACTTTGCAAAAGGCACTTGCTTGCTTCCCAAGAGTCTGAGCCACATGATTTACAGCAAATGTAGAAACATTTTCATTTTTCAAAACATATTCTATAATTATACTCCATAAATATTCTCCTAATGAGCAATTACTTTATATGTGGGGAATAGATGATTATCTCCAAAATGCAGCAGGCAGCCCCTTACTTAACATTTGCATATGAGAGCTGGCTGTTTCTCCAGTTTACCCCAAGCAAACCCTACTCTGATGCAAGGACAAATATATGACACCTTTAAAATGACTTGTTCATTGGTTTGCTTACCTTGACCGTTTGTTAAACTTGGCTTTTAGAGCCTTTATTTGCGTCTTCGCTCAGAATTCACATTACAAGTCTAAGCAGGAAACTGGTCCTTAATTCAAGCTATTCCAATTAATAGGCTAGTAGCTATACTCTGGAGCTCTCAGAGAGGGAGAGAGAGAAATTCAGGGAAATTCAGCACATGGGGACCCTCTCTTTCCTAGAACGTCACGTGCAAGACAGGACCAGCATGGAAATTCAGGATGAGAATGCGACACAGGCACAGGGATGATCAGGGCTTTATCATTTCAAACATCTAGTCAATGCATTTTTGTATACAAGCTGTTTTTTTGTCTTGACATGGAACTTTTCAAGGAAACAGTTCTTGCTCTCATTCCTGTTGCCCCCGAGAAGGAGCTGTCATCATTGCACGACAAAATGACAGGGTGGGGAGTTATCTTCATAAAACTTTACAGGCCGTGGGTAATCTTGATTGTGTTTAGTTGAATGCAGTTTTGATTATTTACCTGCATTTTAACCTTGTATGCACCATAGTTATTGACAACAGTTTATTTTTTGGTCAAAATGGAGCTGCCTGCACACTCAGGCAGTCCAAGAGGTTCCTGCGGAGACTGTGTGCACACGATCCCTGAACACACACTCAAGCCACCCATCCAGACACACCAAAGGTCTCATCCCCCACTGCTGCAGCCGACAAAGGATGGCCGCTGTGCTACCTCAGCTGACTGAGTTTCAGCAGCAAATCCTCCTAAATAAACCTAACACTGAGGTCAAACACTTTCCTATGAGCCTCTTGCCAGTATTCCAGAGGCTGGACAATATCACTGAATCTAAAGTCCACATGGGCTTTCAGACTCCCGCATGAAGCAATATGTTATTTAATAATTTGATTTCAATTCAATGTTTGATTATTTTGTAAATGTCATTGTCATTTCCTGTTGTCATTTCGGATTTTAGTGTCTAGGAGGAGATGCCGAGCGAACCGGAATCAGTGTGGTTAGGAGGAAGTTGAACTGGTGGCATAGGAAAGCGAGCATTACATCAGCAGTGTGGACATATTTCAAGATAAGAGATAAGATAGAAAATGGCAAGAGACACCACACGGGCAGTTAAAATAACAAAGGCTCTAACTCCAGCTCTAACCAGCCTGCCGAACAACTCCAGCAAGATGTACAGACCTGCTGGAATAGTTTACGTTTTACATGATAAAGTCTTTGGTTTCGCAGAAACGGGCCCTGGGAATATTCATGTCCGAATATGGACTCCCTGATACTCTCACGGCTCACCAGTGGACACTGCTGGAGGAGACGCTAACTGTTCTGGGTCCATTTGAGGAGTTAATATGAAAAATTAGCTCTTCAGATACCATGGTCGAAGACGTCACTCCAGCAGTCGCTGTGCTGCACAGATTTCTAACAAAGGAGACTCGATCCCAGGTGTGTGTGTGTGTGTGTGTGTGTGTGTGTGTGTGTGTGTGTGTGTGTGTGTCTCTGTGACTGTGGGTGTGTGACCGTGTGTGTGTGTGTGTGTATGTGTGTGTGACTGTGTGTCTCTGTGACTGTGTGTGTGTGTTTGTGTGTGTGTGTGTGTGTGTGTGTGTGTGTGTGTGTGTGTGTGTGTGTGTGTGTTTGTGTGACTGTGTGTGACTGTGTGTGTGTGTGTGTGTGTGTGTGTGTGTGTGTGTGTGTGTGTGTGTGTGTGTGTGTGTAAAACTTGTTTTTTCTCCAGCACGACTGCTGCAAGTGCCAAAGAGATGCTGACACTTGAGCTGCTGAGGCTGCCTGGAGAGGAGGACAAGCAGGAGGATCATGACCTGTATGAACCTCCTGCAAGAAAACCACGCAGTGACGAGGCCAATAGCAGTCTAGACAGTGTATTTGATGAAAGCGCAGATAAGCAAGCATCAACATCACAGGGCAGAGCTGCAGTAGGTTGCACCGCACAATTATGGCGTGCAGATACCTTTCAGCACCATGCAGTAGTGTTGACAGCGTAAGGCTGATCAGCTCAGTGTCAGATACTGTGAATGAAAGCAGAAACAGGCTCACAGCTGATCATGCAGAGATGATTCTGTTGTGTAAAAAATGTGTAGTTCAGAGACCACACCGTTGTGTGTGGACTGAAATAGTTTGATATGTTGAGAATCTGCAGCACTTTCATTCATATTTAGTTTAAAGCTGGAGACTGTGCCAAATAGTTCAATATATATTTTGTTTGATTCAAATTTTGAGATTGTGCAATAGTTTAACTGAGATATTAAGTTCACTGTGTTAACTGTGTGATGAGTTTCATTGTTTAATTTGAGACAGGAAAACGTGGTTATTTATATTCATTTTGATTTAATTCATTATAATGTGTTGTAACAAGCAGAGAAGAAATAAATCCTGTCTTCCAATTCAGTGCATCTGTAACCTAATAGTTGTTTTTGTGGTAGAAATATCGGTATGAGAATAACCGTACTCATACTTATCTCTCATACATCTTAAGCTTAATTAGTCTCCAGCCTCACATTAGTTAAAGCGTTATTAATGACAAATAAAGGTGTGTTTGGGCCTGGCTTCCAAAGAAGCAGAGGCTGTAAAACAGGGTTAATTGCCAAGGGTTCATTCAGAGAGTAGGACTCTTAACAGTGCACAGGTTCTTTAAAATCAGGGGAGCAGGGTTAAAAATCAACAGGAGACTAAAACTCATATTATAATGGGGCTTATTACAGTGCAAATGTTAATAAAGGATAGTACCACCCAAATTAATAATGTTAAATGCCCAAAATTCACTAATTGTCTCCTGTTTTTGTTGTACTGTTGTTCTTGTGTGCGGTGTCCTTGAGTGCTTTGTAAGGCGCCATTAAATAAAATGCATTATTATTATTATTATTATTGTTATTATTATTATGATTATGATTATTATTATTATTATTAATTAAAACACTAAACGGATAAAAGGCTATTTAGCATCAGATGTAAAATCACAATGAAAGTCGAAGTCCCGTTCCATTAAATTCTTTCCTATGTACAGACCTCCGTAGCTTCAATGACGCTTCCACATTGGCTGCCCAAGCACTCAGTCCCTGTTGGGTTAGGGTTAGGGTTAAAGTACAAGAGTAGAGAATCGAGGGCAAGTAGTGTTTTTCCACTGCTAAGTCAGCTTCACTTGCTTCAGCTGCTACTCTCCCAGTCTGCCTCTCTGTGCCACCACCAAATCAATGTTCCCCACTGTTGTCCAGGGCAGCAGATGACCAGCTGGCAATCGAGCCAGTACTCATTACTAGGGGAGGGCTGGAATTTGAGTTTCCTAGAGGGTTTTTAAAGAATTTATATAGATATTTTATAGATTCTGCCCCTGTATTAGGAAGTGAATGTGTATGAGAAAGGATATATTTAAAACTTGTTAATTGCTTGCCGTATATTTGTATATTTCCATTATAATCTAAGGTTGTAACAAATTCCCAATTCAGACCTGGACTTACGGTACACCAGTGTGTACACACCGCAACATTTGGGAGCCACTGCTAAAGGGACATCCCCAGAACTCGGTGGTAGAGAATGCCAAATGTACATATCTCCTTACCCGGGAGATCTGGTAGTTGAAAATCTTCCTCTCTTGTGGATGGTTCTGTCCTGTGTAGGGTCTAATCAGCACGTGGAGGACTGGCATTTGATCCTCAGCACCAGGTGGAGGGGCGTCTGCAAGGAGTTGAAGGGTCTGGGAATACAAGACTTTCCCAAATACATACATAGCCAGGGTCCCTCCATCGCTGCTTTTCCCATAAGCACAAAGCAGATAGCCCCTAAGCCAAGCTAACCCAGTTAGCACAAAGCACACACCTACAGCAGTATGATTACGGAACGATCACTCCGAGATGCGTCGTTCCTGGCGTGGCTAATTAAAAATCCCCTGGGCTGCATCTGACAAAACAGTCGGAGCCTGTGGAGCAGGACTTACAGAGTAATATAGTGTATGAACAAGCCAAGATGTCAGTGTTGGGAAATTTTAGCTGTATATTCTCTTCCATTGTGGCACGCTAATAGCTTCCGCCATGTATCTGCCCAGCCTCATGCAGTCATGTGTAACGAGTGCATGCGCAGAGTGCATGCAGGCAAGTAGACAGACAGGTAACTTCTTTTCAGACAGGCCAAATAAAACGACTGGATTGGCCTATTAGAGGCCTGGAACAGCCACAGGTGGATTTTTTTCCTTTTATCTGTCAGAGCATTTGAGATTTTACAACAGAAAATGTCTCTAGAATAATTTACCAAACCTAGCCTTAAAGCCTTCTATTTCATAATCTGCGGTCCCAAATAAAGCTTTAAGGAACATTAAGGTAAAAGACAACTTCCTACATAAAACTAGAAAAGCCATCGTTTTAGTAGCTTGATGACGCCAACAATGTGACCATTTCCACATCTGAATAGGGCTTGATTTGCTCCTTATATTGCATTTAATCGCGACAAACATTTTGTTCCAGCCAGTCACTGTATAACCACATATCTCTCATAGTGTTTTAGTTTTCAGTTTAAGTACAGGTTAAACAAAGTAGGTCCAGTATCATGTGGTAATTAGTGAGCTTTAGAGGTTGCTTTTGTTATCTCCGGATGGAGTCAGGCTAGCAGTTTGCACCTGTGTCATGTCTTTAAGCTAACTGGCTCCTGGCTGTACCTTCACATTAGCATACAGACAGAAGGGGGGTATCTACTCTCTCATTCATCTCTCTGTATCTCTCTGAGCAAACTCTTTCATAAAATGAGATTATTGCCCACATTTAAACAGCCAGCAAGCCATCGTTTATGCAATGTGCAGTCATCAGACATGATTGTCTGTGTAAGCAAAGAGACACCATGGGGTTTAAAATTTGTAAATGTACTGCAACAAAATTTGGCAGCCAAACTAATGATGTTTGCCAGAGAAAAGAAAGATCCATACCGGCTGCAAATTAATGGAGGAAATGGAATCAAAGCAAAAATAGATCAAGGGTATGTATTTTCTAACCAAAATAAGACATCGTAAGTTTATTCAAAAGTCTTATCTTCCAGTCATGGTGAAGCAGCGACTTTTGATCAAAGCCAGTCGTGGGTTGGTGTCGCGCTGACAGTACAGGCTGTGCCGATAATTGCCATCAGACTGAGGTGCAAAATAAGAATGACATGAGCCAACAGAGCATCTGCTCTGTCTAGCTCCTGAGGACAGCAACTGATGACGTGCATTTTGTAATGTATAGCTAAATATAGTAAATGAATGTAGATCACAACAGCAATACAGTGTATAAATCAGTGTCAAAAATCCAATTCACTTTGTCTTATTAAGGTTTTTGCAGGCACTTGGTTGGGCATTGTCAAGGTTAGATAACCAGTTCAAACAATAAATGAATCAAAAATCTATGTATTTCACTGCAATTGCCACAAACTGTTGCTCACAGGGAAAACATTTGTATGGAAGATTCCGCAATAGCACCTCAACGAAGGCTACACCCCTACACCGTCTTTGTTTGTTCACCCTGGACCAAGCAGTGCTGGCATAAAGCTGCTACAGTGTACTGTTATTTCATACAGCCTGCCAGTGATGCGGAACCAAAAAAGCAACAAAAGATACGTTTTTTGCTCTTAATTAAATAATTGCCATCAGTAAATAGTGGACCCTGTCTGGCTCTCACCCCCGGAGAGCGATACTATTCTCCGGGAGGCAAGTTCAGTGGGGAGGGCTGACCAGGTCAAGGTGGCTTTTCCTCAATAAATCAGGCAAAATTGTGGCACAGAGTCGGTAGAACAGACAGCGTGACAGCAACTTTTCCACCTATAAATTCTGGATTTTTCTCATATAAATTGCCAAAGACACTCCCTGCTCACACCTTACTGTTGTTTGGTCTTTTAACACTGCTTTAGTGGTCTTGGACACTTCACTTTTAGCCAGTGAAGGATCTGTTTAGTCGTCACACCTCTGTCCCACACTGCTGGATTACCCTTACACACAGATGCTGATTTGCTACATTATTTCCTGACCAGCGAAGTGGAATAATGGCTCAATAGTCCCACCTTGAAAAGCCAGTGTGAATGGGCTATAGTCCTGATGGGAAGCCAGAGAGTAGCTGTGTCACACCTTCAAATTTTAGAGTTGGAATTGCAAATATGTCTCATTATATTCTATGTTTTTGAAATGTAAAAGCAAAAATGTACAGCTAACACAACATACTTATAATAAGACGTTAATGTTAAACCTATCTGAGTTTAAAGAATGCTGCAGATGAGAGTCCTAAAACTTGGAAATGAGTTCACGTTTATGCACTTCGGGTTCCCTTATCTTGAAGGTCAATGGGTTGTGTGAATTGATTTACAGTTAAATGTCTGAAATAAGCCTGTGGTTAACACAAGTTTGACAGATTTTCCTCACTTTATTCTATGACATAAAATATTTCAGCAATTATCCCACTCGCGATTTAACCTTTCCGTGTGTTTAAAAAAGGCAGTAGTTAACAAGTGGCTTAAGTGTCCACATAGTGTTTTCTTTGGAAAAGGACTGGCAGGGCACGGACTGAAGCGTTTGTGCGCTGAGAGTAGCAACGCTGCACGTTTGTCTTGTCTCCATGTCAACAGTATCTTGACAGTGGGCATTTATCAGCAGCCCGAACACAGAAAGTCATCTACTACACTGATCTGCCTTGACAGCTTAGTCGTGTTCATCTGTTGCAACTATTGCATGTCAAACTTTCTTGTCGGTTTATCAATTTATAGTGTCTTCCATTTGATTTTTTTTTTTTTTTTAATTTTTAATTGTAGTGTTCAAAATCCTCGTGTTTTCCACTTTTTTGTCTTCATTAATTAGCTAGCTATCTTACCTTCACTGGGCTGTAATGTGCTTGTTGTTGGGCCTCAGGAGGCAAACACAGGTCATTGGATAGAAGTTGCTTGTTTTATCATTTCCTGACCAATGTTGCCCAGTGGAGACAGTGGAGGTCTGAGCTTCAAGTTCAAGGTACAGTGATTTCCACGTCAGCACCACACTGGCTTTACGTAGTCACAGGGAAAATTTCATGACGCATGCAACGCTTACTTTTATTATTCCCAGCCACATAAAGCAGTTAGACCGTTTAAGATAATCAAGATTCCACTGAAGCAAGCGTAAGATTTTCACTAGTCGACAATTAATTGAACTGACAGCTGTAAATCATTGCTTCATTGTCTGGCTAATTGTGACAGCATTTCAGATTTGAGACATATTTTGGATTTTTACAGTTAGTCAGTTAATGGATAAAAACAATGAGGAGATTGGAATAGTTTAAGCTTAGCTTTTTACTGTGTGGTAAGTTCCTATATTAAAGATAAGGATCTAAATATTTTCTGCATCACTGTAGTTTGATATATTGAAACATGCAATAATGAGGAAATATATCCATAATCCTTATTTGAGTTATCTTAATAACCATAGACTAGCCTGTACAGTACTGTTCGTTCTGAAATTGTGGGAGTTTTATAATTAGAAATGATTTTGCGTGCACCCTGAACTTCCATAAAACTGATATTGCCTATCCTCAACTTTTCCGTCAGGTGAGCTCATAGGCAGCCCAGTGCCCGTGTGTAGCTGTCATTTTAACTTCAGGGAAAAAAAGTATTTTTAGCCACAAACGACATCATTCCTAGACCCTGAGTGAGGAAAACACTATTGGGAATGAAACTGGATGGAGAGGAGGATGAAGCTGCACTTCTTATGACTGATAAGGAGGACGGAGAGTCCTCAAACCCATATCAACAATTTTCATGAATAATCATGTTTTAAAATGATACAAGAGCTGTGTTCTGAATGAAGAAATAGACTCCAGCATGAGGATAAACAGAGTTATGTCGTGATGTGGTATTGTGCCACAGCTGAGTGTTCTTCAGGCTGGATTGCCAGATAATCACATTGATGCGGGTGAATATATTGCGCATTTTGACGGTTGATTACGTACCGTGCTGGCTGGAGCCCCAAAAAGTTTTATGGCCCTCATGAAACTCCATCATGACTATACACACCTGTACCTGACAGCACACTTCCACTGTAGTATAAGCAATACAATTGACACCAGCTTGCCCTCATCATTTCTGCACTTCCAAAAATGCAGAATTATATACATCAAAATGTGCTATCCCAAATAAATGAATACACAGAAAGAGACCTACTACTGTATGCATACTGTGGGATGCCTTCAAAGTAGTCTCTGGGTTGGCACAGAATGCTGTGTCGACATAGTGCAGCAACTTTACCCAGGATTAAGTGCTGGGGAAATGATGCTGGCTTCTGGACCGTTTCAAGCCTGGAGACCTTATTTTGGTTGACAAAGGATTCCTGATCTAGAATACTGTGCATGAAGCAGTCACGGTAAACATTCCCCCATTCCTATATTATGGCCAGCTGACACACAGAACAGGATTAATGTTGATAGGGGCGAAATGATTTAGAATTCCTAAATTCGTCACATCTCCTCTGTGGCACGCTTCAGATGAACTGTTTCCTTGCCATTGACCAGCTAATGTCAGGTATTTTCTGTGGAAATACGACCCAATCAACCAAACGTGTCGATAAGCGGAGGAGACAAAACAAGCATTCAGACGGCCTCTCGCTGCAGATTCAGGCCAAAGCAACAACTTAAGTTGTAGGAGTGTTAATGTTGCCGCAGACATGCGACAACAGTCAGTTTAAAGAATACAGGACTCAAGCATGAGGTCATTTTGCTCGAGTTCCACTACAATGTGCCTTCACATGTTGATTCTAGTTGGTCCATTGTGCCAGTCCTGTATTCACAAGCAAAAACCGCAGCAAACCAGAGCAAACCTGACTGCCAGTTTTCATCTCAGGCTATGGGGATAAGTCCTTCTCTTGTGCAGTCCAGACCGCAGGGTAGCTGGTCCGCGAGTGAGGTGAAGCTGCTCCCGTGCTTGGTGCCGGTAAGGAGAGGCTTTAACTTCGCTCCTACCTTACTAACACAGAAGCCTCGATTTGCAATAATTCACTGATTGTTCTTTCCCTGGCACCATAGGGTCACTTCCCCTCCAGCACTACAGAAGACCCCACCAGACCATCTGGAGATGCTCCCAACGATCCCGTACTGATGGATGCCCTGATTCTGTCACTCTCGAGCACACTGCACAGACAAAGGAAATCGTGGATAGCAAATACGGCCAATGCAGCTGCGACACTGCATTTGTATTTTCCCACATGGACATTCATATTCTGTGGAGGCCTCTCTGTGTCTGTGCAGCTGAAATGACATGTTGACAGTGCATTAAGTAGAAAGACAAAAGAAAGAAAAACAAACAAAAAAATGAGATGAAAATAGCACGCTGTGACGACCATACACTACGGTGAGTTCAAATGAGACACCGGAGCTAGAGGACACGCCTTATTCTTTCAAGTCAGCACCAGCACGTTGAAAATGCTAAGGCATAGTAATTGGCATTTACAGCACATTTACAATGTCTTTTTCTTATCAATCCTGCATGAAAATATGACCTATGACGCAGTCTCAGCTTGTAGATATATGCCGGCTGTTAGCAAAACAAAATAACAAAATAAACTCACAAACTGGCAACAAGTAAATTAGCCCTGCTTTTTCCTTAGGCAACAGAAAAACACAACCATACACCGTCACATCTTTACAAAGGTTTCATGGCAGTCTATCCTATACTTCAGTTCGTATAATTCAGCCTTTATTGGGGGAAAAAAAAAAAAAACATTTCTCCCTTCTGCGACAAGGTCTGGAACAAGATTCACATGTACTCAGCGCTTGTATAAAACGATTTTTGCTGATTCACAAATGATCACAGGGTTAGTCAGAGGAAGATTACCAAGACATTCAAGGAAAGGCATTTGTGAAAGTGATTTTACGATGCAGTCTGAGTTTTCAATCCATACATGGTTGATGAAGCACCCTGCTATTGACTGGGGAGTCTGCATCATTCAGACAGGATGCCACGCTCGATCAAACCAAACTTTAAGATTCTTTTAAAAAAAAATCCGCTGTATTTCATGATGTTTACGATTTTCGACTGTTCGTAACAAAAAGCCTGAATGGGTGATGGTGCCCATTGCTTCAATTTGAAAAGTTCTCACTCCAAATATCATTCAGTTTCTTTGGGAGTTTGAGTAGCTTAGCTCAGTCAGCCTCGGAGTATTGGCTCCAGCTGGATGCTCTGTTGCCATGTTGGGGACGTCAGACCGTGGAAATGCTGAACCTTTTATCACTAACACAGAAGTTAGAAGAAAAAGAGAAAACTAGCAGTTCTTTCAGCTCAACATAGAGTTCGGAAAAAAGTTTTCATGTTTGTCAATGCAGACAAAGAAGTATAATTTCATATGCAACAACTGACTGAATGAGAGAGGTTGCATAGATTTCTCAAGAGGTCCAAAAAAAATAACAAGTTATGGTATATGAGCAGGACATCAGTGTGGGGTTGAGCAATTTTTGATCAATCAATAGTTCTTACAAACATTTAGAATTGTTTTTCTCAAAACGCAGCCCTGTATTGGGTTTTCTTTTAGGGCCAGGCATGCAGTTACTTCTCATTTTTATCGAGCACAGCTGTCACCTCTTCCGTTTCAGTAAGCAGTAGTAATTCTTTTGAGAAGAGCAGCCAGTGACATGAGCCAGCTACAGATAAAGCATAAAGAGGACTCCTTCAGGAGCAGAGGAACAACAGTGTCTCTACTGGCTGTCAGTCTGATCCACAGGCTGGAAGTGACTGGGACACAGAGAGTGAAACTTTTAGAGGACGGGGTTTATCTCATCCAGTCGCCTGTTGTTCAGACCACCACAGAATATTGCGTGTTCACATCACAGATAGTCTCACGATGCCAGATTTCAGAAAATGGTCTGGAAAGCGTTCACTGTGAATCCGCTGAGCCCGCTCAGATAAAGAACCTGAGGGAATTATGTTGTGTGAGAGCAGAATTGTCAACCTTTTACTGAACAGCCCCCATTTCAGATTAGCATATCTGTGGCCTTGCCAGACCATAACACACTATATACCAAGTCCAAGCTTGTTTACCTGGGAGAATTTGACAAAGTGAATGGGATGAAGCAGAATGAAGAGTGCGAAACCTGTTGTGTGACAAATTAATCTCAACTCAAAAGACTCAAAAACCTAAATGGTATCTTCAGCCAAACCTCTTGGACCAGCAACAAACTGGTTTCAACTGTGAGATCAATGATTTTCTTGCAGAGATATTTTATGTTGCACTACATTACATCAGTGCTAAAGTTAAATTACAAAAGGGCTTGTCGAGATTATGGTGTTCTCCCCAGAACAACCCATAACACACTGTACAGATGATGAACCAGTGCGTTCAAATATGACTCTTAGAGGTTAAACATGTAGGCTGTCGTAGGAGGTGAGTGTGGCAGCTTTGTGTGTTAAAAAATGTGTATACTTAATCGTGTTATGAATATACATACATACAAAAGTTATTACAAGTTTACTTAAACTCTGTGCTTAGTTAAAAAAAAATACTTTGACATGTATCATTTTAAAAGTGTACTTCAACATAGATGTAATTAACTTCAGCCTCAATGTTCTGAAAATAAATATTTACTCTACTTTACTGTAAGTGGTATTTCAGGATACTTACAAAAAGTGCACTTTTTTGTCAGTGTATTGTAAATGGGATACAAGCGTATTTTAAGTAAACACTTCACTGCAAACACTCATTTAGTGTGCCTTCTTACAGTGTACCTCAATTTAATTTCATCATGTGTGTTTGTGCTTTTAATGGTCATTCATTTTAAACTGTACCCCAGCATACCTTTAAAAAGTATACTTGTTTTCATGTCCTTTGTAGTACATTATAGTTTGATTAAATATAGAGTATTTGTATTCTGTGTCATTATAAATGTGTTAAAGTATACTTACAAACAGTGCACTCTAATGTTACCATGTAAGAGAATGTTAATTTTAGATGAAAGAGTTCCCCTAATAATTATTGGGGTTGGTACATAAACAGAACTTGACCAAAACCAGTTGGTCATAGTAAGATTTAATTGGAATATAGAATGTGTTTACTCTGCCTAATTGCCATTTTTATGTCAAATTATTTCTATTTGCTGGTGCTCAAATGCTTTCAGGTCGGCAGCGGCTGCAGACTCCCTGTCTATAGAGACGCAGTAACAACATCCTCTGCTTTTCTTCTGTACCTTTTATAACATGCGCTCGGGGAGGATTAACATTAACATTAAATATATTCATGTTAATTTTATATCTCTAGGGTTACACGAACATGACAGTTTTCACATTTTTATTGTGTTAACACTTTATAACTGTGGAACGATTAGCTCTTTAACTATTTATGCATTCAGTTTAACTTGATGACTTAAAAGTATTCTCCATGTACACAGAGGTCTGTCTGCACCACCTCTACAGAAAGGGGTCTTTTTATCGACAGTTTGCTCCTACTTGTATGCCAGCTGTTATGTTTGTGAGTTGCAGCCAGCGAGTTAAAGGGTGTTTTTGCCATTTCTGATCTGATTTTGAAGGGAATCCCACATGTATTATGAGAAATATTGAACCATCTTGTTTTTAGCTTTCCCGGCCTGATGTCAAAGCTGCTGTATTAATTGCTATACCGTAACCAAGTGCCCGAGCAAGACTCAGGAATGACACAAAAACTTGCAGTGAGTGTGCTAACGAGCCTGACTGCTGCCTTTCCTGAGAATGACACCGTCCATATAACGTGGGCATGTATACTCAAGTCTAAGTGTGCGAATCCAAATGAAGACGAGAGCGATGGAAGGGCTGCTCGGTGAGTTGCTTGTGAAATCCACCAGGTGTGACAGCAGTAGTTGTGTATCAGCAAGTGATTTTATGCAGAATTACCATCCTGATGAAAGGCTATGTTTCTCATGTGAAGGCTTGCTTGATTTTGCTCCATTCGTCTTCATTTTTAACAACATGTCGGGGCTCTGCTGAGCAGAAAGTGTGTTTACATACTTTCGCCACGATATTTAGCAGTACACAGTGTTCACAAGGACCCACTGCTCTGAATTTTGACTAGTGATTTCAAAACCTTATCCAGCATCTTGAATGTCACTCAAGTCCTCTCTGGAAAATTGCAGGTCATCTTTGACTTTGTTCTTTCTTTGATAATAGTAACTGTGTATCCACACTGCCATGTGTCGGTTTTCTGCAGTGTTGTCGGTTTTCTGCAGTGTTGTCTATGAGGCTGACTTCTCGGTTTTCGCTCTCAGCAGCTTAGTGTCACCCTTAAATGTAAATGATGTCTTAGGCTGGAAAAGGATTATGTTTAGGGCAGCTGGCTTGGTTTACTTAAGGTTAGTTTATTTTTCACTTTAAAGTGAAACTCTTGCCAAAAAACAACCAAGGCTTTATTTGTGAATGTATGAGTCAAACCTTCTAGAAAAATGCATAATTACGACGAAAGAGGCACTTTTAGGATTTAGCGTAGTTTCGTTTCGGGCAAGCTAATTTTCAGTGGAGCGCAGGGGCCGTCGTGGCAGAAAACAGGAAGGAGAGTAATGGTGGACCTCCTACCTGATTTGTCGCACTCGGGGATTGATACTTTTTGTCTGTCATGACGGCGGCGCGCCGGAGATGCTACCGCTAACGTGAGTTGTTCAAAAACCTTCTTTTTAGCAAACTCTGTGTACACAAACAATGTTTGCAATGCTCGTGTTCATGTGTAGAGACCCTGGTGACACTACGAGCAAAGTTTCATATTGTGTCGAGTCTTCTTAGTGTTTTAAAAAAACAATTTGATGCTAGCATAAGAGTGCCCCTGCACTCCATTGAAAATGAGCTTGACCCGAAAACAAAACTACGGTAAATCTTAAAAGTGCCTCTTTCGTTGTAATTATGCTTTTACACGAAGGTTTGACTCATATTCAATCACAAATAAAGCCTCGGTTGCTTTTTGGCGCGAGTTTCACTTTAAGTTAGGTTAGGATGGGTTTGTTTAGATATGGTTGGCTATCAGATGGTTGTTCTGTGGTGTGTAGGTGGTTGCAGTGTTTTATCAATTTCTCAAATTTTGCATGCTTGTTTGTGCGAAATCGATTTTTTGCCCGCCTGAGGTAGACAAAATAACACGGACACCTTACAATATGACACAATTCAATACATTTTGTACAGATTGTAAAAACCCACTGATGTGATTTTGGGATGAATAAATCAAATGTATTTGATTTGATTTGATTTAATACAGCCCTAGCATTAAAAGCTTCACTAAAGCAGTACTAATTCCTGAAAGATTCCCTGGAGTCACGAGTTAAGACATGTAGGCTGGCTGGGAAAAATAATGTGTGTCTGATGAGTTTTTTCCAAAAAAAGAAAAAAAGGTTTATTTACAAATTAAAAAGTTTTCACTCAGGTTAAATGATGATTCTTAATTTACTTTATTTACCTTTCTTAGAGAGTGTGCATTGAAGACTTAAGGTTTCCACACAACACTTGCATGTGCTGAATATTGGACCAATGCTTGAAAATCAGATTTTCAATTATCACTGTACACTTTTAGTTATTTATGTGAAAAAACAGCCATCTTGTATCAAAAACATCAGTCTACACAGTTCAAACATTCAGCTGTAGGAACAAGAGGGAAAAAAATATTTTTGACTGGAGGGGGATTTATATTATTAGATTTCTCCTGAGCCCACCTGGGGGCACACGGTAGAAAAAAACGGATGTGGAAATCCCTGGGAATGGAATTAGAAACCGTGCTCTCGGATTCACAATCCGTGCGCATAAATTCTGCCCTCTTCTCATTGATCAGCTGGAGGCATCACGGACACAAGCTACCCATCACAGCTACTGACAGTCGTATCTTTCTACATGGAGTTTGCCTTTGAAAGTGATCATTAATTCATTTTTAACGAGGAAAAAAAATCATTCAGAAGTCTACATTTTTGTTTGATTAGTTTTTTTTGTGATGTCTAGCAGCTGTTTTTGTCCTTCTCTGTCTGCTGCAGCTACGTGGTTTTGCGTGTACTTTATAATCAGGCTAATCTACACAACACAATGCAAATAATAACAACACACTGCTGTGTTGTTATTATTTGTATTGTTGTTGTTATTTTTTATTATTACTGAATGTTACAGGTTAAACATGTTTCTTATTGAATGCAGGTCTTCGTCAAATTAAATAAAGCATATGTGTGCAGTGCCTGCTTGATTATGAACATGTTTCTATTTATTATAGAATGACACAACAGACTTCATGCAGTGGTGTAACAGTATGGATGTACTGTATGTTTGAATACAGCTGCAGGTCAGGCAACGAGCAGCAGCAGCAGCAGCACATCCAGCACGCCACCTACCTACAGCGACACACAGCCAAATCCTCATCTCACCTGGGGCACCAAAATGGCTCATATCAGCTGAGTGAAAGTGAAGTGTATTATCATGAATATATATGCACCCCTGTGACTTAGCCCACGTGTTCTGTTCACACCCTAAAATGCCTTACTTCTGGCAGCCATTTTTTTACTCAATCTCAAAGGTTTTGGGTTTGAAAATCTGTCTGTCCCCTCGTAGTTCTAGTTTTGATATACCTCCAGGTGAAATCAAGTCACTGTTGATTTCTTTTACCTATCTGATTGCCCTCACCACCCTCGTTTAAGGCTTGGCTATGTTTCCTTTAAAACTTCAGAGGTCCCTTGATAGATTTTATTCTCACTGGAAGTCACTGATCAGTTATGTTAACCAGCTCCTTCCTGGGGTAGGGTCACAGTGGTCTGTTTAGTACATGTCAGCTTTGAATACTTACCTCACTATAGCTCACTGTCTTCCTGCCATAAAAGCATACAGCAGGTGAATTTGAGCTTTTAACCCCCCGTGACTTCTGTTGGTCAATGATTTTCAGCAACCTGGCGCAATTACTAAGTGTCAGCAACCTTTATATGAAAAACAGCTGAGGTGTGGCGAGAGCGTTATTGTAAATGATCAAATGTGTCAAAAGTGATGTAATTGTATCTGAATAATGTAAATCCATCTGAAATGATAATAGTTTCTTCAGATGATGTTTATGATGCCATGTTGGTGCTGGATGATAACGATTTCTGCCGAACACCTAAAGACTGCTAGTCATAGGCTCTGTCCTCTGTTTGCTTTGTGTTTCACTGGTCTCATAATTCACAGTGTCCATCCGGATTATATTCTCTGTGTGCTGTTAGTGCCTGTCTTTATGCACAAGGCTGGTAAATTAAATAGTATGGGTAGAAACAGACGCATTGCCCCTGATAGTACTCTATCAAAGGTGCTGGAAAGAATTTGGTTGACAAGGTTGGAAATGTTTGCTGTCACTACTGATAATCGGTTTGGCTTTAAAAGAAAACCTGGCACTGACATGTGTATCTATCCTATAAAGGGGATGACTGATGAATACAGAAGCCATAATTCATTTATATTTATGCATTTTATTGAAGCATCCGAAGCCTTTAAGAGAATTATTTATGAGAAAGTTTTCCTCAAACAGTTTGCTAGAGGTGTTCCAATGTATATAACTACTTGTCTTTTGGTAAGCCCATCTGAAAATGCAGATTAAATGGGGCCAACGTTGTGTCCGCCCTGTTTCATGTAAGTAATGGTGTTCGCCGAGGTGAAATTCGGTCTCCTATATCGCTTAATGTTTCTGGTGTATGCTGACTACCTGGTAATAGCAGGGCCCTATTTTTTCACATCTCTATTGTATGTGAATTTGTACTTCTGTTCTACAACTCAGAGGGGAATATTTTTGAATATCATTTGAAAGGGTTCTCAAAGGTCAGCCTCGTTGCCACTGTCCTGCGCATCTTCCTAAGAGCCACTGAGGACGTGGTGGCCAGCCGCCACAGGGGTCATCCACCTCCAGAAGAACCGGAAGCAATGTCCCATGGGTTTTTGCGGAGCTGGCAAGACACAGAGAAGTTATGAAAGCAGCTGGAGCAATCAACAGCTGCCGTGTGAGAATTAAGCCACTGCCCTGATGGTCAGTTCTACAGGAGCAGAAAACTATTCCTCTCCATAATCCCGCAGGGAGCCGACCTGGGTCAGGATGTGGGGGGAAATGGTTTGGAGGCAGTCAGTGGTTCCCCCCTGGTGTAACCAGCTGTCTGCAGAGGTGTCTGCCCTGCAGAAGGTAACCTTTGACCATGGCTATTTTTAACAGGTGTTTTAAGTTTAAGTTTAACCAAGAAAGCATTTATTAACTTTCCTCACTTTATTCGTTTGTTTGTTCATTCGATATTTATTATTTATTTGTCAACCAGTCTTTCGAGTACACAGACGAGCTCATCCACTGTGTCTCTATTCCCCCGTGCTCTCCTCTCCTCTGCCTGTCTCTGCATCCTCACGTCTCTCTTTGTCTTTCTTACCTCTACTCCTCCTGGTCACCCACTGCTACATTTGGCCGTGGTGGCCCTTTAAAAACAGCTGGTTGCCAACAAGTGGCTAAAGGACACTACAGAAGTTGTCAGGGACATTCAGTGCTGTTTCATTATTTCCTGCAATAATCCAAAATCCCTGGTTTCCTCGGCGTTCCGGAGGGTGATGCTAACTTCCAGGTGAGCCTATCCCTGCATAATTCCTGTAAGTCTGCTGTCATCTAGCTGCAAAGGATGCTCCTACTTATTCCATGTCAAAGTGGGAGACGCGCTGCAGTCGCTGGCTGCTGCTTGAGGCATGTGTGAGGTAGAATTAGGTCGAGGGGCAGAATTACCGATTTACCTTGTGCTTGCAAGCGACCAGTATTGATTTCTGTGCAATTGCAATCAGTTAAACGAGAGAGTCAACACCACTGTGATGTAACTTGCAAACTCAGCTGTCACAACACAGACACACACACACACACACACACACACACACACACCTCTCTACTGCTCTCCTGTCAGTCTCTGACAGGCCTTATCTCATCCCTTCAAATATCAGCTGAGGCTTTTGTCTTTTGGGAGCTAAGCTGTTTACAAGCATCCCAATGTACACAATACGACACACTTTGGAAAGCATGCAGAATCGACATTAACCGAGATTAAAATGTGCAATATATCTGGCATAATGTAAATCTGAGGTTATGTAATGTAAGCATTCCAATTATATAATACACTGTGAGATATATATATATATATATATATATATATATATATATATATATATATATATATATATATATATATATACATATATATATATATATATATATATATATATATATATATACATATATATATATATATATATATATATATATATATATATATATATATATATATGTGGCCCCTGAATTCTCTTTTACACACATAATGAGATGCTGACAATTTTGATCCTCAATGATTCTATCACTTGAAAACCCCTTGAACCCCCCCATGGAATAATGCACCATACATAGGCAATGCACAGCACAAGTGGCCAAGCAATCACAGGGGAAAAAGTGTGTTCAGTGGGGAAAATGTGCCATTTCAATAATGAGTCTGACCTTTCCATAGGTATACCTCCGTGTTAATCAAAAAGCTACATATGAAGCACCTTATAACTAATGTATCAAGCACCTCATCTCATTTCCATCATTTGCATCTGTCTTCCAAACACGAACTGTGTCTTTCAAGATCAAACAGCAGATGTTTCTTCTACTCCTCAATTCAGGAGAAGCAGCAGACATGATGTCATTCGCTGCTTTCCAACTGTTTAAACGCCATCTGGCAGTCAGCTGATGATGCTACGTGACGAGAATGCCTGAAGAGAACCCAAATTTTCTCATTGTGCAGTGAAACGACTTTTACATAATCACATAACTATAAATTATACCCCCTCCCGCCTTTGCTTCTGAGTATAACTTGCTGAATGTAACACCTCTTGCATAAGACTTCTCCAGCTTATAGTAACTGAAATAGAGCCTGACCTTTACTGCACAAAGCTGTCTCTGCGTAGAGACAGATACATCCTGTACACACAGAAATCCTCATCTTCTCACACTTCTCATTCGTGCATTCAAAAATGTCTTTTTTCCTCTTCTCCAGACAAATATCTGTCTACTTGGCCGATGCTTTTTACTCTCCCCTGTTCCTTCTCTTTCGTCTTTTGGCCCCTCACCCTGTTTCACATCATTTCTGTGGCTCATTCCATTCAAATCCTCCTTAATGTACATTCAGACCCCCTAATAAGTCCATACATGGAAACATAAAGTCTCTTTATTCCTCTGCTTAAGCTACAGTGATATACTGTGTAACATAACAGATGTTCTCATATTTATGAGGCCATAAGATCTACAGTATTTTAATTTCTTCCTACTTCCTGCACTGCAGGGTCTGTGGCTTGCTTTTGTCATGAAACAATCTCATCAGCATTACACTGCAGCCTTTAGCAGTGTAAGAGGCTCAACACTGAGAAAATGGGGTTCGATTATGTCACCTTCACCAGAAAAGCAGCTAAGTTAAAGTGGAAACAGATAACTTTTTCCCCCCTAGTGTTTGCAAGTGGCAGTAATGTTGGCACCACTCTCAGTGACAGGGGGATCGTTTCTATTTTTCACACAGTAGCAACTCCCAACAAAACAGGACAAAATGTGGGTTGATTTGTTGACTTAGTCTTTGATGGAGACATGAAAGCAGGCAGGCTGCCAGGTGGACTACCAGTCCAACTTCATTTTTCCCAGGAGATCTCATGACTGGTGGAAAAAAATTGCATTGTGAAAGTGAAGTTTATAGAGAACCTTTTTAAACACAGATGGTGTCATTATTAAATAGCCATTACATTGTACAATCAACATTTACTTTGATAATGATACCTTAAAGCAAAACACTTGTATATTGCCAGTGTAAGTGTAAATGAGACATATTATGCTCATTTTCAAGTTCAACAATTTCTTATGGGTGTGAATAGAATGTGTTTAAATGCAAACAAATGCACCAGTCTTGTCTCTTTGAACAAACTGAACAAAAATGTAATTATTTTGAGTTAAAAACAAGATAGCGCAGCAATTCAAAGAACATCAAAAACAACTTATACTAACACAAGTATTATCATCAAGGGAGTCAAGAAGTAGGATGGGGCCATCCTACGGCCTGTCAAGCTCTGTGGTTGATTTTTTTGTGTTTTTTGTGTTTATTCTGTTTTGATGTGCTTTCAGAGCTGCACTGAGAGGCTGGGCGGGGTTCCACCTCACCGGGGTTGCGGACAGACACGTAAACCTGCAGCTGGTTGGTAATCAGCACCAAAGTCTTGGTCTTCACACTACCTGCTGCCAGATGATTTTGTCAAATCTACATGGTATATGGCTCCTCTTGGAGATCTAACTGTCTTTTGTTCTACCTCCAGAGTTCACCTGCACCCTCACCCCGAGCTCACCTGAGCTTCCACACGCCACCAGGTCCACCAGCGCCACAGTGAGCAACTTCTCCTCCAACACGGACAGACTCTCCAGCCAGAGTTTTGCTACACCCCGCATATTTCATG
Organism: Diplodus puntazzo; assembly: GCA_963678695.2. Lineage (NCBI taxonomy): Eukaryota > Metazoa > Chordata > Actinopteri > Spariformes > Sparidae > Diplodus > Diplodus puntazzo. The sequence continues at coordinate 6,718,533 of OZ023176.1, read as the reverse complement.
TGAAGTAGCAATAAATCTTCCTGCACTCTACTCCTGCTTCATTGTCTGCTTTTAGATCCTGCCCCGCACCGCACCGCACAGTGTAACAGAATCAGAATCTGGCCGGTATGGATCCAGTGGATCCGGATCAGTTTACCAGGCACTAAACGCTCAAGGGATCCTCGTTGGACGACATGACCAAATGCTCTGGGAGATGATGGGCTCACTCTAGGCTATCGTCTTGCAGCTTGGCCACCAGATCAACTTGCTCACATCCCAGCAGCCTGCACCCCCCTCAGCTACACCCTCCACTGCGTGTGATCCTACTGCTACAAACCCTGCAAGACCACATTCCCCCCAGCGAGGCAACCTTTTGTTCCACCCACGGAACATTATTCCGGTGACTTAAGTTCTTGTGGTAGTTTTTTATTAAAGTGTTCCCCAAGTATTTAATTTACAACCCTCCAGTTATCTTGCACCAGGGATCTCAGTCAGCAGCAGAGTATTCCATAGACTTGCGACTCTTGGCAGCTGAGAGTGGGTGGAACAAGCCAGCAGAGAGACAGGGCTTACCAGCATCATATCTGCTAGCCCAGGACCGCCCCTGGCCAAACTGGGGCCCTAAGCAGAATTTCATTTTGCCCCCCCATTACAAAATGACTTTATCACGAAATGCCATTTAGGTTTACCACCTTTATTAGTAGGAACAAATCAAATGAACAGCGTCTTTCAACAATGGAACAAGCCTTTTACAGATGACATGGTGCTTGCTGGCCCTGGTGACATGCTGGGCGCTGGCTCTGTTTCACCCTTAGTAACAAACTTCAGCATTGACCCTGTTATGACAAGAAATCCATCATACAAGCAGATTATGACAATGAAATTAATTGTGACAATGAAATTAATGTAAATACTAGCCTCACAAATATTAAAATGCAATTCATGCAAATACGACTAGAACTAATAATGATATTCATTATGATTTGATTTGATGATATTTCAATATTTTTATATACTTATTTTTAAATGTACTTCTATATTCCTACACTGCTGTTTGCTGGAACACTTTAAAATTATGGGTCAAATAAATGATTATCTTAATTTATCTTATCTTATAATATATATATATATATATATATATATATATATATATATATATATATATATATATATATATATATATATATACATATATAATTTTTATTTTTCTTACCTCCATAAAAATAGCCCAAAACTTTTATTGATAGCATAGATTGATAGGCTATAAACCTGACAGCCAACTGGTCAATTAACCACTCCTTTTTCAACAGAGGTGAACGTATATCCAGTTAACAAGACACTCAATAAATGATAATCAGGGCCGCTGGAAAATGTAATCTCCAGTCCACATCTAGACAGAATGATCCTCTCTTCTGTCTCATGATTAGCAGGCTGGGGTGTTTATGCCACATGTTTTTCTTTTTTACCTGCTTTCAAGTGAAGCACGAGCCTCCTCTTGTTTTGACTTTTTCTTTTTTCTTTAGCTTGCTCCCGATTCATATTGCCGTTTGGAGGCCATCTCTCCACCTGCATCCAACTGCCTGTCGGCGCATCTGACCTCTGATTGGTCAGATGTTGCGTGCTGTCAGTCATTGCGGCAATGCGTGCGGTGTCAGATTACTCGTCTCTTTTTTTTTCTCTCGTGCTGACTTGGTGTTCTACTCGTGCCTCACTGCAGTGATGCGCATCCTTTGCGCATTTGCAGAGAATGCGTCCCCTTGCGCAAAATTGGGCCCCCCATGGATTGTGGGGCCCTACGCACAGCACGTGTTCTGCGTGTAGGGAAGGGTGGCGCTGTGCTAGCCCTATCCCCAGCCAGATACCCTTCTTTCTGCCAGCACCATAGTTTCCCAGATTCTCCCAGATTCCAGAGAGCCTTTCGTGAGCCAGATTTCCTGAAATTCCAGCCACCTTATTTGCCTCAACCTACCTGCGTCCCTCCTATGGTCACATAAGTCAATCCCCATTCATATTTTTGTGGACTATGGTGCTGACAACAACTTTATTGACTCCACCTTGGTTGAATAGAAACACCTTCCTACTGAGACCCCCAAGACTGTAAATGCCCTCGCTGGGTGAAGACGAGCCACTGTAGCCCATCGCACCACACCCATCACGTTGACAATATCTGAAAATTATCAAGAGTGTGTACAGCTGTTCCTACTGCCTTCACCCTCTTCCCTGGTCGTACTGGGCGCGTGGCCTTATGTCATGCGAGGATATTCACAAAACTGGAGCTTCATAATGCTTACCAACTTGTTCCCATTCAAGAGGGCGACAAATGGAAGTGAGCGTTTAAGACACCACTTAGACATTTTGAGTATCTTCTGAAGCCTTTGAGCTGTTTTTTAAGGCATGATGAGTGACAGAGGCTCCTGGAGAAAAAACTGTTTGTGAAACCAGAAAAATGCGAATTCCAGGCAGTGGAGGAGTGGCCCACTCCATCCTCCCGTAGGCAATTGCAGCGTTTCCTGGGTTTCTCAAACTTCTACCAAAGGTTTATCTGGGATTACAGCCTAGTCGCGGCGCCCCTCACTCAACCAACATCTACCACCTAACCGCCCCTCACATTCCGGAGCCAGCGCTGCCATCAAAAAGGGAAGGGATTACTCACCCACGCCCCCGTCCTTCAGCATCCCAACCCGACTTGTCAGTTAATAGTATGTGGACGCTTCAGACTCTGGCATAGAGGCAATCCTCTCTCGGCACAAGTCAGCTGAGAGGAATTATGATGTCGGGAACGGAGAGCTTTTGGCAGTGGTTTTGGTTCTCCAAGAGTTGCAACAATGGTTGGAGGGCACCCTGGAGCCCTTTCTCATTTGGACCGATCACAATAACCTCTCATACCTGCACTCTGCCAGAAGGCGTAACTTCTGCCAGGCCCACTGGTCCCTGTTCCTCAGCCTCTCATACCAACCCAGCTCCCGGAATGGGAAACCAGACGCTCTCTCTCGCCTCTTCACCTCAGACAAACTTCCACCTGACCCTAAGCCAATCGTGCCCTCTATCCAGATCACTGGTGCCACTACCTGGGAGCATAACCTGACCCCGGTACAGGTCCATCAAGTCGACTGTTCGTTCTGGAGGAGGTCCAGTCCCAGGTATTGCAGCAGGGGCACTCATCAAGGCTCACCTGTCATCCCAGAGCACTTTTGGTGGCCTAGCCAGTCAAGGGACGCAAATGAGTTTGTTGTAGCCTGTGTTGTGTGTGCCCAGAGCAAAGCTTCTCATCGGCCTCCCACTGGTCTTCTCAGACCCCTGCCTATGCCCAGTCGTCCCTGTTCTCACATTGCTTTAGACTTGTCACTGGTCTTCTGCTGTCTGATGCTGATATACAGGGGAGCTATGAGAGAAAACAAAAACCATTACTGTTGAAAGACTCTGTAGAGTGTTCCTGCCCTTTTTATGTGTACACCTGGGTTTCATTTGTTCAGTAGCACTTGTGTGAAAAACACAAACTTATATACATAAAGGTTAATGAACATGGGTATACACAGTAGTCTGTGTTTTTCACACGAGGACTACTGAACAATGAGACCAGGGTGAACAAATGAAAAGGGTGGGAAAACAAGCAAAGGCAGGAAGTAGAAAATAAAACATGACACATGAGAAAAAACTTTCAACATAAAACAGGAAATCCACTGAGTGAAAACCTAGCACCATGACAGTATGTATATATGTATATCTGTAGATACTGCATCTGTTGTATACCAGAGTCTATGACTGATGAGAATCAATTCAATTTGTTTAAAACTTTGTTTTAAAAATGACTTTGCAAATGTTTTATGACAATTAAATGCATTCAACTTATAGGTCTTTTAACAGAGACAAGCAAGACCTTTGTTCACAGTAAATTTCCACAGCTTGCCTTTGGAGTCAATTGCAATGGCAATGGCAGCTCATGGAGATGCTGGTTTTTTTAACGTATTGCCTATGGCAAAAATACTGTGATCAGCATTGTAAAATGAAATGTTTTTTTTTATTTCATTATTATTAAGACCATCATTGCCTGCTGTGTTTTTCAACCATCCAACCTGACTAGCCAGACAGCTGCAGGGAGAAAGAGAGTCGGGACAAGAGCCATGCAGATCCAGCTTGGTATTAAGGCTGCTCCTGGCTAAAGGGAAGAGGAAATGGACAAATAGCATTCAGTCTAGCCAAACAAACCAAAATCAGAGTTTTGCCCATATTTTTGTGAGAAACCTATCTCTACCACATCTAAGATTGAGCTGGATGGGTGGACTGTGTTCCAGGCTGACAAAGCATGGGACTATCGCGGGACGATGTTAGGAGAGCAGGACTCCAAAGTAGTAGTAGATTGGAAAGTGTTTCCTGGATGCTGAATTTTTGATTGTGAACTTCCATTTCAATAATGCGACCCTGTGTTGTATAATCACAAATAATTCAACTTGAACCTTGAATTGAAAGTAATGTTTGTCACAGCGCCCATGCTGATCTGCAGCTTGCATTCTTCATGTCATCAGCAGCGATGGAAGGACAGGTAGATAACAGAGTAATGCAACATGTCGGGCAGGATGAGGCCGACCTTCAGCCTGATTTTCACAACATACTTTTGTTATGATTTGAATGCATCTGATTCTTATTGTCTGTAACAATCAGCTCTACTAATGCACACGAGAGCAAAGGAAGTGGGATGAACCTGCAGTACAAACGCCGGTGGGGGGACGATTTGATCCTGGAAGTCATGTCCTGTGGCATCTGATTCAATTATTTATCTGGCAAGTGGAGCTGTGAGTGGGAGTATGTGTGTGTGTGATATATGTGAGGGAGAGGATGGAGATAAACATTACAAAGACAGACTGCAGTGGGTGTCAGTGTTAACTGCCAGTTCTCTTATCCCCCTTCTCGCCTTTACGCTGCACATTCAGCCCCACAAACTAATGACTGTTATATTTTTTTGGCTCCGGCTCTGCTCTGAGGTGAAGTCAAACTGTGACTGATGCACACACCCTCTCAGTGTGTTTTAGCTTTGTGGATGGATAGTACCGTATCATAGTTGGCCTCTTGACTCAATCACCTGTGCACGGATGAGTCTGAGGACACCAATACTGTCAGATTATTGGCTCATGATTGCTGGGAAATTTATGATTCTCCCTGGTCATCTCCAGACAATAGCAGGTCATACCTACCTTGTACAGAGGTTAGAGTCTAGATTAGGAGAATGATGATTGCTCTACGACCAATCTTCTCATAGTCTCTGCAACCTAGATACTCAAAGTTACTGTAGATATGTCTACAGAACAGATGTCTGACGAACCAAGCCAAGGCTAAGCTAACTGTTTGCGTCAACCTTGTAAGGATGCCTTCAATATATCTATGTTTACAGACTAAGTGTCTCAGACCTATTTTACCTCTTAGTCCTCTGGCTACAGGGGAGAGACTCTGCATCACCCCCCTTTGCTATGTTGTTAAACAGATAACCATGTATGGAAGCACTGCCTCCTGAAGCTGTAAGATATCATTTGGACATTGGGGAAGACTCTGGAGGATTATCACGGCAGCACTCTGTGCAGACATCTGTTCTGTAGACATATCTACAGTAGCTTTGAGTATCTAGGTTGCAGAGGCCAAGAGAAGATCGCTCGTAGAGCAGTCGTCACTATCCTTATCCAGACTCTAACCTCTGTACAAGCAAAGTATGACATGATACTGAATGGAGACACAATGATGAGGGAGAATCATAAAATTCCCCCACAGTTGCTGCCCCAGAATGTACTCATCAATTCAGGAATACAAAAGGAGCTGTGAGAGAGCTGAGTCCACCACTAAGAGAAAAAAATATACCATCTTAGGACAGCTTTAATATGGGGTACATGCTGTAGGCGTTGTCAGTTTGGAAATACTTAAAGATAATGTGTCTGCTTCCTTGCAGGCCTTATTTCTTTTTCACAAGTGTTGTCCTTGAAAATAAAAGACACCTGCACCAAAAGGAGAGCCTTTTGACCTCAACCTGAGCTAAAGCTGCAGCATTAACAAACATTTCTGCATCTGTAAAATAAATGGTGAGATTCTGTTGTCAACATGGTTTAAAAATAGAATGGCACTCAGTTGAGCGCATATCTCTGCCAAGGTCCAAAAGTCCTCTTTAATTTAGTCAAGCCCAATTCAATATTAGACTCAGAAGCCCTGTATCACCATACATTTTAAACCACAAATAACTTCTTAATCATAATCTAATCTCCCCAGATCTACGATCAAAATGAACTCAGTCATATAGATGCCGGTTGACTAAATATGCCAGATTGTTTTCACCAAGATCTGTGCATTATTCCCTGAGAAAATAACAAAAATGTGGGAAAGACATACATTAAAAATCTTAAAGAAAGTCAGACACAAATTCCTGGATCTGTCTATTTATCCACACCACACCAAAAGTTAATGGGGTCCATAAATCGTAGGCCAAAACCCATCCTCCATCCAAGCTCCATGGAAATCCAGTTTTGTGGTTGTGTAATCCTGCAAAGTGAATGGTGAAAACATAGCCTCCTTGGTGCAGATAAATAAATAAATAGATAAATAATTAAATAAATATCTTAAAACAGCTCCATACAGTATGTTTTTGCGGTGAAGTTTGAGCAACGCTTTATGGACCACGACACTTCACAACTTTCAGTCAGTATGGGGATGAGTAGATAATGGCTGAATTTTCATTTTTGGGTGAGCTGTTCCTTTAATGTCTGCTATCCTTCAGGTGCGGGGATATTAATTGGATCTCTGGTACAGAATCGGAGGTGCCGGTGTATGAGCACCCACAGTGCACAATGCGCATGTGGTAAGTGCAAGAGAGCAAAGATTCATTATCTTAGCTGGTTCAACTCATCCTTGTCACAGTCATTTGCAGCGAGAGAAAAGCACATTGGAGATGCGCTGGGAAATAAAAGCGACATGTCTGTGCGTAAAAATGTCTCTTGATTAATACTTACATCAGTGTTGAGTTCATTTTCACAGGTTTGCATCTATTGTGGCATCAGGTTCTGAGCAAACTTTTGATTTTTTTTTTTTTTTTTTTGCACAATCACATCTCTCAGTGCGAAGCATCCTTCTCTCCCCAACAATCATATTTCTTCCACTCGGACGGCGCGGAAAAGTGCTTGCTGTTGCACCCATGAGACGACTGAACATCTTACACATTCATGATATAAAATCTTCAGTGTGCGTTACGGTGGTGACGTCAGGAGCATAGAGCAGCAGGCAGTGAGCAGAGAGAGGGGGGGATGAGCAAGACTCGACCTGTGCCGGTGCGCATCCAACTTCTCCCGCGCTGTCCAAGAGCGCGCAGCAAAACAAACGCACCAGGAGAGGAGAGGAGATCTGAACGGGGCGAGCGATGAATAATAATTCTATGAATTTAAACACGAGTCCGCCGCAGGTCGGAGGCGGCTCGGGGACTGTGGATCATGAACTCGTTATCACCTCTACTTTCGGGACGCTTCTCTCATTTGTCTACATCATCGGGGTATCGGGGAATGTGTACACCCTGGTGGTGATGTGCCACTCGATCCGCTTCGCCACTTCGATGTACATCTCCATCATCAACCTGGCTGTGGCGGACCTGCTCTACCTCTCCACCATACCATTCGTGGTGTCCACCTACTTCCTAAAGGACTGGTACTTCGGGGATGTGGGATGCCGCATCTTGCTCAGCCTGGACCTCCTCACCATGCACGCCAGCATCTTCACCCTCACCGTGATGTGCACGGAGCGCTACCTGGCCGTCACCAAGCCGCTGGACACGGTGAAACGCTCCAAGAGTTACCGCAAAGCTCTGGCGTGGGGTGTCTGGCTGCTGTCCCTGGTCCTAACTCTGCCCATGATGATAATGGTCACTCAGACCACTAAGAAAACGCCGGACGGGGATGTGAAGAGGATGTGCGCACCCACCTGGGCGCCCCTGGCTTATAAAGTGTACGTGACTGTCCTGTTTGGCACCAGCATCATGGCACCGGGGCTCGTTATTGGCTACCTGTACGTCAAGTTAGCGCGCACCTACTTGGAGTCCCAGCGAAACTCAGTGATCAGTAAAGGTGGAAAGCGCTCACCGAAGCAGAAAGTGCTGATCATGATCTTCACCATTGTGCTGGTGTTCTGGGCGTGCTTCCTGCCCTTCTGGATCTGGCAGCTGCTGCCGCTGTACCACACCAAGCCCCTGAGCTTGGCCTCGCAGACACACACTTGCATCAACTACCTGGTGGCGAGTCTCACATACAGCAACAGCTGCATTAACCCTTTCCTGTACACGCTCCTCACCAAGAACTACAGGGAGTACCTGAAGAACAGGCACAGGAGCTTCTACAGGTACACGTCCTCCTTTAAGCAGCGGCCGCCCAGCCTCTACTCGTGGGGCAAGTCCGCGTCGTCCAGCAACCAGTTTGAGTTGAACTCCGAGACGCTTGTCATGGGGACTCTGAAGTGATGGATGACACAAGTGGAAGAGAAGAACAAGCTTTTGGAACAGCAGTAGGTAGGTGATGAGCCCTCCATTACGCACAGGCCTGTGCGCACTGTTTCTGTGTGGATTACTTAAGCTTATAGTCATAATGAATATAATCTAGTCAGAGGAAAACTATTTATTTCATCCTGCCCCACTGGGCCCCATTAGCACTCTGACACTTATCTCTGCTTCATCTCCAGCACTCAGAGGACCAACTGACTCTCCTGTGCTCAAATATTGTACCAATACAGTAATACCACTGGTAACTTTAGATAAAGCAGTACAGTCTTTTCAAAGGAAAACACAAGAGTTCGCAGAAGATAATTTTAGTTCTGTTAAAGGGACAGTTCACCCCAAAATCAATATTACATGCTTCCTGCTAGTGCTGTTTATCCACCTAGATTGTTTCATTGATGAGTTTTGGAGATATCAGCAATAGAGATGTCTGCCTTCTCTCAAGTATGATATATATGTGTGTATATATATATATATATATATATATATATATATATATATATATATATATATAGAGAGAGAGAGAGAGAGAGAGAGAGAGAGAGAGAGAGAGAGATAGATAGATAGATAGATAGATAGATAGATAGATAGATAGATAGATAGATAGATAGATAGATAGATAGATCATTATTTCTACTAAACTCTACCCAATGTAAACATTTATGGCTCCTCTGCAGCTGATCTGTCAGGTCTTTTTTTTTTTTGATTGGATCAAAAACACATAAAACGGTAATCCAAAAGGATGACATGCAAAAGTACAACACTTATTTCCAGCATGGTCCTTGGTGTTACACATAAAACAACTAAACAAGAGGCAGACACAAACACAGAACACAAAGAAATAACCCTAAATCTAAAATATTGGTAACTATCTCCTTGTTCCATAAAATCTGCTTAACCTGTCGTTTAAAAATTCCGCTAGATGATACGAGTTGAGTAGCAGTAGGTAAGGTCAGCTAGCTTAGTTAGCTTATATGATGTCCATAAGTAAATACACACTTCTATTCCTCCTGCATGTTGATACAAAAATGAAATGATATCTAGAAACAGACACACTTACATATGTATTACAAGTGAGCTCACCCTTTAAACAGTTGTGTGTTTAGCCAAATTATCAAATATTCCAGCTACAGACGTGTGTTTTCTTCTTCAGTTGTGGTGTTTTGAGCTCTCAGGGTTTCTATTCTCCCTTGACGTCGCATTCCCAAAGGCACCCTGCCCTCCATGTCTTATGGTTCCCTGGCCTTACACACCTGATTCATATGATCAGCTCGTCATATCAAGCTCTGCTGAAGCCTGATAACGAGACAGTCATTGGAATCAGGTGAGAAACATCTGATGGTACTCTGGCACGGTACAAATAAAAATAAAAACATGAAAATAACATACCCAACGCAGGGCAGGATAATTACAACGAAAGAGGTACTTTTAAGATTTACCATATTTTCGTGATGCGGTCAAACTCATTTTCAATTTAAAACACTAAGAAGGCTCGGCACGACATGAAACTTTGCTCGTAGTATCAACAGGGTCTCTACACATGAACATTGAGAACATTGTTTTTGTGCACAGAATTTACTAAAAAGTAGGTTTTTGAACAACTCACGTTAGCAGTAGCTTGTTCCGCTAGCCACCGTCCTGCCAGTAGAGAAGTGTCAATTTCCAAATGCGACGAAACTTGGAGGAGAGTTAGTCCAAGCAGAAACCAGAACACTTCTGATACCAAAATCTTGTCCCTTGCCTATAAATTCTGCATTCATACACAGGTACACAGACATCAAATGGAGAGTAAAGCCAGATGGGTGTTTTGTTTTGTGATGGATTTAGCTCAGAGGAACTGATGTGAGCCCACATCTGAACCTCTGAGACATTCTCTGGCAAGAGATTAAAAAATAAATAAATTGCGTGTCCAATCACTTTCACTTAATTCTCAAGCATCCTCCCACACACCCACACACACACATACACACACACACACACACACATACTTCCACTACTGTGGTGAACTCGGAGCCAAAAGCATCCATGCTGGGACTGTACGCTCTGTTAACTAGTCTGAACTGTGGCCTGTTTACCTGAATGAGCATGAGGACACTCCTGTGTTGTTGTGACTTGGTCATAACTTTGTGTTTGTGTGGTGTTCACACTTTCACACTTGTTTTTAATTCAATAACTGAGCCCCTGATTTGATCAACATCCAACAGTATAAAGATGTACAGAGAGAAGAAGGCGACGGTCCCTTCTGTTCAGGACGTTTCGTTTTGCAGGTATCTTAATGAGTGATGCTCATGTTTCATGGAGCGTTCATAACTCGTTCATTAAATCGAATCCTAGTGGTAAGAGGAAGCTCTTTTAATCAGACATATTAAAGTCCTCTCAGCTCAACCACCTGCTGTAAAGCCACTCTGTACTTAGATTCAACAGGCCAGGATGCGAAAACAAACTGTGTGTATACAGCATGATGGATGGTATGGATGGCTACTGTCCCAGGGACTGCACACTTTGGTACACTTGGACTACTGTGTGTTTGCATGTCAAGTGTCAAAAACTCCTGCATTTATTCATTGCAGCCAACACCTTTGTGCTTTACAAACATTGTCACAGCATAGATGTGGAAAAATGACCTCTCCTTCCTTCTTTTCTTTCTCTTCCAAACAATGTCTGACAACTCTTGGCAGCATTTCCTCCATGCAGATTCTGGATACGATCACGTCTGTGTGGGACTTTTCAGTTCATGGCTGCATACATTCAAGATTCATGAGAAATCAAGAGGGATTAGTGGATTTCTCTCCTGAGCCTGCAAAATCTATGTATCGCTGAGCTGCAGAGAACCACTTTAAGTTGTGCTGCAGTGCCATACTGTATTCCCCAAGGGGATAAATGATGCAGATGTAATGGCCCTTATAAACAATATAAAGAAATAGCCACATAGTTAAGCTAGTTTTTGCACCAAGTGGTGAGGATCAGTGAGTCTGTACACTCATTCAGGTTATTCCCCTATAAAGACAGAATTACCCCTTTAAACAATGAGAAACTAGTTTAAATCTCCGCAAGTTTACTTAACTAGACTTATGTCCCCATTAGTTTTAACCTTTTTAAGTTCATTAGTAGATTTTTTGGGCCACCTGGGGGCACCTCAACAAGCAGTAAACATGGCATTGACATATTATCACCTTATAAAGTTGACATGAACATAACCACACCAACCATAAACAGTTGTCTATTTACACATGCAACAGAAACAGAGCAACATTAGCTTTGATTTGGAGACATGTTTCTGTTCGCCAGGAGAATGTGAGGGCAGTATTTACAGCATTTTGGATCTCCAGTTACTCTTAAGGGAAATATCTGGCGCTCTGGCCGCAAAATGCTTCACTACGTTCGCCAGCTAGTTGCTAATTTTTCCCGTTGGTGCTGGGCAGGTACTGCTTTGTCTGCAAATGAATTAAAATGAGCTTAAAGATGCCAAAACAGACTGCAACATAGATTTACTGAGATGGTGAATTTTACATAAAAAATATTGATTATAGCAGCGTAATAAATTAAAGTTGCTTGACAGACCATAGTCAGATTTCTGATGATGGATAATTTGCCCTATTATTACCTACAACATTAGAACCACTGAAAGGTGAAGTGAATAACATTGATCATCTTGTTAGAATGGCACCAGTCAGTGGGTGGGATATATTAGGCAGCAAGTGAACATTTTTTCCGTGAAGTTGATGTGTTTGAAGCAGGTAAAATGTGCGTAAGTCTCTGAGCGACTTTGACAGGGGCCCAATGAGAGCTACTGTAGCACAAATTGCTGGAAAAGTTAGTGCTGGTTCTGATAGAAAAGTGTCAGAAGACGCAGTGCTTATGGAGCTAAATGGCCACGGACCAGTCAGAGTGCCCGAATGCCAAAAGCGACCACAGTGGGCTCGTGAGCATCACCACTGGACCACACAGCAATGGAAGAAGGTGGGCTGGTCTCATAAGTCACGTTTTCTTTTACATCATGTGGATTGTCCCATGTCCTACGAGAAGACACTTTTTCATAAATCTTTTGACAAATTAAACATCACATATTCCCTTTAGAGGTAATTGGAAGTGTTTTAAATTATAATCAGTTGCAAGATGTGGCTTTTAAATGGCAGAACACTCTGCGAATCAGTGTCATCTGGATATCAGGTGCCATTAAAGTCCAGCCCTGGATCTGTCCTATCTGTCAGTCTCATAACTTTTTATCCTTACAGCCAAGAGCACTTTGGATGTTTGAGATCGTAGTTTGAGCTTGAGACTTGAATGAAAGTCAGTTGTAATCTTGTTTTTTTTTAATCAAATGTATGGTAACATTTATTTCCAAGTGTTGGAAGTTGCTCAGAAGATGATTTGGAGAAACATTTCCAACAAAGAATCACTAATTATTTAAGTGCCATCAAAGCCAAACACAATCACTTTGAGACAGTGTATTCTATATTACATTGCACAATAGATTATGCAGCTGTAATGTGCACTTTAATACTTCTTCTTATTTTTATCTAGAATTTTTCTTGGGAAGTGAGATATTAAATTAACTTCCCAAGCTGTCTGTGGTTTTGTAGCTGTTTATGAACTGCAGACTTATACTGGCAGACATTTTCATTAGATGGAGCTTAGTCAAGTCAGTGGTGTCTGACTCCTTAATGATAATCACAGTGGTAATCAGACTTAAAGCACAATTAATTAAGAAGCCTGTAAAAGTGTGGTGAGACGTTGTATCATGAGTGCAGTATTTGCTCAGAATGCCCTAGGACTGTATCATGCATTTGGCTCCCAAAGGTCAGTAATTAATACTGTAAGCACGTTTGAAAAGTTCAAAACAAGCACACTGTAGTCAGTTAAGCAGAGGCTTGTCCTGTCATATACTTTTTACATGGATGTGGAGCTATGGATAGTGGGCGGCGGCTGTGGATCAGGGGTAGAGCCAGAGTCTTGTAATCAGAAGGTCACCGGTTCAATTCCCCTGGTCTGCATGTCAAAGTGTCCTTGGGCAATATACTGAACCCCAAACAGCTCCTGATGTGCTGGTCGCCACCAGCCATCAGTGTATGAATTATTGTAAGTCGCTTTGGACAAATTTTGCTAAATGTACTGTTTTTATTTTAGGCAAAACCAAGCCAAAGCAATGAATGTCCAATTGTGTGTTTGCTAGCCCGTCCGCCACCCAGTGATTGTCCAATATAGGCGTAGTTTGCAGGGAGGCAGTAGCAATGTTCCCCCCCCCCCCCCCCCCCCCCCAGCAGCTGAAAAATGCCACTCTATTCGACATGGGTCCAACCAAATAATTTCTTTTAGAAAGAAAATTATTTTAAATTAATCTTATGAAATATAAATAATAAGTGTAAGATATATATCTGATTTACTTTATGTTTGATTTCGTAATAAATTCGTTGTTGAGCAGTGGTGACAAGGCTCGATGTGACCAAATGAGACGTTAGTGGTGAGTTCTGTTGTTTTTTGAGTTCTGCTGTTTTGCAGTCAGAGATTCACATAGCTATTCTTCTGTTATGCAATGGGTATTCATCTAACTTAAAACTTGTAGATTCATCAATTTATAGTTCAGTATGTAAAGTTAAGTGTGTAGTAGGAGCTTGCTGGTGGTGACGCTGAAGTGATGGGAACGAGACGTAGTTTGTTTGTAGCCTAACGTTAGCTTTTCACTTCTGGCAAATACATTTACATATCAAAAATGATAAAAGTGGTGCACATCTGATAAGATTATCTTGTGTACTATTTGCCTTCTACCCAACTACACCCAGGAACCCTAACCATGAACAGAAGGAAGTGTGAATCTACTGTATTTATGGAATGAAAAGCAGTGCTCGTGACAGCGCGGGATGTACACATCCAAATCACACTGTAACATTAGTTAGTTTAGTTAGCAAGCCTCCATCCATGAGAAGGACCAAGCTTCAAGCTGTGCAGTGACACAGAAAGAAAATGAAAGAAAAGGACAGTGAACTGCCCCTTTGAAAAAACTTAAAGAGTCTTTCTGAGATTTAGGTCATTAGCTGAGGTTTCTGGGATTGACACACTTTTCTAGATTGCGCGACAAGTTTACAGTCTTTTGTAAAAGGTATAGAAATCATTAACTAATGTTGACAGCATCAAAGGGATAGTAACAGAGGGTAAACGATGTCCTTTGAGGTTTAAACCTTTAAAGTATTCTATAACCTGGTGGATCAATATGTCACACAAGCCATTCAACATGACCAGAGCGGTTACTTTGAAGATAAAAGGAGATCAATGACTCCTTTGATGGGAATACTAACTTCATGTTTCTGCTCATTATCGAGCAAATGAACAACTTTGAACAAGGTGCGAGGTACCCATGGAAATGACCTTGTCAAGTACAAGCCTATACATTCTCTGTATTGCTGTTTTACCACAACACATCTAGAACCTTGTGGGGGGGAAGCTAAGCGTTCCTCCCACGCAGAGCTCCTCCAGATGTATGTCTACCGCTATGCTTCTCTAAACACTAATGAATGTTATAACAGATCCCTCAGGAGATGAGAGGAGCAATATTCTGCTGCAGACACAGTAGCTGTCCGTTTATTCACAGAGGAGGTGAATTGGCAAGTTAAAGCAAATGTTACAAGCACAGCAGGAAGCTGTCCACCAGTGTGTTTGTAAGTGTTACCTCCTTAACTACACATCAACTGTGTCCTTTACTTAATTTATTTATTCTGAACATTTTTTTTTATCAGGTAGTTGCTTAAGCTGTGTATTCCATTCCACTGATTCTTAAGTGTACATTTAATTTTGTCAGTGTGTGCAAGTGAGTAAATTAAGTTTTTGAGCTGCAGTAATCCGTATTTTGTTTTTTTTAAATATGTAACAATGTGTTAAAATGACTATGCGTGAGACTCGAATGACCTCCTGCACTTAACAAACCCACTGTCTGCTAGCTGCTCCGCACCAAACAGCAAACAGGCAAAGTTAACAGCTACAGTCGTGGTCAAAGGTTTACGTAGACTTGTAAAGAACATGTATGTCATGGCAGTCTGGAGTTCCAATTATTTCACCAACTCTTTTTTGTCTTTGATGGAATGAGTGGAACACAGACTTCTTTGCTATATCGTTGTTATCAGCAGCAATGAAACAACGATTTAGTCATTTGGCCACAATGAACAGCAATTGTCTTTGGATGTGAGATGGTGGGGTCTTTAATACTGTCAAGCATGGTGGTCGTAGTATTATGCTGCGGAGCTGATTTGCTGCTAGTGGATCTGGTGCTCTAAAGAAAGTAAATGGAACAATGAAGGACAATCATCTCCAAATTCTTCGGGAAAACCTCATCAGCGTGCCAACTATGTGCCAGGAAGCTTACAAATTCAGTTGAACTTTACAGATTCTGTCAGGAGGAGTGGTGATAAATTCATCCAGAGGACTGCCAGAAGCTTGTGGATGGCAATCAAAAGCAAATAATTGGGGTGAAAATGACCCAGGGACATTTAACCAAATATTAGATGCATAATTTGGGGTTGTCACAATTTCAGAAGACCCAAAATAAATTAATTGTTGAACCAAACTTTTGTGTGACAAAATAATGTGTGTGTTTCAGTCATTCCATCACAGAAAAACTGAGAGTTGTAGCAATCAATTCAAGACTGCCATGATATACATGTTCTTCACAAGTGTACATAAACTTTTGACCACAACTGTTGCTGGTGAAGATAGCGAACGATTCAGAAATGCTTATGTAGGTCTGTGTCTACTGAATGTGTAAATAAGCAACTATTTGCCAACAGATTATGTATTATGTAAGATGAGAACTTTTCCACTGGATTAATTAAAATTTTTAATGTATCTTACAAATGTTTATTTATTCATATTCACATCCGTAGGTGGTTATCACAGAAATTACTTCCCAATTACCACAACAATCACCTCACAATTGATTTAAAATGTCCCCAACATGACTTAATAGTAATATTCTTCTTTTCAATAAGCAGGTAATAAATAGCTGGAAATTGCTTTAACACATTTACTGGAAGAAATTACAACTGTTTTCTGCTTAACTTTTGCTGATCATGCTTTTTTGATTTCCAACTAACTTCCCCTCAGCAGGCCACTAAATTGAAGTAAATTGCTGCAGCTTAATCTCCAGTTAGTTCACTGCAGGTCAGTAAAATGAAGTACTTAAGTGAGTTACAGCCACTTCCTTCTGGTTGAAAGCATGGATACCCCAAGTCAGAACCAGCTGAGCCCCTTCATGGTCTTATAATGTAAATTCCTCCTGGTATTTTATATTACTTTTAAATTACGGGAAAAATAATCTAAATCTCATGCAACAAGACCCACTCTGCTACTGACTCTAGATTCCTTTTAAAGTATGATCCCACATGCTGTAATGAGAAACTTCACTCAAAATCAGATATCATAAGAAAAGGAATCTGCCATTAATCAAAAGCCAAAGAATGAAAAAAACATTTAAGCCTGTCAAAAGCTAAAAGTTGAAACTGCTTTTTTGACATCTACACCCAGCAATGGATTCAAGTTTCGAACTCCAGAAACGATATAGCAGAAATGATAATGGAGATGGTGTATTGTTCAGGGCAATAGAGCAATCAAAAGAGGCAGACACAAGAATGATACTGGGTACTTTAATGAAAACGGAATATTAATCTGACTACTCAAGTGTGCTGATTTCGTAATGATCATATTGCAGTGAAAACAGATCAAAGAAAGCTAATCGTGAAGCAAAGGGACATGGACTTCTGATTCTGCCAGTATTTTATTTTAAACCACCCTCACCAACCACTGACGTACATGGTAACATACTGGGAAGAGTTTTCAACAAGGAGAGGGTTCTTCTCAGAAGAAAACACCTCCTGGTTTGTTGGTGTTGGGTATTACGAGCAGGGATGTTGTGAAGTAAGGGTTATTCACCAGATTTATGTCTCCTTAAAATAAAAAACACACAGACGCATCTGGAAAACACACAATCCTACTTTAGACTCTTTGACACCATTTCAGACAAAAGGCAATCCCTGCTCAAGCCATCCACCCCAATGGTCAAGAGGAACAGATTGTGAAACACTTCTACTACTAGCAATTACAGTATAATGGTGCAATTAAAAAAAAAAAAAAAAAAACTGCAGTAGAAAAACTGGATAAAAATACAAAGGTCTGTCACAAATAGGAAAACACCTCTCCAGACGAGAAGGTAAAAGCATGTGCCTTTTTTCTGTAGCACAATCAGCAAGTCATTACCTGTGAATGACAGAAAATTACAGATATTGACAGTGCAGCTACAGTGTTCCGATGTTACAAGCAAAACCTCCACCATGTAAAAATCTCCCTTCTTCCTTGTCTCTCCCTTTTGCTCCCTCTCTTCGTTGCAGGGCTTTTCCAAGCCAGTGAACACTGCTGTCACCAGTGGGTGCCTCAGGGAAGGGCGGGGTCAGAGATGGCGTGTGCGGGGTCGCATGTGAAAGACACAGTGATGGCGTAGCGCGTCCCCCACGTCACCCTCTCCACACGATGGAGGTTCTCCGAGCCGGAAGAGAAGAAAGAGACTCTTCCTGGGCAAAGAAAGAATGAGATGGACTGTTTAGGACAAAGGATAGAAAAATGGTTAAAGGAGTAGTTCAACATTTTGGGAAGTATGCTCATTCTGTAGGGATGGGCTCAACTATTTAGAAGTTATTAATTTAAGGCTTAAATTGATCCGAGTTGATCAGAAGTTGCTATAATTATGATTTATTAGAAAAATATTTACAGAACAGCCGTGGAATGTTTTCTCACGAGAGTAAGAGAAGTATTTACAGAGTAAGTTTTCTATAAAGTTGAATGAATAAAAACTTCAGACAGTTACCAAATGACTATACTTTTAAAAAGTATATTATCAGTACTGAATGCTTTTTGGCCAATTAATCCCTCAACCCCATTTATTTGGCTTTCTTTCTATGACTGAGATAATAAGATTGACATTGACATTATGTTTGAACTACATACAGGACTGGAGTGTGGATGTGGTCAGCTTGGTGCCTAGCAAGGCAAAAGAGTGAAAAACTTTAATTTTCTGTAATTCCCAGATATTGACTTGCTGCCCCTTACTGTGTGTTACTGTTTTTCTTCAAAGACAAAGGTCAACCATTAAAAATGGAGTTGCAACATTTTTATTCTTGAGCTTGGTAGGCATCATTTTGAAGGACTGAGTTAGACTCACAGTATTCCTCCTGACTCCTACATCGCTACTATAGCTAAACTGCCGCTAGTCAAGAAGTAGCTCTAAGAATAACTCCCCTAAAATCACAAACTGTCACATTTACATTTCTCTTCATGTATATATTAAACACACAGGAGATATTTCGGTGAAGCTTTTTCTGTCCCCCCCGGACAATGTCAGGCCAACTGTTTCTGGCCCATAATAAATGTTATTTATTCATCTTAAGCTGTGTTGGTAGCTAGAAAAATATGTCTTTAACTTGACAGAGCTAAGCTAGCTGTTCACCTCTGCCTCCAGTCTTTAGGCTAAACTAGGCTTAACACAGCTAAAAGATTTAGATGAATCCTCATCTCAGTCTTAGAAAGACAGTAACAAGCTTATTCCCCCAAATGTTGGAACTGTCGATTGTTCATGTTGAACTGTTTATTCAAGAAGTATGCAGGCTACCTGAAACACAGAAAGGCAAAGACAGAAGCCTGAATCCTGAAGATTGAAAGTGACCACGAGGACCACTCAGCTTACTGCAGGATTGTAATTTAGTAAAAGCTAAAATGCATTATTTTGAATGTCTGATTTAAACATTTTTAAAACATTTTGTTTTTTTTAACTGACTGACAGTGTGAGCTTTGGGAGGTTACCTTGGAGTAAAGTCTCTCTTATTTATCAGAGGCTTTGCTGGGCCAGCTAATGAGCTATTACCATTTACCAGTCAGCCTGGTTCTTTCTAAACACAGTCTGCTCCCTCTTAGATTGACATTTGCATTAATGTTTACATATATCTAGTCTGCGGTTGTACTCATAATTAAGAGATTTATATTTGAAAAGTTTGCAGACTCTTGTTCTGTTACAAAACTTCCAGTTTCTTTGCATTTTCAAAGGGTTATCGGACGGATGTGAATATGAATAAAAAGATGGAATTATTGTACACCAATTTGTTTGCTCTACTTTCTGTCCAAGGAATGCCAACAACGTGTGTGTGTGTGTGTGTGTGTGTGTGTGTGTGTGTGTGTGTGTGTGTGTGTGTGTGTGTGTGTGTGTGTGTGTGTGTGTGTGTGTATGGGGGAGCAGGAGGATGATAAATCCCTCTGGCAGGGTATTAGCTGACAACGTCAAAGGATATCAGCGCTTAGTTCAACAATGGAGTTCACATTGAGAACCCAAAGAACGGGAAATAAGAAGAAAGAAAATTAATGAACAAAAAAACAGAAAATGGGCAGCAGACAATAAGCGGTGGTCTGCTTGTTTTATGTAATTGACGAGGACGGCATTTTCGACTGCTCAAATTAGCCACACGGATTTAGCACAAAGAAATAATCTTTGAAAAATAATCCCTTGCATTTATCAATATAACACTCCCAGTGTTTACTGTGCAGGGCCTGGCAGATTCAGTGCAGTCAGCAGAGAAGATTAGTAAAGACACAATGGAGGGAAATGCAATGGAGAGTATTCAACAGGGTTCACTCCTCCAGAAATCACTCTCCAGGGCATTTACAGTACATTATTCAGAAACCAAGAGATGCTCGACTCAGTGAATTTTTTTTTCTTCTTAAAATTACCATGGAGCTATTGTATTTCAGATCTGTGCTCATATTAATATTAAAATGTTTAACAATGGTGATCACTAAATAGCAAGGAATGCTTTGCTAGAAAACCTATGAAACAAATGCTTAATGAGGGGTTGCACCAGAGCAGTGATTCCCAAAATGCGGCGTGCGAGACGTCATTTACAATGACTAAATAAATGTTGTTTTGTTTTTTTTTTTCATTTTTGTAATCGAACTCAAAATTACCATCAAATATTTATGATCAAATTTTACTTACGTAATCAGTTAACCAGAACTGATAAAACAAAGTGAGTTAACTCAGGTGTTAGTCTTAGTATTATTAATTTTTTAGGAAATACTTCACTTTAGTGTTGATCAGAGATTCGAAATTGTGGGTGAGCCCTAGAAAATATAAATTGAGCCACATCATTCTTAAGTTTGGAAATGGCTGCACAAGAATAACAACTCTAGACTCAAAGTGTGTAAATGTTAGACGTCCTATTTAGTCAGGTATTCCCTGTTAACTACAACCCCAACTCCAAAAAAGGTTGCTTATCCTTTTACACAAATTCAATTGAAAACAGTACAAAGACAATATATTTACATATGTTACTATGTTAATGTTGTATTGGTAAATATTATTATGAATTATTGACAGCCTCCTCCAAACTGCAACAGTCAGAAAACTACATTACATGTACACTACATACACTACATACAATTTCTGAGTGCTGATAAACAGCAACATCATTCTCTCCAAGAAGTAGTCCCACTGCTTGCTAGAATTTGGTGTGGGAAGTGAGGTCTTATTCTGAGGTACAAGTGTTAACTCAGCTGAGTCCCTAGGAGTGAGTCTGACAACCTCACAAGCCACGAATGCATCCAATTGGGGACTTTTTGCCAAATTATACCTGAGTCACTCCAGGAGGTATTGGAGGGGCCCAGGTTTATTTAGAGACTAAACAACCTTAATTAGGGCATATTTGAAACTGTTTACTTGAGCCAATTTAGAGAAGCATTCTTTTGTTTGCTTGAGTCAAAGCAATATCCTTTGTTCCAGGCATCAATCCATTTCAATAAACTCTGCCTGTATGAAAAGGCAGAGGGGAGCAGTCCCGACGCAGGACATGAATGGATTAGCAAAGTCTCCGAGGCCCTGATTCCCAGTGTGTACAAGGGTATGGAGTTTTCCTAAAAAAAATAAAAAATCAGGTTCTGTTTGAGTGTAGCAGCTAAAGTAACTATCATAAGAGACTGAATTCCAAAACACTCCAGTATAGTTTAAATATTTTTTCAACTAGGCCCTGAAGCATTTGGAAGAAGTCACAAAGAGTGAAATCACAAAGGACTATTTCATGCTGTCTGTCTGGTTCTGAGTTTTAACTTCTCCCCAGTTGTGTCTGTAAAAACATGGACGCAGACAAGTCACCTTAATGTTGAGTCTCCTTTAACTGTTGAGCTGAGAAGTTGAGCAGCTGTACAGAACATTGGCATAGTTATGTGTGGGTGTGTGGGTTTGGTCTCAAGGACGCGCCACACACAACTTCCCACGATCAATTAGTCTCTGAGCAGCAGCCATTAGATTCCCCTTTCTTCACTCAATGCCCTCTGCCTTCCTCACTCCCACATGTGCATGCTAACTGTGATTTGTTCACACAAATTATTAACAAGTTTCCCTTTGCCTGTAACAGTTCATATAAAAATCTGAGAGTTATTTAGACATTTGACTGTAATGTAATTTTGCATATCTTGCATAGAAAGAAGTTGGGATGTAACGTAAATATATATATATATATATATGATTTTAATTATAAAAAAAATATTAAATTATATGTGTACAGCATTAATTATTTCTTTTTTACTTGAGATACTTCTGCTTTCCTTCTGTGGTAATCTAAAAGTTGCCATGAATTTTTTTTGCCAATGAGTGATTATGTACAACAGCAGTGTTTCCCACACAATAATTTACTTGTGGCGGTCCACCACAATATCAACATTGGTCGCCACATATTGATTTTCGATATTTGGAGCCGTGCATCCCATTCTCACGCACTCAAGACAGCACCCTTAAGTGAACAGCATGATGTTATATACTCTGATACAGTGGATGGTGGAGTTGTTTTTAGTCCAAACCAATGAAAAAGAGGAGGGAGGACTATCTAAAAGCAGTTGGCTTGACCGTAACTTCCTCTGCAAAGAAGACGGCTGGCCTCATCTTCGAGATCAAACCCCCTCAAAGAGCGGCAGGCCTTGAAGGCAGTTTTTTGTCGAGGCCAAGTTATGTGATTACATCGTCATGTGATGCACTGGGGACTTTTTCCAAAAAACTAACTTTGTGAAAGATGCGCCTGTAAAATGGTAATAAAGGCCTCACAACCCCGCAAAATGATTCGTACTGTCAGAATTGAGCAATTCAGTACGATACAATTTCGAGAGTCTATAGAAGAGCCACACAATTACACTTTATCCCCATCCAAGTTAGCTCGCTAAACCAGAAGTTAGCCAACTTGGTCGGTGGAAGTCTCAAGTGTGCATGCTCTACGGCACCCTAGCTGGACAGCCACCACCACAATTAAAGTCTGATTCTGTGGGGAACACTAAAGATCAAAACAATACAGCAGTCAGTAGCAATCCCTTACTCTCTCTGGGTATACAGTTGGACTACCAGGGCACCCAGGGGAGTGTGACATGGGAGGACAGCTGAGAACAGGCACTTGGCCGTGGGTCCCACCGACCTCCCTCCCGTTTATTGTCAAGCGGACAACATTTGCAAAAATCTTTTTCAGCATAACTGACACATTATTATTTCTTATTTCTGTATGTTAAGTGCTTTTCTGTATGTGGAGCTGATGCAGGAGATTGTGAGCGGTAGTTTCCCCACTTGAGCTTGTTAGGTGAAGCAGATACGCCAGGGGGTGGAGAAGAGGCAGCGTCAACCTGCTTGCTCCAGTTAGCGAGTCTAGAGTCACTCTTGCAGCAAAAAGCGGCTCCGGAGAATGAGCGAAGAGGTCAATGTGTCTGTGTGAGGTCACTATAGCTCAAACAAAGCCAAAATCAGACATTACCGGTGCTTGTGTGAGGTAACAGAGTCAATCATAGAGAACTCAACCAATGAAGCCAACCAACCAGTGGCAGGAGAAGAGCCTGTCTTCCTGAGCAATATGATAACCCCCTCTGCAGTTCAAACAGAACAATGCAATGACAAGGTGGAAAACAGAATGCACTCAAACTGATTTCCCTTGTTAGATCCATGAACTTTATGAGCAAAAAAGCCACATGACAGTCGCATGACAGTAGGGCGACATTTTTATAATTGCAAAATTCATTGTTACATCCTTAGAAAGAAGCATTAAAGGGGAGCTCAACTAATCTGAAGTCTCATAAAAGTACGCAAGTGATATCGCTAGAATCACAAGTCACAAGATACCCAGACTGTGGGTGCATTGTGATCTATAAATAAAGGCATCCACAATCAACCCTTCAGGCATATTGTAAAGCCTGTATTTAACATCCTCTTGCTTCTTATTTCATGTAACCTCATTCTACATGTATAACTGAATGGGACTCTTTGGACTTGGCCTTGTAACAAATGCGAGACATTTTGAACAGCCTGGTATAATCGTTCACACTCCACAGGCTGAAACAGGTTCAGATACCATTGGGCTAGCATTACTCTCATTAAATTCATGCCTCTTACTAGGCTGGTCTGCTTTGCAACTGAAAAGGTAGGATAAGATACAATAGCCAAATAAGTAATGTAACGGAAAAGCAATGGAATAACTACGGTAACCAATCATTAATGAAAGGTGGAGTGAATGGTGCATGAGACATGGCGAAAACGGTCATTGCTGATGTTAGACCGATTAAACGAACGTATGACTTTAACCCAGGAGGTTACTGTTTGTGTCCAGTGTGAAACCAAAAGTCAACAGTGAGTTATTTAAACTCAGTTGAGTGCTGCACATGCAGTTTTTTACCTTCCAATCAAATCATTAATTCCCCAGCCATGTTACTTTCCAAGCTGAAGAATAACATTGATGACCTCATGATATGGTAGCCTAATGATCATTAAATAGGCTCTGTGTCGGAATCACACTATCTTACACGCGTCAAATACTGTATGCCCATGATACAGTGAGAACATCTGTTTTCACACTGCTTCAGCTTCCATCATGACTGCTCCTCCTTGTGGATAAATAAACCATTGCAACTGTTTTCCACACACGCCGTGAGCATGGGCCTATCATGCACCGGTTAGGGCCCCATCACAGAGGAAAGGGAAGTTTTTAAGAGTTTGACTCTACTGCCACATTAGGTCCCATCACTGAGAGAGCACTTAACTTTGTCAACATCATTTCATCGTCATTACAACCTCTCCTGTCTCCTGCTCTTCAGGTCATGCCTTTAAACTTTTTTTTGCGTATAACAGCCATGCATCACTGATTTGCACGTAATTAGGTCTTTAACTTCAGTGACAAGTAGGTTGAGTGTGCAATGCTAACAAGATGCTAAATCGCGCATGACTCATCCGATTCTGATACCAAGGTTTCCTGCTCGAGCGGAAAGCCCATACAACACCACGAGCACAGTCACAAGGCGCACAACTCATCGACACACGGTCCAGTCAACATATCGATTGTTCCCATTTCACCTGGCCTCAAAATTAATTCATGGAGGATCGCACAGGCTGTAGGGTGTCTCTTGGGAGGCCAGGATGACGGTCAAAAAGTAAATGACTTGGGCTGACAGTCAACTGAAAATGAACATTTTGGATAGATTTCAGGTGGAAAAAACATTCCCAAATGCAATAACCTGTTTTACTTTGTGTCTCAGACCAGGGCTACAAGTTAAAGCCCCAAAGAGGAAGGAAAGTAATATAAATATTTGTTCCCTTCGCTCCATGGATTAGCCTATGCACTGAGCAAAGCAGAGACTTCCTCTGCTCTTAGATATAACTTCACTTGTTTGCAATATTAGTATACAATTTTTGGGTTTCCAAACCACCTTTTAACACAACCTCCTAACATCATGAAAACAGTTTTACAAAATATAATATCTATCTTCAATAAAACTATATCACTATCACTGAAAATATTAATCATTGAATCAGTTAGAGAATTTACAGGAAACTACTCTACAACAGTAGTGATAATTGATAATCAATTGTTTTATGCCTGGCTCCAGCATCTCAAATGTGAGAAATTGGCGCTTTACTATGTTTTATCGCATTGCAAATTCAATAACTTTGGGTTTTGCACTGGTAGTCAGAATAATCATGGAATTTTGCAACACTGTCAGGAATGTTTTAGCACATTGATAAATAAGGTTAAAGGGCTAAACACACATAGAACTAAAGTTACATCCAGTAACTACTGTTTTCCTCGATAATGCCCACTTCGTTAACACAAACGTGAGAGGTAAACAAAGCAGCCCAGTTTCTTAACCATCATCTGCAAGAACCAGCACAAATAGCACAGCCTCCCAACTCTCACTGAAGACCAAGTCGACGGGAAATGTCCTTGTTACAACTGGAAAACGTTTATATGTGTGCATCAATCATTTTACTTAAAGCAACATAAAAAAACATAATAATACATGGATGGGTAGCAATGTAAATCGGCCCTGTTATGTGCCAAGAATCAGACCAGACATTTTATCGAATGTGGTGGCTGTATGTGTGCAGAAGCAAAGCCATCAAGGTCAAGCGGGGGTTTCAGGCAGCAGCCCAGCTGAGGTTATCTAATTCCCCTGTTGTTGTCTAAGCTGGCAGGTTAGCCCCTACTGGTCCTGCAAATGCTCCGTTTTTATCGGCCATTGCCAGCCAAAGCCCTTATCTCTCTATCACATATCTACTCTTTATCTATCTCCCAGCTGTTTTTCTGTCCAACTTCCATACCATCTCATTGTCCCAATGGGGATGCTTTCACATTTAGCAAATCCATCAGTCATCTCTCTTCTTCTTTTCTACCTTACTTCCTTCACAACATCAGCAACACTTGCACCTACGCCCCCCTGATTCTTAATGTCACTTCATTTTTGACTTGTGCTCTCTCTGACAGAAAAGGCCTGATTCTTTTCCTGGTGTTATAATTACCCCTTATTTGTAGCTGTCATCTCAATGAGCCATGATTATCTCAGCGAACTAATCATCTGTCCAGATATGATGATCAGACTCTCACCAACTCAAAACTTGTCAGTCAGCTGCCCAGCACATAACCTGAACAGTTTCCCAATGACATAATGGGATGAGGTGTGTTTTAGCAGGGACAAATAAATGATCTGGGCTATTGATGCATTATGCATCGTGTTTTGCTGCGTCTCCTACCTGATGCACCTCTCAGGATAAAAATCATAGTGACAGACTTCAGCTTTGACAGGTCCATCTTATTTTGATTCTTGAGAAAGCGCCAACTCCGCTGAGTATTAGAAATCTATTGAGGAGAACCTCAGAGAGAGAACAGTCAACCAACTTCCCTCATGTCCCATCCCTCCTCCTCTTCTTCATCCAGCAGGTTTGAGATCACTCTGTCACTAATCTCTCTGTTGTCTGAAGGTTATTCTCACTTCATTGATGTTAGATGGTCATGCTATTCAAAAAAACAAGTCCCAGGAGACAAGGCGGCAGGAAAGATGCAGTCACCACTTATTACCATAAGTCCTTCAGTCAACGTCCCTCATCACTTCCTCATGGGACACTGTCAATGGCCCAGGGTGCTTCACTGTTGCTCATTGACTGGGTAAGAGGCTGGGGCGTATGGGGAGAGATGGCAGAGTCGGGATGGATGACATGGAGGAGCAGGAAGCGGGAGGAAAAGTGAAAAATTATAGGTGAGGAGAGAGGAGGAGGACTGACATTTTGAATTGCCTGTTGATTAAAAGTGACAGAGGAGTTGGATTAGAGGGCAGGTGATGATGGACAATGGGTGAGATAAAGGGAAAGTGGAAACTGTGGTGGCGGAAAAAGGGAAGGAAGGGACAAGGTGAACAAAGACAGCAGGGGATGGTTTGCCGTCAGATATGATAGAGTGGAAGTAATGCTGTCAGGAAGAGATAACAGTCTCGGGAGATGTTTTCCATATTTAACAGATTCACTAATCCTCCGCTCATTGAGAAGCAATGCCGTTTACAGATGCCACATTCAATTGAATTGCTGCAATCAGCAGATCAACTAAATCTGCAGACATCCTATGCATAAAAATAAACTTTTACACATAAATACGCGTCACTGAAAAATAACAGCTTGCATTTTCGGATAGTGTCTTGACAGTGCCTAGTTTCTACTGTCACACAAACCTCTGTTGCCAGAGTACAAAATGATTAACAAAAAGAGGCACATCTTGCAATCAGTGAGGTAAGATTATAATGAGAAGTAACAGTGCCTACATGTACTGTGCCTGTCAAATAAATAAATACACATATTGAATAAACTTACTGGTTGGCTAGTGACTGAGCCAAGATGCTGAATGCCTGTGCCACTACCTGCTGGTTAGCAGGATAGCTAGCTCAGTTGCTAACCAGATTGCTAACTACCAGTTAGACTACCAGCTAACCTTTTAGAGCTTTCTAACTGGCAGATGCAAACATGTTCTCAACTGGCAAGCGTGTCACCAGTTAGCTCATTGGGTAACGTAGTTTGCCAACTATACCTGCAAGAAGTCACTATAGACCCTGTCACACATACACTGCAACCCCAAAATTGTGTATTTTACCTGGAGAAGCTAATGTCCAATGAATAATGTTCCATTGAGTCCACGAGTGAACAGAGCAGGTCAGAGTTCAAACATTTCACAGTGGGTGTGTTCATGAGGTTGTACGGAGTGTAGTTGTACTTCCTATTTTTTCTGCTTGCCGAGTTGATATTGCAGAAACGTTGAAAAACAAGTCATATTAATTACTGTTGCCATGCATTTCCAGTAAGCACATGTTTGACATGGTATTGTGTGCTACAAGTGTGAAAAGGCAACTCAACAATGTCCGATCCATCCATGGACATATTAAAATGTATTATCTTGCGCCACCTCTTTCACAATGCCACTTTTCTACTGTGACAGGCCTGAATTTTTTTAACTGAATATTCAATGAGTATTATATTTACTTAATTTTCATATAGGAAATACCTTCCTCCATATTGTAATTTGATCATTCCATATCTCCTTTATTCTCGTTCTCTCTAGTTTTTTTTTTCTCCTTTTTGATAGTGCTGGACTGTAGAGTCTTGAAACAAATTTATGATCTTGACCTGCAGTATATCAATAACACTGGCTTGACTAACACAAAACATTTCCAACTTGGCCCTCATGTAAGAATCCACAACTTTCTTTGAGGTTCCATAACTAAACCAGATTGCTTCTATTACCTTTAACGTTATTTTTGAGTTTAGAAACACTGTAAAGGTGTGAGTTTTCGAAAAGTTACAGGAAGAAAAAGGAAACGGTAGAGCAGATATATCTATATATATATATATATATATATATATATATATATATATATATATATATATATATATCTATATATCTATATATCTATATATATATATATATATATATATATATATATATATATATATATATATATAGGGCAAGATGTTGTTTTGTCAAACCCTCCAGGTACTATGAGTAATAAAGCCTAATCCCCTGCACCTTCACTGTACACCAGTCTGTGCTGCTGATTAACCACTTACAGAGGATTACGCCCACTTCGCTACACATTTCAAAAAGACTGCCAGATTCCCTAATGCAGCCAAGTACAGTAATCATAATGGTAAGCGTAGCTGCTATAATGAAATCCTTTATCTAGCTTTCATCACTTACTTTAAGTGTGGATTAATTGGCTTATATACACAAAGCCAGGGGCTACCAGGTGTTCGCTGATAGTCTGGATTTACACTATCCTGCCTGACAGCAGATCACAGCCTTTTAAGCTGAAGCAGGAAAAAGGACTAAATTGACACTATAGCTCCATTCATACTGCCTTTTCATGGTGCTTGATTCTGCCACACTGTCCGTATAAAAGTTACAGCGGTCAAACGGGGGACAGTTCTGTTCCACCTCTAATGCCCCAGAGGGGGCCACCCTGTCTGTCCAACTGTTCCGTCGCTACTGTGGAATCTCTGAAAAGGCTTACATTATGCAAATTTAGTCTTCACTAGTTGGTAGTTACCTGTCCGTGGTTCCACTGTCCGGTTGCCGTTTTGGTCCATGAAGATAAATCTTCCCCCAGTGAAGTCAGAGCCGTAGTCAGACAGGTACAGAAGTGAGGTGTAGTCAAAAGAGCCATAAGTCACCTGACAAAGTGTGAGAGAGGGAGAGAGGTAGAGAGCACCTACATTAAAACATGACTGTTCACAATACACTGACATTGATACCAAGTCCACAGACATGCTTGTGGCTCTGTGGGGTTATACTTAAAGCACAGCGGTGCTTGGGAGCTCACTTCCTCGCATCCAGGACATTGAAAAAAAAAACAACGCTGCCTGACCAGGGCTCATAACATCAGGAGAGACACCTCCAACCTCCATCATGGACTGTTCTCGCTGCTGGACTCTGGGAAGAGGCTTCGCAGCCTTCAGAGCAGAACAGCCAGGTTCCATAACAGCTTCTTTCCACAAGCCATAAGACTGTTCAATACAAAATAACAATCCCTCCATCCTCCCTCACATACCAACATACTCTCACATACACCCTGTAATCACCTTACAGTGCAGCTGATTGAAAGGCTGAAATACTTGAATGACAAATAAAGAAAGTCTAAGTCTAAGTGTCAACACGGAACTTTCATTTTTGGTGAGGCTGGCGGCCCCTCTGGACAAAAACAGTATCAGGATCACAACCTCTTATAAAGACCTTGATCTCAATTTGGCAAGAGCTGGCCTTGCCATCGCCTGGCAATACAGAAATATTCAGTGCATTACCACCACTCCCCAGAGCAGCGTAACTGAACTATGGAGGAAGAGGGGCCTTGGTAAAAGAGGTGACCAAGAACCTGATGGTAACTCTGGCTGAGCTCCAGAAATCCTGTGTGGAGATGGGAAAAACTTCCAGAAGAACAACCATCACTGCAACACTCCACCAATCTGGGCTTTATGGCAGAGTGGCAAAACTGAAGCCTCTCCTCAGTGAAAGTTTAGCACCTAAAGGACACTCGGTCTGTTAGGAACAAGATTCTCTGGTCTGCTGAAACCAAGATTGAAATGTTTGGCCTTAATTCTAAGCTTCATGTCTGGAGGAAACCAGGCACCGCTCATCACCTGCCCAGTACCATCCCAAAGGTGACACATGCGCATGACGCATCGGCAAATCCGATCCAGTATCAGTATCAGTTCCAATACCAATGTAATTCACGGATCAGACATGTCCGATCCAACCTGCGGAGATTTCTGATCCATGAGCCATGTCTGTGCTTTAACATTGTCTGCTGAAATGACTCCACAAGTGATTCATGTTGGCTAGTCTGCTAGCTGGCTGCAAACTGTGGAATTGATTTCCTGAACAGAGGCGTGGCTCAATGAGACACAGAGTTATGACACACACCCCTGTTCAGGAAAATCCATTCCACAGTTTGCAGCCAGCTAGCTGGCTAGCATTGAGCAGCACTGTGGCTAGCCAACATGTCCACTGAGTGGAAATATTGTACACTGGAAACACTGCAAAGCAAGACAGCAAAATGCAATGTTTGCAAAGCCGTTATTCAGAGAGGCAGAAGCTCCCTCGTGACGTACAACACCAGTAACGCAATTAAAAATTTTAAAAAGCATCACTTGAAAGAGCATGAGGAATTTTTCGCCGGGAGCCAACCGTTATCAGTGGTGGAAAATGTGGGATTTCGCAGCCTGATTGAACACTTGCAGCCACCGTATAGTTTACCATCCAGAAGATACTTATTAGAGACAGCGCTACCTGAACTCTACAACCGAGTGTCAACCAAGTTAGCTGAGAAGTAAAAGGAGTTCCAGCCTGGAGCTTAACTACAGATATTTGGACTTCAGATGTCTACCCAATGTTATATTTGCCCGGAGAGAGGAGTTTATTACAGCCTCATATAAAATCAACAATAATGATAGTAATAATATTAAAGCAAACAGAGCTCTGGTATCAAAATAGTATCGGTATCGGCAGATATCCAAATTCAGGTATCGGGTTTGGATCGGTAGTGGTGGCAGCATCGTGCTTAGGAGTGTTTTTCAGCTGCAGAGACTGGGCAACTGTTCAGGGTTGAAGGAAAGTTTAATGGCACAAAGTACAGAGAGAACCTTAATGAAATTCTGGTCAGGAGCACTATGGACCTCAGACTGGGCCAGAGGTTCACCTTCCAACAGAACAATAACCATGAGCAGGAGTGGCTTAGGGACAACTCTGCGAATGTCCTTGAGTGGCCTAGCCAGACCTGAATTGAACCCAAACAAACATCTCTGGCAAGACCTGAAAATGGTGTGTAAACTGCTCAAAAAAATTAAAGGAACCCCTAATTGTCACAGTATAACACCAAGCCAGATCAGGGATATCAATCTGTCCATCTGTCTGTTCACTTTTTGCACACTTTTCAATGTTGCAGCCTTACACTTAAACCATTTACAGTCATTTCTTTCCTCATCAATCTACACTCAATATACCATTATGACAAAGCAATAAAATAGTGGAAAGTCGAAACATGTTATGTGTAACTCCTGAATTGATAGAAATGCTTTGATTTGAATTTGATGATTTTTACCAGAAGGTTCATAAAGATCACTGCAATTAAATGTAATATAACGGACATCCCTGTTGTTTTGTCAAAGGTTTTTAAACTGCTTTGTTATTACTACTGTTGAGGCATCTGGCACAAAACAGATCTGTTTTTTTACTTCTCTTGGGAAATGAGGAAATCGATAAAGGAGAGATGAAAAAATGCCATAAGTACACATTAACTTTGCTTATGATACTTCTTGGAAAATAGCCTTTTGGCTCTTACATCCATATTAATATTTGTTACCTCATCGTCTCCCACTGCCCCTCAACAGCTGGAAATATGTGATCTAAAAGGACACAATTCTTTACCCCATCTGTCTCTCCTGCCATTTTGGAACTTATTAGCTAACCCAACCCTCATTTAAATGTAAATGGCCCCTGACGTCTTTGGTGGTGAATTTTCTCCCCATCGATCATACTGCTGATAGGGTGTCATAGCAGCAGTTGTAAAAGGGCAGCACAGAAAGTGTTTTATCTCATTCATGGCAGGGATAAACGGCCTTCATAATTAAACTAAATTATATGTGCAGACATTACTGTCAAATGTTGTATTTTCATTCGTGACCTTGGCCTGTCTTGCAGTTCAAGGAAATTAGTGCGCCACGCTGTTAATGCAGTTATCATCCCTGTAAAATTGCCTCCAGACTGGGTTGACTTGGAAATTGGAACAACAGCACTTGAATCATGTTTGAAAACACACTGAACAGTAGATACACCAAAATTACACGAAGTAAAAACTTACATTTCTGGCTCATACATACAGCCATTAATAAGACCCAATCTCGTATCGAAATATCCAGATAATGATATATATATGTCAAGTTTAATTATAGTTAAAATACAGTTACATAAAACATTTAAATCAGCTATCCTGATTTTTATTAGGATCTGCATCAAAGTGTACTCATAGACACCAGCCATCTTAATAAGCCCTGATGTTTCTCATTAAGATCCATGTATTATTCCATGAGAAATAATGTTGAAAATGCCCTATTTCGCCATATTAGAGAAACTGAGAAAACAATTCTGGAGCTAATGCATTCTGGACCTATCGTGTAATCCTGCGGACAATCCAAAAAACGGACATGGGCGAAAACATAACCTCCTCGGCCCAGGTAGGTACATACTCAAATCTCCTATAATGTCAGATCTTTTACATCCAAACTTTTACTATGAATGTAACAAATTCCTTAATATTATGTATAGAACATGAAAAGGTAAATAGAAAACGGCAGCAAGTAAGCCACGCTTGTGTGTTGGGTGTTGTTAATGAGGCAGCCTACCGGAAACCAGTGTGATACCAAATGGCACCGGCCTCTGCCCAGTGCACTAACAAGCTTTTACTCAACAATCTCATTAGCACATTCAGTGCAGGTGTCCTGCTTTTTCTCGAATGTCATTAAAGGGGTTGAAATCGCTAAAAGATGCTTCCTGTCTCTCAGTCACTGCTGAGCAAGCACACCTTGCCACAATATCGCTGTAAAGAGCATAATTTTGCACAACGAATTTAATGATAGAGAACGATACAAAATCACAGCAGATGTTTTTCCATCTTCAAATGATATGCAGGATATTATCATACCACATACACCTTCTCCAATTACTAGCAAATATTAGCAAAAATCTTTTTATGCTTTCAACCAACTTTATAAGGTTGCAATAATCAATATATTTTGGCATCTTCTAGCGTATTGTTTTCATTTCTCAAACTCTTCCTCATCAACTGAATGCTACCTGCCCATCACCAAACAGCAGCTAGACACAGCTGGCAGCGGAAAAAAAATATAGTGGAGCATTTAGCAGCCATAGAGACATATTTTTCATAGTTGGAATTGATGAAAACAAAATCAGAGCTCATCCAACTGTGCCAGGGACAAGTAAGTGTACTGTGCTTGAGCACGGTACGGAGCGCTCACGCTAGTCAAACAAACTGGACTTTAGGGGGTCAAATGTGCTTGGCCACGGTTCAGATCACCTAGTGGGACTGTACCATTAGTCATGTTTTCTGTGTTGTTCTCCATCCATTGTGCTGCTGCCACGCTACGACATGATAACATATGTGCAAGAGGTAACGGTGCTCAGGCGCTGGAGCAATGCGAGTGCAGGACAGCAGGGGAGAGGGGAGGAAGGACAATCGTGCTTTGGCAAAGTACAGTGCAACTGGGCCAATTGTGAGTGCGCCCTAAGAAGCTGCCTCAAATTCTTTTAATTAATTTCTTAAGAATAACTAGAATCTTGGCACAGCAAGATTGAAAACACTTGCAGCAGCTCCTGATGGTTGAAGTGATTGGAAGACAATCAAAGGGGGTTTGGTCAGCACAGATAAACTGACTAAACATCCTTGTTTTTTAAAGATAAAAGACAAAAAAATAAAATAACTTTCATTTAGAAAATTATCAAATGTCTCCACCTACTTTCTGCAGCTTATTTGGATTTCAGGTCTGGTTGGACACAGACTCACAGCCCTGTATTTTGATGTCAGATAGGCATTCACCCGATAGAGAGCACTAGTGCTGTATCAAAGACAGTCTCCCCGCTGATCTGCTTTTCCTCTTACCATCTGGACTCCAGACAGTTCAAAACTGGCATTACATCTACTAAATAGCCTCTAGTATTAACTGCCTCATCTACAGTTATCCATTTGGTGCTAAGTCTCCTGATACATCTTTTGAAGGGTAGATAAACGTGTTTCAATCAGGTCAAACCAATCTTCCTTAAGTTTCTTCATCTCTAGTATCAGATCTTTGCTTAGTAGCTTAGTTCCCTGGTTGGCAATGCTTTCAGGTACAGCCAGTCCATTCAAGAGATCAAGATGATTCAAATCAGGCCATTTAATGTGAGCAAATAACGTCTCAGCCATGTCATTAGAAATGCAACAAACTTATGCCCTTATTTCTAAAACTTAAACCCTGGATCACATCAAGCTGATACATTGTCTGTTTGATGAAGTCAAAATCCTCCCCCTGCACGACCAAATGTACCACTCATCCAAAAATATCTATGGTAGCAGGTGTCACAGCTCTGTTTATGTGTGTTACCTTATCTATGTGTGGGTGCCAGTACTCGTCGTGTTGGGTCTTGGGTCCTGTGCTGTTGATTCTGGAGAAGAAGGTGGGCTTGGTGAGGTACATTAGAGTCGGGTCCAAACCAAACGTCTCAGCAATAACTGCCTGGATTCGCCCACGCACATCTCTGATGGTGAAAAGCAGAGACAATATTTCAGATTGAAATATCTAACTTAATTACTTGAGGAAGTATGACCTACGTACACAATACAGTGATTAACTTTGGGCAACTCTCGTCGAGAACAAATGTCAACTGCAGTTCAGCATCTGAGGTTATGTGGAGAGCAAATACTTTGACATTATCCAATATCTTTATATCCAAGTGCTCGTAATGTCTCTCACTTTACTGATCATTGATTAGCTTTTGATCATTCAATACCTTTTTAAATAAAAGAGAACACTATAGAGGCATTATAACTAATTTTGCCATTGTTGTGGACAATATACCATCATTTGAGGGTGTGTATCTACAAAATGTCGGATATCACATTTTGCAGCAAAACTCTAAAAATATGCCATTAATGCATGGCTGATTTTCAATTAAGTTTCCTTAGTCACCTGTAAAGCTCGAAATCCTCTTGCGTAAACACATCACCGATCTGATCCCCAAAGTACCTGTAGCCACATCAAGCCACACAATCACAGACAAAAAGTCCCAGACACAGACAAAGCCAATCAGTGACACATGAACAGACACAGCAGAGAGAGAAAGAGCAGAGGAGATGAGATCTGTTAGCATAAATTAAAGTTTCTCGCACGGCACAGTGCACCATTACACAGACGGGTGTGCAACCCAGCTGTGCAAAGAACAGCAGATAGTTAAACGTCTGGCTGCTCCACATGAGGAAGTCCCCAGCGGAGGGTGAAGGGTGGGAGCTCTATCGTCATCACTTCGTGATTAAAATCAGCCACCTAGTCCCTAAGGATATGATGTCAGCCACCTGCCCGGTGGGACAAGAGAGAGTTGGGAGGAAACTGAGGGTGAAATGAATGAAGGGAGGAGGTATAGCAGAGCGAGAGATGGGGCAGATGATCCAAATAAAAATGGGTTCGCTGGCAGTGATGAATGAGGGCCGTATGGGTCACTGGATCTGTAGAAGACAGCTCACACGGACAAGCATCCGAAAGATTGATGACCATATCTTTATTTTGGTGGATACATTTCTGTAAATTTTACATATCATGCTGGATATCATTTGCACGGGTCCCAAAAATTGACACAGAGAAGAACAAATACAGACAAAGTGAACTTTCCAACCTGTAGATGTTGACAAACTGCTTTCCCATCGACAGTGCTCCAGAGTGCAGGTCCAGTATGGAAGCCTGCAGGTCCCAGGAAAAAATTACAAATCAGTCGTACAAACAAAAATTGGTTGTTGACAAACTGTGCATGGCATAGTTTTTGTATATTTAGCTTTGTTCCCTCTGTAGCCTTTTGTGGTGTTCTCACTCTGCCCTTTACTTGTTATTGCTTGTCATCTCCTTTGGGACATGCCTGTTTTTCTCGAGCCAGAAAATAAGTGTTTTTTTTTTTTCAGAAGTCCTCCTTTTGCTTCCCCTCCCTTCACTAAAGGGCTTTAACACTCCATAAACAGTTCCTTTATTGGCTGTGCACCAGGCCTGCTGAGGACAGAGAGCAGGGGGTAGGGCATGCCAGGGACATCACAACATCTCAGGACAAGAAGATGAATCCATGTTGTATCTGCCAGAGCGGCTCATCAAGCTGGAGCTCTGCTTATTGTGCCAGGCTGCCTCCTAGTGTCAAGGGAGCTGCATTACAACAGGGTGTCTGAGTGAAGTCACTGGAGGACACTGGATGACGGTTAACGGCGGACGAAAGTGCGAGTTCTGCATGGATACTTTAAGCCGTACACAGTTAGAAATATCTGCTCGGTTCAGCACAACAAGCTGATTGGCATGCGGGTCAGTCACCCTAAGGCAAGCGCAAATGAAACGTCGGAGCTAGACTCCACCAGCATCTTTTAAATCATTTACGTGGGATCACTTGGGCTTCCCGGTCAGCTGAAACTTCTGAACCATACTGAGCTGTGCATGAGCCAAAACAAGCTGTGTATAACCTGCGTATGGTTATACTCCTGAATTAGTAAATTAACTAAAAATTCTGTATACACGATACGAATTTAATATGTTTGACTCTGCTGTTAAAGGATAAGGCTTGTGGCATTCTATCTTCTTGTTACTGTCAACAAATCCCATTCAAAGACCACATTAGTTCTGATCCGAACTAACACTAAAGCACACCACATTACACATTAACCAAAAACAGCAGTACATCACCAACATCATGTTCTGTGAGGTAAGATTCTTTGGTTCGTCAAAGGAGACTAGCAGCTTTGATGGATATAAGGACTTATGATCCCTGTAGGAAAGGGTTGTATTTTCAGGTGAAGCACTGAAAATAAGGTTATTATAGCATACTCTGAAACTGGCACTATTTTTTTAGGGAGAGATTTTTTTAGATGGATGAAATACATTTTGCTGCTGACCCTGTCCACATCAGTAAATTGCTTACCAACCGATCTAGTACTCCTCCCTGCTTCTCCAAACTACTGAAGTAGATGATACAACCCCTCTTTTTTGTTGGTGCCAGACCAACCATAGCTCGCAGTCTTTCACAGGATGTCGGATGTGACTGGGAATAAGATGCTATGGACTGAATTCCAGAATATAATCAGGGTGTTAAAAGCCTGTGCAAGATATGTTGGTTTGTGTAAAAATAAAAATAATAATAAAAATTCCCCCCTAAAAACAACAAACACTATGACCTGTACTCTGTTCCACATTGCAGCACCAACATCATTGGTGCAGGAATAGAACCCTCTGTTCCGATTGGACACTGTTCATCATGGAAAGCATGTTAATTCTAACATGTTAGTCGTTCTGTCGAAGCATCATTGGGCAACCCATGTGCACATCAGTTCAGCTGGCATTTTAGTTGCCGACGCCAGATGTTTGTCTGTCAGGACGGGCTATTACTGAGCTGATATCACCTGATCTAAACACAGCAAAAGATGCGGTGAACCCCTATTTGCTGGACACTAACCACCAAGCCTAGAAAAAGGTTTACATCTTACGTTTCAGGCAGAGTGCCAGAGACAGGGAATGTAGGACACATTGAGACTCAAGCGGATGTGGGGTTTTTTTGGCAAAAATTAAAGAAAAATACCAGAATTTTAAATTAGTTATACATGGAAATCTGCCCCATTTAATTATTTAAAGCAAAGTTACGTCACCTTCTGATCTTCCTTCAGCAAAGAATGTTCAAATATAAATGATCCTTTTTATTCTGGTTTGTTATCTTGACTTCATTTCCCAACAACAAAGCTATTCAGTGTATTGATTTTTCAAAGGACAACCATCAATTCTTGGATGTTGGGATGTTCTTGAATGTACCACAGAAAAGACTACAATACACTAACGAAGGATTAACTGTGTTTCGCTTTTGCTTTGGAGAGTGGTCAGAAAAAACTTTTAATGGGTACAGAACCACATTTTGGCTCCTAAAAAAGAGCAATAGACTCGTAATAGACAAACACTTGAAACAAGGTAGACAATGATGGCTTCTTAAAAACGTAAACACCGTTGAGCCAAGCAGACATTAACGGGGTACGTATTCATCTCTGCCTTCCTGTTAATTTATTCCAACAATTTAATTTGAAGTTATACTCACTCCTCCCTCTGACCCAGCCAACGCCAGCCCTCTCTCAGCCAGCCTGTGTGTCAGAGACAGGTAGCATTTAAAAACAATTCAGCTGCGCCACAGAGACAGAAGACAGCGAACGGGGAAAACAAGTGATGAAGAAAAGGAGAGTGAGATGCAACACACGGCACTTCGCATAACAGCGTTTACCTCCTGAGAGCCTGAGCTTCCTCCCTCGTCACCACGCTGTCCGTGACTGCACGGCCACACTTCTGAGGGGTGCATCCTGGGAGAGAGACATGTGAGAGAAGATTCAGATAATAGTAGGGTATCTTGGTTCATGCAAACTACTCTGAAGTGAGAGCAGAGAGAGAAAGTGCAATGTAAGGAATGTATTAGAGTTCTGCTCATTAATGCAACAGAATTCTTGCAGTCTAAAAATGTTTTTTTTATATAGCTCTTGGTCTTTTCTTTAGACATTGGAGAGGAGTTTGAACTCAAAGAAGCCTGCATATTTATTATGAAAAAATTCCAATGTGTAGTCTTCTTTCCGTCAAGAAAAGTCTGAAAACTGTTTTCAGATTTCACAGGAGATCAGTCAGATAGCTACATCCATTCTGAATTGAAATAAATTGCGTTGGGCATTTTAGGGAATATAAAATTCTTTGATTTCAATACAATAAATGTTTGAGCAAAATGTTTCCTTTTTATCATTTCCTTTTACCATTTATATCCAGCACATTGGAATGAGCTGTGAATAACTGTCAGTTTGAAGTGGAATTCTGCCTCTGTCATCCATCAGTCACTAGACTGTGTTGTGGTCACGAGTTGAAACAGTCGATCAAAAGAAAATCAACTATGTTACAATTTTTTGGATAATTGATTTGTTGGTTGAGTCATTTTCCAAGCAAAAATGCTGTACATTTTCTGATTCTACATTCTCAGTATTTCCTGCTATTTGTCTTAACAATAGGTCACACAGCACAACTTTCAAAGCCGTGAACTCTCTGTCTATTGTTCACACTATGAAACTTGCCGTCTCTTGTCATGAATCTTATAGTTGTGGTTAGCACACTATATGACTGATCAGGGTGTCACACATAACAAAATAAAACATGTGAGACCTGATAATGGAAAGGCAGTCCATTTTGTTAATGTGTTGCTTTGCAGCAAAAACACAGGGAAGATAAAGATCCATCTTTGAACAGCTCGCATATATCGATTGTTGCTCACAGGAGCGAGGGTCGATTTGCCTCTGATCTGGGGATTTGCGTTGGCAAGTGGAAAATAAATTAGGGCTTAAATACTGTAGTGTGGCCATAGCTTTATGTGACAGTAAACAGAAGTGTCATTGCTTGCTTCAGACCAACGCAGTGAACTGCTCATCAGAAGCTCATCAGAATTTTTGACATGCAGCCGAAGGATCCAGGGATTTGAACCAGCGACCTTCCGATTACTATACGACCCGCTCTGCCTCTTATGTGTCAGGACAGCTGCTTTAAGCCAAACTATTTAACACAAATTAATCTGGATGGCACGCGTGATTTTTTGATGTG
This sequence comes from Diplodus puntazzo, assembly GCA_963678695.2. Classification (NCBI taxonomy): domain Eukaryota; kingdom Metazoa; phylum Chordata; class Actinopteri; order Spariformes; family Sparidae; genus Diplodus; species Diplodus puntazzo. Next base: position 6,678,301 of record OZ023176.1, on the reverse strand, counting down.
TAGAAGAACACAGAACATTACCATTAAATACCAACAAATCCTGTCGGTGAGTCAGGAGCTTTAAACAAAGGAGTTCATCAGCTGTTCCACGTGCGTAAATGCGCATGTTAATATAGAGATACCCATATCGTTTCTGCTGCTGGATGATCGATGCAGGTAATGTCATTAATATTTTCCTCATTAAGGACATTTAATTTCATTCGTTATTGATCAGGCTACTTTGTATGACTGACCCATGGACTGGATCAGGCGGGATCATTGAACACTTTATAGCTTAAACGACGAGAATCATGAAAAATAATCTGCATATTAATCGATAATAAAAGTAAGCGTTGCACTGCTAATCCTCAAAACAGAAGTCGTACCAGGTCTGACCTGTGATGTTTCCTTCCAACACATGCAAGTTTAAGCTGAATACCACTGAATGAACATGAAGACTAAATCAGCACAGGGTTAAACACACAAAGAGAAGCATAAACACACATCTTAAGTTTACACCTAATTTTTGACATAGTATCATCTCATATGCAGAAAATACAATCAAGCTATTAAACTATCTGACAGTGAGAGCAGATTAATTTTTTGTTAGACATTTTCTTAGGTCAAAAAAAATATATTTCCCCTTTGTAGTGTCAAAAAGTAATAATAATCAGACCTGTTGTCTCTATGATGCTATTTTCAACTTTTTTCATGCCAACTGATTAATTAATAAATATCCAGATGGCAAATAGGAATCAAATAGAGCCCTATTTTTTCCCTCTACACAGCACAATTCTTCATCTAATAAATGATAAAACTGACAATGAAGATTTATGTAAAAAAAAGTGTCTGAATGATAAAAAGCCATCATTTAAACAGCTTAATGTGCGACCAGTGTTGTGTAGGCCATGTCTTAAGAGGGCTTCTGAGTTGATGTTACCACAGTAACTTTACATGGAACATATCTACGTAGAGAGCCAAGTGTGCATGATATTTCATAGCTTTAAGTGTACAAAAATGACTTCGTATTGAATGCCAAACAATAAATGCAACCATTATTTCAGTTTATCCACTGATGAAATGTGCAAATAGTAATATTATGGACAAGTAAGCTTGTGCTATATTGCCATCTAGTGGATTTTACAAAGCCGGTTCCTTGATAAGAATAATGATAAAATGGTTTGAATGGTCCATTCAATGGTTTTCACAATGTTCACAGAAAGAATACGTTATTAGTGAATCATACTTTCAATTTTACTTTAGATTATAGTCTGATGATAACAGGAATTCAGAAAAATTCAATATGATTGTCTTTAAGAAAACAGTGTGTTTCAACTCTTAGATCATGTAAAACTACTGAAAGCCAGAGCAGAATCCAACACCAGGAACATGCCACTGGATTACATGGTATTTATCCAGTAGGCTTGGCTATATTCGGTCCTAATCATGTTTACCCAGCGAACAGGTATGAGCTGATATCCTGACACAGTATAGTGCAAAGAGCGGAGTCTCACCTGGATAACGTTTGTAGTTCTCATAGTCTTCAGAGCACTGGACGGTGTAGACTCTGGGCTGGACTGAAACGAGCTTGCTTTGGCTAACCAGTGTTTCTGTGATGTCACTGTCCAGAGAGGTCATGTACAGCCACAGAGCTGCCCCGCACACAACCAGAGCGACCACCAGCATGGCTGCAGGCCCTCGGTACCCCCTCCATGCAGATCCCTGCCGTAATGCATTACCTCTGCGTAAGACAGAAAAAAACAAGCATAACAAATTGGTGTGATTCTCATATCAAAAAACAACAAGTCCGTTTAAGAATTGTCCTGCTCTCATCAGACCCTGCATTACTTTATTGGTTGTAGATGGCATATGATATATCTGGTGTAGTAACTGGACCTTGGCATGATGCAAACTGTTGATTTTCTTTCCTATCTGCTATGTCATCATTGCTGGAGATCATATAAGGACAGCCAGGTGTGCCTGGCTTGCGTCCTGTCTGTCATGTTGCTGATTCCACCGTTCATACGCTCACTTTTGACCTGTTTCCAGGAACCTACGCAGTCTAGGCCAAAGTGTGCCATGCTTGAGCTGGCACAGAGTGCTCACACTAGTCAAACAAGCTGCATTATGGGGGTCAAAAGTGCTTGGGCACAGTACGGATTGCCTAGTGGGAGTGTGCCTCAAGAGAAATTTATATTAGGGCTGTTGACCGCTCAAAATGTTTAATCATAATAAATGAGACCCTGTATACGTATTTGAATCCTGAGCGCTACTGAGGGTGTGGCTTATCCCTGTTTACACGCACTGCAAAGAAGTAAATCTGGTTTGATGAGCTGAAAACGTACACTCAGGTCAACACTAAAGCACTGACAAAGTTCCACACACCAGTCAACAAGACAGGCTTTGACCCTTCTTGGCTGTCAGAGAGGAAATACTCCTCCTGGCTCTACATGACAGATATAGGTAAGATTTTTGTCATATTGTGTAGTTACATGTACAGTGAAATAAAAATAAAAACCTTACTTCAAAAGTTGTCTTTGTTTTGTTGTTGAAGTTGACTAGTGGAATATAATTCATTTAGTAGATTCTAAAAACAAACAAGGGGCTGCGCGCAAACACATTCATCTAAAGTCTCTGCAGATGTTAAAGTAGACAGACAGCTGTTCCAGCTGCAGCAGTCATCAGAAACAAACGTCGCTTTACGTGACACGTCAGAGGAAAGGACACTTATTTCTCTTCAAACATAAGGTGCCTTCTTCTTTGCATACCATTTCTTTTTACTTTTAGTACGTACAGCAGCTGCCCTTACAGAGTACAGACTGGTGCATGCAGTATGCATACAGGAACACACTACTTCATAGCAGCCTTACTTAATGTTTTCAGTGCTTCTATGTATTTAGAACCAAATCTGCTTTTTTTTTTTGCCTTTGTTGTTTATTTCCCTTTTTCTTTTTTCGTGTTTAGTATGCAGGAGGTGTGATTTTGATTTTGATATCTGCACAAGCAGTTCAGTGTGTCTAATGTGAGTTTGACATTGTTCATATGATAGAATGAAGTGAACGCTAAATGCCCTGCTACACAGTACCATTAAAGGTTTCTGTCGGGGGGGAGAAGAGAAACTTTAACACGCTGCCATCTGTCATTACAACTTATCTTATGCTGCGCGGATGACTGTGGGTCAGAATACCCAGAGAAGCATGATGGCTTGCATACAAAGACGCTTGCATACTGCAAATGCGATCGGATGTAGCAGAACATTCAGGATCCCTTTTGCATACTGCATTTCAGATACTACATCTTTATCTGGCATACTAAATAATATGGTAGAACTGGTACTGGGACGCAGGGATATTTCCTCGTCTCCTATCTCCTTCCATAGTTTCCTCTCCACGGATCCTCGGTGGGAGGATGCAAGTAAAACATGTAAGTGAGGGGGACTTGGACGCAATTAGGTGAAATGGGATGGACCCCCGGTGTGTAAGCACTGGGTATGTATCGTACACATAAACACAAGTTAAGCATTAGCGTGTCTCTGTCAAGTTCTCTACAGAAACATATAGTATCCGCTTGACAGTGCTATCGTGACTTTAGCTAGGTCGTCGGCAAGGGATCTAACGTGACTGGCTGCATGGTGTCAGTACCTGCCTGGCACTCCCTCCCCTTTCACCTTGTTCAGCTCCACACAGGCAGAACAGTAGCTTAATGTCATCAACTCACCTTTTAATTTTCTTCTCTATCTCAGTGGCATTCGCGCCCTGCGCAGTTCTCTGTCGCAGCAACGCCATTTCGTCTCAAACAGTCTACTACGTAGCATTTACAAAGCGCTGTCATCCACGGTGATTATTGCCTTGACTAACTATACCGTAAACCCATGCGTACACCCCGCCAATCGTCACCTGGAGCGATATCTACTTCCTGGTGCACGAGTATCGGCCACCCCATTGGCTCCCTGGAAGAGAAAGCAGAGTTTTCATTGGACCACATCCAAGTCAAAGTTTGGCTACAACGACCAGCTGCATAAACAGATAACGTGGGCTACTATATAGCTATGTGCTAACCTTGACTTTGATATTCTGCTGCAAACGTCACAAACGTTTAACTCGTATCATGTAGCGTGTATTCTTCTATCAATTGCTCTTCCTGCTGAGACTAAACTAATCAATTACCTACACTGCGCTTCTGTATGAAACGACCGGAAGCAGCTGAGAGGCGGTTCCATCCAGAGCAATCGATCGGCCTCACCACAACAACATCTCTCACGCAGCACCAGCTCTCGCTCTTTACAATCCTATTTCTGGTTCTCGCTCGGTCTCTGCTGTCATGGTGAGTCAAAAAAAATGGATCTAACGTACATTCACATACATGAACACACACCTATGACTACTGTTAACATGGAGCTTTATTTGTGCCTGCAGTCTGTACCAGACAGAATGTCGTGTCCACCCTGGCCTAAAGGAAAGAAACTGGTCCACTTGGATTTGAAAGGCGCACCCCCAAGAGTGGAATACCTCCATAAGGTAAGAGCACAGTAGCTTTCTCTGTGATCGGCTGCAGCACAATTCTGGCCCTGTTTAAATATAGGTATTCATTTTTGCTGTCCACTGATGTGTGTTTCCCTGCCCCCCAGCTGATCGATCTGTTCTCTAAACTGGGAGTAGATGGCCTGCTTGTGGAGTATGAGGACATGTTTCCATACGAGGGGGAGCTGAAGCTGGTGCAGGCCACTACACAGCATGTTTACAGGTGTAGTTTCGGACACAAACCGTGGACTTTATTATCATTATTAAATTCCGGATGTATGTCTGGTGTGGTTATTTTTCACCAGCCTTATGCTGGGAGACCCTGTTATAAAATTCGAATGCTTCCTGTTTAGCTCTGTCGTAAAGCTTGATGCGCAGTTTGGGTGTATCATAAAAAGCTTTGGTGCAGTAAGTTATGTCTGTATGCTACGTTTACAGCCGAGAGGAGTTACTGTCTGTGCAGGAGTTTGCCAAATCCAAGGGCATGGAGGTCATCCCACTTGTGCAGACATTTGGTCACATGGAGGTGAGGCAAATATCCTGCTCTCCTGTTTATAACTGTCAGCTAAAAATGCCCAGGTTTCAGATGGTGTTCAGTATCAGTGTTTGTTATGATTTAGTAACTTGATTTTTTTTTACCGTCCCTTTTCTGTCTCAGTTTGTGCTAAAACATCGACCCATGTGGAACCTCAGAGAGGTGCCATATTGTGTGGGTACCCTGAATCCCCACAAAGACGAAGGCGTGAGGCTGGTGATGGAGATGGTGAGGCAGGTGGTGAAGCTGCACCCAGGCTTGAACACACTGCACATTGGGGCAGATGAGGTAATTACTAGTCATCAGTTAACAGTTAATTAGTTATTGTAGAAGGTATCATCAGTTCTCTCATTTCTGTATCTTCATCTAATCAAGGTGTACGTCCTTGGTGAGGGGGAAGAATCCAAAAAGTGGTTGGCCTCACCTGGACGTACAGTGGAGCAGCTTTTCCTGAGTCATGTGACCAAGGTGGCCAAGGCCATCAAGAAGGCGTGGCCTCACCTGACCATTGTAATGTGGGATGATATGATGAGAGACATGAGCCAGGACGTACTGAAAGGTGTGGAAGAAATAGTGTTAGTTGTGCTCATTTTCAGGTTCATACTTTTATTTTGGGTGTGTAGTAGAACATGTTTACATGCTCCAATGTTCAAAAAATGAACAATCTTCTCTGATTGGTCAGCTCTCACAAGCCTGAGCAGGCACTGCCTACCGCAGTGTTAGTTAGTGGTGGAGAGTGGTGACTATATATAATTGTGACATCACAGCCTTACAGAAGTCCTGATGGCTTGTTTAAAGGCAAAGTTTTTGAATACAGGCTGTGTGCATTTCTCCATGGTTTTAGTTTGTTAATACGTTCACAGTAAGCACAGTATTATCAAACAAGACAGGAGTTATTAGTTTCTACAATATGGGCCCACAAACACAAGTCAGCAAAGTCAACTCCATATAAGCTTTTCTGAAATTGAGATCCCATGTAAATAAATGTGGTTTACCAAGAAAGAGCATTGTGCAAGTGCAGTGAATTACATGTATGCAGCATAAACAGTAATGCAGTTTGGCTAGATATATTAACTATTTATGGTACTTGTAGTTCACTTTTACTTTATCCTTAAATAACTAGATTTCAGGGTGAACAAACAAGCATTTATCTAACACCAGTAGATACTTGATTAAACTGTTTTCCTTATGAGTTTTTTTTTTTTCCCTCTGCTTATCCATGTGGCAGCTAGCGGCCTTGTGGGACTCATCCAGCCTATGTTGTGGGACTACACCCCTAATTTGGATGTGGATAAAACAGGTGGGCACTATATACTATGGGAATCAGTATTCAAACATTCTAAATGATCGAAAAGTCACTTAACACGTGTAGGGCTGTGTTTGTAACGATGTGCTTCGTATTCTCTAATTGTGTTGTCTAGTGTCTCTGCTGGAGAAGTACTGCAGCGCGGGTATGTCAGACCTGTGGGTGGCCAGCTCCTTTAAAGGCTCCACCAGTGTCTACACCTGTGTGCCCTGCACACAGAGACATGTGGATAATCATTTGCAGTGGCTGAAGGTGGCTGCTGCTTTATCCTCTGCTATAAATCTGCAGGGCATCGCCATCACAGGCTGGCAAAGGTCAGTATTAGAAGGATTCATCTTTTCTATTTTGTTGGTCCTAGTTTAGTTTAGTTTACTAGTTTGAATCCATGACAGTGTAAATGGTTGGTAGAAATCAATGTGTAATGCTCTCTGTTTAGCATGAAACATGGCAATCTGGGGTGGAAGCAAGTAGTGGCAGATTTTTTTTGTACATGTTTGTACTGAATGAAGCTGAAACAGGAAGATGATGATGATAAAGACCACGTGTACAGATGCAATTAACAAACAGCTTTTCAATTGGTCCATCAATTTTCTTACTCTTAGGTATGACCACCTGTCCGTGCTGTGTGAGCTCATGCCCGTGGCTCTTCCATCACTAGCGGCCTGTGTCGAGACACTCAACCATGGTCAGTTCAGTTCTGAGGCTCAAAGCAAAGTAAATGAGAAACTGGGTATTTCCACAGTGGAGGTAGAGGCCATGGGGAGGTGAGGCCCGACACTGTTCTATGACCTACACTACACTGTCACTGTATAGTATTTATGTACAGTATCTCCAAGTTAACCGGATTTTGTTTCATGTGTCCTTCAGTACTTCTTCAGGTGACTCGCTGTTCCCAGGAAGGAGGCTGGCTGAGTCAATTGTGGAGCTCAATTCACTGCTGAACTCAGATGACATACGATTGTTTGAAAACGACATGTGAGTATTGGGCTGTGATCAGAGATTCCAATATTGGAGAAAGTAATACATCCTGCCTTTTTTTAATTATAAAGCAGGTCTAGATGCAATATAAATAGTGTGAAAGTATCAAAACGCCCAGTACATGGAGAAATGCACACAGTCTGTTCAGAAACTGTGGCCTCAATTTAGCTGTTAGGATTTCTGTGAGATTGTGATGTCACAACATTACAGTCCCCATCCTCAGCCACGGCCCCAGGACGGGGGCAGAGGGAGCTGAACATGGTGGGCGGTGCCTGCTCAGTCAATTCTGACCAATCAGAGCAGACTGGGCTTTTTGGGAGGAGAGTCAGATGAGAAGATTGATACCACTCTCGTGTCTAAAAGATGAAGCCAGCAGCTAGATAGCTTAGCTTAGCTTATCTTAGCATAAATACTGAAAACTGGTGTAAAGTGGTGCTCTCATTATACAACACAAAGTAACGACGTACAGGGCTTTAAATGTTTTTTTGGAGCAAATCAGCCAGGAACAATGAATAAACCGTAAAATGCTTAATTGTCATTTTTGATATATTGATTTTTGGAATGGATTAAACAAACAAGGTATAAGATGTTACTTAATGAGCCATAGAGGTGCTTTTAGGCAGATTATGTTATCTTTGTACAAAGCCAGTCTAGCTGTTCCCCCCTTCTTACAATTTTGCTTGTACTTAAGCTAAGCTAACCAGCAGCTGGCTGTAGCTTCTTCTTGTAGTCTTTCCAAAGCTTTTTCTTTAACCTTTGCAGAAATAGACACAATTTACTTCTGTTGTTATTTCTGTGTGTAAATAACAGCTGAATAACTGTATGTCCGCACTACTGTAGGTTTGTAAGAGGATGGTTCAGCCCGTACCACCGACAGAGGAAGATGGTGACCCCCCTGATCACCATGCAGATTCACAGCCAAGCGTCAGCGTGAGAATTGTTTTATATAACAGAGACTCTCTCCACACACTGCCTCGCCTTTCTTAAGTTTGTTAAGAACTCTAGTTTATTCTTTGACAGAAAATCTACCTGATCTTTTCCCCTCAGGTTTTTAACTACCGTCCAACAGAAGGTGGAGGTCGTGAGAGAGGAGATGGTGCGTTTTTACCCAGATTCAACAGCCCAGGAGTGGATAGAGGAACATGTCAGCCCCGTGGTGGCTCCTTTACAGAGGATAACGGAGGACATCAGAGCCTGTGTGAAGGAGATGGTTCCTTAGAATGTTTTGCTAGCGCAGAATCAAAGTGCTTTTTTGATGAATTCTGATACTGTCGTTTAATTATTGGTTGTTTTTGGTTTTGTTATTTGCAATTAACAGGGGTGAGTTTACGTGTAATTTTGCGCGTACCCAAGAGCAAACTGGTGTATGTAAACTGCACAAATTGTAGCATAGAAAGTGAATTATATATGATAAAGACTTTCAGTTTATATATAAATCAACTTTATATAATTCCTGCAAATGTCTCACTGTAAACAAAAACAATAAAATCAACAAAACAAAAAAACATCATTTTCTTTCAAACAGAACAGAACACTGACATTCAGAGCCCCGATTCCATACGCAGAAATCAATGTGTTGATCAAAAGTCGTGAAGTATTTGCCTGAGATCCAGTCTTTGGTTCACTAAAAGGATATTCATGTTAAAAGACAGACCGAAACATTTCACACACAATTCACTCGTAACTGAGCCATGAAGATCCTTCTTGCTTGATTACAGCTTGCAAATGCATTCATCTGGATTGCACACTGAGGATGAATAAACATGCAAAAGGTGATTATCAACTGGGTGGTTCAGAAGACTGTGGGAAAAGTACTTTCCATTGACTGACACACATAAACACTTATTAGAGTTCAGTAGGAAGGCACAGGAAGTCATCTGGTGTGTATTCTCACATAGTGATTAACTCAAAAAGGCATGATACTCATTAACAGAGAGCTACATTTAAGGTACAAAAAAGAGAAAGCCTTGTTCCACTTTTCCTGGAATTGTTTAAGAAAACTTTGACTTAACAAGGAAACATTTTTTTATCTGAACATTTTCCCATCCCAGTTCACAGAGCATTCAGTTTAGTATCACTAAACTGGGCCTCCATAACACCACCTGACATATTAACAAAAAAAACAAGGAAGTCTTTAAGGAGACACTGAAAGAGGATATATCCTTGACGTTACATGCACATGCTAATAGGTCAACATGTAACCAAAACTGCACTGACTGGTAATGCCTCAGAAATTCCATGATGCCCTTCATTCCATCCACCCAAAGTTACAGCTAGGTTGCGAGTCACAGAGTGATTACAGTTCATCTTCTTCTTCATCATCTGAATCACTGCTGTTGTCCAAAGAATCTCCCTCCTCCTCCGCCCCCTCTCCATACTCTGCCTCCTCTTCCTGCTGCCTGCGTTGCTGCAGCTCCTCCAGGCCCAGGAAGCGCTTCAGCAAAGCAGCCACTGCTTCCACATCACTGACAGGTAGCATAGGGAGAACAGGCATATACCGAAGAAGAAGTTTATAATCAATGTTACATAAATAAAGGTTTTATCTGATATTTCTATGATTATTTGTGGAGCTGTTATGGGCAAAATATTGATAGGCTTGTTAAACAACAAGACTTTAATTTTTTCGAAAAAAAAATGTATTTTATTTGGTTGGGGCCATGAGAAAACCTCCTATTGTTCCTCAATGGTATAGGGAAATTTTGAGGGGAAATGTTGTCCAATGGACAGGCTCAGTGCCAAGTTAAAGGTAAATGACAACAACTTTATGGATGCAAGCAGTGCAAGCAGTTACTGACTGATGGTCAAGATAAATGTGTAAAGAAATGCAAATGAATACACCGATCAGCCAAAATACTATGGATGGAAGTAACATTGATCATCTAGTTACAATGCAATTTTGTCTTTACAAGGGGAACCTGCAGAATATTAAGCAGGTGGCTTTAATGTTGTGGCTGATCAGTGTGCAGTGCCCATATAAATTATTAAATCGCCACGGCTGTTTTTCCCTTTTATTACTTTTATAAATTGAATCAATGTCAATGTACAATAAATATACAAAACAAAAAATGTAAGAAAAAAACTCAGTAATGTTATTAATTAAAAATATATCATGTATACCCTGTCAGGGGTAATGATGGGGGGTCCTTGCTCTGCCAGGTGAGCTACCTGGGGGTATAACATCTGCATGTCAGCAGCAGATACATACCTGCGTCCCCCCAGTGTGGCACTCTGAGTCAGGGGGTAGGAGAAGCCTGCAGCCAGACGCAGCATCAGCAGGTAGCCCTTCCCTAAATAACGTACTTTCTCTTCCTGGACACAGACGTCACACAGCTGCGTAAGATCCAACACAACTGAGAGAGATAGAGAGACAAAAAACAAAACTTAAGATATAGTATTCTGTACTAAACACAAGTAGAGACTACAGTAGTGAATAACCCACTCTCCAGTGTTACTAACTTCTCTCTTGGCCCTTCCTCCATAATGTCAGGACCAAAGCGTACAAGCTGAAGCTCTTGAGCTCAATCCGGTTCTTGGTTTTGTCAAACACAGCCTCCTCCCATTCCTCCATGTTCTGCATGGCTACAAAGAGACAGCCAGTCACGTAGAAGAGTTTCCACAGGATGCTGTCTGTGTAATCATACAAAGAAACAGTGGGAGTTGCATAGAGGAAAAATGTGAAAAGTTATGCAAATCCAAAAATATAAATTGAGTAACAGATTGTATAAATTCAGTTTATGTACCTGAGCTGTAGTACGCAGCTGCCAAACCAACAGATGCCACACCTGAAATTAAAAGGAGATGCTTATTATTTTGGAGGCAGTACAGGGCGAGAGAGGAAGAGATGTTTTAATTATAGAGTTTGAATGCATTAAGTAAGGGGATCGGTTAGTTTGGGATATTCATTTCATATTTGAATGATGAATGAACATCTGCACACACACACACACACTTACCAACAAGGAGAGACCAGGAACGAATGCCTGGGGATCTCTTCAGGTGGAGCAGAGTGATGCTGTGCTCCTCCACTGTCATGTACCCCATCTGAACAGAGGCAAGAATATGAATCTTAGTGCTTAACATATACTAAAAGCCTTTTTTCACATGACCATTATTCCTGGCCATTTCACCCAAATACATATGTTATTATTACTCGTCCCTAGCAGTATAGCCATGCAGAGAGTTTTGCCCTTATGCACCCTGGTTCTAAGTTATCCATCTCTGAGATTTCAACTGCCCTGGAGCCGAAGAACTCCAGGGGCCCTAAAATATCCGGACTTCACGTTTATTAACATGTTTGTGCTAATTGGTCCTTTTCAAATCAGGCTTTTGAAAATCGGTGAGCAGAGCTGAAATGGCGTGTGCGAGCAAGGCGGCCTACAAACCTGACTCAGTTACACCAGTTCTGTCAGGAGGAATGGGCCAAAATTCCAGCAAACTACAGTGAGAAGCACGTAGAAGGATACCCAAAACGTTTGGCCCAAGTAATACAGTTTAAAGGCAATGCTACCAAATACTGGCATTATTCTGGCATTTAGCAAGTAGAAATAATTTTGGTAATCCTAACTGACCTAAAACATTAAAGGTTAAGTCTGATTTAATGTCAGACACTGAGAATAAAATGGTGTCTTCTTATACTGTGTATGTAAACTTCTGGTTTCAACTGTATATGGGGCCCTGGCAGAACTATCTGTATTCAAATGACTGAGTGGGAATAACAGGGGTCAATAGGAACCAATCCCACAGTTTCAGGTGCTAGCAGGTTAATCCAGTCTGATCTGTCCAGACATAACACCCAAATTACTCAGATTAAGTGAAATCAGAAATGTTGTGAGGATTTTCTTGTGTAGCCAGGACATTTTTAATAGGGGTTACACATTTCAGGTCTTTGAAATGAAAGTCCACTTACCTCCATCACACTGGAGAGGTGAATATTCCAACACCTCAGAACATAAAACCCAAAACTATCTGCATGGCTTCACATCACAAGATAAAAAGTGAAAAATATATAGATTGTTTTTACAGTTATTTATAAGTCCATTTGAAAACCCCAACAGACAAGAAAGATGCTCCTGCTGATGATGACTGGATGTTTGATGGAACAGCTGCCAATACATCACTTTCTCACAAGAACTGTAAAACTATGAGACGATTTGGATCACCCACCTTAAAATCTTCACTCTGTATATCGCCTCTCGGATTTAGCAAAAGAGCATTTGTACGGGGAAACACATGCACTGAACTATAAGGAAGTTAATTTCATGTTGGTTATTGCAACAACAGTCCTGAATGGGTGTCACTTCCTTCCTGGTTCCGTCTGTTCCGATTGGACGGGTTCACTTCCCCGTCGCCTTCAGAATAAAAGCTTCAAAGGCATACAGTTAAGAGAAAGGATGCATTTGTTTGTTTACTACGCAAGCCTTTTCTATTTTCTGTAACATCAGAGCAAAACAAAACAACAAACATTTAATAACACAACACTAACACAACGTGTTTCGTTTAGTCCCGGACTCGGCTTAACCTTTCCATTATTTTGACAGGAGCCGCTAATTCTGTCATATACTTGCTAAAATCAAAACCCGGCCATCCACTAAGGAAAGATGAGGCGCCTCTCGTTGACCTTCCACGCTACTTTAGGGTTTTAAACCGTATATTTAAAATTTATATTTTTTTTGTGCCGCGACAAAAGTCGAGAACACTGTTTTTTATCGGAAGTCAATTTTTCGTAGACCTGTTTGCGCATGCGTCTTAGGTTAACCGGCGTACACAATGGAGTCGGACGTGTATCGACATAAAGAAGCGACGACGTCTTTGAACGCTCTCGTTTGTACATCGTGACATATGTGGAGGTTCGTGTAACAATGGCCCACCGCCCACAAACAACCTGACTGAAAACCGAAAGCGTGCTGAGTAGCTGTTTCAGTTCACCTGCCGTGCTGTAACGTTACATATCAGTGCTGGCTTCTCCTTCTACCACCCCTGGCTGCCGCACTCCTGACTGTCCTCTGCATATTCTTCAATGTCTTTGTCTGAAAGCGCACTGAAATAAGAGACCGTCCGGTGAGTTACCTCAAAATTCGACCTTGTAATGTTACCACGGGGCCTGTCGCAGAGTTAAACCAACATACAGTTACACTAACACATTGACTAAATCAACTCGTCATCAGAAAAATGGCCTACGGCTCAATATCATGATTTAGAAATCGCGTCGTCAACGTTAGTTAAAATAATATTCTACGTAGCAAATTCACGTAAACGTTACACATTGTGGACGTTTTAGCTAGTTCGGGCTGAAATGTCCCAAATAATCGCCACTGATTCGGCATTTTTCTTCACAGCTTGGGGCAGTGACATACTGCTTTCATAACGTTAGTATTTGTGGGTTTTTACAGGGATGTCGCTCCCAGCCTTCGCGTGTCTTCTTCCCTTTATGCGATCATAATAGTCTGTAATTGCTTTTGTGGCTGGTTTTTGTTGGCACTGTGTATGTAATTAACGTAATCCATTTAAATTGTAATGACAGGATTCTAGTTTGTGGTCATTGCCAGTTTCCCACCATTATGGAGCTGTTGTGTTTATGATAAGCGGGCGTCTTGTAATAGGACAGACAGGGAGACAGTCAGAGGAGGGTGGAGCTGACAAAACTGCACAGAGGAGCAGGCTGCAGGCACACTCGTCATTCATCTGAGGAGGGAATATGCAGTGAGCTAACGGTGCTGTTATCTGTGTGTCACTCTCAGATAACCTCCAAGGAAAATGTCAGATGTCAACATAGCAAAGCGCACGGAGAAGTGTGAGAACTGCACCAAACAGGTGATCATCTGGATTTGTCGCACGGTGTTGTCTTGTGTGTCAGTTTACTGTTTTATACATGCAGACTTTGAATAACTTTGCCATTGATCTTTGATTTTCCACATACAGTGCAACAAGAAGCAGAGTGATGATGGTGCCAACACACACCAGGAGAGAGACGAAGTCAATGGACAGGTGTCTGTTTTTGCATTTATTAACATCTGGTTGTTCATTAAAGGGGAACTCTGCTTAGTTTATACATCAGAATGGGTGTACTCCCAGGGTTGTAGCAGATAACTGTGAAATGTATTATGTTACTGAATACAAATGACATGCCAATGTTGGTCATTATAAACCTAATGCTTTGAAAGAAAATCAGTAGAATCTGAAAAGGTTAAGATTATTTTAAAATCAATCACACAAAAATCTCACAAAAAAAGCCAGCAGCCACATAAGTTAGAGTTCTCTTCTCTTTTAAACATCTCTAAACATTTTCGATGCAAGAAAAATTCCCTTTGCATATTTAGGATAAAACTGTAAACTGAAATTACCTTTACAAAAAACAGAACTGCCACAAACCACAGTTGTACTGTGTGTAATCTACAACATGTGGGAAGCTGTTTTGTAATTGAAACTGTAAATCCTCACTACTGAGAAGCTTAAAAGCTAAGAAGTTGAGGCATGTTTGGTGGTTTTGTTTAATAAATTACTTCACAATCAATCATTTGATGAATTGTTGACTATTAATTTAGTTTAGATTGACTACTTAAATAATACACGAGTCGTATAATCTCTAAATGATGGCCTGTTGATGGTGATTTTCAGCCCAACTGTAGTGAAAACATCATCCTCCTTCAATATTAGAAAATCAGGACGGAATAATATATTTGTCATGGCTTTGAAATATCATGGAAACCTTATGATTTTTCACCCGGGATAGTTCTATCAGAATTTGAAAATTGTATCTGAATGTATTGCTTCTGTTTTTTAATCAAAGGCCACATGACGGACTTTATGACACCAGAGAAGCGCTCGCTCAAAATGTTGATCTTTGCATTTAAATGTAAATAAAAAGGAATACTAACTTCATTATACATTGATCATCAAGTGTCTTTTATGTCTAAATTCAGAATTGGTCATCATGAAAAAGTTTAATTTTTTTTTTTAGTCTCTTTTAAACCTTCCATCTAACACCTCTGATTTGCCTCCCAAAGGTGCATGAAGGATCCCAGTTGTTGCTGAGTGCCTGTCTGTCCTGTGACGGCTGTCTATCAGAGGAGGAGAGCCTGAAGATCTCTCAGCAGAGTCTTGAGGAAGTGGAGCGCGTTCTGGCACTCAACAAGGTACAGGAACCGTCTCTGAAACCTATGTGTGAGTTTCCTCATTGCAGTCTGAGCCATACCTAACACTGTCTCCATTGTTTCTCTGTTAGAAGTGTGATGTGTCAAAACACAAGGTGCTGGTGGCGTCCATATGTCCACAGTCTCTGCCATTCTTTGCTGTCAAGTTTGGTCTAGACATCACTGAGGCTGCCCATAAGCTCTGTGGCTTCCTCAAGACTTTAGGTGAGCAAGTGGGATTCATATATCGCTGGTTAGTTGTCACAATATGAAACATATTATACATCCTTTGCACAGTATTAAACAACTTTTTCATGGAGTTATTTAAGGTCTTGTTTTATGGTTTTCCCTGGTTAGTGACTGATTAATTTATGTGCATGTCCAAAACATGATTTACCTAGTTTCAGTCAAGGATGTCTATTAACAATTCAATCTATATCATCATTTTGTCAGCTTCATTCAATCAAAAATAAGTTTATCTATCCAGATTTGTTTGTTTGTTTGTTTGTTTTGGGTTTTTTCAGTTGTATTTGCTGCTTTGCATCTAAAAAAGTATGAAAGGATGTATTTCAGAATTGAATATGTATTCAAAATGAGAAAAAAAATGAAAAAACATATAGAATTAAACTGAAATTATCAACAGAATCACAACAGTGTTGACCGCACAGATGTCTACTGAACTTAGCATGCTAACCCTCTAGCCTGGCCATTCGTGTCTCATAATGCCACTTTTTACCTCAAGAGGTCGAGATGAGTACAATAGCTGGATGATGTATAAATGTGGCAAGTTTGCTATGTTTCATAAGCCATTTTGGCTTTTTAGTCTGATACATAGACAAAATAACCCCCCCACCCAGATGATCTGCAGCTGCGATCCCTGCAGACTCCAGTCAGCTTCTAGGGCGACTAGCTTCAAAGCTAACTGAGCTAATGGAATGGCAGCTAGCAGCTATGGTAAAGTGTATAATGAGCAGCAGTCAGCGGTTACCATGGTGATATGCTAGCCCCTTTTTAGCCCGGCGTGACCTTCGTCAGGTGGCCAGTTCTTTCATGTTTGACCTTAAATAGTCAGAAAGGTAACTTCCTGAAACTCAGACATTTCCCTTTTACTGGTGTGTAGAAAACTTCACCTACTCACCAGTATCTATCACAGACATTTGATGTTCTCCCCCACTCCCCCTTCTTTGTTCTCATCTGTCTGAGTTTTCCTTGCAGGTGTGCAGTTTGTGTTTGACACCACTCTGGCAGCAGGCTTCAGCATCTTAGAGAGTCAGAGGGAGTTTATTCAGAGGTATCGCAGGAGGCACCACGACTCCCACGCCTTGCCCATGTTCACCTCGTCCTGCCCAGGTAAATCCTTGCCTCATCTCCCACTGTATTGTCCTCTACCTCTTCACTTTTTATTCCCCTCCTGTCAGACTGTTTTTTATTTCCAGCTGAACTACCCTCAACCCTAATGTCCGCCCCAATTTCCTTTAAGTTCAGTTTTTTTTTTTTGCTTTCTTCTGCTTCCTCTGATCATGTTGCTGTACACACAGTAAATTTGCATACCCTGTTTTGAATCGGGGGGGGCGCTGGGTTTGTTTTAGAAGTCGAGATAGCAGTGGTGTGCTGGTGGGGAAAGATAGAAGGCTCTTCTGTCACCACTCCCTTAATCAGAGATAGGAAGAGCAAGAGTTAAAGACTTCTTTGCCTCCCCTTTTTTTTTCTTGTGAGAACAAAGGCATGGCCTCCCATACATTCAGGCAGTAGGAGTGTCACTGGTCATATGTGTGGCATTGCTCTACTCCACAAAACAAAATCGCTGTTAAAGTGCATCCAGCCAAAGTGTTGAGAAAGTTATTGTAGGGACGA
This sequence comes from Diplodus puntazzo, assembly GCA_963678695.2. Classification (NCBI taxonomy): domain Eukaryota; kingdom Metazoa; phylum Chordata; class Actinopteri; order Spariformes; family Sparidae; genus Diplodus; species Diplodus puntazzo. Next base: position 6,661,000 of record OZ023176.1, on the reverse strand, counting down.
AACAATATTTTTTTATTATCAATTAAACTATTGATGATTTATTAAAATGATTATTTAATCTATACTTAATCTTTACAATGCCAAAATACTATTGATTACATTTCACACTCAAATCTTATAATGTTTTGCAAGAATACCAATCCAAAACCCAATTGTTTATTTTAATGTTACTGAGAAAGCAAGACATTCTCACAAATTAGAATATGACAATTGTTGGCTCTTAATTTACTTTACAACAAGCTATCGTTTCAGCTCTCAACGATAGCTTCTTGGTAGCGAATTTCAGCTCAACTGTAGTGGAATCTAGGGTTGCAGTGATATACCAGTTTCAAAGTGTATTGTGGTTTAAAAATGGACAGTTATCACACTGTTTACATTAGATTATCTACAGTACCGAATTCTACCATGTTACTGTTTAAAAATGCACATAATTTCCGTTTATATAAAGTTATATAAAGCTTTTGTTTAACCAAAAAAGCACTCTGTTTTCACTCCTTTAAGCATCACTGTAACTGATTATAATATTTTTTGATACTGTATAACATGAAACTATTATATAACTGCACACAAGGGACAGCTTGGCATTTAAAATATGTGTTGGACAACATACAGCATCCAGTTTGTTATACTGTGTTTCGTAGACATTAATATTTTTTTATAATGTGTAGTTGTGTCTGTGTGTGTTTTATAGGGTGGATCCGTTATTCAGAGCGTGTCCTGGGCAGCCTGGTCACCCCTCATATCTGCACAGCCAGGTCTCCTCAGCAGGTCATGGGCTGTCTGGTCAAAAACTACTTTTCGAAACAGCAGGTGAAGATTTACTTTCAGAGCAGTCAAATTCATTTGGTTTGTTGGTGGTACCACTACACAGTATTGTCACCAGTAACTGTTTCTCGTATAGTGGCAGTATCGGTAAAAGCTGGAGGTAATAGATTAGTAAAATTGGGCAAATTGGGAAATACTAAGCTGAGTAAGTTGTCTGTGTACAACATTTAAGTCATGAACCTTCATTTGAGTTAGATATATATATTTTACATTAGTTATGTTTCATTTCATCACTGAGACCCAGCTAGTGCACAGCTCCTGAACAGAATTTCTGAATATACTGAGGGGTTATGCTTAGTTCAGTATCAACAAAGTAAGCATCTCTTCTTTAGCCTTGGGTTAAATCATTTATAGTATTCTATCTATCTATCTATCTATCTATCTATCTATCTATCTATCTATCTATCTATCTATCTATCTATCTAATCATAGTAGTATAATGGATGTTCCCTTTAGAAAATGTAGTGTAAAATGCTTCTGTTTCTGTGAAAGAAAGCATCTGCATTATTATGTTGTTTTTTTCTCCGAGCAGAAGCTGAGTCCAGAGAAAGTGTACCATGTGTTGGTTGCTCCCTGTTTTGATAAGAAGCTGGAGGCTGTGCGAGAGGAGTTTTACAACAGCCTACTGGAGACCAGAGATGTGGACTGTGTCCTCACCTCAGGTTCGGTCCTCTGCACCATTTACACTGATGCTCAATACTAAGAGAGTTTGCAAATGTTCATTACTATTCATATATTTCTTTTTACCCCTAGGTTATGTATCATAAAATTAAAAAATACATGTTTCTATTTTTTCTTTTTTGATTTATTTACTCATATTTATGTACTTATTTTTTTATGTTTCAGGGGAGATCTATTGCCTGATGGAGCAAAGGAAGGTTTCAGTGGAGGAGCTGGACTCAGTTCCACTGGACCATGTGTGAGTAGTCTGACTCTTTGTCATCCTATCAGTGAGAAAATGATTTCCACATTGGATGTAATCCTACTAAAGACAAAAAGAGACAAAGGATACAGAAGTATCTACTGCCATACCAATAGACTACAGAGCAGCTTCTTTCCCCAGGCCTTGACACTCCTCAGTTCATTATGAGGACTCCATTGTCTAAAAAATATGTGGCAGGGATCAAAAGGAAATTTTTTAAAGCCTATTTTTTAAAAATGACATTAAATTTACTTTGTACCTTATATTTGGTGCGTGGAATATATGAACAACACAGTTTAGACTAAAGTTTGACTATAAAATGATAGTGTGTACTAGGGCTGCACGATTCTGGAAAAAATGTGAATCACAATTTTTTTGCTTAGAATTGAGATCACGATTCTCTGGCACGATTTTTTTTCACAAAATGTTTATTGCACTGATGAACTTGAACAGAACAAAACAAACATTGTAGTATGGCAGAGGCATACTACTATGCCTCTGCCAAAGCAATGTTTTTTTTGTTTTGTTCAAGTTCTATCGTTGGATGAAAAATTATTTTTACAAAAGTTAAAAAATAAAAATTTAGTCTCCAAGATGAGAGAGCATCCTTTAATACCTCGTGTTGTACAGTGTTTATTGGGGCCGTATCTTGGCTAGGTGATATGTGATAGCTGCTGTGATCGGCTTTCTAAAACGGAGGCGTAATATTCCTCCTTTTCCAAAAGCTGCCTCTGAGGTAGGCGTAAACATGTGACGTGACGTGAAGCTCGAAGTTGGGCTGTGAACGGTGACAACGAATTCGTCTTCAAAGTAAGAGCTTTACATTGCACCACATTGGATTTTAGAACTGGGTTCTTAGCGGGGAGCTTTTAATTTGAAAGTAGCGACCGTTCCTGGCTTGTTGCTACAAGTGGACACAACCAAACAGCAGGGGCGTTGCTAGGCCTGCAGCTTTACAGGGGCACATCTTAATGTCCGCGGATGAAATGATGGACTGGCTGCTGTGATCAGCTGTTTCTTGGTGAAAGAAACAGTGCAGGTCATCGACACCTCCGCCCACCTCACGCAGGGGCCGGCACATTGACGGCTCGGATTTAGAGAGCAGGCGAGGCTGAAATAAGTGTAGCTTCCGAGCCGACAAATCGGCGGACCAAAACAGTCCCCTAGTTTGCCGCCCTCTGTCTAAAACTGCGGACCGAGCCGCCAAGCGGACGGGCAGATTGGCGGCTTGCAGCCCTGTTTAAAACGGCTTCTCACTCACTCCTTCCAAACACGCAGGCGGGCTTCCTCCACTGAATAACGTGTTGTAATGACGCTTTACCACAGGTTGAGGGAGGAGGCAGCGGCAGTGCTGCGTTTGGGGGCACTTCAAAAAATCCGGGAGGAAAATGGGAGCATTTGTTTGAGCTGCAGCTCGAGATATAAAATGCTTCAGAATCGCTGTGTGTTGAAATGAGATCACGCGTATGTGCGAATCGAGATCGCGATTTTTTTAACGATTTTTCGTGCAGCCCTATTGTGTACATACCTTGCCTTCCTGCACATGACAATGATTCTTTTGTGTCCCCCCCTTTCTACATTTGTTTATTATATTCTCCATGCATCGTACATTTTCTTTAAATTTGCACCCAGCCTACAATTTTATCTTTGTACTGAGTTGCTGTGAAAGTTGTTGTCATAGTTATCTGTACTGTCACCTCAGGCTTGGAGAGGCTGGAGATGTGGCACTGGTGAGGCACGAGGGCCGAGGCTCTGAAGGCTTTTTAGAGCACGTCTTCAAACATGCTGCCAAAGAACTTTTTGGTCTGGACGTCCATGAGATCACATATAAGCACCTCAGGTGAGACACAAGGCGGACCCTGAGACTCATTCTGTGGAATATACTGAAGCTCCCTCTGGCTTCTAGTCATCCATTCCAGGCATTTTACTCCCAAGTTCTATCTATCCTTATGGATAGATTATCACTGTATGTCCAACGTCCTGATATCCTATAGTCTAAATACTTTAGAGCAACATCATGAGTGTCATATCATTTTATCTTTTAATTTGGACTTGAAATATATCATTTGTCTGAAAACACTTCCTGTGTACTGTTTTTAGGAACCGGGACTTCCAGGAAGTGACTCTGGAGCGAGATGGGGAAACTCTGCTGCAGTTTGCTGCTGTTTACGGTTTTAGGAACATCCAGACGCTGGTTCACCGAATGAGAAAGGGACGTGTGCCTTACCAGCTGGTGGAGGTACTGTCCTGCCCAGGAGGTAACACCACACCTACCAACATGCTTGTGAACATGTTAATTGCTTAGTGTTTAGTTACTTTTATTACTACCCTTCAGTTTGGATCTGCTGGTGTGAGCTCTTCTTGTGTCCATGCAGGGTGCTTGAGTGGCCGCGGACAGGCGGAGAGCGAGGCGGGAGGCAAAGTAGATAAAGTCCTAATCCAGCAGATGGAAGAGGCCTACAGCAGCCTGCCAATCCGTCTCCCAGAGGTGAACCCCGCCCTTCACACCCTCTATCAAGAGTGGCTGCAGGGCCAGGACTCCCAGCAGGCCAGCACACTGTTACACACCCAGTACAGAAATCAGAGCCACACACAACCTCCACACATGCAGTGGTGAGGAGAAAGGAGGTGTTGAACTTTGAAGACTTGATCAGAGTTGAAAGGTCACTGCCTCCGGTTGATTCATCATTCATGCCGGCATCATGAAGGATGAGCTAAGGACCATGTTGTACTACGGACCAGTGCAGCAGTTCTGTCATTTGGCCACAGGGAGGTGATGTCTGCATTTGAAATCAATGGATCGCCTGTTTCAAACCTGAGCCTGAGAACAAATCAATATCCAGAGTCTAGAAAAACACAGACTTGTATGCAGACGAAAGCAGTGATGTCAGTAAGCTGCAGAAATTGTTAACTATTTATGTAAATTTACGGAGCAATAAGCCGCTGACAAAAAAACTGGAGTTCATGATCTGAACCCGTGGATTCTGAATGTACATTTAAGGAGTCAAATACTCCACATCTAAACTGTCCATTATGAAACCTGCTGTTTCTGTTTGTGTTTAGGTTTTTTCTCCACTGTTCCTCGCTGATAGATAATGTGTTTGTCAAACAGGTTAATAACTATGCAACAGTGCTATCCTATCTCAGCTGTCAGTGTAAAGTAAGGCTTGAGAGAGGTGAAAGTTCTTTTGGTAACACTCAATCACCTGACAGTGTTTGCTGTAGAGTAACTTCCAGCCCAGTGTTTGGTTTATCCGTCCCAGTGAAGAATCAAGAGTCATTATTTTTTTAATTGTACATGATGATTTCAGTTGTTTTATCACTTTTTTCCCATTCTACAAGCTAGCCATTTTAAGTTATATGTTGTTTTTGTCCTCTGTTTTACAAGATCAAACAGGTTAAGCAGTAAAATACTCTGCCAAATAAAGTGTTGTCTCATTTGAATGGAGAGAGAGTGGTTGAACACACTGTCATCAGTTCCTTATGTTAAAGATCTAATGAATATCAGCTTGCCTGAAGTGCAGGGGCAAAAAATACAGAACAGAAAGCACCCTGTCTGCACTGCATCTTTACCACTGGAATGGCACCAAGAGAAAGCACTTTATCATGTTTCCTTTCCTTGGCACCTAATCAAAACTATCAATAAGAGGTGTCCAGTGTAGCAATGTAGGGAAAGATAAAATAGAAATGTGTAATTGTATGTGCTGTTATTGTTGCCAAACAGCAGTGGAGCACAGTGATTCCATGGAGGCTTATCAATGTCTTGAGATTGGCCGGAAGCCAACTCTCTGAGACTTTGTGAACACTGTAATTATCAGAATTTTCCAGTGCTCATTTTGGCTGTTAGCCATGACTGTTGCGCATACTCCCAACACGTATTGGTAAGGAAAAAACAAAGACAAAAACTAAAACCAAACAATGAGGCAACCTGTTCTTCTTGTTTTTAATCAACTGACAAACTGTCCCTGCTGGTTGCTGCAAGAAAGTCCCCACTAACAAAGAGAGTCAATGGAAAATATTAACTACAATGCCAACTCTCACTGGGCAGGAAAAACAAAAAGGTGCTTCTTTCGGAATGCAGACACAATCATGCCATCATTTCATTCAAAAATGAAAGTGTTTACATAATGTACTGTTTGTTCCCAAATGTCCCCTGCAACAACTTGCAATTCATATTCATGGGAATTAAGTATTTATGAGGAATGTGTACTCGTATTTGACACTGGACCTCATTTGGAACATTTCTCACTTCATCCTATCCTCCATTTCACTCTCTCACCTTCCCCTCTTCCCTCCTCACCAGTTTTCAATCTCATCAGTCATGTGTTAATGTTGCACCACCAGCAGGATTTTTTTCCTAGGCGTGGTGTTTGAGTTTGAAAGCTGGATCAGATTCTGTCACCTGTGATGGTTTTTCCTTAATCATTCACTGGTGCTCACATCAGAAAGAAGCACGTTGTAAGGTAAGTTCCTGTCCTCCTGTCCATATGTTTATATAAAAGTGTATGTAATTGTTTTTTTGTTTGTTTTTTTTTACTTTTTTCTCTTAAGTCACTTGGAGACACAATAATAGTTTTATCAGAGTATTGGATGCTTTTGGTTATTATGTAGAGTTTGCTAAGTAGAAGTGTATTGTGAAATAAGAATACAAAAACAACATTTTGAGGTGAAAGTCATAAGGAGATAATAAATATTGGAACACTGTTATTGATGTGTAAACATGTACGCAGCATATATACAGTAAGTATAGAGTAAGTCTAGTGGCTAATTTTCAAGTGGATGTGTTGCAATGATTTTTTACACAATTGAATTGTCAACGTTCAGGTCAGTTTCTTCAGTTTTGCATTTACACTGCTACCAGTTGGAGTGCCAGAAGATGGACCTTTCAGATATTCATCCAATCGTTTAAGCTTTCTGTTTCTTTTTTTGCATAGTTATTTTTTATGCACGCTCAGTGACAACAGTTGGCTTTAATTTGTCACAGCTGCCTGAGGTTGGTTGGCGTGTGTGTAAATTTAAGAATGATTTTTATTAACCAAATATGCGATTGTATATCTGTCTAATTGTATCCATTCATGTTGATGGTACAGTGTCTTGTAATGGGAGAATAGCATGTCTCTGCCATCTATATTAAGTAACTTCAGTGAGAGTGTTACATATCTGTTTACTTCAATATGCAAGTTTTCAACACACAGCATTTAATGATGTGATGAGTTAGCCCCTACATTACGTCTGACAAATTGTAACGGACCTGGGATTTGCATTTTAGACAGTGGTGTTCCAATCAGAAACTGTGTGCAAGGTGCTATTTTGCCATTGTTGTACTACTTGTAGATTGTTTTAAATGCAGTTAATCAGTTGATGCAGATAGAAGAGTCGTTTCCCCACATTTTTCATGCAAAGCTTACTGACGGCTGGTTGTCACTTCATATTCAGCTAACACACACGAGAACAGTATTCTAATTAACCAAAAATGTTGAAGTATTCCTTCAAACATTTTGATCAGAAGGATGCAAGGAGGCAGAGGGACATATGTGTAAATGTCTTAAAAACTTGTTTGAACTAGATCAGTAAGAACTTGATGTTAATTATTTAAAACCTGCTGATTTTGGGTTATTTAAAGGAATGATACAAGAAAAACGACAGACCCAAATGCCTCCCTTAAATGTTATCTACCTAATCTTTTAGACAGTGCGACATCAGGTGAGCCTTGTTGAGATCTCCCGAGGATAGGCAGGACAGTAAGGGGAACTCTGTTTTTAATATCTGTTTCTCTTTCTTCCAGTTTCTGACACCTGTGAAACCTACAGCATGTCCTGCCTGTGGACATGTTTGAGTCTGCTTTTTCTAGCTCACTTTCTTCAAAAGAGTGCATCAGTCACTGCAGGTGCTTTAATATATTCCCTTTACTGCAAATAGATATGTACTCTACAATACATTTTGAAGTAGATAACAAAAAAGGCATGTCATTTATTGCCCTTTTTTCTCGTCCAGTGGTGTCATTGAAGTGCAACCCGACAGTGGAAATTGTAGCCAGAGAAGCTGCGACACTAAACTGCAATATAACGACAACAGTGAACTGTATACATGAATCGTACAACTGGAATAACACACGTGGCAAAATACCGTGTGACACTGGCTTGATGGAATACACCTGTGATTGGGACAATATGACTTATGTGTCGTTGACCATACGGAATGTCATGAGGGACGAAAATTACACCATTTTGATAAGGACAGACTGTGGTACAGCTGTGTCACATATCAAACTACAAGTTAAACAGAACTCCAACATCACCCATGGTGAGTAGCTCCCACTGTCTTAAAGTCCTCTAGCAAATTTCTTGTAAAAGAATCTGTGTCCATTACTATCATCTATAAAATGAATGTCCGGAACAAGTTGAATTAAATCTACATGTTAATATAAGTATATTGTGTCTTGCCAGGTGAATTTGGGTCAACACCGCCAACTGAGCAGACCACCAACCTTCACGTGACAATGTTCATTTTGACTATTTTCATCGCCCTTTTTGGCATTTTGTGTTTCTTGTTGTTTAGAACTAACAGAGGCAGAGAAATAACCGGATGTTTCAAAAAGAGAGAAAAAGAAGAGGAGAACCCAATGATGGAGGAAGACACAACAAAGTGTGAAACTTGTGTTTAAATATTTGTGTGTGAGGATGTCCTGAGGTTTCTTCCATTTTTTACCTTTGCAACAGGGGATTTTTTGTTTTTCAAGAAGAGTTTTCCACTAATCAAATCTCTACTATCACCTGTTATACCTCTCCAGAGCTGGTTGTGTGGCTTCCTGCCTCTGAAATGTCATACTGTCATATTACATTTTCCACTGTTCTTTGTTGTTTTTGTACAGACTGATCCATGTATGATGGTTTAAACTGATTAAAGATGCCTGCTCGGTTTGTAAAAACAGTGTTATAACCTCTTCATTTATTCCTATCTATCATGGAGCCATGAAAGCACATAAAAATGGATCACCAGTAAGCCATCATTTTCCCAGGTGGTGCCCAGTTGCAGACATAATTGCAGAGTGAAAGATTATGGCAGTTGAATATGGTGCATGGCGTTGCTGTCCAGTCAAAACCACGTATCTCCAAATTTGGTGTTTTTAATGAAACTTTAGGAAGTGACACAATTCTCCTATTTTTTTTAAGCCAAACAAACCATTTATAAGCCACTGAATCATGAAAAATGCATTGACACAAATGTGAAAACATGGCTGATTTTGTCTTTGCGATGTACATGAAACAGTTATTGGTAACTGTAAGACTGTGTTTTGCCAGATACAATCACCTCTACATCTTTTATCTGCTGCAGCACCACGCACACGCACACACACACACAGAGCTGAATAAACAACTGTCTCATTTCCTTTTCACGGCACACTTCGCCCTTTAAGTACTGATGTAACAGCCACCCTGTCAGTCAGTCAGACAGACAGTCAGACAGCTGCATCTCGGGCAGAGTCTGTGGTAGCCTGCCTGCAAGGCAGCTTGCAGGATGAAAGCCCACTGGTGGAGCTGTTTGTTGGGACTACTCTGCATGCCTGCTGAGGTCATACTCAGCACCTGGACAGGTGAGTGTGTGTGTGAGAATATAAAATGTGAAATATAAAGTGAAAGACGGACAAGTATTTGGCTTCAGATCAAAAAAGACGTCTTCAATGTTGAGTGAGTCATCTTTTCCTGTTTGTTTGAAGCTTCATCCTGTTATTGTGTCTAAAAGCAGTCGTGGAAATATGCCTATATTGACTCTTCACTTCAGTAAAAGTTCCAGTGAAACAATGAATCATAAGTGAGAGTTATCCATTCAAAATCCCACATAATTCAAAGTAATCCTATCTGCAAAATGTACTTTAAGTAGCAAAAGAAACAGTACTCAATCTGTCAAAAAACTACCTTTGTGATTGATACAATAGCATTTTACTGCACCTACCTGGGACAAGAAAACATATTTTTTCTTAACTTTTTTTTTTAAGGTTGAGCTGATATACGACCTGCTAATCACTTACAACACATCTCTCTCTGACAGTTTCCCAAGACCCCATGTCCATCTCTCAAGTGAGAGTCAACTCATCTATGAAGATCACATGCTCGACATCATTGTCTGAAACCATGGGGGTCTACCTGCACAGGAGTTTCCACGGCAAAAACGACGTTGTGTTCCTTGCCCTGGAAAAAGGAAAGGTCACCAAGGATACCATAGCTGAAAACTTTGCCGGCCGAATTCACATAGCTGAAGAGCAGCACACCACTGAGGGCTACAGGTTCACCTGGGAGCTGTCTCTGCTGGGGTTGGATGACACAGACTTGTATTACTGCAGCTGGGTTTACTTCAACTCAGAGAAAGGGAACCAAGAGACCCAATCCAGCAATGGCACCATTATCCTTGTCAGAGGTTGTTAAGCTCAAACAGGAACTGTCCATTCATAAATATACAAATGAAACACTTGACAGGCTGATTTTGTTATTGATTTAACTTCTCTCCTCTTCTTTCCTCACAGAGAGAGATCCCCAGGAACAATGCAGGCGCAACACTGACGGTCTCATCTTTATTGCCCTGAGCGTGACAGCATTCACTGCCATACTGTCCCTCATCATCGGAGCACTGGTCGTGAGATTCAAACGAGTAAGTACTTCTGAGGGCAGTTGGAGCTGCTGTCATAACCGTGCAAAGAAAACACCGTGGCATTCCAGTTATTGTGTTGTCTTTGTGTTTCTACAGTTTAAAAAGAAATTCAGACCTGCCAGAGATGTGAGGCCATCCAGACCTAACAGGCCTCAACATGTATGTCCCCATCAGACAGTTCAACATTATCCATACTTAATCACCTCTGCAAATCCTTTGGACTTCAGGGGAATTCTGTAATGCTATGAATAAATGTAATGATGATGATGATGATTAAGATGATGTTGTGTTGGTGTTGACTATGTCAGAGTCATCGCACAGTGTGTTTGTAACAGACTGAGTCAGCAGCTCAACGAAGGAAAAAGCGTCTCACTTTTCGCTCTTCTATTCATTTCCTTTGATGTTTAAATATGTGTTTTGTGTGCAGAAATGTGACTGAGCTACCACATCCTGGCTGATGTAGATTGTAAATGCATGTGAACAGTGTGAGTGAAGGAAAACTGCAGAGCATACATTTTTGTCACATGTGTTGCACACTGTTGTTTTCTGCCTTATTTGATCTGTGCATTAAATCTAAGCTTCTTCCAGTTTTGCTGTCGCTTGAAGTCCTTTTAAAAACGCACATACAGATAACACACAGCACTGCCCTCCTTCACATGGAGGAAGAGGAAATTCACCTCAAAATAGCATTCACATTATATTTCTTAGTATGGCAATATTCATGCATGTTGTTTTCATGCTGATTTCCAGCTTAAGGAGACAATTTTACAGTACAAAGCACTAACCATTTACTCTCACGGTGTCTCTGTAACTAGGTCTCAGACCTGCTGTTATCACACCAGATCTGTTTAGCTTCTATTGTCAGTTTTACAGAACTAGCCTTTTTACAGCTGACTTAGTGATAGTTCATGTGAAAGAGATTTTCACTTCCCTTTTTATAAAAAAAATTAAAAAAAAAGAGCTTCAGCAACTTTTCTACAGGGGGTGCGGTATGTAGGCTAAATGAGTACATGACAGAAGTGCAAATGTGATATTGTAATCCTCGCACTCCCTTTACTTCTTTTTCTTTCTTGGTCTTTTTCTTTCGAATATTTCGTCTTTGGAAAATGTATTCTCTTCTGCCTTGTACAGATTTAAAAAATGTGTCTGTTCGGTCAGTTCTCTTTAATATCAGTGGCAGGTGGATTCCTTTAACAAGTCCTCAGGTGTGTGTTTTATTGCACACTCTTTATGTTGGTCAAATGTATATGTCTTCTTTTTTCTTTTTTTACTCTTTGGACTAAATGGATGAATCCATGCCAAAATAATTCACACAGAAACCTAGGTAAAATACTTTCCTGTCAGTCAGCTGTAGTTTCTTTAGAAGAGCTCACTCATTTTGAAGTATATCTAATGATGCGATGCAATACAATATACTTTATTGTCCCCACAGGAAAATTTGTCTTTGACTTAAATGCTGTGCACATAAATGCCTCCAAGTAACAGTAAAATAAAACATTTATTGCTGTCAGTCACAGCGATAAATTGGACATAGGAAATAAGGCACCCACCTCATGGTAAAACAGATAGCACATGACCTATATTGCACACACCACATCACAACAAATGAAAAAAAGAACACAATTAGACAATTGCATTCTATGTGGAGGATATGTGATGGGTTGGCTGATACCATCTGAGCTTGCCTGAGAACACACTGTTCTTTATTTGGACGGAAGTTGTTGCACACGCTGCTGCGGAACCTAAGTTCTGGTGCGTCGGTGTTCTACGGATGTAGCGAGTGTGACACAAGGTGTAGCTTTGAAACCCGGTCTGTTTACTTATGATAATACTGTAGCTAACTGTGATAAAGGTAATATCTGATTTATAATGTACACGGGGAAATGTAGCCAGGTCTTAGCACCGGTTCGCTAACGTTAGTTGACCACACGTAGCCCGAGGAATCTTCCAGAGACAGGGACGTTTATCACCTTGACTTTTCGGCTCGGCTCTCGGTCGAGCTGACTGACTGTCCAAAGCTCAAAACAGAGGTGGTGAGGCAGAGCTGGTGACAGAATTGCAGGAAAACGATACAGTGGACTTAACTTTTTCTTGGTTCGAGCCAGACCACCTGTCTGTAGCCGGGAGAGAAGGATGAGCGGCCGCAGACTGCTGTTGCCCTGGTTGAGCTTGAGGACTGGGAGAAGTAGATGGACAAGTCGACTTCCTGATGGTGAGGCTCCCAGAAACTATATATATGTAGCCATAGTGCTTTAAGCCTTAGTTTTCCTGTGTGGAGGCAACGTGTGCCAAACTCTGTACAAAAATGAGTCAATTATTACTATCTAAATTGGTCGATCGACAAAACTACGCACTCCTTCACTTCAGTCAGTTATACATTTATTACTGTCCAGCTTTATGCCCCACTCTGTCTTTCAATGAGAAAACCCGTAGTGGGCAGGAATAACAGCGTTGTGATTAGTGCCAACCTTTCCCCTGGTGGATTTTCCCTGTTAATTAACTTGCCTGGTATGAATTCTATTGCAATGCCTGAATTAGGAGTTTTTGGTCCAATTATCATTCTGATTCTCTGCTCATTGTGTAGGTTTAAATGCGTGTGGAAGGGCAGCCTTCTCCATTTGCAGCCCAAAGGTGTGTATTGTTGGCAGCGGTCCAGCAGGGTTCTACACAGCACAGCATCTGATCAAGGTACTTCCTGTTTGACAGCGTTGGTGTGTATAAGACATTAAGATTGGGTGATGTGGATAAAGGTTTCTTTAATAGTATACATCATTGTATGTTGTCACATGGTAGTATATTCTTGAAAATCAGAGACTGATTATGGATGCAATAACACGATTAACAAACCTAACAAGTTTTTTGAAATAAGAATAAAATAATCTCATATTTCCATGAAGCAATCCCTCTCACTGATTTGAAACATTGCCTAAAATGGCCTAACACACCCAAAGATGTTAAAGAGATCACTATTATGGCATGAAGGAGTGACAAAAACTCAGTTGACTAATACATTGATACGATTTCAATGTACATTTCATCAAATTGTCTACTTCAAACAGGCATCGTGGTTTTATATTTTTCACTGCTGGATTGCACTGTTATCCCCGTTAACTCTATCACATCTGCTTTGATGTTATAAAGGATTTCTATATCCCGTCACTTTATTATTAAGAGTTTTGTTAACATAATAACTAATAGTATGTTAGTGTCTTACTATTATTTGAGCCAAAAAAACAAACAAACAAAACAAATAATTATTGCACTTGTTTTGGCTCATGGATGAAGATGGAAAACACTCCTAGCCTGTAACAGTGGCAATACACTGTACATTTCTTTCTTTACTGCATGTTTCAAATGTTATTAAGGATTGGTTGAATCTTATTTGAAAGACAGTAAAAGCTACAACAATGAACAGCAAGGAAATGTAATTTTTGTTTATTCTGGTGGACTATGTGGCGAAGGTTAAGGATGGTGAAGCAAAGTTTACTTTGTTTTATTAGTACTGTGACACCAGACCAGCTTATTTCCTCAGGCTGGGAAATTCCTCAATTTATCCTCAGCACTCCATCATAAAAAAAAAAAATACATTTTATGATTTATTCAACCTGGATAATTCGGAATCTGATCCAGTATTAGGAATAACTAGTCTTGCTTGCTTACATACTGTAGATCATATAGAGGGATCAGTATTACATTGAGACTGTTTCAAAGTTGTTCAGTTGAGCAAAAGAGAATGTTTCTGTATGTGCAGTATCAACGTTTTAGCCTACAGCCCTACCTAAATAATGAGTCAAAAGAGATGTATAGACGTTCACATTGCTTCTTTATCCTCTCATTGAGCCGTGTTTATTTTAGCTGAGTTGATGCCTTGTAAATAGATGTGCAAACGTTCAACCTCACAGACCTGCTGTACCTCACAGACCTGCTGTACCTCACAGACCTGCTGTACATTGGACATGAAATAACTTGCAGATCACATTGTGTAGACCAAACTGGAAATCCTGAGTCATCTGGCTATTTTATTTCCTCATACAGAATGAACATAATGTAACACACGACAACATGTTTTCAGTACAGGGTTCGTACGGGTGCTTAAAAGCCTTGAAAGTGCTTGAATTTCAATGTTGTGTTTTTTTAAGGTCTGAAAAGTGCTTGGATTTTAGTTTAAGAGCTTGAAAGTGCTTGACATTATAACTCTGTGTTTTGGCAAAATTGGGATCACACTGGATAATTTGCTTATTACAAGGAGAAATAAAATCTGGGTGTGTGTGTGTGTGTGTGTGTGTGTGTGTGTGTGTGTGTGTGTGTGTGTGTGTGTGTGTGTGTGTGTGTGTGATCATCACACATGCAACCTGGTAGCAATAGAGAAGCATGGCTGAGGAGAAGGTGAATTTGGTGCAATTTGGACTGATGACACATTCAATATTAATAAACTTTGATAAATAAGCGAACAGCTTGTAAAAGTTTATGTCAAAAAAGAAAATTACCAGGCGCTCTCAGGTCTCTCTTTGTCTCGGTGCAAGTGTACCTGAAGAATGCCAAGTGGCTTCCCTTGGATAAAACTTTGTGTTCTCCTTTAATTTCTAAAGTTTTTGCTATTATGGAACATAATTTTAGATGTTTACAGCATAATACAATGTACATAATTGTGATAAAAAGTGAAAAAAAAATCTTGAGTATATATTCCTGTAGGTATGTATTTTACCCCAGCGATAAGGTGCTGGAAAATTTTGAAAATTACCCTTAAAAGTGCTTAAAAAATGCTTGAATTTGACCTTGAAAAACGTGTACGAACCCTGTCAGTAGAAAATGAATTTGAATCACCATCCCTTTCCTGGATCCAATTTTTATTTGATATGTATTCAATAGTTTTTCTATTTTTAATCGTGTCCTTTCAACATGTACTTAGTTTAGACCAACTGACCACCGTCTACAGCTTGGATTGTGTCTCCAAGCCGCTTTATCATTTGACATAGCTTCTCACGGTTTTTCTTGATTGCTTTGACCTGTTTAAACAAACTGGAATCCACTCGGTTTTCATCATCACTGTGTCAGCAGAGCACAAGACACCTCTTGCAAATGTGTTAACCCTTTCTTTTCCCCACCCTTTTGCAGAACAGTTAACACGTATGTCATTCAAGCAGTCCAAACTCCATTGTTTTAGCTATCGTAATCAAACAGAAACCATCTGTTCCTAACTATTAGAAACTACCTACATCAGTATGAAATCACTAAAGCACCTGTTTGACACTCCTAAACACAAATCTTCAATGAGCAATCAGTCTGCAGGCCTTAAAAAGTGCAGCGGCTGTGTTGTTCTTTGCCAACATGGATTGAAGAGGTCTAAGGCAGATGAGAGTGAGAAATAGGTGCAGAGGAATGTCAAAGTTGGATGGCATGCAAGAAGATTTTTCCCTTGGTTCATTGTAAGAGAGGATGTTGAATGTGATGTGGATGAGGCCATGTGGCCCCATCGTCAAGACAGAAGTGACTGAGTATCAATAGTGACTATTTCTTATACTCTACAGTAATAGATTGTTGTACTTTAATGTAATATTGTATATCTTTAACTTCTTTTCTATGTTTTAAAACAGGTCAGTTGTTCAGGAAAATGCTTGCTGTGAAGCTGCAGAAATGTTTTGTGAACTATGAGACTACCAGCTTTCTTATTTTATTATACTCTAATAGATTTTATTTTGGTGTCCATGTATTTTGTGTATTATTTACAGTATTTCAGTTTTCAGCCACAGTTCGAAAAAAAGAATCAATGGAATCAAAAAATGCATCAAAGCATTTCTGATTCTAGATTCAATTCTTTGCAAGAAGGCAAATTTGACAACAAATGGCACTGGCATGAAAGCTACGTAGAGTAATAGGCTACAATGACAAGCAATAGTGCACGGATTCGCACTGAGTGCTGTATTTTGTATTTTGTTGTCCACTGTGTAATGGTTGATTGGAAGAGCTCATACACTTGTTTGCAAGTTGTGTTATTTGAAGGCAAAATTAGCTTTTGTTGCATATTTTAAATGTTTTGGCACGGTTAGAGCCTTTTGCAAACAAAATGAGTCATTTTGACCATGAGTGCCACTGTTTGGCCTGTGTGTAAACTGTTTTGAAAATGTGGAGTTTGAATTGACTGCTGCATCAAAGCAATCAAGAAAAACTGTAATATCGCTTAGCGCACTTGCAAGTTCTTTTGGTTCTTGACCAGTTGGAGCTGCCTGTGGTTATGGTTCACTGATTGTGGTGGTTCCACAGCTATACTCGATGTGCTGTGTATTATAGTCAACTAGATGAGAGGGGGGTTGAGGTGGTCTACTTGTTGTCCTAGGTGCCTTATCCATAGTTTTCATGAAATCTGTCTTGACGGACTGTAAAGAGGGTGGACTGATTTCCTGAAAATGCTAGAGTTAACAACATTCCCTAATAATGTTATGTTTTCATTATAATAAAAGGAATAGACAGTCTTCTTGCGGATGGTCTTGTTTGCTTATATGGATCGTATAGAGGCATCACTGTTAAGTTACTAATGTTTCATAACAAGCTAAAAATTACTTTATTTTAAAGGAATAAACAGAGTTCATCCTGAGGGAAACATGAATGTGTGTGCCTCATTTCATTGCAATCCATCCAATGGTTATCGGAACATTTTACTGAAAACCGCAATTGTGAACCTCACGGTGGTGCTAGAAATCATGTCAGTGGGATTTATCAGTAACATTCATCCTGTTGGGTCCATGGTTATCCATACAAAATGTCATGTTGGACAGACAAACAGAGCCACACTGCTAGCATAACTATAGGTCCATGGTCATTATGATCACCGTATATTTCCAATTGCTCTAATCAGAAGGATTTAATTTTGCATGTTGTGTTTTTTTGTCTTCTTCATCCTCACAGGCCCGCCAAGATGTTGAGGTGGACATTTATGAGCGGTTGCCCGTCCCCTTCGGTCTGGTCAGGTTCGGGGTGGCCCCTGATCATCCTGAAGTCAAGGTATGTGGTCCTCAATAGACGTGTATAGACATGCTAGAGAACTGTCTTACACTTTCGGCAGGTTCGAAGGTTTGAAGCAGACTCCAGGTTTTGTGGTGTACAGGTATGCAGTATGATATAAAGATCTTCACTGTGTCCTAGAAACAAAAAACTAATAAACAATCTTTAAATCAATCCTGAAGCAGACAGGTAGCCAGCACAGAGACTTTAAAATTGATGTGATGTGTGCATTTAAAGTAGAGCGTTGCAATGATCAATGCGGCAGGTGATAAAAGTATGCATTAGTGTCTCTGCATTGGCTTTGGAAAGGAACAGTCACACTCTGGTAATGTTTTTTAGGTGATATAAAGCTGTCTTAGTTATGTTTCTGATGTGTGGGTTAAAACTGAGGTCTGAATCTAAAAGAACTCCAATGTTTTCTACTTGTTTAGTCCGGTTTAATGCCAGGGTGTTCAATTTTATATTAATCCTCTGTCTTTGAATCCATACTATCACTTTAACTGCAAGAGTTTTACATTCGGTGTTGGTGTCACTGAAACTACTTTCTGCAGAAGCTGGTTATGAGAAACCTGTGTTATGTAATCCAGCGAAGTAACCTGATATCCCATGCAAGATTTTTCCTGGAGAGTAGTGTGTTGTGTTACAGAGTTTCATGTGCAAGAAAAAGTCTTGAAAAAGCTTTACAGCAGAGTGGTAAGATCGCAACACATAGTGATACATCCTCGTGCAATGATTTTATTTAATTTAAAGTCATAGAAAAAATGTGACTGACATTTATGTAGATGCTTTAACATTTTTGATAGGGTTTGAGTTTCATTTAGTTTCATATTTGGTCTGTTTTGCTCATGTCAGCGTACGACTTCCAAAAATTGTTTGCACAAGACAAATTGTACACTTTGACTCCTAATTCATACAATGAATAAAGACTATCCTTTTTTATTCCAGAACTTGCATAAGAATCATCACACTGATATTTTCTTCGGTATTTTAAGTGTTCCAGTGGTAGTTGTTTGAACTTCTGTGGGTACATTGCAAGCCGGGACTGCTAATAGCTAATTCATCCTAATATTAATGGTTCCAGTTGTTGCAGACTGCATCAGACTATTCTCTCAATATTGGTCCCATAGCAAACTGGTGCATGTATGTTTAATCAGTGCTAAAGTAACTTTTAAGTATTTTCGTTTGAATAATTCTGATAATTTCTTGTCAGAACGTCATCAACACATTCACACTGACGGCAAGAAATTCACGCTGCAGCTTCTACGGGAATGTGAATGTGGGGAAGGATGTGAGCATCGAGGAGCTGCGGCGAGCCTATCATGCAGTGGTACTGGTAAGGACACGAGAACCCACTGCGCTGTTGTCCTAATGACTTTGATGTGCATAACCGTCCTTACTCGTTGTTTTTTGTATATTTTATGTAAGAGTTACGGAGCAGAGGGGAACAGGAGAATGGGAGTGCCAGGAGAAGACTTGGCTGGTGTTTACTCTGCTAAAGACTTTGTTGGCTGGTACAACGGGCTGCCAAGCTGTCAAGAAGTATGCTATAAACTAAGTGAAGACATTATCAGATAAGTTCCGTTGTGTTTTTTTTCACTTTCATTCCATGTCTTTATCTGCAAATCTCAGTTTCTGTCTATTATCATTTCAATCCAGCTTGCTCCTGACCTGAATTGTGAAACAGCAGTCATTCTGGGACAAGGCAACGTGGCCTTGGATGTAGCAAGAATCCTGCTGGCTCCCACTGACATTTTAAAGGTGGGAAACACACAGCCTTGGTTATTTAAACACACTATACGAAAACTTTTAACTGGTTCTGAAACAGTCTGAGTTTAATACTGTTGCCTCTATATGACGTAGATAGATAAGATAGTGTATTTATTAAGGCCACATAGGAAGGACCTACACAAGCAAATAGAACATTAGCCAGAAGATTGTCAATTTTTATATATTTTTTCCTAATGATTGTCACTTGGTTGGATTCTTATCTATCTGGGTTGGATTATTCAGAAAGTTAAAATTATGTTTGTGCTGGGGATAAATTGAGGAGCTGCTCTGTAGTCTGGGGCCATGGCACTAAAACAAGGTTTACTTTGTTTCTCCATCATCATATTACAGTTATTGATCTTACATAGACACTATGCATCCTGCAAAAAAATGGGATGTTGCCTCTTTCTATCGCTCGCTTTCAAAACAAATGCTCAAGTAATCCAGTTTAACATCTTTATGACATTGTGCTCATACTTGTTTTGTCCACAGGGGCCACCAGAATAAACACAAAAAGAAAGCCCATTGTACACGATTGATAAATCAATTTGGTGAAAATTAAGAAAAAAATTTAATTAAAAATTATTTAAAAGTCTGATATGCCGTTTTCCAAGGTATTCAATTGTATAGCTTGTTTTCAGTACATTTGTCCAAATAGGTAAAGTTTGCCTTAATGTAATCATTGTGTGGCCATGAGTTGTTACAAGACATTTCCCCTATTAACTCCCCTAATAGTTTACTTTGAATAGATGCCTGAGGCTCCTTCAGGTAAAACTCAGAAATATAAAACAATAGACTAAAGTTAAAAATTAGACTAAAGTTCTGGAAAATAATTCAAATTTGTGTAGCAAAACTTTTTCTTATTTTCTACCCCATTGATGATCTCAGCACCCCTCAGATTTATCGTGTGAATCTTTGGTTGTGAACCGCTGGATGAAATTACAGCTGCAACGGAATTGATACAATATTTATTATCAAATGATAAATTACATAATAATATATCAGTCACAAGGCCAATTTTCTACAGAACAAGTTTTACTTTTAATACTTTTAGCTGATAATACTGTACTTTCACCTAAGTGGGATTTTGAATGCAGGACTTTTTACGTATTGTAGAGTACTTTGACATTGTTTTATTGCTGCTTTGATTTGAGTAAAAGATTTTGATACTTCTTCCACCACTGGGTTTTTGTGAGGAGAGTTCGTACATGGCATTACCCTTCTGAAGCTCACCAGAGTTTATTATATTTAATTTTTTCGT
Organism: Diplodus puntazzo; assembly: GCA_963678695.2. Lineage (NCBI taxonomy): Eukaryota > Metazoa > Chordata > Actinopteri > Spariformes > Sparidae > Diplodus > Diplodus puntazzo. Next base: position 6,640,580 of record OZ023176.1, on the reverse strand, counting down.
TTTGTCAATTGTTTTGTTTATGGTCAGTGGGTCTTAAACTAAGTCTTAAAAGGTATTAAAATTTAAATCAGGATTCCTGCATATACCCTGTTGTAGCTACAACATAATAATGTAGTAATAAAGTCAGTCAGTGTCAGTGAGGTGTGAAATAAGCACAGAAGAGAGGTGTTCAGTCTGAAACTATTTCAACACAGCAAATCTTGAATGCTTTGCCCTCAAAAGATTGCACAGATTCTGTGGTTTACAGGATGGTGAGGTCATTTCGTCTCCCGCTACAATGATCTGACTGTTGCCTTAAAGCGTGGGTTTGGGAGAATTGTAACTCCATCTCACTAAAAAGATAACCATCCAACCTTCCCACATGGCTCTACAAGACATCTGATATCATGCAATAACAGATCCATGTTTGGGTTAATCTGATTCTGGAGAAAGATGGTTGGCTGTTGAGTCACATTCCTAGGTGCATCGATGAAGCGTTGGTTTTTGACAACCTGAGAATGATTCACAGCAGTCAGCAATCCTTCTCACTTACTGCATCATTGAATGGTGTGTAAACATTCCACTGAGATTAAACACAGAGACAGTTAATCATCAAATTTACAGAAAGTAAGTGCAATGATTTCCAGTCTTTGGTTTCCCGCGTGGACTCATGACTCAAAGACAAGAGGAAAGCATCAAAAGTAAAAACGTTTTTTTTAAAAAATTGAAAGTAATGACAGCACTGCATTTTGCAGTGTTTTGTTACGCATGAAGAAAATAAAGAAGTTGTTTGTGAGTTTGAGTTTGATGTTTAAAGAAGTAAAGAGAGTCGCCTTCCTTTCATCAACAGTAATGTCAACAGTATAAAGAAAACATTTCTGGACTTTTGCAGAAGACTGACATCACCCAGCCAGCCTTGGAGGCTCTGGTCAAGAGCCAGGTCCGCAGGGTGCTGATTGTTGGCAGGAGAGGACCCATGCAGGTCGCTTGCACGATCAAGGTGGGTGTCGGAAGAGAAAGTCTGTTCAAGAGAGGAATAACAACTGTTAGCGATGTTTATCTTAAAAAAGGAAGTACTGCACGGTCTCTCAGCTGTAGCTATCCTTTTGCTTTATTAACATGACTCCAACCGCACTCTAATTCATGTGATTTGATTTGAACCACACCAACTATTTGTTGATATTTTTTTGACTGAACACAATTAATTGATTTTCTAATTAATTTAGCTACTGCATACTGTCTTTCCATGTAACAACTGTAACAGCACAAGTACTCCAAAGGGGACCATTGCCCTAGTATTCAGTGTTACCACTGAATATAGATAGAAATAATGCCCAGAATTATGAAAATAAGATCCAAGTTGTAGTCAACTACAATTTTAAACTCACCATACTAAGTCACTTAGTCACTTCACCAACTTTAAATGATTTTACTGTCCAAATGAGTCATCTCTGCTGTCTTCTTTGTGTCTGCAGGAGTTTAGAGAAATGGTGAACCTGCCAGACACTAGACCTGAGATGGTGGTGGATGATTTTGAAGGTGTCAGAGAGGCTCTTAAAGGTACAACATTACTTTCATATCCTCCTACTGTGTTCTTTAATTTTTAGCTGACACCAGGTCCTGAGAATGAGATAATTTCACAGCTTGGCTTAACACAGTACAATAGGCTACATACAGTTACATGTTTATCAAATGTAATACAGAATACAAGTTTGTTTTTCTTTTCCTAAACTGGGAGTGGAGAACATGTTACATAGTAACTGTTGTATTGTAAGTGTTGAAAGTATGGGTGCTATAATAATACGACTATTGGCACTGACATTTCAGACACTGTTGAAGGAAGGAAGACATGTACGCTGTGGTTAACAGGCGGAACATGCCATATTGACACCTATAGCCTATATAGGGTAGGGTGAATGGAAACTGTTGAGAAGAACCTGCAGGTTTAAAAACTCAAAATATAAAAGATCACATGCCATCATCGTCCTGATGACCTTGGGGTCAGGTCTTATCCTTGCTACAGAGATGACATTGGGCTGACTAATGGTGCTGAGCATGTTCCGGCTGATAGTGATAACAGTCTCCTCGCCTCAGGTCATGGCTAATTATGAGAACCTTGAGCTCGTGTCTTGTAAACATGTTAAGCAGTAAGTGAAGGATATTATTGGAACTGGTGGTTTGTGTTTTCATCTTGTCAATGCCTCTAAACTCAAACCATCAGTGATAATATTAGCATAACTGCAGTGGTGACTCGTCTGTTGTCACAGCAGCACATCAAAATACGTGCACTTACAGGAAATTTAAGTGCATTTTAACTGCGGTGTGGAGACGTTTTTTGAAGTAGTGTGTAGGTTCGTGTATGGGTTTTTGATAACTGAAATCTTGTATGCACACATCTGAATATTTGCTACATTTTCACATATACACCCACACACTTTTTCCATATTCACTAAAATGGCAGAAACCACATGATCATGTGTGCATTTACTGTAAATTATGCACACAAACACAGATGAAAAATATACACACACTTAGATCTGTTGCCTTTTTAGAAAAAACAAATATAGAATAAAATCCCCCCCACCCTCACTCTCTCTGTCTCTATCTTTCTTCTCCAAAGTAAATCCTATTTTTGACAGGATAAACATACCTGAAAATTCACAAAACTTTGCAAGGATGTCAAAAACAGTGAAATTGTACATCTGATATGGGTCTCAGGAATGCATGTGGAAAACATGCCTGGACTTAAAGAAAATAATGGGCTGAAGTCTGCCATTTTCAGTTTACTATGAAAATTGAGTGCATCTTCTGCCATTTTCAGGGGCATACTTGAACTCCCCCTTATGCATTAATCCAGTCCACTTAAACTTGGTCAGCCTAGAGACTTTAACGATGAAAAGCTGTCAAAAGAGTTTTTGTCCAACAGCATTGTCTTGGCAAGTTGTCAAATTTGCATATTCTTTTTACAAAAACAAGATGATGTGTGTAACTCCACTGCACTTGTTTGAATCTGGCCCAAACTGTAAATGTGTGTTAACAGTCCCAGTCTGAACACATCAACCACCTACTGGCAACAGGAAATATCATGTTTTATACTTTGATGTACTGCGCCTCCCGGTTTGAACAGACTCCAAACTTCCAAAAGACCTTGATGATGCATCATACCAAACATTGTAAGTTGTCCTTGAGCATCTGTGGTGTGGCAGTGTGGCTTATTCAAGGTGATGCCATGAAACATGAAGTTGTTGTAACTCAAACATACTTTATTCAATCTGTCCCAAACTACATGTGTTTTGATGCAACAAACAGTTGTGACCCATAAAACGATGTCTGAAAAATAGCCTGTAGATGTCCATGCTAGTTTTCAAGCATAGTTTTAGTGCCACCTGCTGGCAACAGGAAATTCAAGGTCTATACTCTTACCAATAACTTAAAACAGATTAGCCAGATTCACCTCATATTTGGTCAGTAAAGGCTCAAGAAGCGAAAAATGCTTCTGTCCAAAATTTTGATTTTACATCACACAGATTTGCTATGGCGTCAAACTATTCACCCTTGAAACACAATTCTGGAAAACTCACAAACTTGGCACACATGTCAATAGTAGTCATGTACACATACACACACACATTATGTATATACAAATGGGCAGTCATTCAGGGTTAGGGTTAGGGTTAGGTAGGGGTAGGGTTAGGGTTAAAGGTAAAGAAAACATTTGAGATCAGAAATTATCTCAAAGCCAGCAGATGTTCATTTTAAGCATAAGTATCTGTGCTGTGACAGATTTGCCGAGGCCCAGGAAGCGTCTGACAGAGCTGATGATGAAGACGGCCCTGGAGATTCCAAGTGAGAAGGAGCAGGAGAGGCAAAACAAGGCTTCCCGTGTCTGGGCCTTTCGATTCTTACGGAGCCCCACTGAAATCCTGGCCAACCCTGACAACAGCAGAACAGTTGGCATCAGGCTGGAAGTCAACAGGCTGGAGGTGAACAGGGTTTGGATTTTAAAACTCAAGAAGTCATGTAGCAATGTACAGCTGCCTTGAACATAGGCCTGGTTAAAAATGGATACCTCTGTGTGTCCAGGGTTCAGGTGAGGGAGCCCGGGCAGTGCCCACTGGAGAAGTGGAGGATGTGACCTGTGGTCTGGTCATTAGCAGTATCGGCTACAAGAGCCTCCCCATCGATCCCTCAGTGCCGTTTGACTCACACAAAGCCATCATCCCAAACAACATGGGCCGTGTTCAACACACTGCAGGTACTCTGTAAATACCCGACAGAACAACACCACTCAGCAAGCTAAAACATTCAAAACATTGAGAAAAAGTTAATGTATCCATCTTTCTTTCCAGGTCTATATTGTAGTGGCTGGCTGAAAACAGGCCCTACTGGGGTGATAGCCACCACTATGAACAATAGTTTTGACACTGCACGTTCCGTGGTGGAGGACATGGAGTCTGGAACGGTGGATGTATCAGCTGCCAAGCCAGGCTCACAAAGCATCAGTGGCCTGCTAGAAGAAAGGGGTACTCTACTGTCTCTTTGGTTGTTTCATCACATTCTGTTGAGCTCTGTTATCTGACCTGGAAGCGCACTGTTCGTGATATACCGAGCAATCGACCCTCATTTTCATTCCTGCTGTTCCACAACTGTCCAGGTGGGCAGTTAACGCACCATTCTCTATAAACTACAGTCCATTTTTGTGAAAATCCCACATGATCAGATACTCAAACTACCGAAACAGGCACCAACAGTCAAATGACAGTCAATTGGATCACATTTTAAAAAGAGATTTTAAACAACTGCAAAGAAATGCAAAACGGCTGTAAACAAGTCAACTGCAGTGTGTATTTGTTTTCTGGGCACAAACAATGGAACAATTGTCTCATAATTTGTCCACGCTTTATTTTGCTTTTATTCTAAATACAATCGCCAATTGGATATAAACAACACAACTGTTTTATGTCGGAATGTAGGATTCCATAAGCTAACCAGGAGTATGTTGGTTTGGACTAAATGTGTCTTTTGGCCATGTTGAACAGCTATTTTCATGGTAAATCTTCATCTTTACTTAACAACTCCATCTCTAATACCTGTGATATCATCACAGCAAATGGCAACACCCTCTCTCTGTAATTCTTTGTTGTTGTAAGAGCATCTACATCCAAATATGATATTTTATTTATTTTTTTCTCCTCTGTAGGAGTGAAACCAGTGATTTTCTCCAACTGGGAGAAGATTGACAGTCTGGAGATGAGTAGGGGTGAGGCCAGTGGAAAACCCAGAGAAAAATTACTGACTGTGGAGGAAATGCTACAGGTGGCTCGAAAGTGACTGAACACTTACAGATGAACACTGGACTGAGCAGTATAGAAGTACAGTAGTCGCCAACACAACGATGGGGACTTTGATGACTGACCTCTATGGGCCCAGAAAGAAAATGACATGAAGCACTTAACTAAACTGAATTCATATTGTACACATTAAAAGGTAGCTCTATATTCTTTATCATGGATGGCATTATGAATAAACTATTACAATGTAAGTCTGTACAAATGATGTAATAAAGAACATGTAGAGACAAATGTTTCTTATACTCACAATTCATAAAATGAAACTGATGGCATTATCCCGTCCATTTTTCTATCAGTGCAAAATAAAATGATTTATTGGAGTAGCATTTCACTTTTCTCAATTCTAAACAGTTTGATAGCTACATTGTGCGTTTTGGCCTTGGGGATAATATTGCTGTTGCCTGTCAGACTGACATCACTGTTACTGACCCGGTCAGTATGTTAATGCTGCAAACTACTCTCCAGAAACTGACCAGAAAAGCGGCACAATCCTCAAAGGCAACAAATGTACAATGTACTCCGACACTTCCTCGTGCAATGATTTAAATCTTTACGATTGAACATTTAAACGCGAAGCCTTTAACCTTAGGGAACTTGTATGGAATTAGTTGTACCAGAAAATGTCTGATTTAAAAGAAGAAAAAGAAACTTCTATTTGTGAATGAAAACTGTTTTGGGGTTACCTTGGTAACACTGTCTTTAATGTTATTACTGTAGCCATAAGGTCTTAAAATGTTTGCTAGAGGGTTTAACTATAATTTGTGCAAACAAGACCAAGTTTCATTGGCAAAAACAAGAACTCCTGCATGGTTCCGCAAGCCTATTCCCTACTTTAGCAGTGTCTCGGTGAGGTCACAGGAGTTTGAGATCAGTTCTGGGGTCCAAAGATCTAAAGCAAGTATGACTCTGCCTTTGCTTTGTTCTGCAGCTTTTGCCCCACCTTCATGTGCCCTCTCCCTCTGGCTTCAGGAAAGGCACCTTTATTTAAAGGGACTGTGCTGCCCCTACCATTGTTGCTGCTGCTGTCGACACTGCCCCTACTGTTGTTGTGTCTGCTGCCGCCGCTGTTGTCAACAGCTCTGCAGCCGCCGTTGGGCCACTGCCATTGCTGGCGACGATGCCTCTGTGTTGTAAAAAAAAAAAAAAAAAAAGATGAAAAATATTATTAAAACTTTATAACAAAAAAAAGAAAATCAGACATGGCAGATGAAGTGAGAATAAAGTATAAAAACATGGAGGATGTGAAAACAATGAAATGGAAATTCAACGATAGCAGTATCAATAAGTACAAGGTCATGCATCGTACATTTCCTAAACCTTGCACAAAAGAAAGGTTTTAGGGATAGATTTGAAACCAGCTCAGTAGAGTTAGTTCAGGTTAGAAGATCTCAAATGTATTTAAGAGCGAGGCCATTCAAGACTTAAAAGCAAGTCATTTGATTTTAAAATCATTCATACAACTATAGGGGAGCCAGTGGAGAGAGGTAAGCACAGGTCATATTTTGTTCATGCCTTTTTGTCGCAGTTATGATTGTACCAATGCACTAAGTAGTACCGATGTGCTGATGAAGCCCTGTAAAGGTTTTAGGACTTTCTGTGGGTTTGTGCCAAAAATACCTAGTCGGTCTGTCTGAGGGCTCAAAGTAGCCTCAGGACATCGACTACATAATAGACCCTCGAGACAGTTTCTACTGTCTCTTTCTACTGACAGTATTTCTACTTTTTAGTTAATTTACTCCTCCATGACAGTACAGTGAATATCCTTCCATTGTGGAAAAAGCAAAACGTTAGCAGCACGTTGCAGCCCCTGTGCAGTCTGACAGACATGGAGAACATTGTCAGATCCAACTCATGCCTTTTACTCAAAATTTCAGCAAGGATTCAGGGTTTCTCAGTATTCCTTATCTAGACTTATGAAAGACAACACCTCAGATCTTGCAGTGTTTGTGTTTGTGAGTATTAGCATAACTCACTGAGTGTGTTGTGAAAGGTGTTGGTGACAGATTCATCCCACTGGCATTGGAAGAAGGCCAGACCCGCAGGTGTCATGTTATCCTGGTGCTTTCTGTAGAAATCCAACGTCTTAAATGTACGATCCACCAGAGAATGGCTAGAGAAGAGAGGCAACAAGAGCTTATTGTCTTACTTAATGTTTGACACAGAAAACAACACATATGCTTGCAAATATAGTTCAGCTGACAATGAACCTTGGAACTCTTATGTTTAATAAAAGGTGATTGTAGATTAAACGGCATCTTTAGAGGGATCACGTGAACCCACTAACCACCAACATCCGCTGACATCTGGTTTTTGTATGCACTGTGAATGTAAATGATCAGTATTTACTCCTGGGTCAATAAACCCTGCAGAAGTCATGGGTCGCCTCTTGCCCGACTATGATGCGAACACGCTAATGTACTCCTTTACCCTCCTTCTCAGGCGTGATGATGTGATGTGTGTTGAAGTTACGACCAGTGACTTGTTAATATCTTTCCATCTTTCTCTGTAAAGCAGCGCTTGAACATCGTTCCTTTGGCACTGAGTCTCAAAAGAGAGACAGATGTTAAAGAAGTCACCATTGTTCGTGGGAAACAGCTAGCCTGTCTCTGTCCAAGGTAATAATATCTGCCTACCAACGCGCCTTAGATCCTGGTTACACTTGGTTATGAAATGCTTAACACAAGGGTAAAAAAGCACCAAAGGACATGTTGATCCGATCACTCGAACCAGTTGCAGAGGTGGTCTGGTACAAATTTGACTACACATCTCGTGTAGTATAAATGTCCTGATGCGTCCCTGACAAGAACTTAACAGGAAAATAAGTAATCAATGTAAGATGTGGTGGTTGTTTTGGAGACACATTCTTCTTTTTTCATCTTGTCCTGCACACTTCTGCAAGGCTCAAATGACTTTGTTCTTTGTTGGTAGCTTGTACATGTTGTTTTAGGCAGCCTGTATGAAATAAATCTATCAAATAAATAAAAATCTGTCTGCAGACTGATGTTATAACTGTGTGTGGAGCTCTTTGGCCTTCCAGCTTAATATCACACAAATAATACACAGAGCATTGGTTTCCTCTCTGTATGTCAAGTGTATGGTGCTCACCATGGCAACGGCCTGACATCGTCCTGGAAGTTGATGGTTCCCTCTTGCTTGAAGAGAACATAAATGTAGCGGTGGAAGCCTGTTCCTCTGGCAGGGAAGGGAGGCAGGTAGTGACACAGCTCCTCCCCAGCATGCATTGCTCCTCCTGGTATGTTCCCTCTATGGAAACGTGGGTAACAACAGGCTGTAGAGGTTAACCTTCGTCAAAACTGTATTAACTCCTTTCTACCAGTTGTTTTTACCAAAAATCTGTATGAAAAGGTTGTTGGTTAAAAGTGTAACTGCTAAACACAAGACGTCTCCTGCTTAAATGAAGAATCCATTCTGAGTATATGTGCACTGGAGATTCCAGGTTTACACACCTTACTGTAAGCTGGATATTGAATGTATTTCAGTATTTGGAGTGGAATTATAGAACTCTCTGACAAGGAATCAAAATGCTGCAAAATCATTGATCAACTTAAGATAATCTGTAAAGAAAAAATGACACATGAACTTAGTGAGTAACATTTATGTGAAGATAACTATTATTGATTGTATCAGAGTATGTACTGTTGAACTTTCATATGATTGGAGATGAAAGGTGAACAAAAACAGATGGCCATCTTTATCTACAGAATCTTATGTTATTATCAGGAACGAGGCAGTTAATATAATTTTGTTCTGTTTCGTTGATGTTTTGGAAATTATACAGTGAAAAAAACAAAAACCTAGATGAATGAATGAATGAATTGTACTTTTAAACCTCTCTGTTATAGCAACTTGGTCAACATCTTGTTTTTAAATGTGCTCTACAAAAAAGAAGTACTCACACAAGCCAGTGGATGTATTCTGCCTCATTATCCAAAAGATGTTCATCTGAAAGAGACCATCATTTATGTGTTGGTTCATTCCTTGAAGTCGAATACATATTGCATAATAAACTAATCATATAGTCAATAAAATGTCAGAAAATTGGCATAACAGCATATATATGTCGCGTTTGCATAAAAATGACTCGAACAATTAACTGATTATCAAAAAAGTGAGCAATACTTTTTTTTTTTAGTCAACTAAGAGATTAATCAAAGGTTGCAGCTATAATGGACAGCTGTAAATTATCCCAATTTAGTGATCTGATCCTCTTGTGAAAGCTGACGCTAACCTGGACAGGTGAGCAGAAGGGTCCACAGGGAGTCTGAGGGACAGATGCTGCCTGGAGACAAAAGCACAGCCACAAATAAAGTCATTTAGAGGTGGGCATGAAAGAATAAGAACAAGTATAAATTTTGACAAATTAAGAAACAGAAGATGCTCATAAAACTGACGTTTCCCACATCTCTCTCTGTTATTGTAGAGCTAAGATAAAGTTTTAGTCTTTATTGAGTTTGGTTTGGGGTGGAACCACAGCACCCCCTTTTGGTTAGTCTGGGTATGAGACTTTCAGACTTTCAAGCAAGTTTTATGTTTGATCAAGTTTTACCTCTCTTTGAATGATATGTGATTTTAATCATGTCATATTCTTTCATGTCGACAAAGTCCACCTATTAAGCCATGATGAAAATTTGGGAAAGCTGAAACGCGATCTTGAAACATTAAAAGCATTAGTTTAATTAAGTCTGGTGAGTTTAAACTCATAATATCACCGAAGAAGTGACACTGTCAGCCAATCAAACCCCCATACATCGAACTCACTTTGATGTGCTGTATCTGAAAAATAGCATGTACATGTCCATGCTATTTTTCAGGCATAGTTTTATTGCCGCCTGTTGGCAACAGGAAATTTGCGGTCTATACTCTTACCTATAACTTAAAACAGATTAGCCAGATTCACCTCATATTTGGTCAGTAAAGGCTGAAGAACCAAAAGATGCTTCCGTCCAAAAATGTGGATTTGATATCAAATAGCAACTGCAAAACACCTGCAGAGAGAGAAAGACTACAGCCAAGAAATGCAAAACAGCTCTGAACAAGGCATCTGCAGTGTGCATTTGTTTTCTGGGCACAAACAGTGCCATTGTCCTCATTATTTGCATTTATTCTAGATACAACTGCCATGAGAGGGCACAAAAGTTTTTCCAAGTATAAATTAAAAATCAATGTTGCAAAAGTCCTTACTCCCAAATGTTGTAATTCAGAATATAACCAACGCAAATGTTGTATGTGGGATTCCACCAGCTAACCAGGAGTATGTTGGTTTGAACTAATTGTATCTTTTGGTCATGTTGAACAGCCATTTTCATGGTAAATCTTCATCTTTACTTAACTCCATCTAATACCCGTGATATCATCACAGCAAATGGCAACGACGGCATCACCCACTCTTTGTAATTCTGTTGTAAAAAAATCTACAACCAAATGTGTGATATTTTACCAAAGTCATATTGTATACATTTAAAAAAAAAAAAAAAAAAAGTAAGAGGGGTATTGTAGTTTAACCCTGTATTCTTTATCATGGACACCATTATTAATAAACTATTACAATGCAAGTCTTGTATCAATGGTGTAAAAAGAATGTGACAAATGTTTTATACTTACAATTCATGAAATGAAATTTATGGCATTATCCTGTCCATTTTGAATTCTATCAATACAAAATAAAATGACTTCTTGCTTTCATGGAGTAGCATTACCCATTGCTCAGGCATTTGCGCTTGCAATGATTTAAAATCTTTATGAATATTTAAAAACACAAAGCCATTAAAACAGAGGGAACACATTAGTTGTACGAGAAAATATCAGTGATTTTAAAAAAAGAAATCCAACTGTATAAAAACTGTTTTGGCGTTACCTTGGTAACACTGTTTTTAATGATACAACTCTGGTCATAAGGTCTCAAAATGCTTGCAAACAAAACGAAGTTTCATTTCTGCTGTAACAAAATAATTTCCCTGTCTGGGATCATTAAAGTAATTCTTTCTATCTATCTATCTATCTATCTATCTATCTATCTATCTATCTATCTATCTATCTATCTATCTATCCATCTATCTATCCATCTATCTATCTATCCATCTATCTATCCATCTATCTATCCATCCATCCATCCATCCATCCATCCATCCATCCATCCATCCATCCATCCATCAATGTCTTTCAACCCATATCTGGTAAAGACAAAATTAGGGAAACATATCAGTGAAGAGTTTTATTTAAATCAGAAAACTTGGGACATGCAGAAATATCTTCAACTGAACTCCTGCATGATTCTGCAAACCTATTCCCTACTTTAGATGCCACCCTTGCCGATGCCATTACCGGCAAAGATGCCGCCCTTGCCAACGCCGTTGCCGACGAAGATCCCGCTGTCGCCAAAGCCGTTGCCGGCAAAGATTCTGCTGTTGCCAACGCCGTTGCCGGCGAAGATGCCGCTGTCGCCGACACCGTTGCCGGCGAAGATGCCGCTGTTGCCAACGCCGTTGCCGGCGAAGATGCCGCTGTTGCCAACGCCGTTGCCAGCGAAGATTCCACCCTTTCCGACACCGTTGCCAACGCCGTTGCCGGCGAAGATTCCGCCCTTGCTGATGCCGTTGCCAGCGAAGATTCCGCCCTTTCCATCGAAGATGCCGCCGTCATTGCCAACGAAGATACCCCCCTTGCCGTCGAAGATGCCACCGTCATTGCCAACGAAGATTCCCCCCTTGCTGTCAAAGATGCCACCGTCGTTGCCGACAAAGATGGTGCCGTCGTTGCCAACGAACATGGCGCCATCATTGCCTGCAGCGCTGCGGATGCCGTTGTTGTATCTGCTGCCGCTGCTGTCAGCCGCAAAGTTGCCAGAGGGAAATTTGCCAGAGGAGAAGACTTGGCCGGCGAAGATGCCACCATTGCCGGCGCCATTGCCGGCGAAGATTCCGCGTTTGCTGGTGCCCCTACCGGTGAAGATCACACCCTTGCCTGCAAAGATGCCGCCGTCATTGCCGGCGAAGATGCCGCCGTCATTGCCGGCGAAGATGCCGCCATCATTGCCGGCGAAGATGCCGCCATCATTGCCGGCGCCGATGCCTGCGCCAATGCCTGCGAAGATGCCGGCGCCGTCTGCCGCACTGTGGCTGCCATTGTTGTGGGTGCTGCCGCCATCGTCAGTCGTGCTGCGGATGGTGTTGCGGCTGCCTTTGGGAAGGAGAAGTGAAAGTAATTAAGTGATGTTCTCTACATTGACACATTGCTGTGAGAATTCACAGCTATTAGGAAAAAAAATAAAAATTCCATCAAACTTCAAATACAACAAAATACTTACTGACCACCAGTCCAACAGAACTTTTGGGCCTTAGTGGATCCATGATGTCAGAGCAGCCGTATACTTGACATTGTATGGTGATAAAGTTAGGCATTTTGTTGCAACACCAGACAAATGCATTAAACTGAAAAATCTCATTGTGACAATAAATGGCCTACAGGAGGGAGGTGGCCAGTCTGGTGTCATGTGTGAGGACAACAACCTCAACCTCAACACAGACAAGATGAAGGAGATGGACATGAGAAAGAAGAGGAGACCTTATCGGCCACTGTACATCCGGGAGCTTGATGTAGAGAGGATGAGCAGCTTTAAATAGTTGGGTGTCCACATCAGTGAGGAAATCACTTGGTCATTCAACACCCAGCAGCTGGTAAAGAGGGCCCAACAGTGGCTGTGTTTTCTGACGAGACCGAGGAAGTTTGGCATCCTCAATATCTGAGGAGTGACCCGACAGAAAAGGTGTGAAAAGTACCTAGCACTTTTCTCGTAGCACCGTCGCTGAGGTTCTAAGCGAACTTACTGGTCAGATCGGCTCTCTACCGTGCTGCGTTGCTATGACGACCAGTACTATTAAGTGAGGAGAGGCAGGCAAGTTGCACTAAGCTGCAGGTATCGGTCGATCATGACATGGCATCAAAACTAACCATTCATCTGGTTCAGAAAAAGAAAACCAGATGAAGAAAAAAAAAAACGCTCACAGTATAAAAGGTAAGGGGTTTTTTTTCCATGATGTGGGGTAGAGGAAGAGCTGCCAAATGTTTAGCTATCTTAATTGTTTGCTTTAGGAAAGGGCTAAAATAAAATGGCACATGTGAATTATAGCAAGTCCAGTGCGTTGGCATTATATTTGGGAGGGAGGGTGTGTTGTTAGGCAGATGTCTGTCATGTCTGCTGTATCCTCGTCCAGTGGGAGCTGCTGTTCCGTCAGACCTCCTCTGCTGTTTAATATTTGCCATGCACCATGACTTTAGGATTCTTTTTATGATTAATTTATCAATTTTAGGGTGTCCTGAGTTTATAGGTCTCTACTGTGAAGTGGGCTAAACAACACATATTAATCCTATTGTGGATTATTATGGACTATTGTGGCAGTGAATTATTGCTCTGAGTGGATTATTGTTAACTCTGAGTTAGTTGTGTCTTTCTTTACCACATTTAGAATATTTGTTGTGACAATATAATTTGAACAAACATTCCTACGGTTTGGTTATGTTTTTTATACATTACTTTTTTACATTACGTTTTATTCAAAAGAATCATAATTACTAGTAAATATAAAATCATACATACATAATGTTGAACTAATGCAGAAATTCTTAATTTGTTTTTATATAAATCTGAGGAGTTTTGTCTTTGCAGGAGCAATTCTGAAAGGTTTTGGAGCCGTAGACCAGGAATCAGCACAGCCGCCTTTAGCACCACCAGACAAGGATGTTCAGGTTTAAAAATGTTGTACAATTTAAGATAAACATTTTAGAGGAACAGCATCAGTTTCATTTAGTGACCTAAAGAGGATCCCTATTGTTTACCTTGTATTATCATTTTCTATCAGTTCATCTTGCTTGGATGGGTCAACTTAAGATGTTTGATTTTAATTTGAGAGGTTTTCACGACTCTTGCCTGAGTTGCATCTTTGTGGATCACCTTAAAAGGGTTAGGAATCTATCCTTCGTAGTTTGACAAAATAGGGCCCCTTGAACTGCATCTTGCATGGGGCCCCACAAAAAGACAGAAACGGCCATGGCCATCAGACTCAGATAGTTTATTATACCTCATAACTGTCCCTACTGTCATAATAATAATAATAATAATAATAATAATAATAATAAGTGCCATGTGTAAAAGTGCTTTAAAAGGAAGAATTTAATTGCATAATTGAGAACGTGTTTCTTTAATGTGCATATGACAATAAACACTTTGAATCTTGAATCTCATAAAAAAAAGGCTCCACACACTTTCCACCAGTAAGATTTTGCTGAACCTGCTCACCTTTTTTAGCTTCCTGCGCTAACATGGGCTCCATTGCCTGGAGAAGTGTAATGGCCCCCTTTAATAAGAGCTCATTGGGAGACAAATCTGTTGTACAAAAGGAAATTAAGTTGGTGCCAGAAAGTAGCTCACAAAGGATTTGGGCACACATTTTCTTACCTTCCATCATCCTCTGGAGCCCATGATCATTCCTTTTATTTGTCCCACCAACTGGCAAACAAGAGCCTATGGATAGTACACTTGCTGTTAATCAAACATTCATGCGGTTTGATGGCACAATATATCTCAGACTAGTGACAACTAAAATTTCACATTTCAAGTTATGCCAAAGCATCCTCTAGTATGTCAAGTTTTTGCCTGAAATAATAAGGGTTAGGAGTAAACTTACTCCTGCAGTTTCTATACTTCTTTACCATTTTTTAAACAGAAGCTTGAAATAGAAAATGTGGGTAAATGTGAAAACCTTTGGCAAACCAAACAGTCAGGACACAAACGAAGAAGGCCCAAATAGCTCCCATTGCATCAGTCACCAACAGGAAATGCTACCTGTGCCACACACTGGGTCTGAAAAAGCCTCTCATGCAGCTGTTGTTGATCAGCTCTAATTAGCTTTCTTCAGAAGTGCTGCAATTCAGCCCCTCCTGTAACAAGCATGTGTTAATTTGAATGTATTTATAATAATACATTTTGGATTCATTCATTTCATATTTCTTGCTTTGGTTGTATGTTTGTGAGACATTACGATATTAAATTCAATTTCACATTAGGTCCAAACATTGATAAAGCTCCATTAAAAAGGAAAAAATGGAAGAGTTTTCTCTCCTCTTCAGACATCTATGGAAGCCCTGAAAGGCCATAATGGAGGCGATGACAAGTACAAAAACAAAATACACGGCCCTGATCTGCTCGGGTTGAAGGAGGACATGTTGCTGTTGTTTTAATTGTTATTGTTGTTATTAAAAAAAACTGTAATTATATGACACATTTCATAATTAGTATTTTATAAAAGAAAAAGAAAATCAGACATGGCAGATGAAGTGACATAAAACAACGAAATGCAAATACAAAGATATAACAAACTGTATCAATAAGTACAAGGTCATGCATCGTACATTTCCTAAAGCTTTCACCCAAAAAAAATTTTAGGGAGAGATTTGAAACCAGCTCAGTAGAGTTAGTTCAGGTTAGATGATCTCAAATGTGTTTAAGAGCGAGGCCATTCAAGACTTAAAAGCAAGTCATTTGATTTGAAATAATTTATACAACTCTAGGGGAGCCAGTGGAGAGAGGTAAGCACAGGTCATATTTTGTTCATGCCTGTTTCTCGCAGTAATGATTGTACCAATGCACTAAGTAGTACTGATGTGCTGATGAAGCCCTGTAAAGGTTTTAGGACTTTCTGTGGTTTTGTGCCAAAAATACCTAGTACCGATGGGCTGATGAAAGGTTTTAGGGCTTTCTGTGGGTTTGTGCCAAAATATCATGTCAGTCTGGCTGCAGGCTCAAAATGACCTCAAGACATCGACTACATGATAGACCCTCGACCCTCGAGACAAACCCCCTGGTTAGTTGCAGGGAAGCAGGAGCGTTTTCTCAAAAGGGCAAAGGCACAAAGCACAGTGACATCTGGTGGTATACAAAACTTAAAGAAGTAAGACTGGAGCTGAAGCGATACCTCAATACCTCAACACCTCACCAATTTCATATAGCATACTAAGTACTGCAAAAACACACTATTTTGCAATGCTGCAGTGCAAAGGCAAATACGTCTACATATGTCTTTACATGTTTATGCTAAATATGAATGTAGCTTATTGGTGTGGTGTTGGACCCAGTGTCCACTGTGGACCAATATATTTATACCTCA
The DNA here is from genome assembly GCA_963678695.2 of Diplodus puntazzo. Classification (NCBI taxonomy): domain Eukaryota; kingdom Metazoa; phylum Chordata; class Actinopteri; order Spariformes; family Sparidae; genus Diplodus; species Diplodus puntazzo. The sequence continues at coordinate 6,624,070 of OZ023176.1, read as the reverse complement.
TTTATATGACATTTTATTTGAGTTGAGTGGGACTTTTTAAACTACCAAACTGTGCATACAACAATGATTTGCAAATGTTTGCGTTCCATATTTGTTTTACACTGCTGATGTGTAATCAGTGTCAACTTTATTTGGATTTTTACCACATTGGTCATTCTATACCAAGTCACCAAGGCCCTCCCTGTTCATGTCCTGGATTTTTTTGAAAAAAGTAATGTAAAAACTTCCATTAAATTCAAGTGACTTTGTGGAATCCCGTAGCTGTCCTCAATACCTTCAGTTATGAATTATTACATGTTTATCCTCTTAACTAAAGCGTTTTTGTGATTCTTTGTACAGTATGTGCATTCTCAGCCTCATCAATCATTTATTTTTCAACAAATAGGGTTGAACTTTATACAACTGCAGCATGCATTCATTTAAGTAGATGTTGCAGAATAGTAACAGTTACCACATTTATATCACGGGTAGATATTTGTACTGTGTTGACTAAAATGTTTTCTATCTTTGTGTGATACCTACTGAGCCTGTTTTTCATTGATTCATGAAATTCATTAAAGTTTGTAATGGCTTGGTTTGTCGTACTAATGGCATTTTGACAAAAAAAAAAACAACAACAAACAATTGATATATGTTGCTCTATGTTTCAAACGAACAAATGGATATGTGATCAAATAAGACAAATAACATGATGTCCTCGGCAGAGGTATACATAATTGCAATCCCAGCACAGTCAAACGTAACAACAAATTTGCAAGGAACTGTGTTTTCTTCCACTTGTATGTGTGTGTGTGTGTGTGTGTGTGTGTGTGTCTTTCTCTCTCTCTAATAATCAATATATTTCATAGGTGTGCTCCTTCCCATCTCTGTGTCTTTCCCAGGGGTATTTGACCTGTGGAGGGTGGTACACTGGAAGCTGGATAAAATCAAACACCGGCTCCCTCATGTCTGCAGGGAAAAGAGAAGACAGACCAGATTTATTATTAATCGTCAGAATATTGGCAGAGAAACTTCTTGACTGAATTAAGACCTTTTCAAAATCTACAAAGGATCCCAAAGCTCTCCAGAGCACAGCCTGCACTACAGACCGCCCCCAGAGCTCCACAGGTAAGGAGGCCAGCGAACCAGGCCACCGCCCAGGATTTCCATCAACCTCCTCCACCCGCTCATAGTATGCGGAGGAAGAATAGGGCTGTTTGATGCACCATTGGTAAAAGAGGAACAGGCAGGAACCGCCCTTCTTGCCTCAACTGTTCTACTCCCTCCACCGTCCGCAGCAGCATTTACAGCAGGGGCCAGCTCCAGCAGAGACGGAGTCAGTGAGAAAAAGTGACAAAGTTCTGTCCGTGGTTCCACACATTTGTCTCTCAAGCCCTGTCAGTTGTCACACTGCAATAAAGTTGTCCCAACTGTCGCAACTGGGCGAAATGCCGAGGGCGCAGTAAGTGTTAAAAACAAAAAGAAAATTGAAGGAGAAAGTGTGACAGCCCTGCTGACGAGGCCTCTCCAGGTGTCACCAGTACACATTCAGTGAGTTGGCCAGTCAGTCCCCTCTCGCTAAGGATAAAGGAGTGGATTGGATGTACAAAGTCAGAATGAAGGGCTACAGGCGTCAGTTGTCGTTTCACCACAGCTCAAAGGAATAATTTATTCTCAGGCTGAGGGAGTGTCGGCTCATATTTTAAAGAAGATATCCACTCTGCTGGTGAAAGGGGCCATACCAATAGTCCCACCTTGTCAGAACCAGGAAGGGTTTTATTCAAGATACATACGATACAGAGGCATCCAAACTATGTAAAACCTCAAGTCCTTGAACAGATATGTCAAAAAAGTACAAATTCAGAATGTTGACTCACATGTCACTTCTGCATGTCAATCAGCCTAAAAGATGCATATTTCCACATTCCCATATACCCTCCACACAGGAAATACCTATGATTTGTCTTTCAGGGGGTTTCCTACAAAGATCTGGTTCTCCCTTTTGGCCTCTCACTCAGCCCAAGGGTGTGCACTAGGGGTGGGTCGGGGCCCCGACCACCCGCTGTCCCTCGCCGGAGCTCTCGGTCCCTGCCTCCAGCAGCTGGAAGCGCCTCGCCCGCGACCTCGCTCGAGGGTCGGAGGGTGATGAGCCGCGGAGACACCGTCAGAGCTGCGGAGGCGGGTAGCCGATGTCTGATGCACCGCTCTTTCGGAGACTGTAAACTCCCAGCGCAGCCGGTCTCACCCTCGCTGCTGCACCGTGCGCCCGCGGGTTGCACTCTCCTCCGGGGAGCAGCGTTAACGTTTTACCCCCTCGCATCTAGCCGGAGGGCGGAGGGACCACGCTTATGTCTATGTTTATGTCAGACAAAAATGTGCCATGCAGTCCCAGAAACAATGGCACTCTCTTAGCTTAACTGTGTTGCACTATTTTATATCTAAACACATAGTGTGCCTTTGTTTACATTTCAATTCGAACTAGAACTTCCTAGAGGAAAGCTCTATAATTTAAGATTACTTTTTTAATTAGAAAATTATCAACAGGTACTCTAATGAATTATTTGTTTATTACTACTTATTACTGAATCGATATCGAAGCATTTAAATCAATATTGAATCGAATCAATACTGAATCAAATTGCGAGCTAAAGAACGGAATCAAAATCGAATCGTGAGCTTCTTAACAATACCCAGCCCTACTGAACTATGTTAATTATATTCTGAGGAAGCCCTACAGCAGTCCGATTGGACCTCTCAGGGGCCAAACCCAAAGAGCCAGTCTCTCTGGGTAAGGGTGGAATACTTCCCAATGCGCCTGTGTCAGAAGATCTGTGTGTAGAGGGGCTGGTTGACTGCACAGGAGCAGTACGATGTCCACCAACCAGTGCTTTCTAGTCCTCCGTGGGGCTATCAAGATAAGTGATAGGCTCTCCTCTTGCCAGAGTCTGAGATATCAACACGATTGGAGGAAATGCATATAAGAGAACACAATGTGTCCACTCCCAGAGACTGAAATTAGGAGCGCAGCTCCATATAGTCTGTGTGCTATTGTGTGTGGTCTGGTGGACCTGAGCCCCACCTCTTTGTTTAGGTTTACCACCACTGTAGTGTTGTCTGACTGAACTAGTACATGGTGCCCTCCAGAAAAGGAAGAAAGTGTCGTAAGAGTGGCGCTGCGGATCTCCCTATATAGACTGCCCGGTGGGACAGGCAGTAGCGCTGACGATGTTATGCTGGAGACGATGTCCGAGGGGAGCCCATGGAGTCGGAAGACGTGGAGAATGAGTAGCTTGGTGGTCTCAGTGGCGGATGGAAGCTTGGCCAAGGGGATGTAGTGGACCATCTTAGAGAAGCAGTCCACAATGGTGAAAATGGTACTGGTGTTACCAGCAGATAGGGGGGGACCAGTGACTAAGTCCACCGCTATATGGGACCAGGGACGACCAGGGACAGGTAGAGGCCTGAGGAGACCAGTGGGAGGGCGATGAGAGGACTTACTCCTGGCGCATATCACACAAGCAGCCATGAATGCTCTCACGTCCTTGGCTTGACCAGGCCACGAGGAGTGCTGGCAAAGAACCTGTAGGGTTCGTGTAGCTCCGGGATGGCAAGTAAGCCTGGAAGCATGCCCCCACAGTAACACCTGAAACCGGACCCCCTCTGGTACGAATAGTCAATTTGGTGGACCAGTACCAGGATCGGGGTGATTTCTTTCGGCCTCACAGACTGTGTTCTCGATCTCCCAGGTGGCAGCTCCGATGATTTGCGGAGAAGGCATGATGGGTTCAGGGTCGGCAGGAGGTCCGTCAGCTGAGAACAGGCTTAAGAGAATGTAAGTATGCAAGGTTCTTATGGTCCGTCCAAATGAGGAAAGGCTCCACGGTGCCTTCAAGCCAATGACACCACTCCTCTAGCGCCAAGACCACAGCCAGTAGTTCTCTATTTCCCACGTCGTAATTCCTCTCCGCAGAGGAGAGACGTCGGGAAAAGAAAGCGCAGGGGTGAAGTTTGTTCATTGCGACGTTCCTCTGAGAGAAGACGGCTCCTATACCGGAGTTCGAGGCGTCCACCTCCACAGCGATCTGGCGGGTCTGGTCGGGATGTTGAAGGACAGGAGCATGAGTGAACAATGCCTTCAGGCTGTTGAAGGCAAAGTTGGCACCAGGAGACCATGTAAAAGGAGAAGCAGGGGAGGTGAGTTGAGTGAGATAGGATGCTACACGGCTGTAGTTGCGGATGAAGCATTGGTAAAAGTTTGCTAACCGAAGGAACCGTTGGAGCTGTTTCCGTGTAACAGGTGTAGGCCACTCCTCGACGGCTCGGATCTTGGCGGGGTCCGGCTGAAGCTTCCCTTGGGCTATCATGAAGCCAAAAAGCCGACCTCCGTCACGTGAAACTCACATTTCTCTGCCTTAACGTACAGTTACTTATTCAGAAGTCGTCTTAACACCAGCTGTACCTGTTGGGTGTGTTAGAAAGGCCAAACAGCATCACCTGATACTCAAAATTGCCCAGTGGGGTGTTGGAAGCTGTTTTCCATTCATCCTCCTCTCAGATGCGGACCAGGTGATATGCGTTTTGCAGGTCCAGCTTGGTGAACACTTTGGCGTGGCACAGTGGCTCGAGCGATGGGTCAATAAGTGGTAGAGGCTATTTGTTCTTGACGGTGAAGTTTTGGGATGAATTAATGTATCATTAATGTAGCCGGCTAGCAGGGAGAGGAGCACCAGGGAGAATACTGATTGCACAGTCGTATGGTCGGTGGGGTGGCAAAGATGGGGGCTCGTTCTTTGCTGAATACTGTTGCCCAATCGTGATAAACTGGAAGCACCAGGGACAGATAAGAGAGGGAAGAGTGATGGAAACGGATGGTCTGACAGTAGTGGCGGCAGAACGGAGACAATGGGAATGACAGAAAAAGGCTCCAGCTAGAAATAGAGGCGGAGCGCCAGTCTATCTGGGGATTGTGTAGGTGTAACCATGGTAGACCCAGAACCAGTGCCATAGAGAGAAAGAGTTGTGACGCTCTCTGATGTCGCCGCCGGGGCAGTCACATGGTTCATGTAAGCCCCGATAGTTCCAAAACACAGGCTGGCTGTCATGTTCTTCTATGGGACAGACAGAAGCAATTGCGTTATTGAATGGTAAATATTAAAAAAAAACACACACTCAAGTACTTTTTCAGCTGTTATTGCATTATTACAATTTTCTTAATGTCAGTTTTGCATTTTGAAAGGCAGGGTGACTACGAAAAGCTGTGTATTACTTAGATAAGTTTTACATTTTTGGAGGGAAAAGCTTAGTGTTCATGTTTAACTTTTCTTTTCCATATCGTTCATCTGATGATCGACGTCTCATGATTTTCATTCAACGCAACTGGGCTGTATTATTGATTCCCGTGATTTGGCTTATAAATTCTGATTCAGCCATTAGCTTACCTTCGTGGTAGCAGAGGTCTGCCGTGGTCCGTTCAGCATTCACCTAGCAGCTAGCTCACTTCTTCTGATGAAAGTGGCCACCCCAGGACCACAACGTGAAACATGATCATGTTAAGACCAGTGACAGGAATAACGGCGTTAGAATAAACGACGTTACTAACGACTCCGACTCAGCTCTCAGCCACAGAAGCTACAGCTTTGGTGAGGGAGGAGGGAGGGGCGAGACAACCGCATAAGTGATGATAATTGCCTCTCTAAGGTAGAGTAAGAGTTCTTAAGCCAATCAGAGGAAGTGTTCAGTTTACATACAAACAACACACGCACACAGCAGCCTCTCACACACAAACTAGCAGAGGTAAGCTGCAGCAAGGCGAGTCCGGAGGGAAAGTTAACGCTTTTAAAGTGGAAGTAAAGTCACCATTTAAATCTCCACGTCCGTTGTAAGCAACTCTAATCTAATGAAAGAATCTCTCAGCGGCACACGCTTCTACAACACTAGTGGCCAAAAACACCGTTGTTGACTGTTGATGATGATAGCAGGCCAGGTGTGGCTAACGTGAGCTCTGCTAACAAAGAAGGACACGGAGCTGTCCAAGCAGCTAAATCTGGATTTTTCTGCTCCAGCTTCTCAAAAACTTGTGACACAGACTGAACTGAATGCAATGATTGACAGGTATGTTGTTGAGAACATTCTCCCACTATCAACAGCTGACTCAGACTCCTTCAGAGCCCTCATTGGTGAAATACCGGGGAGAGAAGGTGCCAGTCCACTATGCAAGAAAGACATTTTCTAAATACATAGATACCGAGTACGCTGAAATTAATGCAGAGTTCAAAAGGGGGGATAAAATTGCACCTGATGGTTTTGAGTGTGTGATTCGATCCTAACCCAGCATTTATTCCTGAAGTGGTGGGTCCCTGTATATCTATAGAGCTGAGAGCTTTCAACCCTTCGCCATTTCCTTTGGCAGAGCAGGAATGGCTACATGACTTGTGTACGGTGCAGGCTCTGCGGATATATGCGGACAGGACAGTACATTTCAGAAGATCTGATATGATGTTTGTGTCCTGGGCTAAATCTACTAGGGGACTGGCATCATCCTGGGCACTTTTTAGGGGAGTTTCAATTCAGGATATTTGTGCGGCAGCCAGCTGGGCTTCACCTTTGACTTTTGCTTGGTTTTACAGACTGGATGTTACAGTATCCTCCTTAGCTCATGCAGTGCTGAGAGTAGGGGTATCTGGGATCAGGGATTATTCACCAGATAAGATAATTCACCAGTTCTTCGGGTTATACGGCCCGCATCGTATTCAAGACCATGGTGCTGGCCTTCAAGGCTGCATAAGTCTACCTCGAAACACTGGGCAGATCGCAAGGCCCTGCATGAGCACTTCGCTCTACTACATCAGTTGGCCAGCTGGTTGCCATTGCTGAGAGCAAACAAAGCCCACTCAGCAAAGTCACGACTCTTCTCTGTTTTGGCACCTCAGTGGTGGAACAAACTCCTGAGCAATGTCAGACCAGCGGAATCACTCGCTATCATCCGCAAAAGACTCAAGACTAATTTGTTCAGACTTCACCTTGCCCCAACAGAGCATGACCCCCCCCCCCCCTCCAAATAAAATTAGAAAATAAAAATAAATAAAACCTGAATGAACTTGTATGTTCTTGTCGTTAGCACTATAGTCATAGCACTTATGCACTTACGGTATCCTTGATAAATAGTAGCCATGATCCTCAGATGAGGGCTTGACAATTGTTTCTATTTTTTTCGTTTTTACTCTGTTGAGGGTGATATGTCATGGTTTCTTTGTTGTGACAAATGAACTTATTGTAAGTTGCTTTGGACAAAGGCATCTGCTAAATGCCCTGAATGTAAATGTCTCACCATACACATTGCTGGTGTGAAGAGAGGAAAAGGGGGGCTAAAAATGAACGATAAATGACAGCATGTCGGCCTTTTATATAGGGAAGGCCTTGTGGCTTTACGACATTCACATCATCAGGGCCAGCCTATGGGCCGGCGTAATGTGAGAAAGAGCTTCTGTCGAGGGCAAGCAGGGGCATTTCCCATAGTGAGACGCTCACTCATGCAACTCAGAGAACTGGAGTTGTGAAAATACCCTAAAGTTTCCTCTCACAAGTTGATGGTTCCCTCTTGCTTGAAGAGAACATAAATGTAGCGGTGGAAGCCTGTTCCTCTGGCAGGGAATGGAGGCAGGTAGTGACACAGCTCCTCCCCAGCATGCATTGCTCCACCTGTTATGTTCCCTCTATGGAAATGTGGGTAACAACAGGCTGTAGAGGTTAACCTTCGTCAAAATGCATTTCGTCCTTTCTACCACTTCAAAAAGATCTATGAGTATGAAAATGTTGTTGGTTAAAAGTGTAACTGTAAGTGACCACAAGACATCTCCTACTTAACTGAAGAGTTCATTCTGAGTATATGTGCACTGGAGATTCCAGGTTTACACATCATACTCTAAGCTGGATATTGAATCAAACCAGTTGTGAGGTCATAAAATCCTTCTGGTATGTCCACGTATTAACCTGAGACTTAAGATGAGCACAGCTCCCCTTCAGCTGCTGAATGTGAAAACAGCTTTCCACTTTCGAATCAAGTAATTCTGTAAAGTGAAGCTCAAACATCCAAGTGATGTAAGAATAAGCACATTTGTTATTGGAGGGGGAATTTATTTTGAATTGAACTTCCTGGTTAAGGATGAACTGACAAAAGTAAATTGAGGGGACGTGTTATTTATGTTTGTCGTATAAATATTTGGTCATTTACATGATTTGATCAAGTCACAGGTGTTGTATATTACAAACTGAAAATCTGCAGAGATCATTATATTAAAATTGAATGACAATTAGATTTGTATGGATGCACTACATTTAAGCAGACGTGTATTTCAGCATATGGAGTAGAACTAGAGAACTATTCTGCAAAAATATTGATCAACTTAAGACAATTGATAAAGAAAAAAATACACATGAATTTACTGAGTAACATTTATGTGAAGACAACTATTATTGATTGTATCAGAATTTTTTCTGCCAAACTTTCATATGAATTGAGATGAAAGGTGAGCAAAAACGGATGGCCATCTTTATCTACAGATCCTAAGAAAGGGGCCATTAATAAAAGATTTTGTTCTGTTTTGTTGATGTTTTGGAAATTACACGCTGAAATATACAAAACAAAACAAAAATGAATGATTCATTCATTCATTTTTGATGATGACTGAATGTATGCATGACTAATTGTACTTGTAAACCTCCCTGTACTCACACAAGCCAGTGGATGTATTCTGCTTAATTATCCATCCTTTGGATAATTAAGCAGAATACATCCACTGAAAAACACCATAATTTATGTGTTGGTTCATTCCTGGCAGGCGATCACATTTATCGCATAATTGACTAATCATTTAGTCAAAAAAATGTCAAGAAATTGTGATAAATGCATATACTTTCATAAATGATGAAGAAAAGCAACAAATCCCGAAATTTAAGATGCTGGAAAACAGCATGTATTTGATGTTTTTGCTTCAAAAATGACTGGAACAATTAACTGATTATCAAAATAGTGGGCAATTAATTTTCTTTCACTAGACTAAGCGATTAGTCAAATGTTGTAGCTAGAGTTGAGAATTATCCCAATCTAGTGATCGAAAAATAAAGTCATTTAGAGGTGGGCATGAAAGAATAAGAACAAGTAAATAAAAAGCAATACAGATATGGTATTCAGGGAGAGGATTAACTGTCAGAAAATGAAGGAGGATGGTTGAAATTTAGGTGGCCTTCAACCCCAACAACTGCTGAGAGAAACAAAGTCCACTACCGAGAAATGCAAAATAGCTCTTAACAAGGCAAGTGCAGTGTGTTATGTTTTTCTGGTCACAAACAGTGGAACAATTGTCTCATAATTTGTCCACACTTTATTTGCATTTATTGTAGATACAATTGCCATGAGAGGGCACAAAAGTTTTCCCAAGTATTAATTAAGAATCAATGTTGCAAAAGTCCTAACTCCCAAATTTTGTAATTCAGAATAGAAACACAAATGTGGGATTCCACAAGCTAACCAGGAGTATGTTGGTTTGGACTAAATGTGTCTTTCGGTCATGTTGAACAGCTATTTTCATGGTAAATCTTCATCTTTACTTAACTCCATCTAACACCCGTCATAGCAAATGGCAACAGCATCACCCTCTCTGTAATTCTGTTGTAAAGACATCAGAATCAGCACACCTTTATTGTGCCCTAAAATTTCTTTGCTACAGCAGTAAACGGGCAGTAGTACTTTAAAAAAAAAAAAATAGAATAAACTCCTATCTACACCTATGTACAGAAGCTGAGAACGGCCATGGATTTTTCCTCTTTTTATGCACTGTTATCTTGTGTTATCTCGACTTATGTTACATCAATACGAAATAAAATGACTTATTGCTGTCTTAGGGTAGCATTTCACCTTGCTCAATTCTAAATAGTTTGATAGCTACATGGTGCGTTTTGGCCTAGTTTGTATCAATTATGCTTTGTGGTTGCACTTGCCCTGATTTAAATATAATTGTATGTTTAAAAAACATTTAAGTAATTTCTTTAAACCCATAACTGGGAAAGAAGAAATAGGGAAACATCAGTTAAGAGTTTTATTTAAAGCAGAAAACTTGGGACATGCAGAAATATCTTCAACTGAGCTCTTGCATGATTCCGCAAACCTATTCCATAGCAGCGTAGTCACAGCAGTTTGTGATCAGTTCTGGGGTTCGCTGGGGATTACCGCCACGGTTGCAGGGAAGATGCCGACGTTGTGGCCGATTGCCGCCACGGTTGCGGGGAAGATGCCGCTGTTGCCACCGGGGAAATAGCCGCTGTTGTGGCCGATTGGTGGCGCGGTTGCGGGGAAGACGACGCCGCTGCCGCTGCGGCCGTTTGGCGGCGCGGTTGCAGGGAAGACAACATTGTTGCCGCCGCCGGGGAAGATGTCACCGGCAGTGCTGCGGCTGCCGTTGTTGCTACCGCCATCACTGAGGCTGCCGTTGTTGCTGCTGCCGCCACCACTGTCGGCAGCGCTGAGGCTGCCGTTGTTGCTGCCGCCACCACCGTCGGCAGCGCTGAGGCTGCCGTTGTTGCCGCCACCGCCACCACCGTCGGCAGCGCTGAGGCTGCCGTTGTTGCCGCCACCGCCACCACTGTCGGCAGCGCTGAGGCTGCCATTGTTGCTGCCGCCGCTGCCGGCCACACCAGGGAATGTGCTGCAGTCCATGGCCTTATCTACAGGGACATCCTTCTCAGTTTTGAGCTGTTTTGGTCTGTTCAGGGTCTGTACAAGTTTCATGTGGCCAACTGATGACACAGCTTCCACATCATTGGTTTCTAGTTGTGGTGAGACAGCTGGTTAACAAAAACAATGGAAGTCAAAGGAATTGAGTGATGTTCAGTACACTGACACATTGTTGGGAGAATTCACAACTAAATGAAAATGTCATTTTGTTGCAACACCAGACAAATGCATTAAACTGAAAAGTCTCATTATTAGACTAATAAAAAAGGCTCCACACACATTCCACCAGTAGGATTTTGCTGAACGTGCTCACCTTCCTTAGCCTCTTGCTCCAACGTGGACTCCATTGCCTGGAGAAGTGCAATGGCCCCTTTTAATAGGAGTTCACTGGGAGACAAATCTGTTGTAGAAAAGGAAATTAAGTTGGTGGCAGAAAGTAGCTCAGAAAAGATTTGGGCACACATGTACTTACCTTCCATCGTCCTCTGAAGCCCATGATCTTTCCTTTTATTTGTCCCACCAACTGGCAAACAAGAGCCTATGGATAGTACACTTGTGGTTAATCAAATGTTCACGTGGTTTGATGGCACAATATATCTCAGACTAGTGACAACTAAAATTTCACATTTCAAGTTATGCCAAAGCATCCTCTAGTATGTCAAGTTTCTGCCTGAAATCATGTAAACTTACTCCTACAGTTTTTAACAGAAGCTTGAAATAGAAAGAAGTGTGAAAACCTTTGGTAAGCCAAACAGTCAGGACACAAACGAAGAAGGCCCAAATAGCTCCCATTGCATCGGTCACCAACAGGAAATGCTACCTGTGCCACACACTGGGTCTGAAAAAGCCTCTCATGCAGCTGGCACAGCTGTTGTTGATCAGCTCTAATTAGCTTTCTTCAGAGGTGCTGCAATTCACCCTCCTGTAACAGGCATGTGTTCATTTGTATGTATTTATAATGATACATTTTGGATTTATTTTATTTCATATTCCTTGCTTTGGTTGTATGTTTGAGAGACATTAGGATATTAAATTAAATCTCACATTAGGTCCAAACATTGATAAATCTCCATTTAAAAGGGAAAAAATGGAAGAGTTATCTCTTCTCTTCAGACAGCTATGGAAGCCCTTAAAGGCCATAATGGAGGTGATGGCAAGTACAAGAACAAAATAGACGGCCCTGGGGTCCGTTTCACAAAGCAGGTTTAGTGAAAACTCTGAGTCTGTTAACCCTGAAATGAGGGAAACTCTGAGTTTTCCGTTTCACAAAGGGAGGTAACTCAAACCAGAGCAAGAGGGGTAACTCTAGCCTGTTTCACAGAGAGAGGTAACTTAAGCTTTCGGTCAGTTACCATGGTAGCATACTCTATGAACCTAACCTGGTCAGGACCAGGTTTTTCTCAACAAACCTCGAGTTTCTCTCTGTCTCCGCCCTCTTTCAGCCACACATGGTATTTGATTTCCTCATTCATTAAGTCAGCGGGCGAGTTTTGGCGTAGCATAGTTCTGCCGTCTGTTTTTTGAGAAAATCATTGCAAAAATCAGTCAGTAGTCCTACATTAGAATTTATATTAGGTGGCGACTATTTTCACCATGGCATGTCCTTTTGAAAATGATCCCGTGGATGAAGGTGCAGCATTACTGCGCAGAGAATTAAATATTCGTCGGGAGATGATTATCAGACTGCGCACAGATGTTCTTGCATTTCCAGACAATTATCTTTTTGAGCGGTACCGTTTCACTTCACAGTCCATCATTTACATACACAACCTAATCCGTCCTTACATTTCCAACATTACCAACCGAAGTCAAGCTCTCACATCCCAGCAGATATTGTGTGTTGCCCTGCATTTTTTTTGCAAATGGGAGTTTTTTTTTTAGACAACGTCGGAAATGCAGAGCACTTGAGCAACTGTATGCAGAGCGGTCAGAAAAGTGTGTCTCGCCCTGAAACGGCTACTACCCATCTTTATCATTTTCAGCTCCTCTGCCTCCGTTAGAGGTGGCGGTGCTGGGCCACCACCCGTTTTGAGGGCATCAGCTTTCTTTCTGTTGGCTGAGTAGAAGTCTGTGTTAGTTTAAGGCTTAATTATTTAACAGAATATGATATAGATGAGAAGACATTTATGTTCGTGAAAACAGCATTATGTTGGGGGATAAAACAACTATACAGTCAAACAGTCACTCAATATTTACTTTACAATGTAAAACATGATCAAAATGAGGAACCCCCATGAGATTATGCTGGGGTCTAATGTTTTTATGTTTCATCTTAAACTGCTGCCAAGTGCGTTCTCCCCCGCGGGATTGCACCTAAATGAAATAAATTAATAGGCTACCACTCAAGCAGTTTCCCCCTGTAATATAATTGTGATTGCAAAGGACTACATTTAAACTAACGCATTGACCCGAGCAGCAATGTTCTCGCACACCGTCTCCCTCTCTTTTGCTGCTGCAGCGGTGTTACACTTCCTTCTAAAAACGTGCGCAAACTCACCGTATGAGCGCATTAATATTTCCAATTCCAGTGGGGTGAAAAACGTAGCCGCCCTTTTCCCCGTTGCCATGGTGACTCGTCGAATCGGGGCTCCATTGATGCTGTCTTTCAATACTTGTGGTGCACGCGCTTAACTCCAGGTGAAACTACTCCGAGTTGATCAAACTAACTCAAATCTGCTGTTCTGGAACCGAAAACTCAGAGTTTCCTATCTCAGAGCAGATCAACTCAGAGTTCAGGGTTAGACTCAGAGTTTGTTGAACCTGCTTTGTGAAACGGACCTCTGATCTGCTTGGATTGAAGGAGGACATCTTGTTGTTGTTGTTGTTGTCGTTGTTTTAATTGTTATTTAACACAAAGGTAAAAAAGCACCAACGGACATGTTGATCCGATCACTCGAACCAGTTGCAGAGGTGATCTGGTACAAATTTGACTACACATCTCGTGTAGTATAAATGTCCTGATGCGTCCCTGACAAGAATTTTACAGGAAAATAAGTAATCAATGTAAGACATGGTGGTTGTTTTGGAGACACATTTCATATTGTCCTGCACACTTCTGCAAGGCTCAAATGACTTTGTTCTTTGTTGGTAGCTTGTACATGTTTTAGGCAGCCTGTATGATCTAAATCTATCAAATAAATCAAAATCTGGCTGCAGACTGATGTAATAACTGTGTGTGGAGCTCTTTGGCCTTCCAGCTTAATATCACACAAATAATACACAGAGCATTGGTTTCCTCTCTGTATGTTAAATGTATAGTGCTCACCATGGCAACGGCCTGACATCGTCCTGGAAGTTGATGGTGCCCTCTTGCTTGAGGAGGACATAAATGTAGCGGTGGAAGCCTGTTCCTCCGGCAGGGAAGGGAGGCAGGTAGTGACACAGCTCCTCCCCAGCATGCATTGCTCCTCCTGGTATGTTCCCTCTATGGAAACGTGGGTAACAACAGGCTGTAGAGGTTAACCTTCGTCAAAACTGTATTAATTAATTTCTACCGCTTCAAAAAAATGTGTATGAAAAGGTTGTTTATTAAAAGTGTAACTGCTGAAAACAAGACGTCTACTTCTTAAATGAAGAATCCATTCTGAGTATATGTGCACTGGAGATTACACACCTTACTGTAAGCTGGATATTGAATCAAACCAGTTGTGAGGTCATAAAATCCTGCTGGTATGTCCAAGAGAGAAAGCGAGAAAGAGAATAGAGAAAACTTTTCCCCTTCAGCTGCTGAATGTGAAAAACAGCCTTCCAGTGTCAAAACAAGTCATTCTGTAAAGTGCACCTCAAACATCCAAGTGATGTAAGAATAAGCACTACTAGTCTTAGAATTGATTTTAAGATCCTTTTTACTAGTTTTTAAATCACTAAATGGCCTGGCACCATCTTGTCTTTCTGACATGCTTCATAGATATGCACCCAGCAGGGTCCTCAGATCCTCAGCAGCTGGCCTCCTGGTTGTCCCAAAGACTTCTGCAAAAACATATGGGGAGTCAGCTTTCAGACACTATGGCCCTTGTCTCTAAACAGTCTGCCTCTGGATTTTTTAAAATGTTATTTTATTCTATGTCACTCGGTTCTTATGTCCTGACTCTTAGATTTATATGTATTTATTTCTTAATCCATGCTCATACTTACTTAATTATTTTTTTATTCATCCACAAGCCTTTTATCATTTTTGTAGTTATTGTTATTTCTATGCCTTTGTATTTATGTATCTGTCTGCTTTTTACTCATTGAATTATTGTTGTCTATCTGTTTTATTTTTATTGTTTTTAATTTTGCTCTGTGAAGCACTTTGGGCTGCATTCATGTAAAAGGCGCTATATAAATAAATAAAGTTGAAGTTGAAGTAGATTACTAGACTTAAAAAAATAACGGGATGAAGTCTGCTATTTTGAGTTTATTGTGAAAATTGAGTGCATTTTTGGCCATTTTCAGGGGCATACTTGAACTCCTCCCAGGGCGTTAATCCAATCCACTTAAACTTGGTCAGCCTAGAGACAAGATTTTGACAATGAAAAGTTATCAAAAGGGTCAAGAGAGTTTTACTTTGCATATTTTTCAAAAACAGGATGTTGTGCATAACTCCACTGCACTTGTTTGAATCTGCCCAAACTGTACATGTGTGATAACAAACCCAGTCTGAACACATTCGCTCCACCTACTGGCAACTGGAAATAGCAATTTTTATACTTTTGTAAATTTTAGAAGTTAAGTTAATTTATATTGAATTAATTCTTGAGTTAATTAATTTTTTTTTTTAATTTGTTAATGCCTTCGGAGCATTTCCTGGTTGCGTCACCAGATGTTCCCGCCCCTACCGTATGTCACTATTTATGCAGCCCAGGTCTGTGAAAGTGACAAGAAGAGTAAAGTTTGACTGTCAAATATGTTTGAGCTACAGGAATTCTTGATTTCCTTTTTAATCCTCCTGCTTGTGGAGGAAGAGGAGAAGAGGCTCTGGTTGACCTCCGGTTGAGAGAGGACCGTGGAGAGGTGAAACTGCTATTGAACCCACAGTAATGTTATCATTATTATTCTTATTAGCTCAGACATATAAACTGTTGATCGCCACATGTGGTTTTATTATAATTTTAAAAGCATTATTCCTATTTAAAGTGTTTGGTAGATAGTTTTGTTTGTTGTGAGGATTTATTATTCTTATTCTTATTCTTATTCTTATTCTTATATGAAATTATAATTCTTGCCTCTTTCTTAAAACATTCTTAGTGACATGGCAGCCGTCAATCGAGTCAGAACTGCAGACCCAGTTGATGGACGATGTGGTGGACAGAGGAGACTGGACCCCAAAACGCCCTGAGTACTGACCCAGATGATGTCCCACTGACACCATCCAGCCCAGCAGCACTGCAGGGACTCCTGCTCAGCCTGTCACTGTACATAATTTGTAATTGTTTTAATATTGTTTTTAATAATGATTGTTTCTGTTAATAGTCAATAATAATTTGTAAATAGTTCTTGATGCTGTACTTTTGTAAGTATTTGTAAATGTTAAGACCCTAATAACAAAAAAAAAATTAAATCCCTTGTTGTTCCTGAAAAGTAGCACTTGATTCCGTTTGTTCTTATAAATTGTACTTAAGTTGTAAATACTAAATGGAATAGACAACGTGTAACAACAGAACAATATTTTATTTCATGTATTATATAAAATGAACAATTATGATGGCCTCCATCCTACTCGCTTAGCTGATGCTGCATTCCTGTATTGGGACAGCTTGCCTTCTTCAACCCAGAGAGACTATGATTTAGTAAAGGAGAAGCGAAGAGAAGTTGTTGGACCAAAATACTCCCTGCCGTTCTTCCAAATACATGTGAATGCTCGCCCTCGTAAATCAGGTGAACAGCGCAGACATCACTCGTCTTGTGCTAGAAGCTTTTCCCAACTATGACCACAATGCACTGGAAGGTGAGAAATTTCGTTGTTTTGTTGCTGGCTTGGACCCAACCTTACAGTTCAAAAATTCATGAGATGGGTGCAGAGAACCTCGAGGACGCCGTGTGCATTGCCAGCCGCTGTGAGAGAGTACGCGCAACGCTGCAAGTGACCACAGCAGCATCTACATACACTCAACCTCCAGAACAAGTAACTACAATTCATCCTAAACCTTCTGATGACAAACGTCTCCAAGCAGTTGAGCAGCTGACTTGTACTGTCACCAGCTTGAAAAATGAAGTACATGTTACGTGAGAAACACAGTCACCTTGCTCAGCGTGTGGACTCCAGAGCTGACAGATCCTCCACCAGTGATGCTCGATACAGTGTACGCAGTCCCTCTCCCTCACCCTATCACACCAGACAACACCCCAGAGACTTTTACTCACCTCAACAGTATTATAGCCATGATCCAGAATCCTGCTATGAACACTGTCCTCCTCCTCCCCCTGTTCATCAGAGATAGCATGAGTGGGACAACAATACCACACGTGACCGGCACCAATCAGTAAGCCCTAGTCCAGCTCCACTGAGAAGTAGAGATGCAGCTCCACACATGAAGGGTAGTGTTCGCTTCAAGTCTCCTGAAAGGCCTGTACATTCCAGCTCCAACTGTCAGAGAAACGTTCAGTGGCTGCTCAGCCCCAGAAGGATACTCCACAGTTAATGCCTGATGACAGTGACTCACAACCTGATAGCTTTGTTTCTTCTCACGTCTTCGCTTTTGTTAAAGGCTGTTTTGCCTCCATTGTGAGTGAAGAAACTCTCATCCAGCTTTAAAGAAATGCCCCATGACAGCCTCCTCCGTGCCAGCTCGTTCAGTCAATGGACATCATAGGCGAGTTAACCGTTGGAAGCAGACTTGGAAAACAGGTATGGCAGCCAGGATTTGAAGTTCTTAGAGGTGCATACCTTCTGGGAAAACACCATGCCCTGCTCGATGTCAGAAACCAAACTGCAACTGAATGAAAATTCCTCTATTACCCAAAGGACAAGAAGTGGTCGCTTGCTGTGATGTGTCTGTGTTAGCACCCACAAAGTTGCCAGCTTTGAGTGAAACCCTCGTCACGGCCTGTGTACCAGCAGCTACACCTGCTTCCCCTATGACTGTTGTGGTGTTCTCATGCCCAATCCAGCCTGTGACATTGTAGTGGCACACTGAAATACAGACTCAAGTGGAAAACCTGCTGAAAGCAGATGTCATTGAAGAAAGCTACAGCCCCTGGGCTGCCCCAGTTGTTTTGGTGCGAAAGAAAAATGGAACATGGCGTCTCTGCTTAGACCACAGAAAACTCAATGTGGTGACAATCAAAGATTCCCACCCTCTTCCCAGAGTCGATGACGCACTGGATGCTTTGTCGGGCTCTGCTTGGTTCTCCACAATGGACCTTCAACATGGCTACTGGCAAGTTGAGCTGGAGGAGAAAGACTGTGAAAAGACGGCATTCACAACAGGCCTCTCATTTTGAACAGATCCACCTCAAATTCGGTCAGAGAAGACTTTGATGATGCATCATCCCAAAAACTGTGAGTTGTCCTTGAACAGCTATGGTGTGAATTTCAAAGTGATGCCATGAAACATGAAGTTGTTTTAACTCAAACAAACTTTATTCAATCTGTCCCAAACTACATGTGTTTGATAACAGTTGTGACCCATAAAAATATATCTGAAAAAAGCATGTAGATGTCCATGCTATTTTTCTGGCATAGTTTTAGTGCCACCTGTTAGCAACAGGAAAACTGCGGCCTATACTCTTACCAATAACTTAAAACAGATTAGCAAGATCCCCAAACTCCCAACTTTTGTAATTCAGGATATAACCAACACAAATGTTGTATGTGGGATTCCACCAGCTAACCAGGAGTATGTTGGTTTGGACTAAATGTGTCTTTTGGCCATGTTGAACAGCTATCATGGTAAACCTTCATCTTCACTTAACTCCATCTCTAATACCCGCGATATCATTTTGATTCTGATTTGCACTTTGTCTTTTGGTTTGCACTTTGTTTAGCTATCTTGTTTGCTACTTTGCTTTTGTCCCTTTTAGTCTAGCTTTGGTCTTGCTCCCTTTTGGTTTTTGTACGTCAGCTTTGTTTAAATAAAGCTCACCTTTTGTTTCCCCATATCCTTGCCTCTCGTGAGTAACTGCATTTGGTTCCATCCAATGGATGCCATTATTAAAGTATTACAATGCAAGTCTCTGTACAAATGGTGTATTTTTTTTTTTTTTTTTTAAGTAGTGAGAAATGTTTCTTATGAGATTTATGGCATAATTTTGAATTATATCAATACAAAATAGAATGACTTCTTGCTGTCATGGAGTAGCATTTCCCCATGATCAATTCTAAACAGTTTGATGGCTACATGGTGCTTTTACTAAAATTTACTGATAGACAAACACACCTTACACAACAACAAACTCCACTGTTACAGGTGCTCAAACCTATAATACCTTCATAGGTTTTGGCCTAGTTTGTATTTTTTTTTTTTTTCGTGGTGGAGATAATATTGCTGTTGCCTGTAAGGCTGATATCACTGTTACCCAGTCAGTATATTAATGCTGCAAACTGCTCTCCAGAAACTGACCAGAAAAGCGGTTGTATCAAAGTGTGACCTTGGCAACACTTTGATACAACTCTGGCCATAAGGTCTCAAAAATGTTAGCAAACTACGGAGTCCCCCTGGTGACATTGGATAAAAATAATAATAATGCGTGGCCACGCATTAACTATCTTGTGGCCACGAGATAATTATTGCAGTCATTTCCATGCAGAGACTGTTGATTGTTAACATGGACAAGTTTGAATTCATTTCATTATATTTTAATATAGGAATGAATTACAATGACGTACTTCAGTCACTTGCGGTTAGGCATGAAGTAATTCTTAGCAAGAGACACTTAATTCGGCTGCTCAAAATGCATGGTCTTAAACGCAAGGAATATGCTGATGTCGGGGAAGTCATAGATTTCATCATTCAGCAGCTGGAAGGACCTGGGAGACTACATGGCTACAGGTGGATGTACAACAAGTGCTTAAAGTATGGCATTCGTGCAAAAAAGGAAGATGTTCGTTTGATTCTTGCAGCTCTGGACCCTGACGCCTCAGCCACCCGTCGTTCCAGGAGACTAAACCGTAGGCAGTATTTTGCTTAAGGACCTAACTTTATCTGGCATGTAGATTTTTATGATAAGTTAGAGCCATATGGAATCTGCATCAGTGGTTGCATAGATGGCTTTTTGAGCAAAATAATTTGGTTGAAATCTGCGTACACAAGCAGCGACCCACGCATCAAAGGGGCCTACTTTATGCAGGCCGTGGAGGAGGTCGGTGGCCGTCCCCGAATCGTCTGGACAGACGCACTTTTAAGATTTACCGTAGTTGGGTTTTCAGGCACGTTAATTTTGAACGTGAGTGCTAGGGGCAGAGATACGACTGCATCAAAATCGCTATTTTTGGAACACTAAGAAGACTCGACACAACATGAAACTTTGCTCGTAGCATCACCGGGATCTCCACTCATGAACACAAGTATTGAGAACATTGTTTGTGTACACAAATTTACACGGCCGTCATGGCAGGCAAAAAGTGTCGATCCTCCAAGTGCGACCTGACAGGCAGGAGAGTGATGGTGAACTGCTCCTCAAGCGTGCCTGTCAGGTCGCACTCAGGGATCGACACTTTTTGCCTGCCATGACGGCCGCATGCCAAAGATGCAGCAGCTAACGTAATTAGTTCAAAAACCTTCTTTTTCATAACCTCTGTGTACACAAACAATGTTCTCAATGCTCGTGTTCATGAGTAGAGACCCTGGTGATGATACCAGCAAAGTTTCATGTTGTGTCGAGTCTTCTTAGTGTTCTAAAAATAGAGATTTTGATGCCATCGTATCTCTGCCCCTAGCACATTTACCCAATGGTAAATCTTAAAAGTGCGTCTTTCGTCGTAATGATGCTTTTACACGAAGGTTTGACTCATATTCAATCGCAAATAAAGCCTTGGTTGCTTTTTGGCGAGCGCTGTAGAAACAGCGGGGAAAAAAATTGGCAGTAACGTTACTATTCCACTGATGACGCATGGTTAGCATTACACATGTTAATGACGCCCACATCAGCTTTATCGTGGTCACGTAAACAACTTCATTACTTCACGATACACAAACATATCATGTTACAAATAGTTCCCCTACCACATATACTGTACGCATTCACCTAACACACTCAATTAACCATTAATATGAGGGACTCGTGCCTGAAAAGAAGTATTTGAGTGAAAGAAGAAAGAAGACAAACTTAATTCGGATTTTATGAAATGACTGAATGGATCTGCTGGATCTATCTGGTAACTACTAATGCTGCTAATAGAATGACTTCTGGACCATAAAAACTTAACACACAATATTGTTGTCTTACTAACTGCAATTGACCTCCATGCTGTATTTACATAACATGCAACTATTCAAATATTAGGATATGAGATATCAATATGAAAAACATGTTACTCTACTTCAGCTGAGACCCTAGCACATTATTCCATCTGTCACATCTGCACTGTCCCTTGTGCACATGAGCCAATGCAGGTGTCGATCTAAGGATGCTAGTAAGGGACTAATCAAGTTTACATACACAGTGGGTCGCAGAGGCCATCGACGTGTGAACTATACTGCACCTGGCAAATTACTAGCCTAGCTCGGAGAGTAGCCCACCTCTGAAAGTGTTAAGAGATCCTACCCTCTTTCTCATTTACAGTCCTTCCAGAAAAATGCTGAGTTTTTTTGTGATTGTTGCGTGCCAAAAATCCTTGATTATTTAGCACGTTTTCTTAAATGCGATTGAATGTTCCACAACACACACAAATGATGATTTGCGGACTTCATGTCTTCTCCGGAGTTTGCAGCTTTCAGATGGCGTCGCTTCATAACGTTCTCATGGCAACAGGTGGAAAATGGCTGCTCTTGTGTGAAGTAAACGTGATTTATGCAACGAAAAGTGCAAAGTCTTGAAAAATAAAGTGTGCGGACTTTGGCAGATTATGCGTTGTTCTGGAGGGACTGCATTTAGCATTAACAGTGACATGTCCAGCTTCACTTAGACGTAAGCTCCTCCAGCCTGTCACAGCATTATTGACATTACACTCACCATAATAACAAAGCTACTCTTGAACTGAAGCTTATCTGGCAAATTTTCAGGAGTAGGACCACACCTCAACAGCGCCAAGTTGCGTTTTCCTATAAATAACCACCTGACCCTCTCCTTCGCTCTTGTATTCTGCGTCCCTCCCTCCCCCCTCACCCACCCCATTTCTCTCTCCCTGTATCTTCTTTCCTTCATCGCTGCCCGGGTGCAGTGCCAGATTCTCTACAGAATCCCAACAACGCACTTGAACTCAAAAGAACCAAGATCTACAACGTTACGTTTTTTTTTTCGTTTATAAATCATTTAAAACGCATCTCGTTGAAGGTGTGGTTCTTGCTAGTGAATACAAAAGCAGACTATAATGACTTGCTTTCATCCATGAACACGGCATCACTGACAGCTCCATATGGACAACCATCCCGCTACTTAAGGTGAACAATTACTATCATTACTATATCAAGGCCAGGCGTTATTTGTTTTAAACCAATGTCACCAGGTGTGCTCCGTAGCAAACAAAATCAACTTTGCTTAGCACAAAAACCCAGTAATGTCTTCTAATCCATATCTGGGAAAGAAATGGGGAAACATATCAGTTAAGAGTTTTATTTAAAGCAGAAAGCTTGGGACATACAGAAATATCTTCAACTGAGCTCTTGCATGATTCCGCAAACCTATTCCATAATGTAGTCACAGCAGTTTGATCAGTTCTGGGGTTCACTGGTGATTGCCGCCATGGTTGCAGGGAAGCTGCGGCTGTTTGGCGGCATGGTTGCGGGCAAGATGACGCCGTTGTTGCTGCCAGGGCCATCGGCCATGCTGCGGTTGTTGTTGCTGCCACCGCTGTCGGCCATGCTGCGGTTGTTGTTGCTGCCACCGCCGTCGGCCATGCTGCCGTTGTTGTTGCTGCCACCGCCGTCGGCCATGCTGCGGTTGTTGTTGCTGCCACCGCCGTCGGCCATGCTGCGGTTGTTGTTGCTGCCACCGCCGTCGGCCATGCTGCGGTTGTTGTTGCTGCCACCGCCGTCGGCCATGCTGCGGTTGTTGTTGCTGCCACCGCCGTCGGCCATGCTGCGGTTGTTGTTGCTGCCACCGCCGTCGGCCATGCTGCCGTTGCTGTTGCTGCCACCGCCGTCGGCCATGCTGCGGTTGCTGTTGCTGCCACCGCCGTCGGCCATGCTGCGGTTGCTGTTGCTGCCACCGCCGTCGGCCATGC
This sequence comes from Diplodus puntazzo, assembly GCA_963678695.2. NCBI lineage: Eukaryota > Metazoa > Chordata > Actinopteri > Spariformes > Sparidae > Diplodus > Diplodus puntazzo. Next base: position 6,601,058 of record OZ023176.1, on the reverse strand, counting down.
TGCGGTTGCTGTTGCTGCCACCGCCGTCGGCCATGCTGCGGTTGCTGCCACCGCCGTCGGCCATGCTGCGGCTGCTGTTGCTGCCACCGCCGTCGGCCATGCTGCGGTTGCTGTTGCTGCCACCGCCGTCGGCCATGCTGCGGTTGCTGTTGCTGCCACCGCCGTCGGCCATGCTGCGGTTGTTGTTGCTGCCACCGCCGTCGGCCATGCTGCGGTTGTTGTTGCTGCCACCGCCGTCGGCCATGCTGCGGTTGTTGTTGCTGCCACCGCCGTCGGCCATGCTGCGGTTGTTGCTGTTGCTGCCACCGCCGTCGGCCATGCTGCGGTTGTTGTTGCTGTTGCTGCCACCGCCGTCGGCCATGCTGCGGTTGTTGTTGCTGTTGCTGCCACCGCCGTCGGCCATGCTGCGGTTGTTGTTGCTGTTGCTGCCACCGCCGTCGGCCATGCTGCGGTTGTTGTTGCTGCCACCGCCGTCGGCCATGCTGCGGTTGTTGTTGCTGCCACCGCCGTCGGCCATGCTGCGGTTGTTGTTGCTGCCACCGCCGTCGGCCATGCTGCGGTTGTTGTTGCTGTTGCTGCCACCGCCGTCGGCCATGCTGCGGTTGCTGTTGCTGTTGCTGCCACCGCCGTCGGCCATGCTGCGGTTGCTGTTGCTGCCACCACCGTCGGCCATGCTGCGGTTGCTGTTGCTGCCACCACCGTCGGCCATGCTGCGGTTGCTGTTGCTGCCACCACCGTCGGCCATGCTGCGGTTGCTGTTGCTGCCACCACCGTCGGCCATGCTGTGGTTGTTGAAGGTGCCGCAGTCCATGGCAGTGCGTACAGGGACATCCTTCTCAGTTTTGAGCTGTTTTGGTCTGTTCAGGGTCTGTACAAGTTTCACATGGCCAACTGATGACTCAGCTTCCACATCATTGGTTTCCAGTTGTACTGAAAGTGAGAAAGCCGATTAACAAAAACAATTGAAGTCAAAGGAATTGAGTGATGTTCTCTACACTGACACAATGCTGTGAGGTGATGTAGTTTACATTAAGCATTTTGTTGCAACACCAGACAAATGCATTAAACTGAAAAGTCTCATTGTGAGACTAGTAAAAAAAGGCTCCACACACATTCCACCAGTAGGATTTTGCTGAACCTGCTCACCTTCCTTAGCGTCTTGCTCCAACATTGACTCCATTGACTGGAGAAGTGCAATGGCCTTCTTTAATGAGAGCTCATTGGGAGACAAATCTGTTGTACAAAAGGAAATTAAGTTAGTGCCAGAAAGTAGCTCAGAAAAGATTTGGGCACAAAGGTTCTTACCTTCCATCGTCCTCTGAAGCCCATGATCTTTCCTTTTATTTGTCCCACCAACTGGCAAACAAGAGCCTATGGATAGTACACTTGTTGTTAATCAAATGGTCATGTGGTTTGATGGCACAATATATCTCAGATTAGTGACAACTAAAATTTCACATTTCAAGTTATGCCAAAGCATCCTCTAGTATGACTCACTCTTTAAGTTTCTATATGCCATCATCATTTTTTTTAAACAGAAGCTTGAAATAGAAAGAAATGTGAAAAACCTTTGGTAAGCCAAACAGTCAGGACACAAACGAAGAAGGCCCAAATAGTTCCCATTGCATCAGTCACCAACAGGAAATGCTACCTGTGCCACACACTGGGTCTGAAAAAGCCTCTCATGCAGCTGGCACAGCTGTTGTTGATCAGCTCTAATTAGCTTTCTTCAGATGTGCTGCAATTCAGCCCCTCCTGTAACAAGCATGTGTTCATTTGAATGTATTTATAATAATACATTTTGGATTCATTCATTTCATATTCCTTGCTTTGGTTGTATGTCTGTGAGACATTACGATATTAAATTCAATCTCAAATTAGGTCCAAACATTGATAAAACTCTATTGAAAAGGAAAAAATGGAAGAGTTATCTCTCCTCTTCAGACAGCTATGGAAGCCCTTAAAGGCCATGATGGAGGCAATGGCAAGTACAAAAACAAAATAGCCGGCCCAGAGGGATTTGCACAAAAGCAGAATAAAGAAATCCCGGATAATTGAGCAAGCGCGGCTTGACCTAGTCTGCTCGGCACATCCTGGCTTAATTGGTTGCACGTTTGCCAAGCCAGGATGAAAAGGCCAGGTGTAGATAGTTGGGATAAGTGGGTGTTCACAGCATACTTCACGGCCGGTGAACAACAGCTCCTGACGGAGTTCTATGAAGAGGTGAAAGACATTATAAGAAAAAAAAGGTATTACCAGTGCCATAATTAAAGAACGAGAGAAAGCCTGGCGGACAATAGCGGACCGGCTTAATGCGCAAGTAGTTCAAAACTGCACAATTAATAAACAGTGGTCCACTGGAACTGTCATAATTAGGCCACAATTAAAGGACTAAAGGAGATACTTTTAAAGTCCACTAATCAACTGTTGTACACTTTGCATGTTACTCAGGAAATGTAGGGCATGATTAAGTGCAAACAATTATCCACAATGTGTGTTGTTTAATCTATTTTTTTCATGTTAAGTTTTTATCTATTTTATCTTTCTCTCCTTCATAAAGAACAAACTTGTCTGGCTATAAAATGACCTGGCAGCAAGTTAAAATGAAATACAAGAACATTTTGCAGGCTGGTGACTTTAAAGTAGATAACAGTGAACAAATGAGGTGAATAGATTAGGTGTCTGCTGACATGTTGAATGTCTGTATGATTGTAGCAGTTAAATGGCACAGGGGGCGGCCCACCAAGCCAGGATACGACCCCAGCGGAGAAGCTGGCACTCCATTTAAATAAGGGGAGGCCAGTGATGGAGGGATCCAGGGAGGGACAGTAACAGCCTATGTACCAGCCACATAAACTGTCCGCTTCATACAAGGTACATATTGCAGTACTACTGCACATGGAACACAGTCAAATATATTATACTGTCTGACTTTGGATTTCCTTACAGTTTCTGGGAACACAGTTACACTTTTGGAGCCACCAGAAGATGACACAGTTAGTATATTGTATTCAAATCATAGGGTGGGTGTGTCTTATGAAATCTTAATTCAAGTTCTCTCAATACATGTATGTATATGGCAGGGAGAAGGCACATCTGCAGCTGCAGAATGCACTTCTGCAGATGAGAAGACTGTGTCACTGGACTCCAGAAGACTTGAGGTATGTCTATTTTATGGAAATATCCTGCTTATTTAGTCCATAAAGTATGAAGTCAGTGATGTGGTGCTAATAGAAAATATATGTGTAACAGGACCCAGATGTTGCACAGTCTCCTAAGCAGCCTGGTAACATCGTGAGTATTGGCTAAAGTAAATCTACATTATGCACAAATCCTGCTGTGCTAGTTGACATTTCTTTTAAAGACTTCACAAACTGTCAGAAGACTGTATGCAAAGCACCTGGATAAACAGATAGAGCTGGCAGACAATAAAATCAAATTGAAGAAGAGAAAGCTCCAAGAAATGGAGCTTGAGATTAAACGCAGGAAACTCAGGAAACTGGACCTGGAAATCCAGAAACTAGAAAGAGAAGTGAGTATTTCAGTGCACACAGTAACCATAACTGCAATACAGTCTTTTAATCTTTGTTTGCTCTCTCTATTCCAGGATCCAAGCAACCAAGACAAATGACTGCCAAATAAACCCTCAGGTGGTGCAGGCACTGAAACCGAGATTTCAGAAGGCCGAAGGTCATCTCGATTCGAGCCCTTGTCTTGCTGTGTGCATGGTTGTAGGCCTGCTGTGGTGGGTTTGGGGGTCCGCAAGGGGAGTCAAGAGGAATAACTCGCAGGCGTAGCCTTTGTCTCCCAGCAGCACACCAGAGAATTTGCCTGATAATGCAAGATATCATTTAGAAAACTACACAGCAGAGTTAAACACTCATGATGTCCAAGGTGCTTACAGCACAAATAAAATGTGAAAACCTTGTGAAAGTCTCTCGTAAATTGGACTAGCCCGAAAGACTATGGAGTCATGCACTGAGCCAGGACACTTTGCCTCTAAATTTCTGACAAGGCATCAGAAGATCATCTGAAATGTGAAGTTGTAACCTATTAAAGTCATTTAATGCACAGAATTAATTTATGTAGGTCATAGTAACCACAAATCACTCTTACCTGAACATTGATGCTGTGGAAGGATTTCCTGTTAATGTAATCTCCCTCATGTTCTCCTGAGGGGCGTTTGATCCTGATGTGTGTGTGCAATCCACTGCACCAATGATGTTGGGGAAAGCTGTAGCAAAAAATAGTGGGTATCCAACTGTAACTGATCAAATTAGAAACTAATGGTTGCACGTTGAAAGTGAAGTTACCTGCAATCTTGTAAAACTCCTTGATGTGGAGGGGTCTTCTGTGGCCAGGGAAGGTGATGAATATGTTGATGAATGACTTCAGCTCCAGACAAACATGTCTTATTGTGCAACAAATGGTTCCTTTATTGAGGTTCTCTGCATCCCCAACAGAATAGATGAAGCTCCCACTTGCAAAAAATCTCAATGTAACACAGACTATCTGTGGTACAGTGAGCGCATGGCTTTTTCCGTCTGGTGCTGTATTTTTGGACCCAGCAGCCTACATAAATATCTCTGTATGTGTGTGTGTGTGTGTGTGTGTGTGTCCTTGCCACAAATTTCATTGAAAACACCTTTGCAACTTCATCAGCTGTGTTTTGTAATCTCAATTACTGCAGTAAAACATATTTATGAAACCTCTGATGGCAATTTGACAAGCAGTCTTCATTAGCATAGCAATATAACACTTGGCCCAAGTAATAATACTACCACTTGAATAAATATAAAAATACTGTTGCAATTACAAACAGCCAACAGATTTAAATGAAATGAAAAATGACAATATATATGTAATATTTCAATGCAGGATAATTAAAATGATGCAACATACTTAGAAAGACCATGGACATGCTGTAAAACACATTAATTCCTCACAGGAATGACGGTGGAAATACAGGTGAATCACCAGGATTAATCTTAGCCTGGCTGTTATCCTGAGGGGTATTTTGCGAAGCCGGTTTAGTGGGTTAGCGAGCTCTGTTGAGTCTAAAGCCAGGCTCTCCTGTTCTACGAAGGTGGCTCTCTTTTAACCCGGCTAGATCACCATGGTAACTTACGCTTAGCTCAAAACCTGGTCCCGACCAGGTTATGTTCAGAGTTTCGGCTTGAAATCGGCTATAAAAGCGGCGCTGTTTCACTGTGTAAGTCATTCGGAGATTGCGTCACCGTTCATTGAGAACCCAGTGGACCTGGGAGCGAGAATAATTCTGGCAGCACTGCGACGTGAGCGGCTTCTGCGAGATCGCGCTGATCCGCTGGCATTTCCTGATGAATTTTCAGCCGAGGAACTCGGTACATCTGCTCACTTATTGAGCCGAGTGTCGAGAATACCACTGAAGAAGCTGTGCGCTCACTGTCGGGAAAAATACTGACATTCACTTGGTGATGCAGAAAATCTGAGCAGAAATACTGCGTGTTGCGCAAAGTAGTTCTCGCTCTTACTGGGAAGCTGCAATCTGAAGATATGATATTAAAATAAAATGGGATACAGTATATTATCCACACACCTGCTGCCATGTCCGACTGCTGCTTCCACATATTAATAACATGCAATATGAAATATTAATTAGGCCAACCTAGTATTTATTTGTCACAGATAATGAGTAAAGTTGATTATTTCTTTGATGTGGCCATGAATAAACTGACGAACTGATCAATGTTTCACCCGCTGCAGGGCAGTGTAGCCCAAACACAAATCTTACAGGCTGGAGCTGTTTTCACTGTCAGAAAGGTCTTTAATGTCATTGTACAGGGACAGAAGCTACATTTGCTTGTTCATCCCGACACAGTAATACAAAAAAAAAAAAAACACTGAACATTTATAGCCTGCGCACACTCAGCCTCGCTTTCAATAAAACACGCGCGCACATTCTATAACTGAGATCAGTAAAATGTGAAAACAATCTAGACATCGTTCAAAAATGAAAAAAGATAGTTGTTGCTTCAGTCTATTTATTTCTTAAATGGATGAGGGTAAATATGTAAAAGTTGCAAAATGTTGAGCTTTCAGAAATTAAAACACTGAGGGCTTAACATAATATCGATCATAACAGGCTATTAATCATCGTGACTTGCGCATTTACATGGTCAGCAGTTTTCTCTCTCGCTCTATTGGCGGCGACAGTGTTACTTTTTGCCGTGATGGTTTCTTTGAATTGTTCATAGCTTTGCATAATAAGAATCTGCTCATCTTGAGTAAAATATGTGGCCCGGGATCTAAACATTTTCGCACGGAAGTAGAATAATATGACGTCAAACGCCCCGTTTTATGTGAACGCGCGCTGAGCACAAAGCAGAGAGCCGGACTTAACAAACTAAGTTGATAACCACCGTCGCTGAACCGTTTAACTCTGTTTTGGGACTTGGGGCTTTGTTGAGCTGCATCTTGAGCACAAAGCCTGGCTATGTTGAGCCCCCTTCGCAGAACAGGCCTCTGGTCTGGAGCAGGCTAGCTCCACAGAATAAATCTCCATGTTAACTTATACCATAACATATCCTACTGCCCCCTATCCTGCTTGTTTGCAACCAGATCACGGATAAGTTGAGCCAGGACAACATAGATATCCCGGCTTAATCCCTTATCATAGTTTTGTGCAATACCCCTCGGATCTGCTCAGTTTGAAGGAGGACACGTTGTTGCTGTTGTAATTAAGGACTATCAGTGCGAGGACCCTATTGTTGCTGTAAGGTCAAAATGTTCGTCTTCCGAAAGAAGAGCATGTTTGGCGGCCTAAACATACCCCAAAACTCAGCACACAGGTTACATCCGGTGAAAAATGTTATGATTCAACATGATTGGGTGTGGGTGTGGCCAGGAGACCCCATAGCAACCCCTAACGCCAGGTCATGTACAAAAAACCTTCTTTGATCTCCATGAAATCAGCAGGACTAGTAGGTCTCATTGATATAGCCAGGAATTATTCATTTTTAATTAATTACTTAATAATTTTTTGACCCAACAGGAAGTCGGCCATCTTGAACAGCGTGCACTGATGATCATTTTTCAGACACTGCTTAGAGGACTTTAGGATGTTCACAGACTCACCAAATTTGGCATGTAGGTTTAAACTCATGAGTACTTTAATTTGATAGCACAACTGCCCTCAGGTGCAGCACAACAGCTCAGTAGCGCCCCTTAATGGCTTTTCCCATTTTGTATGTACAGACAAACTGATACACACACCAAACTTTGCACATTCATCACGAGTCACTAACATTGATATCTGCTAGGGTCTGGGACTTTTCAGTGACAAGATGGCTCCACAGCGCCACCTACAAGATTTTAAGCTTGAAGCCCCACCTCTTACATACACATACAGGCACGACATTCAGTGTGCATATGAATCATGACCAGATGCTTGAGAAACCCCCCTAGACCCATACCCTCAATCCAACAGGAAGTCTGTTGTTTTAGCCACAGTTGAGATTTTGACGCCAATTGGCACCATTTCCCTGCCTCGTCCCCTTACAGATTTAGCACCACAGACTTCACATTCAGTCAGTGTCATCCTCAGACCTTGAAGATGCAAAATTTTCAAACTCTTTCGCCTCAGTTATAGCTGGTGGGCGTGGCTGTGTGGTCAATTTCGATGCTTCACCATAAAGCAGGAAGTCCTTTTAACTCCAACATACACTTTCCCATCTACACCAAATTGGGCATACATGTAGAGGGTTTTTCCCTGAATATGTCTATGCATCAGCACTGTACATCATACACTACAACATGTCATATGATTGATGGGTGATCTCTAGCGCCACATAGTGGACACAGGCAGTGTTTTTGTGTTTTGTGCATGCCCTCCGACAGCGCCATAGCCTGACGTATGTCGGTGGAGAGGGGGAATATCGATGCTTGCAGCTTATTACTGTTGTTAAAAAAATCTGCATTTATACGGCACATTTCATAATTAGTACTTTATAAAAGAAAAAATAAAATTAAACATGGCAGATGAAGTGAAAATAAAGGATAATAACATGGAGGACGTAAAAACAATGAAATTCAAATTCAAAGATTAAACAAACGGTATCAATAAGTACAAGGTAATGCATTGTACATTTCCTAAAGCTTGCACCAAAAGAAAGATTTTAAGGAGAGATTTGAAACCAGCTCAACAGAGTTAGTTCAGGTTAGAAGATCTCAAATGTATTTAAGAGCGAGGCCATTCAAGACTTAAAAGCAAGTCATTTGATTTGAAAATCAATTATGGGGAGCTAATGTAGAGAGGTAAGCACAGGTCATAATTTGTTCATGCCTTTTTCTCGCAGTAGTGATTGTACCAATGCACTAAGTAGTGCCGATGTGCTGATGAAGCCCTGTAAAGGTTTTAGGACTTTCTGCGGGTTTGTGCCAAAAAAACCAAGTCGGTCTGTCTGAGGGCTCAAAGGAGCCTCAGGACATCGACTACATAATAGACCCTCGAGACAGGTAGGTTTAGGAATCAAAGTTGCAGGGAAAGCAGTAACGTTTTCTCAAAAGGATTGGCAAAGGCACAAAGCACAGTGACATCTGGTGGTATACAAAACATAAAGCAGTCCTGAGCTGAAGCAGGATAACACCTCACTGACTTAATAGTTTCAATGTCATTTTTCAATGCAAATCTAGGAATCCTGCATTTATTCACAAAAACTAGAATAATATTGCTCTTAAGTGCTGCAATAACACACTATTTTGCAATACTGCAGTGCAATAATAAATATGTCTACATATGTCTTTACATGTTTATGCTACATTTGAATGTAGCTTATTGGTGTGGTGTTGGGCCCGGTGTCCACTGTGGGCCAATGTATTTATACCTCAAGGTGTTTATATGACATTTTATTTGAGTTGAGTGGGACTCTTTAAACTACTAAACTGTGCATATAACAATGACTTACAAACATTTGCATTACATATTTGTTTTGCACTGCACCCCATCATTTTTGCATTGAAGGTTGTAAAATAGTTCAAATTAAATCCTTCTCAATAAGCCATTTTAACAGTTTGCCCTTTTTGGGGGGTTTTCTACCATTTTCCACGCATTGCCATGGTTTGCACTTGTCAGTTTGGTACTAAATTCTCCTTGATATACAATTGCTCTGACCAAGTTCTGCTACAAGTGGCAGCTTTTCTTTCATCCTCTTTCTGTTGTTTTCATCCCAGCTAACTTCCTATATTTTTATACACTGCAAATATATTAGGCTGTTCATTTCACATATTATTTAAAAATAATGAAATCACATTTTTGCAAAACATCAGTGACTAAACTCAAGGAAAGTTTTTGTTTTGTTAAATCCTTGAATCTTCTAACATTGCAGAGCATACATGTGATGTGATTTTGATTCAGAGAGAGGATTATTTGTAATTCTCGGCTCATTAGAAGACTTCTACTTTAGTGTAAATGTGAGTATTTCTACTTTTTATTTACTTTACTCCTCCATGACAGTACATTGAATATCCTTCTATTGTGGAAAAAGCAAGGATTTTTTTTTATGCCTCACGAAACATTGATCATCATTCATCCGCATTTTCTGAGATTTCAAATACCAAACAACTAATCAATGAACTGAGAACATAATGGAGTAATTAAAAATGCAAAACGTTAGCAGCATGTTGCAGCCCCTGTGCAGTTTGACAGACATGGAGAACATTGTCAGCTCCAACTCATGCCTTTTACTCAAAATTTCGGCAAGGATTCAGGGTTTCTCAGTATTCCTTATCTAGAATAGCCTCTTTTAGACTGACTTCAATAGTGGATTATTGTTACGGATGTGCAATCAGCTTCAGCTTTATTTGGATTTTTACCACATTGGTCATTCTAAACCAAGTCACCAAGGCCCTCCCAGTTCATATCCAGGATTTTTTTGAAAAAAGACTTTTAAAAACTTCTATTAAATTCAAGGGACTTTGTGAAATCCTGTAGCTGTTCTTAATACCTTCAGTTATGAATTATTTAAGTTTTATCCTCAGAACTAAAGCATTTTTGTGATTCTTCGTACAGTATGTGCGTTCTTAGCCTCATCACTTATTTTTCAGTGACTAGGGTTTCAATTTGTACACCTGCACCATGCATTCATTTAAGTACATTTAGCAGAATAGTTAGAGTAATCAAATTTATTTCACAGGTAGATATGTGTACTGTGTTGACTAAAATGTATATGGGTGATTCCTACTGAGCCTGTTTTTCATTGGTTCATGAAATTTGTTACAGCTTGTAATTGCTTGGCTTGTAGTACTGATGGAATTTTGACAAACGCAGGCCCAGAAATCAATCACTTCATTAAATTAGTCATCCACACTTTCAAACTAAAATGTTTTGTAACAAGTAATTGATATATCCTGCTGCCTGTTTCCAACTAACAGATGGACATATGATCAAATAAGACCTTTAACATAATGTCCTCAGCAGAGGTAATCATAATTACATTCCCAGCACAGTTGAAAAATGCTTTATTCTTTAACACAAATACGCCAAACGTAACTTTACATTTCCAAGGAAAATGTGTTTCTTCTTCTCTGTGTGCGTGTGTGTGTATGTGTCTCTGTCATTCTCATGATCAGTATATTCCATAGGTGTGCTCCTTCCCATCTCTGTATCTGTCCAGGTAGCGCAGGGGCTGTCCATGAGGGTATTTGACCTGTGGAGGGTGGTACACTGGAGGCCTGATGAACTCAAACACCGGCTCCCTCATATCTGCAGGGAAAAGAGAAGACGGACCGGATTTATTATTAATCGACAGAATATTGGCAGAGAAACTTTTTGACTAAATTCAGACCTTTTCAAAATCTACAAAGGATGAAAAACACCATCTCAGTTCTTGCAGCGTTTTTGTTTGTGAGCATTATCATGACTCACTGAGTGTGTTGTGAAAGGTGTTGGTGACAGATTCATCCCACTGGCATTGGAAGAAGGCCAGACCCGCAGGTGTCATGTTATCCTGGTGCTTTCTGTAGAAATCCAACGTCTTAAATGTACGATCCACCAGAGAATGGCTAGAGAAGAGAGGCAACAAGAGCTTATTGTCTTACTTCATGTCTGACACAGAAAACAACACGTATACTTGCAAATATAGTTCAGCTGACAATGAACCTTGGAACTCTTATGCCTAATAAAGGTGATTGTAGATTAAACGGCATCTTTAGAGGGATCACTTGAACCCACTAACCACCAACACCCGCTGACATCCGGTTTTTGTGTGCAGTGTGAATTAAAGTGATCTGGATTTACTCCTCAATAAACCCTGCAGAAGTCATGGGTATTTATCACCTCTGGCTCAACTCGCTCGCCTATGATGTGAAAACGCTAATGTACTCCTTTACCCTCCTTCTCAGGCGTGATGATGTGATGTGTGTTGAAGTTACGGCCATTGACTTGTTAATATCTTTGCATCCTTCTCTGTAAAGCAGCGCTTGAACATCGTTCATTTGGCACTGAGTCTCAAAGAGAGACAGATGTTAAAGAAGTCACCACTGTTTGTGGGGAAACAGCTAGCCTGTCTCTGTCCAAGGTAATAATATCTGCCTACAAACGCGCCTTAGATTCTGGTTACACTTGGTTATGAAATGCATTTCTGATGCTTGGATCACATGTGGACAGTGCTTAACCCAAGGGGTAGAAAAGCACCAAGGCACATGTTGATCCAATCACTCGAACCAGTTGCAGAGGTGGTCTGGTACAAATTTGACTACACAGGGCCCTGATGCATCCCTGACAACACCTTAAAAGGAAAATAAGTCATCAATGTAAGACATGGTGGTTGTTTTGGTGACACATTCTTCTTTTTTCATCTTGTCCTGCATACTTCTGCAAAGGTCAAATGACGTTTCTCTTTGTTGGTAGCTTGTACACATTGTTTTAGGTAGCCTGTATGAAATTAGGGATGGGGCCGATCCAGTATCGGTATCGGGTCCGATACCAACGTAATTCACGGATCGGAAATTCCAATCCAACCTGCGGAGATTTCTGATCCATGAGCCATGTCTGTGCTTTAATGTTGTTTGCTGAAATGGTTCCACAAGTGATTCCTGCCAGCTAGTCTGCTCGCTGGCTGCAAACAGTGGAATGGATTCCTTGAGCGGAGCCAGCTAGCAGGCTAGCATTGAGCAGTACTGTGGCTAGCCAACATGTCCACTGTGTGTGAATCACTCCTGGAGTCATTCCAAAAGCAAGGAAAACTCCCAGCAGACAACCTGAAAGTTGCAAAGAAGTTGCTCATCTTCATCGTACTCGATGACCAACCATTATCAGTGGTGGAAAACGTGGGATTTCGCAGCCTGATTCAACACTTGCAGCCACAGCATAGTTTACCATCCAGGAGATACTTATCAGAGACTGCGCTACCTGAACTATACAACCGAGTGTCAATCACGTTAGCTTTTTCTGACTTCCTTTTCTGACCTTATACTTACCTCAAGTTGCCTTTTGGGAAAGACATGCATACATAGGGAAATATCATACTTGCCTGTAGAGTGGAGTTTATTTCAGCCTCATATAAATCAGCAATAATGATAACAATATTATTAAAGCGAAGAGAGCTCTGGTATCGGCAATAGTATCGGTATCAGCAGATATCCAAATTCAGGTATCGGGTTTGGATCGGAAGTGAAGAAATGTGGATCGGTGAATCCCTAGATGAAATAAATCTATCAAATAAAGAAAAATCTGGCTGCAGACTGATGTAATAACTGTGTGTGGAGCTCTTTGGCCTTCCAGCTTAATATCACACAAATAATACACAGAGCATTGGTTTCCTCTCTGTATGTCAGGTGTATGGTGCTCACCATGGCAACGGCCTGACATCGTCCTGGAAGTTGATGGTTCCCTCTTGCTTGAAGAGAACATAAATGTAGCGGTGGAAGCCTGTTCCTCGGGCAGGGAATGGAGGCAGGTAGTGACACAGCTCCTCCCCAGCATGCATTGCTCCTCCTGGTATGTTCCCTCTATGGAAACGTGGGTAACAACAGGCTGTAGAGGTTAACCTGCATCAAAACTGTATTAACTCCTTTCTACCAATTTGTATGAAAATGTTCTCCAGTTGTGGGGTCATAAAATCCTGCTGGTATGTCCACATATTAAACTGAGACATAAGATGCCCAGAGGGAAAACTTTTCCCCTTCAGCTGCTGAATGTGAAAAACAGCCTTCCAGTGTCAAATCAAGTCATTCTGTGACGTGCAGCTCAGGAAATTTAATTAAGTTTGTATGCATGCATTACATTTAAGCAGACATATGGAGTGGAATTATAGAACTCTCTGGCAAGGAATCAAAATGCTGCAAAATCATTGATCAACTTAAGATAATCTATAACGAAAAAATGACACATGAACTTAGTGAGTAACATTAATGTGAAGATAACTATTATTGATTGTATCAGAGTATGTATGGTTGAACTTTCATATGATTTGAGATGAAAGGTGAACAAAAACAGATGGCCATCTTTATCTACAGAATCTTGTGTTATTATCAGGAAATGGGCAGTTAGTATAATTTTGTTCTGTTTCGAAATTATACACTGAAATAAACAAAATAAACCTAGATGAATGAATGAATGAATTGTACTTTTAAACCTCTGTGTTGTTAAAGCAACTTGGTCAACATCATGTTTTTAAATGTGCTCTACAAAAAAGAAGAACTTACACAAGCCAGTGGATGTATTCTGCCTCATTATCCGAAAGATGCTCATCTGAAAGAGACCATCATTTATGTGTTAGTTCATTCCTGAAAGTCGATTATTGCATAATAAACTAATCATTTAGTTAATAAAATGTCAGAAAATTGGGATAAATGCATGTACTATCATCAATCATGTATCATGTATCATAAATGATGAAGAAAACAAACAAATCCTGACATTTAAGAAGCAGGAAACAGCATATATTTGATGTTTTTTCTTCAAAAATGACTGGAACGATTAACTGATTATCATTGTTTATCACTGAGCTATAATAGAGAGGCGCAAATTATCCCAATCTAGTGATCTGATCCTCCTGTGAAAGCTGATGCTAACCTGGACAGGTGAGCAGAAGGGTCCACAGGGAGTCTTCCTCTGCATTAAAGCTTATCTGAGGGACAGAAGCTGCCTGGAGAAAAAAAGCAGAGTCAAAAATAAAGTCATTTATTGGCGTCAAGGTGGGCATGAAAGAAAAAGAACAAGCAAATAAAAAGCAATACAGATATGGTATTCAGGGAGAGGATAAACTGTCAGAAAATGAAGGTGGATGGTTGAAGTTTAGGTGGCCTTCACCCCTGAATATTGACACCAGAGCTAGATCCTGACACTGTAGACATTCTGCTCCTTTAACATACTTCAGTTGGTGTCAGCCGATTCCCATAATGCACTTGAACACTGTTGTCCTGGGCCTGGCCATAGGAGATCTGGATTGGGACTTGAGGTAGAAAATAAGCCATGGGGAAGAGATCTCTGAAGACCCCGTAGTGTTCTGCCAGTCTCTTTATATCAAACGGGCCGCTGCTCTTCTCCCAGGTTTCCTGCACTTTGTCCAGAGGGATTTTAACTGGTGATACAAAGAGAGCAAAAAAAGAAAAGGTGAACCAGTTTATTCACTTGTTAATAAAAAGCTTGAGTATACCCGTTCTGATGAGTGTGTATGAGCTTACAAGTGCGCAGACGAGAAGCCCTCTCCAGCTCAACGTTCTTCTTGTTGTCTTTCATCACCTGCTTCCTCTCCCTCACCTCTTTGGTCCTTTTGGGGCGATAGTATGGCAGGCCAATGTCCACTTGCTCTGAGCCTGCGACAAAACAAGGTTGATTTCAACCGTCAACTTTCAAAAGGTATCAACAATGACAAAATCCTTGGCTAACAATTTTCCCACCACCAGAGAATCACTGTCAACAGTCGCTTTCCTCCTTTCTTCTCACCATGCTCAGGATCCGCTTTGTCCACATAGCTCCTGTAGGTCTTCCACCAGGCAGGTTTGTTCTTTGCTTCTTCAGCTTGTCTGAGGTAACGAGTGTAACTGCGGTATTTCTCTACCGATTCCAGGTTTCGTACATCAATCTCCTCATTGGGCATTGGACCCAGAGGACGTAACCGTCTGCACAGGAAGGCTGTCAGGTGGAAACAGTAGTTAGTTTGGGGGCGGGGTCTGAAAACTCAACATTAATTACATTATGACCGCCTTCATTTAAAAATCTATGCCACTAAACTCCATTCAAATATTAAGATAATTTTACTGATAGTGGTAACTGATATGTGATGTAAGTTAACGACTGATAATGGTAATTGACATGTGAGATGGATAACAGTATCACTATTACTACTCATGAGCTTCGCCTCGTCTCTTGTATCCAGAAACATTACCCTCCTCACGCAGAGTCACTAAGTTCACATTTTACATTGTCACATTGTTCTGCGAGTGCGGCAGGATGTCTTTCACAACAGCGTTTATCGAGGGACTGCTTCAGCTGATCGCACGGCAAACGCGCACATGCATTATTGAAGCTCAGTGACATAGTTCCTAAATGTATCACCAACACAATATCATAGTGTAAAATCGTTATAATACCTGTTGTGACGAATGTCCTCGCATTATTGACCCCTATATCTGTCCCAGCCCGCAAGGAAGCGACACAAACCGTGCGCAGCGCCATCTTGGAGGGGGACTTCGCAGGATATACGGTGGCCGAGAGGAGCGAAATGAGTCGGCGCACGTAGTACCGACTGACAATAATATAGTAGCAGAAAATAACATTAATTATGGTAAGCTTCGCTCGCATACTCAAGCCTTTTTTAAAAAAAAAAATTCTAGCCATTTTCACACACATCTATTGTACAAAATATGATGTATAACGTAGTGCTTAGCTACTGTTAAACAAAACGTATTAACTGTTATTTTACAATGTAATAAATGAGTGACTGTGAAAGATGAACATTCTTGTTGTAAATCGAATGTAAACCTTGTAACAGTAGCAGCATTAAATACTAACGTCAACTATCAGGTCGTGTTGGGTCGTTTATGTGTTTTGCCGATATTCCCAACAGCACGTGAAAGCATCATTATTGCGTATGCCGTCATCAGAGAAGCTTCATCTGACGAGAGTCACACTGACGCTATGCACGAATGTATCTGTTGATGTGGTAAGAATGAATGTTTTGTTATGTTGTGTTATATCTAGACGCTGAGTGTGAAGTTGTGTGTTACTGTACAGTTAAATCACCAGACCGTGTTATATTTACACTATTATTGGTCCCTAAGAGTCCAACCTGACGTTAACAGACTTGATGCCAGGCTAACGTTAGCGTTAGCTACGTTAGCCTTTCCTTTCACTTGGCTGAGTTAATGTGTGATATTACTGCTTTACCGTGGCTTTGTTATTGCCCAGTCTGATAACTGGCACTAACATAATTGGGGCAATTTAATGTTTGTTTTTTTTTCTTCCCTGTCTGAGAAATTGTATTGATATATACAATTTAAAATGTGACATTAACCCGTAAGTAATAAGTGGTTAACCCGTAAAGTGACATTACTGTTACTGTGTGGTCTGCTGGATGGATCAACCTCTTCCCTTTCTTCTGTTTATCACAGAGGTGTCAGCTTTTTCCTCAGTGATGGATTCCCAGAATTCCAACTTGAACTGCATCATATGCCTGGAGCGTTTCCGAATCCCTGTCACCATCCCCTGCGGTCACACCTTCTGTCAAGCTTGCATCACCAAGCATTGGGACACCAAGAGCATGTGTGATATCGGACCTCAGTGCCCCATCTGCAATGAGAAGTTCACCACCAGGCCCATCCTCAAGCGTAATGTGTCCCTGTCAGTCCTGACCGAGGCTGCGAACAGCAGCAGCCACTCCTGCAGAGAGCTGCCCATGAGGGCCAGTGAAGGGGCCAGAGCCATGCAGCTGTGTGATCGGCATAAAAAGCCTCTGGTTTATTACTGCAGGCAGGACAGAACATCTGTGTGCTGTGAGTGTGGCATCTCTACCTGCGAGAGCCATGAGAAGGTCTTGCTGGAGGCGGAAAGGGAAACTCAAGAGGTAAAGTAAACACAATGCTACAAGACGAGTGGACCCAGTTATTACACTGTCCACTTTTCTCCAGCATCAAAGGCGATTGCGATTGTGACTACGTAAACCTGCTGTCTCAACGTGATGTGTTTTCTTTCCAGCTGATGCTGGAGAGGAAGAGTAAGGAGGTGGGGAAACTCATCGAAGAGACGGAAAAAAGTATGAAGGACTTGGCTGAGAACATCAACCAAGCCAAGGTGAATTCTCAATAGAAGACCTTTCTTACGTGAAAATAACCCTTTAAGGAACAGTTCACCAAAAAATAAAAATGTTGTCACTGGCTACTCACGCTCATGCCAAAGTCAAGGTTAAGTTAGGTCTCTATCTACTTTAGTTCCAGAAATGTTTTGTGGGCTACAAAACTTCACCCGACTTTCCATCAGCATGGGGGTGAGTAGATAATGACTGAATTTTCACTTTCGGGTGACATTTTCCTATAAGGTTTCACTGTGTTTTACTATTTTTGTCAACATTGTAGAAATGTGACTTAACGCAAAGTTTTGGAAAGAATGCATAGTTTGGGAGTCCTGTGGTTCGGGGTTTTGTTCTGATGTGTTTTCCATTAATCGAACAGAAACAGTTCTCTGCTCCATTCCTCTTCGCCATGATGGATAGATTTTTAACGAAGTTCAGTCATCCCTTAATATGTTTCAAACTGATCCAATGTGGAAATTTAAGCTAGTGTTTTTTGCTTTTTTTTCAGTAGTGCTTACTCTCAGCGGCTAACCACACTGGCACTCCCTCCAAATGTCTCACAGTTAAAGACAATTTTAAAATGAAATCAGGCGATTGATTATTCTCCTTGCATATCAAAATAATTGTAATGTGTTTGCGTGAAAGGATCAGGTATCGACTGGCAAATCTTCAGCTCAGAAACAATAAAGCTGGAGATAAAGCAACATAACAGGAAAAAAGAGTTAGGATTGGACACCTTTACAACGTGTTCCCGCTTCCCAGGAGCAAGTATCTGATTCTGTATTTACCATCAACAGGTGACTCTTCAGCAGACGTCCACCTGGGTAAATGTCAAGTTCTCCACCCTGATGAAAATTCTGGCTGAGAAGCAGGAGGCTACAGAGCTCTTCATTGAGGCGCAGCAGGAAGGTGCCATCAGTGAGGCGGAGGCATGGCTAGCTGAACTTGAGGAGCGCTCCAAGATGCTGAGAGAGAGCCAGGGACAGATAGCAGACGTTCATAACCTTTCTGACACAGAGCTCATCAAGGTCTGTACCCCTGCTGTTATTAAAGCATTCATTCAGCTTAAATGGAAAAAATGTAATCTAACACTACGACTATACTGCACTGCACGTATTTGTCCTGTGAGCTCAACATTTGGGAAACAGAATACTGCCTGTCAATAAGTCATGTGTCATCTGTCAGTGTGAGTGTGTTCACATGAAGGTGTAAAGTTTGACGCTCTGGCAAAAACAGATTTCCATCCACAGCCTGTTGTGGATATAAAGTATAATGAAGAAGGATTTTGGTCACCTGTGTTTACTTAGTTTAGTTTAATAAATGTATTTATCTCAGGGACCAAGTACTAAATAAATCGATCTCATAAAAGTGGAAAGATTCCTCGTACCAAAGTTAGCGACTGTCCTCTGAGGTTCATACATGCTGTATGCTTTGTCTGCAATGCAGACGAGAAATGAACACAAACACTGCTGTTCTGGCACAAGACTAAGAAAAAGAACAATAATGAAACTGAAAACAAGGATAGATTCAACTCTGTCTTTGGCTGTAGGTGCCTCATAACAAAGACGTGATTAAAAACAGCACTGTGTGTGAAGAGTTTTACTCGCCTTGCACTTCTGACCACACCCAGCAGTGGGGATAAAGCTGAATATTTCTACTGCTAGATGGCAGCACTGCAACTGATACAACGCTTTTATGACTTATTCGCCCAAGTTTGAAAAACATTTATTAAGGGAATTAGTTATGTGTAGCTTTGGCAGCATGTTTATGTATGTAGGGCATGACGGCATCCTACACAGAACAAGAAGCACAGTTAGTTACTAGAGCGGCAAACAGTTAAAAACTAAACTAAGAGTACACAATGTGCAGCACACAAGTTATTGTGTTAGTTAGTGAAACTTTTATATATTCTAGATTCATTACACACGAGGTGAAATATCACAAGCCTTGTTTTGTTTTAATTTGAATGATAAAGGCTCACAGCTCATGAAAATGAGAATATTACGTAAGACCCATTAAAAAAATAGGATTTATAATTCAGAAATGTTGACCTTATGAAAAGTATGTTGATGTATGCACTTAATACTCAATAATAGTCAGGGCTCCTTTTTGCACAAATTACTGCAGCAATACATCTTCCTCTTGACAATACTCATAGATTCTCTATGGGGTTCAGGTCAGGTGAGTTGGCTGGACAATCAAGCACAGTAACACCATATATTTAAATATATTTCAAATATTTTTTTCCCCCAGGTGGGCAACTCAGTAGTAACACCTTTCAATATAATGTAGTCCATCATTAAACTACTGTGAGCTACAACCTCAATAATGATAGAATAAAAAAAGTCGTGGTCAAAAGTTTGATCTCTTCACAGGAATCAATGGTCATAGAAGTTCCACGTCTCAAGGATATTCCCACAGATGTAACGCCAAACCTTCAAGATCGACTGAATGGCGTCACGGATGTTCTGTCCCGAGTCTCCAAGCTGTTGTCCGAGGACCTGGAGAGAGCCGTGAGCACCGCTGTGGGTCTGGACAAAGATGGTAATCTGCCTTCAGGATTGACTTACCCTCTGTAGCAATTGACAGTATCATGATCTGTCAGCAGTCTCTTCCTTGATCGTTTTTTATTGTTTTCTCAAGCCTGTAATTGGTCCTCAGGTTCTCCTCAGGATAAGAAGCCAGTCCTGGCTGTGGTTCCCAGTCCAGCTGCTCCGTGCTACCCTGGCGGGAAGGAGGGCCTCAGTGCTTGTAAGTCCTGTCTAACATTTGAAACTGCAGCTTTGCATTATTTACCTGGTTCTTTGGTTCTTCTGATAATGAATCATTTGAAAAAATGTGGACAGCAGAGGTCATACAGGGTCTCACTGAAGGAAAAAACAGTGAGTATGAGATATGAATATGAGTTCCTGCTTCAATCGGTCGGATTCCTTTCTGTCTCCTTACAGACCGATGCTCTCTGACCTTTGACCCTCGCACCGCCAACGGACACCTGTCTCTGTCCCAGGAGAACCGGAGGGCGGAGCACCTGACCTCTGGCCCGCGACCCGTCCCAGCTCACGAAGCCCGCTTTGATCACACCTGGCAGGTGCTCTGCTTTCAGGGCTTCACCCACGGACAGCACTACTGGGAGCTGGAGGTGTCTAAGCCCTGGGCCTACCTCGGGGTAAAGAAGCATGCATGTTGTGTTTATGAACTGTTTAGGCAATGACACAGCAGCCAGCGGTCATCCGTCAGCCAGTGTTGGTCCGATAAGGAGCATCTCTGGCCCTAGTTGTTGTGATGTGTCCCGCATACTAGTTACTAAACATCCCGTGTGATGTAATGGTAATTTTCGATGACCCAACCATTACCTTTTTGACTCAGGGCTGTGGTTCTCATACTGCTTTTTACTTACATGGGCTGCAAGAATGAACAAGAATGGTTTCCTTAGCGCTGGACACAGTTCACCCTCATCCTCTCCCTCCCCTCTTGACAGGTTACCTACGAGACCATCCCCAGGAAGGAGAAGGGCAAGAGGTGCATGGTAGGCATGAACGAGTTGTCCTGGAGCCTGCAGCTGGACGAGCACCAGATCAGCGCCTGGCACAACGGCCGGCGGGAAACTCTGGTCGGCCACTCGCAGCACAGCCGTATCGGCATGCTGCTGGACTACGAGGCGGGGACACTCACCTACTATGGAGACGGGCAGACCAGGCTCCACGCCTTCCACTGTGCCTTCACCCAGGAGCTGTTCCCTGCCTGCTGGATTGGAGAGGGGGTCAGCATCACCCTCTGCTCCACATGAAATGACTCAGAAAGTGAAGCTGCAAACGGAGCTTGGTAATAAGAAGCACTATAAAACATGGGCACTAGCAGACTCAAAATAGAGGATCCCCCTTAACCTTTTAGGAGTTTTTTCCCCTCTTGACACTGACTGCCTTCCTACATCGTTCTAAACAGAAGAACTGATGAGTTCTCTCCTCCAAAACTGGCACTTGGCTTTGGCTTTTTCACATTATCATGTACCACATAACAGTAACAAAGGAAAACGTCACAAAGTGAATAGTTTAAGGACAACACTATTTCATTCTGGGGTTTTTTTCTTCTTCTTTTAAGTACTAATGAAATACCCTTCAGTTTTAGATAGATGTCTGCTTTCAGGTTGGAAAAGAACAACTCAGTATGTCAGACTATTGTACTGTCAGTACACACAATGTTCTCGTTCTCCTTTTGCTAGGTAATACACATTTTTCACAGCAAGTGACTCATGAAATACGATCATGATCCATTGAATCCACATACATGCGGAGGTCAAGCTGTTGTATGCTGTGTGAGAGGTTCAGAGAAACAGACGAGTTCAGTGCTGTCCATTGTGTTGTTTTCAGGGCGCAGGACTACAATTCCCCCGGCACATGTTGCAAATTTGGCTGGTCTTAACAAACTTGCATAGCACTCGTCAGATTCGACTGTGCCTGACTCTGCCAAACTGCTTCTATGAAACAGTCATTTTTTGAGATCCGCTTTTTTGCTTCCTTGATGAGCGGCATGAGTGCAGACGTGAGAGAGTTCATGTCTGTACAGTAAATATGAAGCTACAGTCAGTGGCCATTTGTCTTTCCCTAGCTTAGCATAAAGACTGCTAATAGGGGGAAACGGCCAGGCTGGCTCTATTCTAGGCAAGTGAATCAACCTACCAGCACCCCAAAGGCTCGTTAATAAATGTGTTGAACATTGTTGCTTGGCAACCTGCAGAGATGCCAGTTAATCACTACACACATAAATAATCATAACCTTGGATAAAACCACAACCTTGTTTGTACACTTTTGTTGATTTATGGTGTAAACACGATTTAATGTATTAAGTAGTGAGCTTTGGTGGTGGCTTTTGTTACCTTTGGACAGAGTCAGGCGAGGTGTTTCCCCATCTCCAGTCTTTATTTTAAGCTCACGGCTTTAGCTTTATATTAAAGGTGCAGTATATATGAATTGATATATTTCTGCCGTTCAGTGCGACACTCTTACCAGTGTCACTTCCAGTGGCCTAGAAACCTCCCCTCTGCACAGCGGACTAAGCTAACAAGCTTATGGCAGCTACAGCCATGAATGGGTTAGGAGAATAGTTTATAGCAGTTAGCCGTTTCTCTGATGACATGCTGCTCTCTATTTGTGTGGAGTGAGAATTCAACAGTTGTCTAATTCTTACCTTTAAGCCCACAGACATGGGCTGCATTGGAATAAGTATCGGCAGGAGGTGGCAGCCATGATTACACCTGTTTGAAATTCTCTAAATGCTAATGGAAGGTGCTTCAATGCTTTCTTTGTCCTTTTCAGCATAGGGTACACTGGAACATCCGTTACAAAACCAGATAATGCTATCCCACAATTCTTTATAACCCAAGTCTAAATGCAGTTGGATTTTCATGGCGCTGTGGTTCTGAATTCTTTCCGTGACCTTATGGCCTTATTTTCCTGTGAGGTCAAGAGAAAGTGTTTCAGGAAAGACATAGGACATAATGCATTTGGCAGAAACATGGAATGATATCATGGCACCAGTTGTCTAACTCCCTGCAAGAAATCGAATAACGGTATTTTCATAATCACTGCCTTTTTTTTTTTAATCCAACCTGGTTTCTCTAAAATGAAGATGGAAATAGCTGAAACCACACCTGAGACATACAGTATACACACATATACACGTCATTGCACTATGGTACTGGTGAGAAAGAGTAGGAGACTGTTTTGCAACACTGTAAGAAGACATTTGAGGAATTGAGGAATTGCAAAAGCAGGACTTACAATCACTTATATCCCACAATATCGCCCAAGCTGTCAGAAATCTGGCAATTCTACTGGTTATACCGGAATTTGGAAAATTACAATTGCAGCCTCGAGAAAGAAAAGGAAATTTAGAATCATGCATGTACAACTTAAGTTTTCATCTCTTGCTCAAATTCAATACACAGACATGCAGGGCAGTAAGCCTCTGCAGGGCATAGCAACCACTGACCACAATTAATTTCATGAGACACTGTCTCGGTAAAAGTACATACAATGCCTGCTTGTTGTACACAGGCAACAAAACAATGTTTGAGGGCTGTATGTCGCTACTGAGAATACAAAACGGAGAATGGAGTGCCATTTTTTAATTATCTTGGGATCTGAGCATGACTGCACAAACAAATCGGCCTGTCTGTACAGTCTCAAACCTGTGATGCTGACAATGTTGTGATGGAATCTGCTGTACTGTACAACTGTTTAAAATGACTTCTGCCCTTTTTCCTGATGAGCTCTTAGAGGGCATAGCTGTGACATTTTTGGAATGTCGAGGCACTCGGGGCGCAGGACATTAATTATTCTTTGGGAAACTGCTGTGGATTTGCACAAATTGTCCAGAAGTGCAGACGAGGACTACTGACTCTGAGAAGGGGGGGGAAAAAAGCACATTTCCAGGCTCTTTCCCCTCCTGCTGACTCTGGAACATGTTTGTTAATTATACAAATGCACTATGCTGTGTTCAAAGTGGAATACCCATCATTGTGTGACATAAGACATGCTCGGTGTAGAAATAAAGACAGGTCTGTTTCACATCAATCAAGATCCATTTAATAAAATCAAATCCAATGCGTACATGCATTAGTTGAGGTCATGCTTTGTTTTTCTTACTTGAGCCATTTTACATTAATTATTCAATAAACTGGTTTGAAATAAATACAGAGCTTTATTATCATTATTATAATAATTATTATTATACACAGAGCCATGACAGAGCAAAGAGGAGCCTGATGCATAGCATTCTGAAAGTGCAAAGAATCAGCCACAGATGTGCAACAGATACAGTATATAGATTAGTGACCATAGAGGAAGGAAGAGTAGAGGCTCAGATACTGATGTTGGATCAGATCTACAGACTGATCTCAAACCGGAGCTTTAAGATCACAACCACACAGAGTAGAAACAGTGAGAACATCCTCTGACAGTCTTGTTAATGTTTAAATTATTTGTTAGAAGAATGAAAGGTGGAGCGAGCTGGCGGTGAGTCGGACCATGGGTGTTCTCGAATGTTCAGAGGCATGACCAAACAGGAAGTGACATCATTTGGTGACTGCTCTGCTCTTTTACATCATGAAGATAATCCCCTCCCCCCCCCCCCCCCCCCCCCCCAGGCCCTGGTGGCCCTCGCTTTCTGCTCTAATCCAGGATCAGGGATTCACCGCTGGGGCTATAATCTTTGTGCTCCTCTCATCCGCTAAAACATGTCAAAGCAGAGCGGACCACCCCGCAATATGCTCTCTTTTACAAAAGCTAGTTTTTCTCTAGGTTAGTGTTCTTGAGAAAATATTTTGAAGTCTACATATTAAAAGCCTGTACACACAAATAATAGAAAAATAAAACACTGGATTCAGTTTATCTCTGAAGGGATTAGCAAAGTAATTAACATTATCCGATTCAGTCTTGCTTAATAGACAGGTATAGCAAAAAAAGTGAACTTGAATATTAAAGTTTAGAGTGGTGGGGGACACCTACAAGGCAACAAATGCTAAAATAGCTCATCAGGTTACAAAGTTTTTATCAACTACATTGAAAATAGCCCCAAAATCCTTGGCCAGAATAATCGTCTTGTTCCTCTAGCAACCAATACTTCTAGTTTCCACCAAGTAAAGGTAATTCTGAAGAGAATGAAGCTGATTACAATACATTAATCAGTAAAAGGAATGTAAAAAGTAAAGGCTGAGGCAACAAAGCGATGGAATGGGCAAAGTGAAACCAAAAAGACTGAGATAGTAGGAGACTAGGAAGATGAAAAAGAGGGCATTATGTTATACAGGAAAACTTTGGTCTTCCTGAAGTTCGGTTGATGGAATGAGAAAAGAGGTGATCCAGTAGGATGGAGATTACAGGAGACAGTGAGGAATGAGGGTGAAATGAGATGGTCTACTGGTTCTTCTTGTCCTCTGGAGGAGAGTATGGAGGAGGCTTGTCCTATGGAGAGAGGAGAGTTAGGTTATCAGACTACAGTACTGTACGATGACCCATTCTGAGCATCAGTGGCATGTTTAGTTATGACAGGCGCCAGTGCACGCTAGTAACTAGTTATATGGCTCACACACAGTGCAATGTAGATGCAGTCAAACTGAATCTTTTCTGCAAGGAGGGAATCACGCTGGCACTGTTTATTAAAAGGAGACATGCTCATTTCCAGGTTCATAATTTTATTTTGGGTTACTACTAGAATAGGTTTACATGCTTTAATGTTTAAAAAGCTGATGAGGTCCATTTTCTCATACTGTCCAGTGCTGCAGCACTGTCTTTCCCCTCTGTTTTACTTCCGTCACTTCAAGATTGGCAAAGACAAATGGCACAATTTTGAATTTACTGTGCATTCTCTAAACAGCGGTGTATTTCCAAGGTTAGAATCTAAATCACTCGCAAGGACCTGTTTTCATACTGGGACACAAATTACTTCTACACATTTCTTGCACCTTTAAAAAGGACAAGTTTAAGTGATCCAGCCTCAAAACAAATAATTACTCAACTATTTGTTTCAGCTCAAAATCGGCAAATACCTTCAAATGACGCGCAAGTTAATACCCCAAAAATCTTGGGATGGAAAGAACTCTCTTTGAAATCTTTAAAAATGATAGAAGCACTGGAAACAATAAGAATAACAGTCAGGTGATAAATGAAATGAATAAATAACTGAGTGCTTTTATAACACCATAAATGGCACAAGTGGCTGTTCTACTGCACTGAAGTTGAGTGAAACAGATGAGCTCCTACTTCTAATAATAGAAAATAAAAAAAAGTATCAAACACAATGTCTAGTAAATTGCTAGATCAACGTCAGCTGTGTGGCAGGGTAATTGAACGGCACCTACCTGTGGTAGGTACACATGTGTAGGCGGCAGGGTGGCACAGCTGGCGCTCGCTGCTGCTTCAGCTGCTTTTGCCTCCGCTGGGAAAGAGATTATGAGAGAAAGATGAGAGTGAGAGAAGGGAGGGGAGAGAGTGTTAATTAAACATGATTGTACCATTATTGCATGGGATATACACGAGATAAACAAAGCTAATCAAACCTGAGGTACAACAGGTGGTGTAATGAGGAGGGGGGAAAGGACATGTCGGCAGAATTAAAACAGCATTATTCTGTGGCATCAGCTCATAAAACTATTACTATGTTGAGTGAAGCGATTTTCAACTGATTTTTTGTCTCCTTACACTGTTGTACTGTCGTAGTTATGGTCTTGAAAAAAATCACCGTGACGGTCAGACCTCCCGACTGAGACTTCAGTGAATTTTCCCCCAGAAAACAGCATCCGTTCCCACGAGTGAAAGAGTCAGACAGGGTCCTGTTTACTGATGGTAATTATGTAACTATGTAATTAAAAGTGAATAACATAACTGTCACTTTCCAGGATGCACGGCGGGGCAGGGTCTGGCTCAATAACTACACACTATAACAGTATGTGTCCATGTTTAGATTATTAGTTAGACACCAGGGGGAAACACATTGAAAAAAAACACACAGGTGCCTCTTTTGGATCCGCTGTGTGAATAACACACTGGTGCTGCTTTACGCCGGAGCTGCTTGGTTCTGTGTGAACGAACAACGTTGGAGAATTGGTGAACCTCCAATGCGGAGATAATGCAGTGACTCTGTGTGAAAAGGGCTGGAGAGACTGACCTGCTGCTGAGGAGGGGAGGTCTGGGTCATGTGGGGGCTGTTGGCCCAGCGGAGCAGAATAAGGAGGTGGAGGTATGTAGGCCGCAGAGGCATCAAATGCTGGGGGGTTGGGGTAGAATCCACCTGGATAGCCGGGTCACAGAGTTATGGATCAGACCAGCTGCAGTAAACATGTTCACTAGACTCGAAAAAGCTTTGCATCAGGAAATCAAATTAATAATAATAACTATGGCAAATATTAAATCTCCTACCAACAGAACCAAACTGGAAAAGAGAGGCAGGGTGTAGGCTTATTATATTAACATGTAAACATGTCTGACGTGTGCAAATCAAGGTGATACTGATAACTATGGCAATTATCACAGCCCCTACCTTGTGGAGGTGGGTTGGGGTATGAATAGCCTGGTGGAGGGCCAGCAGGGTACATCCCGTTAGCAGGGGGAGGAGGGTAAGCGTACGCCCCGTTCGCCATGTAGGGACAGCCACCAAACCCAGGGGTCACAGGCTGACCTCTGGATGCTGCAAGACATAAAAGATTAAGAAATAGTACAGACAAACCATCAGTGCTATAACAAGAATTTTATGATGCTGCTACTGTTGATCTGTAACACATACCCTGAGCTGCGACCTGCAGCATGTACTGGCCAAACTCTATAGCTCCTCCAGCAGCGAAGACAATCTTAAATGTAGCACTACCCTCCCAGCCACCTGTTACAGAAGAAACACAAGGAGGAATCCATGTAGTTACCAAGTGCTGAAGAAATGTACTGACACAGAATACTGTGCTGGCATGTATAACATACAACCTAAGTGCAGTAATAGAATGTAACTAAGTAGATTTAATCAAGTACAATACAATTTTGAGGTACTTATACTTAACTTTTTCTGCTACTATACACTTGTACTCCACTATATTTACTATACATTGTACTTTTTACTCCACTACATATATTTGATAACTTAAGTTACTTTGCAGATTGCATACTGCATCAGAGCCAAAGCAACATATTTTAGAATCAATGTAATTTATAAGCAATCGAAAAAGATCGAAAAATACTGATTAACTGATCCAATTATGCGCCAGGTCGGTAATTAGATGACCCCAGCATACAGTATGTACATACATGCAAATATAGGTATAATTTACCTTTACTTGTACTACTTTAGTAAAAGTAAATGTACTTAAGTTTCGTGCACTTATTGTTAGCTAATTATTTTTGATACTTGAGTATTTTTAATACCAGTCACTTCAAGACATTTCCTCAAGGACTATTATTATGGCCAGCTTTCACTTTTACCACTTGTAAGTCATACTGTAGTGCAATATCTTAACCTCTAGTCAAGTACGACATTTGGATTCTTTATAACACTTCCTAATTGACAAGCATGCCCTGCATCTGTAAACACATATTAGTAGTAGTCACAAGTTTAAATGCGCTTGGAAAGAAAATGTATATCATGGCAGGCATGTGTTCCTATGATTTCAACAACTCTCACTTTTCTGTGATGGAACAAGTAATACACAAACTACTTTATCACAAAAAACAGTCATGAATTTTGGTTTAAAATTTGTTCATAGATCGTCTGAAAATGTGACCAAATCTGCTGGATCAAAAATATATATACACAGTAACTCTAATATTTGGTTAAATGTCCCCTGGCCATTTTCACCTCAATTAGGTGCTTTTGATAGCCATCCACAAGCTTCTGGCCGTCCTCTTGCTATTTATAACCACTCCTCTTGACAGAATCTGTGAAGTTCAATTCAATTTTTTAGCTTCCTAGCATGTACTTGTTTCTCCAGCACAGTCCACATGTTCTCGATGGGGTTCAAGTCAGGACTTTGAAAAGGCCAGTCCAAAACTGATTCTAGCCATTCCTTTACCACTTTTTATGTGTGTTTGTGATCAGTGTCCTGTTGGAACACCCAAATGAACCAAAGACCCAATCTTCTCGATGATGACTTTAGGCTGTCCTGAAGAATGTGGACATAATCCTCCTTCTTCAGTATTCCATTTACTTTCTTTAGAGCACCAGATCCACTGGCAGCAGAAAAGCCCCACAGCATAATACTACAACCACCATGCTGGACAGTATTAAAGGCCTCACCTTCTCCCTTCTTGTTCTTGTTTTATCTGAACAGAGTTTTCTTCCAGAAGGTTTTTTCTTTGTCCATGTGATCAGCGACAAGCTTCCATCAAGCTTTGAGCCGCATCTTGAGTGAGGGCTTCTTTCTTGCAATTTAAACTTACAAAAATGTGTTTGCACAGCTGATCTGTAACTGCTTTGAAATGGCTCCAACTAACTTTCCTGACAAGTCCTTTTCAAACAAGTCCTCTTTAAATGGGTCCAGACAAGTCATCAGAAGTTATCAATCAGAATCACTGAGAAAAAGTTAAGAGGCTATGCTACAAAGCATATCTGATTCACACAGCTTTCTATAATCAACCAAATTGATTGTTTAAGTTGATAGAAGTGTAGGTATGCTTTTTACCATTACTGTATACCAGTACACGTACCTCCAGGCTCTGCAGTGACAGTGCCCTTGATGTAATTGGCACCCAATACAGGTTGTTTGATCTCACAGCCTTTTATTAGGTAAAAGGGCATCATGAAGGACTGCAGTGCATCCCGTCCTTTCGCCAGGAAGATCACCTGGAAGAAAACAATGGCAACTAACACATCAATTCAACAGGCAGTCAAATTTTTTTCCTTACCAACTTAGAAGACGAGCAGAAAGCTTAAGCGGTATCAGAGTTCTGGCGTTTGTTGTGTGCTTGCTGTGGCAGCATTAAGTTGGCTTGAGGTTGTTGCTGAATAACAAATAAGACATTGGGGTCTTGTCTCTCTCACCCTGTATGGAGTTAGGTAGACGCTGCCCTTCTTGCTCTTTCTGAAGGCTTCGGGCAGACTGTCCGCATCACAGAAAGCCAGCTCTACGTTGTCATAGTTCATCAACACACTGGAGACAGAAATAGACACAAAAACACAGCCATTAATCACAGGACATAACACATTGATGACAGATAATCCAATTTTTCTATGACATATCTATCACATCATATTATTAGAAATTGACATTATTCACATGGGGTTTCTTTGATGAACGAACAATATGACTCAAACCCCTTCATAACTTTGACTTAGCTTAAAAATAAGGTCATTTGGTATTGCGCAACTTTACTTTTACTAAACATAGCTCATCATGTGCTAGCCTGTTGTTGTAAATAGTACTATAGTAAAAGGATTAGGCTTACCTCCTACATGCCATCTAGTGACAGGGCTTACTACTCGTTATGGGTGAGCTGTACTGGGGTTTATCATTACGCACCAGCATGTTCTAGAAGTACCTGCCACTGATGTTAGATCATTTAAACTCTGGTGACTTGGTCTGGATGTGACAACACAAAAGAAACCTTTTGTAACAGAGCAGGCCAGAGTACTGATGGCAAAGTCAACAAGCAATGCAACAGCGATACATTCTATGTTGTTGTTAAAGTATGATTAAACTACTTAACCTCGATATGTTTGTCCCAATATAAAACAAGTAAATATTTATGTAATCATGTGTAGCCTGATACGGTTGACTGCAGTGATGATATAACAGGTTGAAGGCCATGTTTGGGCTTCGAGTCCGAAACCCGGTTCCGTAAATGCCACGCGAATATTCTATTAAGATACATGGCGTTGAAACGATTCATGGAGCGTAAATTGCTATTTGGCATTTACGTGTCTATTTGTTGTCGTTTAGCACTAATAGGAGCCACTCTTCATTTAGTCTGATATGTGATATACCATAAAGCACGTTGCTGAATCAAAGTGCTAGCTATCGCCACCACATTTTAGATTATTCATGTTACGTTATATGACAAAAATAAGCTAACAGAGGCTAAAAGTTATCATTTGAATGAAGTTGGCGTCTGTTAGCTGTTTTCCTTTGTGTATTACGTCAGGAATGTCAAATTTGCTTGTTTTCATGGCACGCAAAGCACACATTTTGTGTCTTTACTTGTAAATTAGTTTCTAGTGACGGTCTCAACGGAGAGTGTAAAACGTGCTCGGTTAACGGTGCCTGCTAGCTAGCTCGTTGCACCCGCTACCGTTAGTTACCTTTCACTGTTGTTGATGATGACTCCGCCGGACTCAGAGTTGTTCTGGTTCAGAGTCATGTCGACGGGTCTCCAGACTCTTCGACAACCAGAAGATTATCTCAAAGGTTGCGTTCTTCTACCAGACACCGTATCTCCAGGCCTAGCTGCAGCCTTGGTGGCCTTTCACTTTACGATGGTAACGGTTGTTGTGATAATGCTGCTGAGTTTGCGGTTGCACCTGCCCTTCCGCCATACGTGGAAACGCCCACAACGTTACGTCACGCACCCTTTAAAAAACGATATGTGTTTAAGGGAAAAGGGAGACTGTGCTGCATATTAAAGGAAAAGTGTCTGATAAGTCCATGTAAAATTCTATCTTTTCTAACTATTTGCCATCTTTATTTACTTTTATATACACAGATATGGAGAGTTTGTTTTCTTCTTCTTCATAATAATAATAATAATAATAATGATAATAACAATAATAATAATTACAGTACAAAATGTCAACATCATATGAAGCCATAGACTTAATTTTGTGCTATTATTATTACCACTATTGTTTTTTTAAAAGGCAGTAAAAGCTTTGTTTTACACAATTTCTTTTGTTGATGTATGATTTCTACAGGGTTTTTTTTTTTTTACAGAAATCCCTAGAATGATTTGTTTGTACTTAAAGTATGTTAATATACGCTCTAAATTCTGGCCAAACTGAAGAAAAGAGGCTTACTATATCAACTTTAACGACATGTAAACACTTTTAGTCTATTACACAGCATGTATCCTAGTAATTTGTACATGCTTCTGTATATATATATATACAATTGTATATAGTATCTACTGAACATGGATTTACACACATTTCATTGTGTGTAAATGTCTTGTTTTTACTTAGATTTATATCTGTTGTAAAATAGTCTACTCCGGAAATTTTTTCGGTTAGAGTGAATCAGAAATGAAACAAAACTATTCGTTGCACTTGCTATGTCAGTGGAATGGGCAAGGCTCATAACAGTTGTTTCCTGATCTGTGATCAGTGCATATCCAGTATAAAGCCTGTGCCTTTTACAGTAAGGCACAGCGCTTCTCAGACTGAGTCAAGGAAAGGAGGTTGCAAAAGTACCCGCATGCTTGTGTAAGATGCAACAAGATGCAAATCCATGGTGTTGGTTGCCAAACAATAGTGGAGGTCTTTGTCTGTTTGGTCCTCCCTTTGTCTCTCTGACACACACGCACACACACTGTTTCAACCACAATGTAGGACAGACTGAATTATAATTCTTTATGCAAACCATATAAAACATATAGTAGGTTGTGTAAATGTTGTATTTGGATCACATTGCCTGGTCACGTATAGCAGCTGTTCACTTCTATGTATAATACACAGGACATGGTTTTATTATCACTCCTGCCCAAGTCTGTAATTCATATGCAGAAGAGGCCAATTAAGCAATGACACTATTGCTGGGCCTTAGACTTGCAGCACAGATCATTTGTCCACTTATCTTAATTCTAATAGCTATCATTAATAAATAATAGTGACTTTTCTTTAACTCACTCTTAACAAACAATGACATACTTTATTTACCATTCATTGAGCAATTGCACGTTGTGAGATTACAAGTATTTTTATAATACTTTATAAATGGTTAATGAATACTGGATAGATCATCTATAAACATTATTTGGATGGACATTGGAAAGCTGCAGCTGATGTTTGTAAGCCTTATATTGCTTTAAAAATGGTTTATAAAGCATTCCATCGTTTGCTAACAGTCAAATCAAAAGCAGGTAAACATGTGCTGGTTTTCTTCTTTTATGGTAGTAGCCGTAGCTGTAGTAGAGTTTTGGCCTGAGAAGTCAAAAGGAGTGGTTTGCATATGTTGACTTGAGATTCGGGAAATTGTGCAACATTTCATAGGCAACACAATGAAGCAATGAATCATAACTAATCAACAGAAGAACGGGTACCGAAAAAAATGTTAGTTGTACTCTTTCTCTTTCTATTTACAGCATATATGTATGGTTTATATTCTTACGTTGATATTACACTCACACTACACTAGACTAAACTAGCTAGCTAGCCAAACTAGCTTAACAGAATCAACACTAACACAAGGCGTATTCAAAACACAATATTCCAAAACATAAAGATGTGACAGTACATACAAAGTCTTGCATTCAAACCATTTTTTTTTTTTTTTACATTTCAAACAAAAAATCTACTAAAGATCTAATAAATCTACAACAAAGTGCGATGTTAAATAATTGTATCAAGTGGTTTGCCTGGCTATTTCTGATTGTAGACTTTAGATAGCTAATAATTCTTATGTTTGTTATATACCAAAATGGCAAAATGTTGAAAGGTTTGTAAATATAGAAGGTCTGCAGATAAAGATGTAGGCCTAAGTGTAGATACACACATCTGTAAATACATGAAGTACTGACAGACATTAACTCTCAGTGCAGTGACCTGAAAAATATAATGGAGTAAATAACCTTTTGAATGGGGCTAACACAAACCACAGGTGGACTGTCTCATGTTACATGCAGTTTCAGTACCTCATTCAGCTGCACTTCAGCATGGGTCTTGTGCACAGTTTTGTATGCTCAACCAAATACAACAGAGAGAGGTTTGTTGTTTTGCATTCAGACAAAATGTAGGGCACTGGATGAAAAAAAAAAAGAAAAAGTCATAAGTCACAGTTATTGGCGCTACCACCTTCTACAGGAAGTGATGACTTCCGGCTGCTGTGTGATGCTTCGTCGAAACACAGCGCACACACAGCTTCCTTATATAACACACACAGCACACACCATCTTACCAGACAGGAGTCTAGTTTTCAAATATTAGCCTCATTATGTCAAGTCAAAGTGAGCCCACCAGCACCGGAGACAATCTACTTCAAACACCTGGACAGGTATGGACTGCAACTGTATATTGACACATCTGAGGTAGACTAAATATTGTTTCATTCTGGCTTGCTGCCAACTACTAACCATCTTGTTTATAAAGTAAAGTGTTGGTGATGGCCAAGCAATTGATGCTGTCAAACGTATGAAAATCTAATCTGTTTTTACCAGTTCTGTGCGGATTTTCTAGCTTTTAGCCTGTGCCCAAACCTAGACGTCTCAGATGAGTTACAATAGTGTTAAAAATTGCACCAGTACACTGAGTCATGTTGTCCAAATGGCTATTTGAAGACACCATGACTATGAATCACATTTGTTTTAGATGTACACTTAGGTCAGGTGATGAGAAATGATGCATATTTGTTTCCGGGAACACAGTTGTACAACGTGCTTCTGTGTATGTTGCAATTGTTGGCGAGCATCACATTCGGATAAGACTCTATTTTCAGCAGACAGGAAACGTACAATATTGCTACTATATGCAAACGCAATGAAAATAGTAACGTGTGCCACGTGGTTGAGCACAGGTGTATTTGCATATGCATTTTATGGGTTTGGTTGCTAGTCATTCCCCTGCAAGTGTATTTCCTTGGTTTGAATACTGAGTGGGTTGTTGCCTTTAAGTCCTCCTCATTATCAGCGATAGAGGAAGTCCAATACAGAGGCAGGTCTTATCAGGAATTGAAAAAAAACGATGAGCCTAGTGATGTTTTTCGTTATTGCACATGAAGGTATTTCAAAGTCTCTTTGCACACTGAATGAACTGATAGTGAGATGAGGTCAACCTTTAACACCTGCTTGTTTGATTTGATTAAACTTTCTTAATGATCCACTGTATTTAAACATAAGCACCTTTATCTTTTGTTTTCCAGGAGCATGGCTTAACAAGACTCAGACAGGTAAAACACGTCAGCTGCCAGCTCTAACATTGCATTTCAAAGTATAGTTTACTCTGTGGGCTTACTAATTATAGAAGGTTTGTTTTATATTTCCATTACATGAAACTCAACAAAAAGACAACATTCTACACAAGCAGCTTAGTGAGGCTGCGCTTTGCATGCTAACACGCTAACAATGGCATGCTGATGTTAAGCAAGTGTAAGCATGTACCTCATGTTAGTTCAGCATTCTAACATTTGCACTAGTGCACTAAACTCAAAGTACAGCTGAGGCTGATGGGAAATTCAGTAGGTTAATTATTTGTTTTGAAATAAATTTCTTCATTAAATACCAACATTTGGTTTTGTAATTTTGGTGTAAACTGCTCAAAGGGGCACTATGTAGTTTTGGGAAAGAAATTCAAAGTCAGAAATTTTCTATTTACAATATTAATGGGGTAGAAATACAAACCCAGAAATATTTTTTTTTTCTCCATAACTGACCACTCATTATCAGAGGAAAGTAAGGTCAAGAGATCGCTGCTTGAAGCTAGAGAAGTGGCAGGGTCTGCCAAATATAAACAAAGTAAAACAGTATGAAACTGTGTTTTCCTTTAAGAACACATGATCTCTCAAATCCATTCTTGAGCGATATCCTGTACAACAACCCATTTCTCATAGAAACATATCCCAAAAATCGGATCTTACATTTTCCAATATGTAACTCAGTGGTGTCCTTTGGTTGAACCTTAAATGTCCATGTCTTTCACGTCTTATCATGCAGATATAACCCATGACACACAAACATCCCCCCCAAAACACCAAAATCAATAGAGACGTGATGTTCATTGTAACCGATTACATAACTCAGATACATTTTTCAGGCATTTTTTAGGCTTCGTTCAAAATGAATCATGCACAAATGCCAGTCCTCCCATTCATTTTGAGTGTGGGTAGAGAGTTTAGCAGACGTTGCTGAAAAACACAATGCAGTGGCGAAAAGCTGAAACAACAGCAAAAAGACTCAACAGTGGCGAAAAGATGAAACAGATCAACTTTTGTTGAGGCACAATCATGCTGCGGTGGCCACTCACATTAGCCTGCGTTCAGACCGGCTGGTCTGGTTGTTTAAAGGTGCACTTTTACATCTTCATTTATTGTCAATGATTGTCATGCCTAAGCAAGTTAAAAGTCAAACTGTCTTGATTTCTATGACCAAATAAACTGAATAAATAAACTGAACTACAAATCCAGATGTCTCGCAAGGTAAAGAGTTTCATGGAATGCATGCCATGCTAATTGCTGCAGTAGACCTTTAACTTTCACTATAATGGACTGCACAACTTAAACAAGTTTCAAGAGTCTTTGAACAAAATTGTGCATTGTTTATAAATAAATGGAAACCAATGGCTGTTAGTATGGTCTTTCCTTTAAGTATCTGTTTTGGCTTTTGGCTTTTTCTGTCTTTCTTCTGGCAGTTGTCCCCCGGCCACGTACGCAAACTGGGGTTAACAAGGAAACTGCGCGAAAGACGGGTAGGTGATGAGATAACACAGATAACTTAATTTAGCTC
Source organism: Diplodus puntazzo (assembly GCA_963678695.2). Classification (NCBI taxonomy): domain Eukaryota; kingdom Metazoa; phylum Chordata; class Actinopteri; order Spariformes; family Sparidae; genus Diplodus; species Diplodus puntazzo. The sequence continues at coordinate 6,564,669 of OZ023176.1, read as the reverse complement.
ACGAATCTGACAGAATCATGGACAAAAAGTACTGCTCTTCTCCTTTAGGATTTTAAGGAAGATGAAAACCCTGAAGAGAAAGCACGAAGACACAAGGAGCTGGAGGTATCATTATTCATACGTTGAATTTACCATGAAATGTTTTTTTCCAACCAAACTCTCACTCTCATTATCTCCATTTGAAGCTGAAGCCTCTGTATAAGGAGCTTTTGTACACCATCACTCACAAGATGGGTAACCCATCTTCAACTGAGGTCTTCACAGATAAACAGCTTCAGCAGTATATAAAGGAGGTAAAAATGCTCAGCTTCACACATAACACAAAGCGCTATGGTGTTGGTGTGATGGCTGATTACAGAGCGTATGTTTTTTCTTTCGCTCTATCTGTCCTATCTACCAGGCTTTCACTATGACAGAGTCGGAGCACAGCAGCCTGATGGAGAAAGTACAGAGCACAGAGGTGAGAAAAGGAAGTCAGCATGTTTGTTCCAATGAACGTGTCTTTTTAGACCCCTCACATCTATTCATTGCACTCATACCAAGGATCTTACTTTCCACCACCTTCTTTTTGGTTAACCGTTTGTTAGTGGCAGAAATGGTGTCATCAGCAATCGTGTTTTCCCTCTGTTCATGGAAGACTTAGGTTCATGTTATTGGCAGTGGGTTTGTTGCTCCTAACCCTAGAATATTGTACGCTAGTCAGTACAACAATATGGAATTTTGCATAATTTTGGGCCATTATCATTACCATATTGGTGCACACATAATTGAAAAAAGCTACAGCAGCAGAAATCAACTAAGGACTAACTACAACCAATAGAAAAAGGTTATTTAGTTAGCTCTGTTTTGCTCTCCTCATTGATTTTATATTCATTCTGCCTTGGCCATACCCAAAATGGCATTGGTGCTGTACCTAAGCCATGTAACGGGAGGGAAAATCTTGGAAATGAGTGGATTTCAGAGTACCAAAGTAGCTAAATAACTGTCTGACCCCTGCAGTCCCCAGTATACTGCCTGATGGCCACTGTAAAGGAAGCCAAAGGAATCCTGGGAAAAGATGTCAGTGGTGAGTTTTACTTCAGCAGACCATGCAATTGATATTCTTCTATGTTGTGGCCACTTCAGGCTAGAGTTAAGTATCTCTGCATCTATGGAATGGATTGCCATGGACTTTGGATGTATTTGTTCAGGGTCTTACAAAGAATTATCTTAACACATAAATCTGGTGCAGACACTCTTGGTCCCCTGACAATATATCAAAATTACATTGGTGACCCACTGATTTTTCATCTTGCGCCACCAACAGATTTACATTCTGGTACACAATGAGATGTCTCAAACACCTACTTAATGGATTGCCGTTGAGTTTTGGTACAGACATTGGTGTTTTCCTAGGGCTTAACTTTTGCTGGCACCATCATTCAACCAAAATTCCAAATTGTCCAATCTCTCGGGTTTTTTTTTTTACCCAAACAGGCCTAGCAGCAAAGCTAATTGCAAACGTATCAGCCCGGGATCAAATTGTGCTTAGTCACTTCAACACTTCCTTCCTCACTCTCTGACTCTCTCCCAGAAGTTAAAGCGACAGGCAACCAAATGAAAGGCACCATTACCTCAAGCCAGCTCACAGATTCCTCTGGGTTTTATCTAAGGTCTAGTGGTGCTTTGATATTTTAATGCAGAAATGTTACATACTGTATCTTTAACATTAGATATTTTGAAAGTGACTCTATGGATGCAAACTAAGAATTCAGGTGTTTCCCAACCCTCGCTGAGTTCCTCCATAGTGAAGTGTTGCATTCTAAGTGACTTTCTGTTATGTAGAAATTGAATCCTCCACTTTCACTTCTTAGAAACTGTGTATGGTCTTTTGTTGTGAGTACCTGTAGTGTCATCCCTGCTATCTTTGCATTACAAAAAAAGTTGTTACATGTCACTGCACTCTCTGACTTGAGTTTTCAACAGATCTCTTGTGTAATTTGAACAGGTTTTAGTGACCCATACTGTATGTTGACCATACTGGTGGACGAGGAAGAGAGTCGAACGCGCCAGTCCAGAGCCAAACCCTGTAAATCTGTTGTAAAGGACGCTGTGTCAGATGACAAAATCTACCAAACAGACATAAAGAAGCAGACTCTGAACCCAATATGGAACCAAACCTTTGTTCTGTGAGTTGATGTGTGTCTAATATGTGCATTTATGTCAGTTTCATCACGCTAACATTTTCTGAAACTCTTTTGGTTCAGGGAGTTTGAAGACGTTGTCGGTGCCAGCTTTCACCTTGAGATGTGGTGAGGAAAACATCCAGAGCTCCACTGCTTCTGCCTCTGCCCTGCTCCTCTACATTACTCTCACCTCAACAAAGTCATTTCTGTTTCAGGGATAAGGACGAAGAGGTTTCTCTCACTCAGAAACTCGAGGAGATCAAAACCAACTTTAATAGTTTAAGAAGGTATTAAAATTGTCTTTGTGATTCACACGCAATGAAACTAACCAAGCAAAGCAGGTGAACGTTTCTACTTGTGCTTTGCTTAGGATGATCAAGGAGGCCAAAAAGGAAAAAGGAACAGATGACTTTTTGGGAAAGATTGTCCTAAAACTACAGGTAGTAAATGTTTTTCTTTTCTTATCCGCCTATTTACCAGTCACTGTCTTCTCCGGTTGAATAATCATTTGTATCGTCTCACTTTAGGATCTCCACTGTACTGAGGACAACTGGTACAATCTGGAGCCCCGAACAGAGACATATCCTGATCGTGGCCAGTGCCACCTGAATCTCAAGTTCATCCATAAATTGGTAAGTGCGGGACACCATCCTGTAACACTTTGTTGGTTTGATGTCTTATGTAACATTCATGCATGAAAGCGTGTAAACAAACCAGTAAGTAAGGAAATGTGCACCGATCAAGTATCAGATGCTGGCGTGCAGAAACAGGAACTGCAATTTAGGACCACTAGAACACCTGTTTTCAATAAAGATACAGAAATGTGTGTGGCAGGACGGAAAATATGTGAGATAAAAAAAATGGCAACTTTAACACTTGATTTGTGTGATGTGTGTTTTGTGGCTGACAGAGAGACGGGACACTGAGTGCCGGTCGTAGCGCTTACATCAACTACTGTGGGATTCTGCAGCAGTTTGTTGAGGCTTACATCTCCAAGCAGCAGGTGAAGACCAAGCGCACTCTTAGTTCTTCTGTGTTTGAATCTCTCTTACTTGCCTTTTTTTCTTAACTCCCACATCTTCTTGTGGTCTCTCTCAGAGTTCCGCTCCATGGAAAGGGGCACTGTGTGGCGAGGCTCAGACTCTACTGGAGCTCTACGCTACGCAGAACGACCTCTCACCTTTTCTGCAGGACCTGGCGTAAGCACATTGCTAACATTCAGCAGATTTAAAGCAGATGAGAGTACACCAGAGAGCTGATGCAGCACAGCAAAACGCAAAATAGACAAACAAACAAATAAAACCAACAACGTAAATTAATATTAAAGATCAGCGTCGGATATTTTTTCCCCTGAGTTTGTAGTCATCTGAAACTAAGAACCGTTGTGTTTTCATTACCTTTAAATGAGCCTTTTATATCAGAGGGACCGCACGCTGCCCCTTTAAGCATAGAAATGTTAACTTAAATGGCAGATGTGCTATTAAAAATGCATCATTAATCTTTTTAAACGGTTGTCTGGATAAATTATTATCAGCTTTACAAAATGCTACTGTACACATTTACATAAAAAAACAAGCTACTGCATTTTTCATGAAATTAATTATGAACTAATTAGGGGCTGCATGAGAGTTTTGAGGAAGTGTTTTGCCTGTCAAAATGTATTGATATCCACAAACATTTGTATCATATCTTAACATGGGGTTCAAACATAGCACCCAGCTCTATGTCACCACTGCAATGGGTGCATGCTGTGCTCTTCTGAGTGTGTCTGTGGACGTGTGTTTGCCTGACAGGAAGTGGGTGGCCTACAGTAAGCTGTACCAGAGCTTAGAGGTGGACTCGTCCGTGCTGTTCCAGCAGCTAACCAGTATAGAGTACCACTGGCATCAGCAGGCTCTGCCATACCAACAGGTAGAAGTGCTAACTAGTAACAACATTTACTCAACTATGACACTTAAGAAACATTTGAGGCACTTTAATTGAGGATTGCATCATTTTATCTTACATTATATATGTATTCTACTACACTTCAGAGAGAAATGTTGTGCTTTATAACTCCTCTACATTTATAGTTTTTTTAGTCCTATGAGCAGTTATAACATAAAAACAATTCAGTGTATGTTTCAGTAATAATGATTCAAACGAATATAAGTCTTAAAGGTGCAATATGTAAGAGTTTTAGCATTATAGAAGAAGAGGTATGACACTATATTAAAGGCCTCTATGTATTTTGTTGTGGCTATATCTGATAAATTCAGCATGCTAACCCGCTAGCCCCAGCTCGTCCTAGCAGCATTCACTAATAAGATTGCTAGTTGCATGGCTGACTGAGTTAACTGCAGCTACAGCAGCCATCAGCTGTTACTATGGTGAATTCAGGCCCCATATTCAACCGCAGTATGAGTTCAACAGGTGGCAAATTCTTACATATTGCATCTTTAAAGGGTAAAATGTTGGATGCATGAATTTGTTTTTTACATTGGGATATGGTAAAGGATCGGAATTTCTGCCGACTGGCGGCAGCTCTATCGTGCCTTCTTGTCTCGGTTCCTTCGCTGAAACATTAAAAAGAAATCAGAAGTGAATTTCTAAGCAGTGTTGAGAAAGATATTGCACTCTGTCAACAGAAACAGGAACTTGGCGACTCTCTTCATGGTTTCCTGCAGTACGGCCTGTGTCTGGTGGCCAAATACAGAGACATATTCCCCCCAACTCCCAGTGCAACTCCCAAACTACACACACTGCTCCGGTACACATATTTATATCTTTTTTATTTAACTGTTGATGTACTTTATGGATACATCGATTTTTAACCAATATGTGCTTTTTTTCAGAATCTTGGTCCAGATCTGTAAGACTCAGGCATTTCAGAAACTGAACCCAGCTCAGGTTGAGTTGCACGATGAGGTCAACGATGCCATACAGGTCAGCTATCATACTGATGAGGTTGTTACCAACAGTATATATACCATACGTCTGTAATTACTTATAACATGACATGTTTATCAGACAGGCACACAGGAGTGGTTTACCATCAAAAGGGGTTTGCATCAGCCAATGACTAAGGTAACGACAAGCACATTATGGAGGCCTTCGCATTGTATTCGAAAATGAGAGTGATATGGTTTGACCATTTCTGTCACAGCACAAAAGTCATGCTCATTTTTCGCACCATGCTGACATACAGGACCTGTCAGAGATTGTGGGCGCCCTCTCCAGGTTGATTGGGGAGGTGCAGGAAGACATAAAGCACAACAAGGATGTGTGGAACAGGGTATTTGTCAGGTAAGATGGACAATCAGGATTGAATTTTCTTTTGACCTGTGTAAACAGATGTAACTAATCACAGATGCATTCCATTCAGGTTCTTCAGCTTCCTGTTCCCAGTATTACATGGGCAATAGCTTTTTCTCCTGCAATAATGAATGTGTTTTATCATTACTATAGTGCTGTGCAGGTGGATGTATTTACTGTCGTCTATAAGAAGTTCGACTCCCTGGTGAGTGGCGAATGGAAGTTCCCTTAACCAGCAGCTTTACTCGAGGAACATCTTTGTAATCTCTCTCATCTCATCTCATCTCCATTCCTCCCTCCTTGTCTCCTCCACAGCTCGCAAGGGAAGTTAGGGAAACATTATCTCTGATTGAGGGTCAGATGGAGCGGACTCTAGCCAACAGCCTGTTCCCTGTTTACCTGAGCTTACAGGCCATCCACAAAGACAAGGCTTTCTTACAGAAAAGGTTGGCTACTAATTACTTGGGAGTGGATGAAACTAAATGTTGCATATTTCAATTTCTGTCCATTAATTAGGCCTACTTTTAAATCTTTCAACAGCCTATTCTTAGCTTTATATTTCTGGTAGCCTACTGGTTACTGAGACAGTACGTTTACTTAAGATCAGCATCACGATGATTAATAGTGTTTGGCTGGTTATATTTGTTGAATCAAACCATCGCTTCTATTATTTCAAACTAGTTGAGCTGCTCTACAGTCTTTCCTCTGGGAGTCATTGCTGTTCTAGATACGGCTAAACCTTCTTCTTCCATTGCTTCCAGGGGATTACTTGAGCTGACAAACTTTCAAGAGGGCTTCAGAGAGGCTCTGCCTTACTGGCTGAACCAGGCATTCAGCACAACTCAGGACAGGGTGGAGAGGGCTGTGCAGGTAGACCAGGTAACACTTGTGTTTTGAGGCTTAACTATGATGGTAGACATAATTGTTTTCATCCCGAGGTAGTATTTTCATGATATATTTTTTTTTTTTAATTCCCCTCTTAGCTCCAGCCCCTGCAGTCTGGCGCTGTGCCCATAAAACACAGTTCGTCAGCAGTGGACCTGGTGGCATGTGTCCAGCCTATCTGCCAGCTGTGGGAGCAGCTGTCCTGGCCTGACCCTGAGGAGGCCTTCATGCTCATGGTCAAACTCACCGAGGTGCAGTACTGCACCACTGACATAGTTCTAATCAGATGTTATACCGGTCAGATTGTTGGCTGTGGTCTACCATAACCTTGTTTGTGTTGGCAGGATGTGTGTAAGATTGTGGTGAACTACTGTCACATCCTGAAGGAGAGGGTCAGAGTGCTGTCTGAGAACTCCGACCACGGCAGCGCCATCAACATGGTAAGAAGCCCAGGCAAGGAGAAAATTACTCGACGACAAAATGTTTCTAATGCTACAAAATGCCGATCTTAAATATTTCCCTGTCCCTGATATCTAACCCGTCCCTGCCTGTAGCTGTGTGTAGTGGTGAATGACTTGGAGCACTTGCGGTCAGTGCTCACCCGACTTCCTGCGCAGCTGAACTGGACGGGGCTTCGAGACCGTACCCAAAATGTGATTGGGGAGAGCCAGTTCAACAACACCCTGCCCTTACAACTTCAGCAAGCCCAGAGTGTGCTCGGCCGAGAGATTCGCTCCGCTTTAGACACTCTTGGGAAAAAGGTGTGAGGTTCAACATGTCACATTTGATTATCAATACAGCTCTTTGAACAAAGTGATGCTATACAGCATGGAAAAGAACAAGCTTCAACTCGACCTCTCTCTCTGCCCTCTGACTCTTCAGTTAAACACAGACATTGAGACCCATGTCAGAAGCATGTCGACCAGGCGGAGGATTCCCTCCAAGTCCACAGAGGATGTAGGTGACTGCCAGTTTAACACAAATACTGATGGCTTTTATGCATGCATCACAACATCTGCTCTGTTTCAGGCTGCGGCTCCTCTGATGCGCTACCTGGAGCAAGAGCTGCAGTATATGAACGAAAACCTGGTTCAAGAGAACTTCAACAGGTACGAGGCCTGCTTATCGCCTTACACACAAAAAAAAAATTGTCATCTATTAATTCACTCTGCGTCAGTGAAACTGTGTCCCTGTCCTTCTCGCGCCCAGCCTCCTGACTCCTTTGTGGAATAACTCAGTGAAGATCCTCTACCAGGTGGCTACTCAGCATCCACAGCAAGAAGGGCTCATGGTGTTCTGCCAGAGACTGCTGTATACACTGCAGGTCGGTCCTCAGCCATGTGGTTGTCTTGACTACCCGGGCAAAAGAAAGCTTTTTTGTTTGTTTCTGAGACGAAGCTGTGGCCAGAAGGCCCTGTAGCTCAGCTTAACTTAGCATAAGGACAGTAGGCGGAGGGAAATGTAGTTTGGGGTGTGATCAATCATCCTACCTACCTGTTCACACTCCCACATCAACATGCATCTTGAGTGATCAAATCCCATGTGGACAGCTCTAAATCCAATCAGTCCACACCTGTCGCTGGAAGGCCGTTTTTTGTTTTTTTTTCACAACCCTACCTGCTTGAAGGTGTGTCTCAAACCAATGACAAGCTTGTCCCGATCCCTGCGGTACTAACAAGGAATCACTGCCAGCAAAGTGGCTCTGCTAATTCGGTTACAAACACGTTTCATTTCCTATAACTCCTTCACAATAAAACCAGCCATATCTCCAGGTCTATGACGCATTCATGCACAGTACTGACCATTTGGCCAGAATGGAAATGAGACATTGTATCTTGTATGCAATACACAAGAATACATTTTGCTTGTTGTGGTTGTTTTTTGCTGTTTAACACTTTATTTAGATGCTGTTGGTGTGTGAATGAGAACGCAATTGATCTCCACCTCCGAATCTGCTCCAAGTGATCCGTTCTCAATGCATCCACAATGCTCTGGGGAATTAACACCTGTACTTAGAGCTGTCCACCTGTGATCAGATCGACCCAGATGCACGTTAATACTAGCTATGAATATGGCCTCAGTAACATGTTATATTTATTTATTAAATGTATTCAAAAACAAGATAATCTGGTTTACAGGGGAGACACAGCGTCATGGTCAAGTCAGTCAAGTCAAATAGTCAAATTGTTGTTTCGCCCAAAATCCCACTCCCAGGGAGCTTTACAACCTGTACAGTGTACACCACCCTGTCTCGTTAGACCCTCGACACACATTTTATCCCCTGCTGTGTTCATTTCAGTGCCTGAGGCAGTGCTTCCACGCCGAGGGGAATGGGCTCCCTCTGAGTGCACTCCACTCGGATGAGTACAACGTGAGTAACTAAAGACAGTGGAGGTTCATTTCATTGAGTCTTATCTTATTTCAAATCCACATTTCCTCAGACCAAAACGAAAAAGACAGCATATTTAATCTTTCTCTTCTGTGTCCAGACTCTCAAGGCTCACCTGACTCACAACTCTCTGAGCAGCCGGCAGCTTGTAGAGAAGTTTCTTGAAAGAAAAATATGGGAACAGGTGAGACAGCCGCCCGCAAGAAATGGCTCTCAGATTGCTGTAAACTAATGCTACGTGTTTCTGTGTTCCCTGATAGAATGTGTACAGTGGAGAGAAGTACGGTGCAGTCACCCTCCTCACGTCTTACAGGAGATCAGACCACAGACTCAGAGTTGAGGTGTTAAATGCAGTCAATCTCCTGCCAATGGACTCAAATGGTAAGCCCATGCAGTACAATTAATTCAAAATGCACTTTGCTTACTGCTGTGTGACCTCTCCTGATGACCTCGGATGTTTTTGGCAGGTTTAAGCGATCCGTTTGTGCATCTGTGCCTGGAGCCTTACCACATTTTTCCTGAGGTAGAGCCTCGCTGCACTCAGATCAAAAGCTGTGATCTCAACCCTCTTTTTGATGAAGCCTTTGAATTGTAAGTAGTTGGTCTTGTACTCGTCAATACTCTATGTAGCATCTCGGGTTACACTCTCACAAGTGAATCGGGGCAGCCATCCGCTTTCCAGATATTTCTGACCTCCTTTGTCTCCAATCCTCGGCTCTCCATCTCCTCTATATGACAGTCTGGTATCCCTGGATCAGTGCCAGACTCAGGGGACATGCCTGGTTGTGACAGTTCTGGACCACGACACTCTGAGGACAGATGACTTTGAAGGTGAGGCCTTCTTGGCCCTCAAAGCCATACCAGGGGTTGGAGGAAAGGAAGGAGACGGACTCGGCACACAGCCAGACGCCATCCCTGCTCAGATCCGACTGCCTCTGATGCATCCCAAACCTAATGGTACGGTATGACAGCGGGTTTAGACCAATCAAGCAGGGTTGTAAATCTTTTCTCTGTATCCTGGGCAAAAAAACCACTACTCTCTTACCACTTTCTGTGCAACGCGTGCATTATGTCTGTGACACTATCTTGTTTTGTGACCTGCCGTTGCTGACAAAAAATGTTTGCTGCATTAAGGGCCTTCACATGTCAGTTGAAGTTGTGCTTCATTTAAAAAAAAAAAACAAGTTTAATTACATTATCACAAACCTGTTGGTTCCAGGCATCCAGGCAGTAGCATTTTTTTAAACTTTCATTTTAAGATTGAAAACAGACAGGATGCATTTTATCCTATCACTAATTTTAACTTGGCCAAGTTTTTGTCTGTATCTTTAAATTTGATGCAGAATCAGTGCCCAATTTGAATCTCAAGTCAAATGACCCCTTTAAGACATTTTATTTACATGAAAATTTTAAAACTTTGGGTAAAAAATGTTCTCTTTCAAATGATACTGGCATCATCCAAATAGTAAAAACCAAATCTTAGTGCCTGACTTGTTTCTCTTTGGACATTTCCCAGAGGACAGCATTCTGAAGTTACTGGAGTCCAGGAAAGGAGAGCGAGAGGCTCAGGCCTTTGTGAAGAAGCGCAGACAGAGAGAGAAGCAGTCCCAGGAGGGAACTCATACGTAACAAACACACAGACAACGTCTTCCTCCAAAAATATACGATTTGTCTTTAATGATCTGTACCAAAAACAAAGAAGAAATCCACTCAGAAGGAAACACTGGTGTTGGATGAGCTGTGTGTGGACAGTATGCTGAGCATGGGTTCACCAAAGACCATCACAGTGATCATGAACACTTTCACATCTGGGTTAAAACCTCACACACCTTTAGATATCTGTCTGCTTCCTGATGTTTAATCTAATCAGTGCAAGAGATAAGTATGACATCATTATTAACTATGTGTATGTTTTTTGTAATATATATATATATATATATATATATATATTACATATTATGTCAAAAATGACTACAAATGTAAAAATTTTGGCAGAGAAACCTGTCACACATTGATTTTAAACATAGCAAATGAGTGGTTTAACAAAAATGTGTGTGGGTTAACATGAAAAGCGCTGGAGAAAAATTAAAAGACTACACAAGTTGACTGTATACATTTGCCTTGATTGTAATAATATGCTTTCCTCTTCCAGTTTATTTAGAAGAATATTAGAGAAAACCTGAGTGCTTTAACAGAGGCCATCTGTTGTAAATTTAAACAAATATTACCACATTTTTAAATATTTTCTGCCATTAACAGACCATTTCAAATTTCATTTGTTAAAAAAAAAATAAAATAAAAAATTGTTATAGAAAAAAAAAACTTGAACAAGAATATCAATAGAATCTAGACAAGTGCTACCAGCAGACTGGTATACCGTCCCCCTTTTGACTTTGGAGGATCATTGTCTGGATGAAAGTAAATATGCCCTTTAAGTGTTTTCAGTCACAACTGTTGATTTAGTTAAGACAGCTCATATCCTTAAAAAAAACAAAAAAAGAGACTAACCTGTGCAGAACTGTGCTGTTCCACAGCTACTTTTGCCTCTTTCCAGAAATTCTAACACAGTTACTTTTGATACCCTGATCACACAATGGAGTGAACCAGAGTGATAGTACCAGACAACCAGGCATCACCTAGTAACACCACGGCCAAGAAGAAAATAGTTGTTTTATATTCACTTCTGTGTTGTCACGAGCATGAGCACCTCATCCATAAGCAGAAGTATACTTCAGCCTATATAGCCTATACAGTTAGTGGCTTACTTTAATAAAAAATACTTCCCAGTTAAATAGTTCAGAATGAAGATTGCTCCTTACTGTGGATTATCATGAGTAACTGTCTTTATTTCTGGAGGGTGATCACACGAACCAGATGGATAGATAAAACGCTGGAAATGTGTTTTCATGAAGCCAAGCTTATATTTTAAAATTCATCAGAATATGTTTTAGAACTATATATGAAAATGTTTCATGGTAGAATAAATCTTCAATTTTATTTTAAACCTGGGCCCTATATTTACATGTTTTGGTGTGTAAATGATTCATATATCTCGATACAGGGGCTCCAATACGATTCAGGGTGATACATTTCTAATACAGGACGATTTGGTGCAATTATATGCAATAAGATACAAAATAACTGTATCTCAATAAGAATCTTTATGGAACGAGTGAATAGCGGAAGACAAACGTCATTTTGAAACGACACTGAGGGAAGCAGCATCGACAACAATGACTGTCATTTATGTCCATAATAGAATGTCTTCTACTCACTGGCTGTGGCCAATAATGATTGTGATTATAACTTTTGCAGAAGATACGGACAGCAAGACTTGCTGCATGAACAGACATTTTGACGTCATTCATATAAACTGTCTCAAACAGCCAGGCTCAGGTGCCTGACCTCGGCAGTTAGGGCTATATGAAACGATTTGCCATCGTGCTACCAGTGAACTCCCAAAGACTACAAAAAAGTACATGAGGTTGTTATTGTTAAGTGTCTGACAACACGATGGAAACTGATCCTACGGAGATAAATCTTTTGTCATCAGGAAACAAGGGACTCGCTCATGGGGAAATGACCATCTGAAATCTCGCAAGTTGAGTGTATAACATTGTTGCCTCATCTACAGTGCCAAAAATCAGTCAAATATTCAGCCATGATTTTGGACATAAATTCCTGCTGGCGGTTTCTTGAAGTAAACTCCAAACTCATCTCTTTAATTCTTTCCATACGTCTTCCTGCAACATCTCACCCCTTCTGAGATTTCACAGCGAGACTTCTCCTTGAGCAAAATTGTTTCTGGTTACAAAAAAGATCTTATATTTTAACAAAAAGGTCTCTCTGTAGGAATCGTTTTTTTGGAATGTTGTCAGATACTTCGAATAACAACCTCAGCCTGTCAGTGGCAAACACAAGCACTTTAATGGAAGTAACTTTGACAGCCGGAGTTTGCAATTAAGGATTACCAACACCTTTAGTAAGTATGAATCATGTACACACCAACACGTTTAAATACAGGGCCCAGGTTGAAAAATACCGAAATTCCCCCTTCGAAGAAGAAATAACAGCAGGTATTCAAATTATCTTCACAAATCAAGAAGGTATAGAACAGTGTTGCTGGTCAAGAGCAAGAACTAGTCAAATGTACTGGTGTTCCATGGGTAACACTGGAGAAATCATTCATCCTAAATTCTATATTAGGAGCTTCCACTTAATGACCTGTGCTTTACAAAGTGGTCATTCATCACTAAAAGTCATCTTAAAAATACAAAGATCAGGTCAGTGCTTGTGTCGTTACCATATTATAAAATGACCTCGGCATGATTTTTTAAATGGATGCTGAGATTGAAGGCTGGTATCTGTGGAATCCGGACTGACTGGTCTGGAATCTGTGGTGGTCCTGGCAGCAAAGTGACGTCAAGAGAGCTGCTGCTCTGGGGTCTGTTCAGGGCAGAGTGGGCACTCTGTAGAGGTGGAGCAGCTCTCACATTGAAGTCCGTGGCCACAGGTCAGCGAAACGGAGCCTTGCTCTCCACATGTCACACAGCACTGTCTCTGCTTTCTATACACCACCTTGGAAAAATGAGGGAAATATTTAGAAGCCAAACTTAAACCTGAAACTGAAAGGTGTCGGGTATTTTAAGCAACCACATAAGATGTTCACTAATATTTTGAGCACAGGAAAACTTAAAAACCAAGTTCAACAAAGACCAACAAATATATAGCTAGTGTGCAAAAAAATAACATCTGTTTGGTCAGCAGGGCTGCGCAAAAGGTCATTCACAACATTTTTTTTCTTTTTGCTAAAAAGCCATATACTGTAGTTTAAGGTTTACCAGGTCTTTAGACTGACTAATGTTAATGTAAGTTGTGGTATTACCTGTTCCACAGCATGTAGGCAGCTACAGAGCTGAGCCTGCAAACTCAGGACCGACTCCAAAGGCAGTCGATGTAGTAGCTGGAGCTGATGCAGTGCTAGATGGGGATTGTCTCCATTCCTTAAGCTCTCCAGCGCCTCCTGCAGGAGAGAAGCCTGTCTCTGTGCCTCCTCCTCAGCCTGCCGCGCTCTCTCTGCTTCCATGGCTAACCGTGCTGCATGGGCACGGGACTCCTCGGCATCTGCTTTTAGCGCAGCCCATGACTATAAGAGGCACAATACAGAATCCACTGTAATTGTAACTCATTTTTCCAGTAATTGCTATGTCCATAATAATGCAGGTCACCGCACTGACTCAAATAGCCATTTCACAACGTTGCATGCACTGCCCCACTACCTACCTACCTGAGCTGTGTGTCTCCAACTGTGACCCCACTGCTTCAGTGCCCTATGTGCTTCCTCTAGCTCCTGTTTAAGCCTGGAAGTCTCTGCACAGGGGCCAGTAGGCAGGAGGATGGGGGGAGTACCAGGGGAACCCTGGCCTGATGGAAAATGCTCCCAGATATTACTGCTCATACCATTAAGACCTGCCACAAGAAGAATAAATATTGACAAAACCATACAGTCACTCTACACCACTTGATGTCCTGAATCAAATTTCACAAACCTAAAGAGCTATGAGATGGTCCCAAGAAGGTGCTCTCTGATTGGCCAGGTTGTGATATATGAGTAGAAAAGAATGGTGAAGCATGCGGCCTGATTGGGGGAGATGGTGATGGGGAGCTAAAAGGAGCAGAGCTGCTGAAAGATCCTGGGATATTTACAGGGGCAGAACTTTGAAACTGGCTACCTCCTGGAAAAGCAAAGAGACAAAACATTTGTGATGTTCATGAGCATATGCATAGTACTGCTATACAGTGTGATTTTTGCGCATATTTAAATTGTATGTATTGTTGCATGTGTTTTTTTTCATTGTTTGAAATACCCAGCATAACTCCCACACTGGGCAGAGCAGAGTTGCTCTCCAAGCTCCTCTCCAATGCCGACACGCCAAAATCATTCAGGTCAAGATCATCTAGGGCTGACTCTACAATACATACAAGACATACAACAATGTGTCGGATTTGTTTAAGATTTGTATTGTCACAACTGCTTGAAATGTCATACACTTACCAACAACTGACTCTACAGTCTCACTGGTGGGATAAAAAGGCAGGGCGTTAGCATTCATGCCTGAAGAAATGCTGGATCCTGGTGGTCCTAGAGGGGCGGGACTGGGCGGTGTGGCAGCCAGACTGGAGGGGATGCTGGAGGATAGACTCAAAGGGCTGCCCACAGGCAGAAACACTAACAAGTCCTGAAGGAGAACCAATGTGGAATGTGGTTGTTTGGCAAAAGTGATGTGACTTTATTTCTGTTTCCTTGCTAAACAAAATATGCATTACCAAGAAAAGTTTACTTCCTAAAGACAATATGTGGACTAGCTCAAAGTATGCAGAGTTTTAGACTGTACCTGTTTGCTTTGTGTTGTTGCTAGTTCTCTATTGCGCTGCTCAAGGGCAAAACTCCTTTGCTTAGCCTGAAAACACAAAAGAATGATAACATGAAAACATGCAGGGTGACCCTCTATGTATTATGTATGAATTCATTCATAATTTCCATTTAAAGGTAACCCATAATGCCCATGTTCTGCCCCTCTCACCTGATCCTCCCTCTCAAATCCAGGCGCTCTGCAGTACGCTCCCTCTCCTGCCCAGGGAGACAGTGGCTCTGCTCCTCCACTCAAGTCCTCACACAGGGACAAAACACTTCCCAGCAGTCCCTGCTCTGTAACACATGATCCTGTAGATGGAGAGAAGGGGTCCGACATAGAACCAGAACCAGGTCCCATGTTGTGTCTGCTGGGACTAGAAGAAGCTTCCTGGCCTGGAAGAGGGTCTGGGGGTCTGGGTGGTGGAGGGGAGCTTGGTGTTGGGAATGATGCTTCCTCTGGAACGAAGGGCTCTGGAGAAGGTTTTATAAAGAAAGAAAAAAAATATCATTAAATTGTGAAATGAATCAGATCAGATGGTTTTTGAGATGTGATCAGAAATGTATTGGACAGACTCACTTTCAACATGAGCAAAGGCACAGAAGGGTCCTCTGGGACAGCTGCCACACTGCTGCATGTCGTTACACTTAGTGGATTTATAGATCTGCGACAGAGAGAGAAATCAGCACGTTGATTTTCATCGCTTGTGATTTCTGGTCTAGATTCTCTAAGGTCACATCTAAATGGACAAACCTCTGGGTGGAACTGTTGCTCCGTTCTTGTGTGGCAATACTGACATCCCTCTGCTCCCTCACATTTACTCGGATCTCCCCATTCCTCACTCTGTTTCACAGCTGGACATGGCAGTGCTCTGGTGTAGCAAGAGCAAACAAGAACTTTGTTAAACACATCCACAAGCAGGCAAAAATGCATCTTTAATGTTTTCCTTTTAAATGATGTAAGGGATTACCGGTATTTGTGCTTGTGCGGGCTGCGTCTCCTGTCTTTGCTGTTATGGTAGTATGGACAGGCATAACCTTGACGGCACAGACGAGGGGGTTTCTTACAGAGTTCTGTCTTGTAGTGGGACAGCACATAGTTGTTATCTAAAGATTTATAACAGACAGAAGCAAACAATGAGGAAGGCATATAGTGAGGACTAAACAAGAGCCATCAGCTCAGATACTTGACAGTAAAGTTCTGCCAACAGACACACCACAGTGAGGGTGTTTTTTTACAGTGTTTAAAAGGGTTTACTGTGTTATGTCTTTATTAGCACAGTCACCAACACATTCCCACTTCTTACAAAATCTTCTTTAAAAGAAATAGATACATAAAGGAAAAATACAAAAGAAAACAAGACATCTGCATGGTTAATACTGACATAAAATAGAGCGCCCTACACCTAAAAACCACAGCCTTCTCACTCATTTTAATGAGGCCAGCGTGACAAAGCATTGTGGCTGCAAAAACAGGGGGCTCGAGCAAAAAATGCAAACAAACAAATACACAAAGTCATCTAGCCAAAAAGTTGAACAACCTGGCTCAACTTTTGCTGGACTGTATGCAAAGTTATCAGAGATGATGTTATGTTGGCCAGTTAAATGCATCCAACTGCACATTCCTGGAAAATTAATTTTCTGCATGAAAAGCATATTTCTACTGTTCATTTCACAATTGTTGCAATGGAATGTAAAACAGAGTGATATCCATCTAGAGTCGTAAAACCTCGTCTCAGAGTGTCATAGAATGCTGTGTAGTGTTGTCACTATACTTGATTTTTTACCTTCGATACAATACCTTGAGGAGCATGGATATTTGAAACAAATTTTGATACCCCAAGGAACAAATGGCCACAACATTCAGGGCATTAACTTTTCATTTCAAAGATAATTACAACAAGGCTGTTGAATGACGCCGAGATTAGCAAATAAAAGCAGAACAGCTGTAGGAAACATTAAATATTGTAATCTCTTTAGAAACTTTGGTTTGCTCTCTTACTCACTGTCAGAAAGTGAGGCTGGAACCAGCTCTCTGGCAATCTCAAAATTCGATCGGATTTGGAATTGATTTGCAATTCAAAACAATTTTTTGATTTCATTGATTCACAAATATATGGCTTACTTCCCTATGTGTTCTGAGAGAAATGCTCACAGACGCTGCCTTCTTTTGGAGCTGAACTTCAAAGTAATGCATGCATGCGCCAATCTTCCAGGCGCTGCACTACCCTCACAGTTCAGCTCTGCCTTTTCTCGTTCCGTCAACATCACGCTATTAACATTTCAAATGGACTTTTGACATTCGTGAATCAATGCCGCATCGTGGGAGTTAGGAATCTCGATTCATATTTGAATACATTTTTTTGCCCACCGCTAGATACCAGTGTATTGTTACTGTAAAAAACTCCAGACTCCAACTCCAACTCCCTTCCAGTTAAACCTGAAGAAGCCTTTTGGATGAGAGGATAAACGTCTTCAAGAAATTGAAATAAAGTCCAATTGCTTACGATATAGCACTTAGAATTACTATGACCTGGATGACTGAGAATCTTCATCAGCATTACTGGAACCGTTTTTAAATTTCAGAATTCATGTATGTATCAAAAACATATATATTGTGCAGTGTTTTGACGTCTTCTTCCAAACTCATGAATCCATTACCCAATCTGGGCTTCCCTGGAACATAACTGAAGTTTCACTGGTAAAGGAACAATAAGTCCCCATCCCTGCAGCACCTTTTGTATCTTAATGCTGGGCTGCTTTGGTTCTGCTCACCTGGTCAAGTGCTGCAATACTAGCTCATTTTACACTGTCATTCCTCCTTGCCGTCTGTATAAACGTTACAGAGGTGGAGTGAGGGGACATTTTCGTTCGACCTCTGATTTGCCAGTGGCGGTAATAGCAGAGCTGTGATAGACTGAGGTAGCAGTGTACCAGTGCTGCTTGGTTCAGTGTAAATAACAAGAAGGCGGTGTGAAACGGAGCTTTCCTTGCTTATGAAATCTCTGTGTATGACTGGCTACAGATTTACCTTGCCAACGCGGTTCCTCACTCAGGATCTTCTCTATGAGCGCTGTACTTGCAGCCTGTCCTGACTGTCCGTCTCCCCCGCCTCCGTCTGTGGCCCCAGAGCCTCCCTGTGACTCCATTACCTGCACTTCTCTGTAAAGCCACAGTACAAACATAGTGTAAGCAACTACAACACAGAAACAGAGACTCTATACAGTCAAAGATCAGTTGGTTTTATATAACAATTAAGTTCTTTAGGCACCTAATATCATAAACAGGGCTGCGAAGGTCATGTGATCCGTGTGCAAAGGCACAGTGGGAGCCATTTTTGCTGCAGTGGCCCTTTCCATCTGTTTCATGGATACACGATCCTGTCTTATAGTAGCGAAGGTGATATCTGCGCTCTGTGTCACCTGCTGTCCGATGTAGAAATGGGCATCTGGAGCACACAAACACAGAAAAAAAAACACAAAGAAAACATTGAAAACATGGAATGCACACATAAACATAAGCTTAAAGTGTAAAAGGAGTCAATTCTGCCATCATTGTCTAATAGGACAACATTAAAATAAGAACAAAAAAATTTAAGTGGTATTAGTAATGACACTGAGAATTAAGAAGAAGTTATACTGCACCTGATATGAAACAGTGTTCTTCAAAATGATATTAAAAACAGATATACAGTTCTTTTGTTTACATATTTTTTAACTTTGGCGGCAATTTATAATCATTTTAGTGATTTATCAAGAGATGTTTTGCCTGTAAAATGTCCGATTCCTAACGATCTAAAGAACAATCCCCAAACCCCCAAATATAATAAGTGAAGGGGCAAATACTCACTTTAAGAAGCTACATTTTTGCTTGAAAAATGACAAAAACAATAAATCCATTTTCAAATCTTTTGCAAATTCATTTTTCTGCCAATTGCAAACTATACTATTTAATTACTGGGCCAATAACGATAAAACCCTTTTGGTTAAAGGGCAGCTTTATTAAGGATGGTATATAGTTCACACCACCAAAAATGTACCCCTACCAAGCTGCAAAGCTATGATCCCTGCTGATATGAGGTATATGAAAACCCAGCACAAAACAATGGCATTGTTAAATATACTTATTTTTTCTGTAAAACATTGCAAGAATACGACAGTTGCAAAAACTAAATATAATGGTTATAGGCCAAAACTAGGTAAACATTTTTATATAAAACAACTTAGCAGCTGAACTTCTGTAGGTAAGTAAAAGTGTTAGGTCTTACATAAGAAATATTCATTTAGAATCTTCCAACCTTCATTTAATGCTGACTGTTTTCTGTGCAACTAGCATTTTGTGATGAGAGCTGGAAGAGTCTGAAACGTTCACTTAGCACTCTCTCAGCACTCATGTATCAAACACATCCAAGAATGACCCTGAAACGACTTCCAGCCTGACATTAACATTCCCTTTGTCAGTGTGTGACAACCCCTCCCACTTTGTTTGTGATTCCTTGTGTTTTTACCTGTTCCTGTATTAAGGCAGACACAATGTCACCAATAGGTTGTCATAGATAATACAACGGCTCAGCACATTTCAGTCTAAAAGACTCCCACAGAGAGCATGTTCAGATGCTAATGTCAACTGGCAAAGAATATGCATCAAACACAAATCTTCCCAGGTGTTCAACTTGACTTACAATTGAGGATAGGGTGTATCCTCAATAGCTACTTCACTGCCTTTCACCCAAAAAGACAGAAAAGATCCTTTACTATGCAATGATCCGCACATTCTGTTCATTCACTTGAGTTCAATTTCAATGTAAAAAGTCAATTCATATTTAGCCCCTGTCACTGTTTTACAGTTAGACACAAAATACCAACTACTGGATATACTTCACGCAGACGTGTCAACATCAGTCACCATTATCAGCATTCTAAGAGTAGTGTTGGGGTTAGTTAAGCAATTCGGTGCAAGAGCAACAATAACACTTCCTCTTTATCGAACTTGTAACATGTAAGAGTGTGCTGAGGGGCAAACATGAAGTGAAGCAGTCTTGTACAAAACTGAAATCTAAGTTGCACTCACTCATCTCCATCAGGACAGGTGCCTGTTCCCTCATCATATTTGGTACAGTAAACATCTGGGCTGTAGTTGAAGGTCCCATCCCGTCTTCGGATGGGCCTGCGCCGCCGCTGGTTTAGAAAGTGCCAGTGAAAACAGGAAAACGGCCTGTGTTGTGTGCATTTGTGCTGTACAAACAGGGGGCACTGCTCAGTTCTGAACTCCTTAAGATATCTGGGAGAGAGGGAAGCAAGTCAAAGCATCAAAGCAAAAGTGGAATACACTTCTCGACAGTGTTAGTGTATTTTACAGTTTCTTACACAAGCAAGAGAGCATTGATACTTATTTAGATTACATTCAACAATTACTTTTGGTGATCATTTTTCTACGGCTAGGTGCCTGAACATAACTTATCATGTGCTGCTGTGACAACCCTCATTCCCTTTAAAACTAATCGTGTAACTAAACTAGCATTGACTTTATGCAGCAGTGACACATATTTACAAATACAGAACTTTAGCTATGCAGTATCACAAAGCTTGAAAGAAATGTAAGATATGGCTACTGTGAGAGAGTAACGTTAGGCCTCTTTCTCGGTACCCGCTCCAGATAATAAGCAAATTAACGCTAAATAGCCTTGATACGGTCATTGCACAGAAAAACAAGTGCATCATTCACTAATTTTTTAGATAAATTTAGCTGTATTTTGCTATATGCAACTACACGTGAGGTTGTGTACATTTCGCTAGCTAGTCCAGCTAACTAGCTACGTACGTGTAATGTTGAGGTTTCTCGGGCTGCACGTTCAACACGGTTGCTGGAGATGTCGAGCCCCCCGCGGGCGAAGACGAAGAGGACGAGGAGGGTCCCCCGGTAGTCGTCGCTGCCGAAGATGACGGGGGCTGTGAGTGTGTTTTAGACATTTTACGCGTTTGAAGCCTAACAACAAGAACCTTGTTTTTAGCTTAGTAGCTAGGTATTCTCATTAGCTTCGAAATCCGCATTCTACAACGTTGTGAGCTTGCGCAAGGCAGGAGGAAGTAGTAGCAAGAGGACAACACGGAACTATGGGACATGAAGTTCAATTATAACTTCACCAAAGATTGGGCACCTCATGAAACATAAACGAGATTTAACCATTTACTTCATACAATTTTTGTTGGAAGAAAAATGAGACATGGAACAATGAGCGATAGCGTTTTAGCTCTGAGTTTTCTATTTAGATAAAATATCATCTTTTGCTTGTTAGATATGTCCACTTCGGGAGGTGAACCAATGAACGCGTAGTGTTTAGGACATGACGTCACAGCAAAGTATTAATACTCGGCTTCAACCCCCTCCCACCACAAATCGTTTTCAGCAGTGACGTTCGACATCTTGTTTGGTACGGCGAGTTCCTTAAATCAACCGACCGTCTAAAGGTAATTATTACTGGCACTATATGTAGGTTATCTACGTGGATTGTTTTTAACAACTGCGACGATGTATTTGAGGATCCCGGTTCTGCCTACAGCCATTATTTGGCAAACAGGCTAACATGTCGACATGCTAACATTAGCTAAAAATAGAACAATGGAACCTTACCTTTGACGGTTCTAGTAATACGTCACCGTTAGTTGCTAAACTCATACTAGACCCCGTTAACAAGCCCATGTTTAGCTATTGTTAGAGATTGAGACTGATATTGTGTAAACGGTAAGTGGCCATGAATTAAGCTTATTGTATGTAAGCTAATGGTGGTTGAGCCCAATCGGGCAATGTCGCCTGGGGGTGACATGAGAGCCTGTGTTAATGGCGATGTCGAAAAGCAAAAGGCTGACTGGCCGGGCTTGGGAGGGTGTAGACATAGAGTGTTGTGACGGGACTCTCTGATTACAGTAACGTTAGTCTTCCAAACTAGTTAAATCGTTGTCTTAACTGGTCATGGCTCAATTTGAGACCGGGGCAACGTCGACACGGTTTTAATGGTGGCTTATTTTCGATCTTGTTCGTAGACTGGTATAGCGATGTTAGAGGGAACCGGAGCTCACTCGACGTCTCCCAGTTGTTACAACATGGGGGAGGGGAGCTGAATGTAATTGTAGGCTAGGCTAGCATATTAGCGTAGCAATTGATATCAGACCCGTACGGCTGCGTCAGGTTCGTTTCACCTTATTTTTTTGTTTTAACGCACGAACTTATCGCACGATCAGCGATTTTAATCTCTTCTTTGGATTGCTTATTTTTAGCAAGTACGCCATGGCCCGTACCAAGCAGACTGCCCGTAAATCTACCGGAGGAAAGGCGCCAAGGAAGCAGCTCGCTACCAAGGCAGCCAGGAAGAGCGCCCCTTCTACTGGAGGAGTGAAGAAGCCCCATCGTTACAGGTGTGTGTGTGTGGAGTATTTATCATTAACTGGATTTTGAGTCTACTGCTATTATATGCTATACTTGTCGTATCTAAATACCAGGAGCTCAAACATATTTTTTTGTTGTTTGTAGGCCCGGAACTGTGGCTCTGAGGGAGATCCGTCGTTACCAGAAGTCCACGGAGTTGCTCATCCGCAAGCTGCCCTTCCAGCGTCTGGTCAGAGAAATTGCCCAGGATTTCAAGACTGACTTGCGATTCCAGAGTGCTGCTATTGGAGCACTCCAGGTAAATGAGACTTAAAGTAAACATCACACAATAAACTCGTAGAGCTAGCGGGCAATGAGTAGTGGTTTCTATCAATCTAATGTGTTTCCATGTGTTTTTAATAGGAAGCCAGTGAGGCCTACCTGGTGGGTCTGTTTGAGGACACAAACCTGTGCGCCATCCACGCCAAACGTGTCACCATCATGCCCAAAGACATCCAGCTGGCCCGTAGGATAAGGGGAGAGAGGGCCTAAGCAGTTGGTGGCAACATTGCCAAGACAAATGATTCTATTTATCATACTTAACCATTCTTGTGGACTTTTATTTCTTGGGTATTTTTTAATACGTTTTTTTTTTTTTTTTAATTTTGTATTGTATTTTTAGACTGGGACAATTCATCAGTCATTCCACAAGCCTGAGTACATGTACAGTAGTTGGAAGTGTTGTGCAGTAGGAGTATCCATCATGGGTCATCATTACTACATGTTACAGCCATTATGCCACCCCTCAAGTTTTTTTGTGGGTAACAGGCAAATTCTGGGGATGAAGCAAGGATGAATCTTCACATCTTCCATGGGGTCCAGGGTTTCTTCAACAATCTACCATCGACCACAAAATGCCAGCATGTCATGCTCATCAGGTTTCGCCAGTGTCAGTCTATTGGCTGCTACAGTTGATACTCAACACTCGGTGGCAAGAAGCATGGCCCCCTCTGTATTTTTCTGGACTGCTTTTTACATGTTTTTCAACATAAAATCTTGGCAGCTACATTTAATACTATTTATGGAAATGTTGTCACATGTCTTTCTATTAAAGTCTTTATGAGTAGAAAAGCCTTGTGTTCTGCCCTTGATTTTTAAATGTAGTTGTGGTATTCAGACAGTATTGCAGTGGGTATGTTGTGACACATTGCATTTATTTACAACCACTTCAAATAAGCCGATCACTGTTGGTGAGCTGTCATACAAACCACTCGGTATGCTTGAAACCGGTTGCTGTAAAAACAAATACACAATAAGGTAAGCTTGCTCTCACAGACGTGGAGAAGTGACTCATATGAACTCGTGACTCTCACCAATACGACAGACTATCTCTTCACACTCCTTGATGGTGCTCGCGCGGAGTGCTACACAGCAGAAGCCAGTAGACTGAGGGGTGTCTGGGGAGTCCCTGTGAACAGAGCCAATCATATGCTTAGATAACATGTGGATCCAACCAATGACAACAGCTGTGATGGCTTGGGTCTTGCATCATTACATGTCACTGGAAGGGAGTGGCCTAAACTATCAGGGATGTTGGGTGAATCTTTGCAGGGTTGAAATATGCTTGTTCACCTGACTTTTTTTAGGTCCTTGCTACAAATATAGTGAAAACTTGCTTAGAAAGGCTTTATCCCACAACAGGGAAATTACCTTGTTACAGCTCAAGATGCAACAAGTAGAAGGGAAAAAAACAGACAAATATGCATAAAATTAAATAGAAAAACTAAGATTACAAAAAACTGAGTGGAAAGTGATTGTTCAGGTAGTGCTTGAGTTAAACAGTCTGATGGTTGTGGGGATGAATGATAGTTGATGCATAAAGAATTGGTATACAATATGCGTTTAATACTTACGCCACACAGAATGCAAATACTGTGTAGTCTGGTTGACCAAATCTCCCAACACATGAAATCTCAGGATAGTGATGCTCAAACAGCTCCTGAGCAAACACAGATGTAATGCATGTGTTATTGACCATTGTCACGCATTAGCAAACACCAATAATTACTCCTGACAGGAACTATGTGTTTACTTACCTGCTTACTGCAGCTGTCTGTGCAAGTCAAATGTGTTTCCTTCATATCTAAAAGCACCTCCTATGAAACAAATTACAATGACCGATAATATGTTGACAGTGATGAGTAAGTGTTGAGAGGGACATGATGACAGAAACAAACATGCCTGAAGCAACATAAGCTACATTACCCTGCTTGGCTGGTTTTTCTGCAACACTTGTGGAATGGCATGCTGCAGCACCTCCTTGCCTCCAAACTACAAAAGGATAAGACCGGATATCACATCAATAATACATGAGCCTAATGCCGTTTTTCCACTTGCACTTTTAGCCACGCCGATTTGCATTTCCATTATAGGTTTTTACTACGCCAAGTTGAGTGGAGCCGCGCAGGCCCCCATAGCACACATTTAAACAGAGATTGAACATTTATTAAACTATAAAGTAAAAGTGATTACTTACCATTCCAATGCTTGTTTTTCCCAAGAACTGCACTATGTAAACAATCCTGTAGAAAAGAGGTGAGCCAGTGTCTTAATGGCAAGAATACAACTGATACAACACAGTGATCCTTAAATCATAATTATGGATTAGTTACCAACTTGCCTTCCCTCTTTGAGACACTGTGACAGAGAGCTTCTCCGGTCCTTGGTAGCTGACTGCTGGGAGGGAGCAGGACCGAGT
Source organism: Diplodus puntazzo (assembly GCA_963678695.2). Classification (NCBI taxonomy): domain Eukaryota; kingdom Metazoa; phylum Chordata; class Actinopteri; order Spariformes; family Sparidae; genus Diplodus; species Diplodus puntazzo. The sequence goes on along the minus strand of OZ023176.1, from coordinate 6,539,404 downwards.
TGCAGGGTGGGGTTCTCCATCCTTAGGGCCCGCAGGCTTTTGATGAGAGGCCGATACACTGTTCCATCCTGAGCCCTCCATCGCAGAACACTGATGGTCAGCGGGCAGCCCTTCAGCCGAGACAGAACCACACCTGCCTTTGAAAATAGAAATAAATGTATTGCAACTCTCTGTACAGCAACTTTGAAGACATGTACAGTCCAAAATGTAGACAGAATTCTGAGAGTGGCAGGTTTTTTAATCATGCAAATGTGTATCAGGTCCGTCAAAGGTGTAACTCGCCAGTGATTATGCCTTGATTAATAGGTTAATACAGACAGGATTTGGGTTGGACTACAGTATTTGTCCCTGAACATCATCATTATGTGTGCACACTGTACAGCTCATGGGGAAATCTTAATTGGTTCTCCATGTACAAAGACTACTGTCCTACTGCTGTGAAACCACAAACACCATCATAGCCTTCACAGAGAATGGGACTGTTGGTTTGTAGTTTCAAATAACTTCCTCCATGTTCTCATTTTTGTCGCCTGCTTAGAATTACGTTTTGGCCTTATTTACAAGTTGAATTATCTTTATCCAGCCCACATCTGCACAGGCCTTTTCAGTTATTCTGTCGGACTGGTTGCAGCTATGATAGGAGTGGATATGATGTCACCAAACTGACACCTATTGATAAAAACAATAAATTGAAAATCGTCTCAACTGAGCTGGTGAGGCAAAACTTAAAAGAGAATCATTATTGAGTAGCAGCATTACACATCCTACTCACGTAATATATGCATTTTCACAGAGAAATTTAAAAACCGAAAAAAGCGCGGTTGTAATTTACAGAATTCTGAATTCTATTTAGCTGCTTCAGTTTCAGGGTCCCTGCGTCGCTCATGTTGGCTCACTGTGTTGGCTTTCATTGACATGAGAATAGACCGGTCACTGCTTATTGCGTCAACATACAGTACAACGCTGCATGTTTGAAGATACCTGTCCATTCTTGGAATTCCTGAGAGATGTTCCATTGATCTCATCAAGAATGTCACCAGAGCAGATAAACTTGTCGATGTGAGCCTGACTACCAGGCGTCAGGTCAAGGACGAAGACGCGTCCACTGAGATACCTGAGGGACAGACAGGCCAATGATGCTGCAAGTTGTACAGATCTATTCATGAGTAGATACATTTGATGGAAAAATAAAAAAAAATGTAAGGGGATATACAAACCTCAACACCATCCCTACCTCCCGACAGGGCACTACTTCATATGTCTCACACACCTGGAAACATACAAATAATTAACAGCCTGTCTGCTACATTCTGTTCAATTACCTCAAAGCAATGTGTCCTGCTTGGGAGATTTGTCTATGTATTTTTCTAAGGATCTTGAAGCTCCTTTGGCTACATAAACCATAATAATACTGTTGTGATGCTGTGAATTACTAAATAATAATCACGTTTCTTACCGGTAGGAGCCAGCTCTCATCAAGAAAACTGCAATTCTGTGTAAAGAGACCAGAGGTATGAGCACAGTCCTGTGATTTCAAAGTGATTTGACAGAATAGCTGCTTTTGCCACATTATAACTGGCATTAGAGTAGACAAGGTTATATTTTGAAGGAGAATCCTGTCTGGTTTGAAAATACTGAAAATGGATAAACAGTACGTTTTTAGTTTTCAATAGCATAAATAAAGGACCTGCTCTGACCTCCATGTTCAGTTTAAACTCCATGTGAGAGAGGACCAGCAGTAGCGACATGAAAGGCTCTGAAAGAGGGAGGACACTGTTGTTGATGATGGACACTGAACGGCAGTGATGACAGCTTTGCTCAGCATTTAGCGAAAACAATGAGATCAAGTAAAAAAAGTCTCACCCACAAACTCCTCATTCCTGAGAATGGACACTGCCGGGCTGTACCACTGGAGGGGTTAGAAACAGTATTTCCAAAGCTGTTTTAGTGAATTAGAAAGACTTTCAACCAACTCTGAGCAGAAAGGACATATATAGGCAGCAAAACTCTATATAAATGCATGTTGGAAACTGTATTTGGTCGATGTATCTGACCTCCAGGACTCTGGGTGTGTGCAGCAGGTGTGAGATGAACTGTGGCAGAGCTTTGCGGCTGAGGGCCAGTCTGAGCAGGTAGCGGCCTCGGCCCTGAGCTGAGAGCAGCTTTTTGCAAACTCTGGTCTGCTCCACTGCCAGGGACAGAGAAGACAATCTACACACATCACCAGAGACAACAGGTATTGACAAGGCTTAGTATTGTCTATTAAAGAGTTGATGTTACACTTCCTGTCAGTTAACACAAGCAGGGTGCTATTACCTGCCACAGGCATCCTGGTGAGTAAGCTGTTCAAAAGTCTGCCAGTAGTCTCTGTGTACCAGACTGATGACTGGCTCTGAGGTAGAGCAAACACACACTCAGTCTTTACCACAAAAACATACTTGACATGTAGTGCTTCAGCAGATGTAGTATTAAAGGAGAAGTTCCCCTAAAAATGAAAATTCAGTCATTAACTTCTCACCCCTATGAAGATGAAAAGTCAGTCTGACTTGACTTGATTGAAGTGTTGTAGTCCACAAAACAATTCCAGAGCTTCACATCAAAAACGCTTTGCAGTAATCTCCCAAACAAGTGAAGGAGATGGGGACTTGTTCAAAACATTAAAAAACACAACAACCCAAAATACATTTAATGGGTCAATACAGCTCCTCAGTATAGTCCAGGTTTATGGAAGGTCCGAGATGCAGATAGACTGCATGCTAAGGCTTTTCACTTAGCTTCCTTTATAAAGGAAGTAAATATTAATGTTTTTCTGTGAAGCTCCAGAAATGTTCTGCAGACTTTGCAATTTCACCCGACTTCCATTGGCATGGGAGTGCGTGGATAACGACTACATATTCATTTGGGGTGAACTCATCCTTTAAGAAATATAAAATAAAATACATACATTTAGTTTAAACAATTACAACTATATGAAGCATGCATTTTTGATGCCAGGTGTAAAAGCTTTCAATATAAGCACGTTATCTCTGCAGTGTATTGATAAAGAACATTGCAGTTTAACAAATGTGCCATTGTTGTTGTTTTTTTTCAGTTGAAACATATCATACTGACGCTGGAGCCCCTTCCTGAGGACCAGTTCCAGGAGTTCACAGCAGGAGGCGAGATGAGGGTTGGCGTCCGTCACCATCTCTCCATCTGACTGCAGATTCAGGACACACACTGGGAAGTGGGAGAAAAACAAGCAATTGACACTGGGTGTGTAGTGAGCCCGCCTGACAGATGCCACCCGTTTATACTTCGTGATCATTCGAACATTTCACTAATCAACACTGCTGCCGGAGAAGCACGGCAGAAGATTAACGATCTGGAAGATGTTGTTTATGTGATGAAATAAAAAAAGGTAATGCGTTTTTTCATACGACCATGACGGTCGTTTGTCTCGGTGAGCCACGAGAAGCGCAAAGTAGGAGCAATGAGCTGCATCTGAGGCTGAAATTATGATCCAATAAAACCACGTTTGCATTATGCGTTTCCCAGGGTCCTTACCTTTGAGAGTGCCGAGCAGAGGGTCTTTAGGTGCCATATTGAGAGGCGCAGCTATGAGCAGAGGCTGTCGTTATTGACACACGCAGCTTCCTGTCATTTAAGCACAGCGACACGCGTTGGAATCACACTTCCGCGCAGCCTACCTAACATACCGAGACACCTTCCCATTCCACAGTACCTGGCACGGGCAGACGGGGGAGGGGAGGGAGGCGGATTAAAAACTGTGACTGGTCTTTGACATCTATCAGACAGCTATTAAGTGCTGATAGACGCTCTCTGTGTCTCAAAATGAAATAAACATATGCGATATGACGTGTTTACTGACTGAAGTGAAATCTGCTGTACTGTTTCAAGACATGCTGTGCTGCCTTCAAGGACTCAGTGTAGGCCATATTGACGCTAAACTTGTGCTATTGCCTGATGAATTAGTTAATGTAGCTAACCCATAGTTTAGCCGGTTAGCTACCTTAACTACGTTCGCTAATTCATAATGCTGCAGAGACTTAGCCTATAAAGTAACCCAAGATTTGTTGTATGTTTTGTGTGATTTTTATTTTTATTTTTATTTTTTTTACAGTTGATGTGAAAGGATACATGATCACACGTCACCTCTTGGACTTAACAGAAAATTCTTACCTGTAATATGGCTGTTACACCATTTTTCTAAAAGTAAAACCGCCAAATAGCATGAGGCAATATTAGTGCGAGAAGGATAATGAATACTGGCAGCAAGTTACCATTTGGCTTGTAACGGTGTTAAGTTCAGTCGAATAAACCACAAGAAAGACATAAAACAAAAGGTGAGGGCACCTGGGGGAGAACGCTGCGGTCCTCTCGGGTCAGTGAAGCTATAGCGACCTCGCGCGCCTCCTCTCTAGAACTGCAGCTCGGTGGTGGGCAGATTAGAGCGCGCGCTCTGTGCCTGCTGCCGCAGTTGAGGAGCGGATGAAGCCTGTGTCTCAGAGGGATGGCGGAGTGCTGAACGACTACGAGTTTGCTCTGAAACATCGCGGAGGAGCTGCACAAAGTTGTCCGCTTTAAGGAAATTCTCCCATAACAAGGTCAGGCTTTTTTATTTTTCTCCATAAAACGCCAATTTTGAACTATGCCGCCGGTCTTGGGCGTCATTAAGTAACCTGAAATAGCCTTATTTGTGTTCCTGATACTGATTGTTATCCATTTTGAAAAACCTAGCCTCATGCGCACGACGGTAGTTTTAGTTATTAATTCGTGTCCTAAACATTTTTTTTTTTTTTAAATGTTGAATTTTGACGGCATACAGTAGAAAACAACCCCGGAATTATGCAGTCTTTTATAAACGTTCTTTCAGACATTATAAAGCAATGCCTTTCCCATTATTTGACGGTTGTTGTGTGCGTTGCACTATGTTTTGATGCTGGCAGGCAGAGGTTGCTCCGTCGGTGTGTCCCAGTATAGAAAGTCACTACCTGCGTTTCTACAGCAATGGCACCGGTGATAATCCCTGGATTTCCTCTAATCTTTCAAGCTCTTATCCAACACACCCAGCTTCACTACCACTTACACCCAGAGTTTTCGCTACCAAAAAATAAACCTACTGTCTATCCAGAAGTGAATATTCAAAGATTTCTATCCAAAATTTGATAGACGAGCCATGCAATGGCATATTTTTCCTCTTATCTGAGTGTATTTCAAATTGAACAATAATGTATCCACTTAATTAGTTAAGAGGCTCAGTGGCGCATCTCTGCATGTCCTCTTCCTTTCCAGCACGTGTGATGGCCCAGAGTTGACATGGACTACATGTGTTGACACCAGACTCCGTTATTCAGTTATGTGGCATGGTTCACCACAGTGTTCATTTTCAAGCAATTGTTTTAGGTGATCATCATCATTAGCAAACGACCAACCAAAATGAGTTATTTTAGAAAATCATTCACTCCTGTGCCATCTTTCCTCAAAGAAAAGTCTGTTGTGGATTCAATTCAAAGGTAAACATTCAGTCCTAACATAAAACCACCATGTCTTTGATTCAGCCCTTGGAAAGTCAGCGCCAGCATCCTTTGGCTCAGCTGCCACCCCTTCATCACAGAAAGAACACCAAATCCCCTCGGCGCATCAAACTGGCGTGCAGGGGCGGGCTGCTGAATCAACAGCAAACCGGTCCAACGCTCCCCCGCACCCTCCGCAGTGTTTTAAAAAGGGCTCTGCACTGCTGCCTCAGATCTCCTTGGGAATTAATTTCCTATTTAAAGGCCATGATGGAGATGCATTGCCCCACACGCACCAGGAAATCCTGTTAGTTTGCAATATTTTTTGCAACATTGTTTCTCGCTTTGTCTGTGTGTGGGTGTGTTGAGTAGGTGGGCTATGTCCTTCCTCTCCTCTCCCAATGTGTGGGTTCTTTTTTTCCCCTCCTCCTCACCCACTGATAGCTCAGAGTGCCTAATAATGAGCTCTCTGTGGACTGTGGATGAAAGTTCTGCAGTGCTTCTCTCTCTCTTTACACACAGACATACCTTTTTGCCACCTCTCATAAATTAGCGATTTCTGCGCCCTCATCGATGTGTGTGGCTGATGTGAGCCCAGTCAGCTACACTTCAGCTCCAGCTCTTGACAGAGTGAGTGCCAGCGCACTAAAGCTTTTTATTATTGTACCACAGGGCATCTCTCTCACTCTACAGCTGCCAGCATGATGAAGGACTGCCTGCAGTTCCTTATCGAGCCGGCCAAAAAGCTCAAGATTCGACTCAAGGTAGGGGTTTAAGACTCTGTTCTTCTCTGATAGCACAAGTTTGCTGCAGGTCATACATTCTGTACACCTGGCTCCAAAATGTACATCAGGTTATATTTTTCCTTATATATCTTTTGTCTCTTTGTTCCAGGAGTCTCGTAAGCGGGTGAAACATGAGAAGAAGGAGCCGCTGGTGGAGAGTCAGTTATTTATTATGGAGCTGGCTCGAGAACTCAACAAAATTTGCCAAGTAAGCTCTCCTCCTCCTATCCTTTCTTTCTCACACAGACAGACATGGATCTACTCTATATATCTCATCAATACTATTTTGTATATTTACACTAGAGGTCAAGCATTCTCGGCCATATCTGGACCAGTGAGGACATCTGGCCGGCCAGTGTGTGTCGGGATTTTATTGTGGAATGGGCTTCTGTGTTGGAGAAGAGAGTGCAGGTAGGTACAGTCTAGAGCTCGGTTAGTTGGCAACTATGAAATTAAGCGGCATCTGCATTGATAATTGATTAATTGTTTTTGAGTATATTTTAAGTGGGAAAAAAAGGTCAAAATTCTCTGATTCCAGCTTCTTCAGTGTTGTCAAAACAAGACATTTTGAGATGTCATCTGGGCTTTCGGAAGGATTTTTAAATTTTTTCTGACATTTTGCAATTGATGAATCAAGAAAATAAGAAAGATTAACAGACAATGAAAATAATCACTAGTTTCTGCCCAATACAATGCGTTCTGGATTGTGTGCTTTTGCTTTTGATTCATTGATTAATCAGCCAAACATTTTCATATTTAGTCATTCTTTCATTCTTTCCATTTTTGCATTTAAATGACTTGAATCAATTATTAAAACAGTTGCATATTAAGCGTTTGTCCATTGATTAATTGTTTTCTATTTCAGCCAAGGATCATCCTGTCTGACTACCAGAATGACAAACCAGAGAAGAAAGACTGGAAGGGACACCTCCTGTGCATGCTGGAGGCAGGGGGTGAGTGCGACATGGGGCCCCACAAGAGAGTCATCATGGATTGGACACGGGAGATGAAAAGCAGACCTCAGGTGACTATAGGATGGTGGATGTTATGCATAATGTGTGCCAGCTTTTGGTTCATGGCAACAAGGTGGCTGCTCGGTGATTAGCATCTGACCCAGTTCCCTCCTTGCATCTGATAGAGATGATTAAGATAAACCCTGCCCTTGACAATCATCCCACCATATTCAGAGCTGTGCTGGAGCTGTGATCACAAGAATGAGTTAACACCGTGTTCATTGTTTCTCACTCATTTATTGCAGCCCACCGTCTGGCCGGGTGAGCCCGTACTCATGATGCTAGACGACCTGGAGTTCCAGTGGAAGAGGGGTCGCCTGCCCAACCTGCTCCCAGCCATGGAGCTCGTCTTGCTGGCTGTGCTGAACGCTGATAGCCCTGTCAAGGTGTGGACGTCTGTCGTTATATTTCCTTGATTAGATTGGGTTGAATCTTCGTCACTTTCCAGGATCAATGTTTTTTCTCTCCTCGAATCTATCATGATTGATAAGATAATCGGTATTAGCAGCTAATTGGATTTGATTAGAGAGTTAAAGGGATTGAAAACATGATAAATTAGCATGATGTTGTCAGCTCGGTAGAGTAAACAATGTGAAGCATTATGTATACTGTGCTGCATGACACCCAGTCAGGCTAATCTCTTTATGTCATTGTTAAACCCACCTCAGCCTGCTTTGTTTTCACTGTTGCTTTATGTATGTGTGTGTTTAGGAGGATGTGACAAAGCAATGGCTGGTGAGAAAGCAGCGGAGTCAGAAGATTGGTGAGTTCATTGAAAAACAGTAACATGACTAAGATAGATATATATGTGTGTGTATATATATATATATATATATGTATATATATATATATATATATATATAATATATATATATATATATATATATATACTGTATATATATAGACAGAGAGAGAGAGAGAGAGATGTTAGTCAGCATTTTAGGTGATTACGAGCCATCCATAATGTGTTAATTGCTATTGATTATAACAGCATGTCTGCATACAGTAGTGCTATCGACTGCATCAACATCTTTAGTTGGAGTGAAAGTTGATGAGTCCTTTCTGTTAGAACTAATCAGGATCGATAAGTGATTCAATTATGGTGCAGGTGGGGAAGTAGCATGTAGAAGCAGTGTTGGAAGAATTACTCAGATCCTTTGCTTAAAGGGACAGTTCATCCAGTAATGAAAAAGAACTAATTGTATACCCACTCCCATGCTGAAGGAAACTCAGGTAAAGTTTTGTAGTCAGTTTAACAGCAAAACAGCGTTAACATTCTACTAAACAGCTTAGGTAGATGGGGACTGATATATTCAATGTAAAATATCAATTTTTTGGCTTGGAGATGTAATCCAAGTCTCAGGAATCCCAGAGATCCCAAATTGATTTGAAACAACGTTATTTGCATCCATTTCATCGCTAAGCTAAACGTATTAGTGCCCACCCCTTCTAAAGTGGATGTGTGTGTGTGTGTGTGTGTGTGTTTGTGTGTATATATATATATATATACATGATTCTTGAATTTGGTTGAAGTCAACCTTTCATAGCTTAAGAAGTAGGAGACTTCCAACACGTAAATAAACGCTTCAACCTTGAGTTTAAATGAATACATCCGGAGATATGTGGTTTTGCTGGACATAGAGGGTATGACAATGTGAAAACTGGAAAGTAACTAGTAACTAAATCTGTCAGTCAAATGCCAAATATTGGAGTTGTGGTATAAAATAGTATAGAATGGAAATACTTAAGCACATTGAATTTGTAACTGTGCTTGAGTAAATGCACTTAGTTACATTCCACCACTGTGTGAAAGGATTTGAGTACTGAATGAAAACTTTGGATTGTCTCCTTGTAATCATAGTAATCAATTTCTTCTTTCAGATGCTGTCCGCTACATCCCCCACAGTGGTGAGTAGACTGACTGTCATTGAAATGTATTACAGTTTAATCATATGGAATTCTGACACTGTATGGAAATCAGCACCAGTAGTAAATGTGTGTTGGTAGAAGAGCCATCATGTCAGTAATTTGATAACTTATTTAAGGGTCCAGACCAACCATCATTTACATTTGTTTTAAAGTATCAAATAAACTACAGATAAAAGCAACACCTCTTCACAAGAGAGAAGCTGAAATAACTAATTGTTTGGCATAATTGGTTTCAAAGCAGTATTCATTTTAGTTGATTGACTAATATCAGAACTAAAGTTTTGTTGGTAAACCTGCGTTAAATTACCTTTTTGGCCACTTGGGGGCAACAGAATAAAGGTTACACCTAAAGTTGATGTATTTAACTTTCACTGATTTCAGTTTTGATTTTGGGTGTGCTGTTTGCAGGTAGTGTACTTTTAGTTAAATGAGTTTTTTTCTTCTTTTTCTTTACAGTGTGGAACTGGATTTGTGATGCTGCAGGTATGAACACCAAATCCAATCAAATCATCTCTGTTCCTTATTGTAATCTGTTACAGATTTTGTCATCTTTCCCTTTTGGCCTGTTTCTCCACAGACGATGTGACTCTGGACTCAGACTCAGCCAACCCAGACCTGCTTATCTCTAGTGATGAAAAGCGCATGCGGTGTGGCCTGGAACATCGCGAAGTTCAGCAAAGTCATCAACGCTTCAATGGCTGGTGGTGTGCCCTGGGCCAGGAGGGCTTCGCCTGCGGACGGCATTACTGGGAGGTGGAGGTGGGTGAGCGCGACTGGCGGCTTGGTGTGGCCAAAGCATCTGCGGTGCGGCAAGGCTTCCGCTCACTCAACACAGACACGGGCTACCTGACCCTCCGTCTGGAGAGGGGCTCAGATCTGAAGGCCCTCACAGTTCCCGCCACCCTGCTGTCACAGAGCGTGGCTCCCAGGAAAGTTGGGGTATACCTGGACTATGAGCAGGGCCAGCTGTCTTTCTACGATGTGGAGAAGCGCTCCCACCTGTACACCTACAACGAGAAGTTCACAGAGGAACTGTACCCCTTGTTTGGGACTGTGGAGGTGGTCAAAGACCTGGTGATCAGGCCTGCAGATCTCAGACAGCCGTGCCTCTGTCCTGGGCCCTGCCTCTGGAACTGAATTGGGAGAGGGGAGAGTTCACCCCAAAATCCAAAACACTTATTTTTCTTTTTACCTACATTGATGTTTACCTATCTAGATGGATAAACAGTACAACAGGTAAGAGGACAAATATGTTTTTTTTTTTTTCATTTTAGGGTGAACTGTCCCTTTAATACAGATCAATCACTCCTGAGTCCCGATCCTCAGCAACCCAGAGAGTCTGTGCTTTTATTCTTGTCCATTGTTTAGTGAGTTTGACTCTTGTGTGCTGTTTCTAGACTAAAGGTCTGACTCTTTCTGTGGGTTGCCCTGTAAGATCAGGAGCGACGAATGCCATCATTCTGCATTTCAATTTGTGTTACTCTGCCTTCATGGAGACATACAGTGTTTGACAATTTGTATTGTAAAGATGAATATTTTAAGGCTGTTGCGTCGAAACCTTAAAGACAGCTTTGTTTTTAGCTGAGTGAAAAGGTTTTATCCACTCCGTCCATTAAGGTTTCAGAGGGTTTAGAAGTCCAAAAAAAAGAGGAAGACTATTTTTTGTTTGTTTAAAGTTAAAACATAAAAACACACAAAGTGGGTTTGCAACAATATGGAAATGTATTTTTTTGATTATTATTTTGATTACTTTGGGATGTGAAAACAAGAACAACATTTACAAATGTTAAAAAAGCATGAAGGCTCTGCGAAGGATGTGCAACTAGCTACTCAGAGCCTCAGAGCAGCGGATCAGTGCAGCTGAGCTTGTGAACACACACACAGGCAGATAATTACAGACTGGCCTGACACGTGTGAAGAATTAATTCTCACTCTGTTTGCTTCTGTGTCTCAAGCTTCCTGCAAACATTTGTCAGGCATGAACTTGTTTTGCAGCTGTGTTTTTGTTTATGTGCGCAATATCGAGATATTGATGCTTTTTTTTCTGCAAACATCAATAAATGAACTGTAAATGCTTCATCTTGTCCTCAGTGGTGACATTTACAGATCTAGAAATTAATTCAGCTGTAATACAAATGTATTTATTTTAAATCTTTATTATTAAGTGCAACAGAATTGACATAACAAAAACAACATGCAAAAAAGTAAATGATACGTCAAACAATATGATCAGTACATCAATTCTTAACTGAGTTGGTTTTTCGGCGAAAAGTTCATAAACTTATCCACATCAGGTTTTTTTCTGACAAAAATATCCTCTCAAAATTTTAAAGGCAACAAATTGGGAAGTCAAAATACAGTAGGACTTGCATTGAAGCAAATACAATCTTTCTGTCTTTTTCCAAAATACTGAGATCTCATTGTCTAAACCTTAGTCTCAATTTAAAGCGGTTTACTGTATACCACATCTTTGAGCTAAAAACGTCTGATGAAATGTAAAAAGATGTTACATAATATAATAATAATAGAGTTTAGATCACTTGTCTGTATTGTAAAATCATGCCCCTTGCGTGTCAGCAGGAAATGTGTGTATAAATGAGCAACACAAGCACCAACCTGTGTTTATAGAAGTACCCCAGGGTTATTCCATGCCAACTTCTATTAAATTCATAGAATCTAGCAAAAATCCTATTATCCTATTTAATGTTTTCACATCATTTTTTTTTGTGAAAATCCATGACATGAACTGGGAAAAGTTCAGAATTCTGGGTGAGTTGACATGGAATGACCTCTCTATATTTGGTATTAAATATAATGTAAATCAGCATTAAGTAAAAACCTTAAAAGCATTAAATATGCTTTGAAAAAGCACTTTAATATAATACAAATCTATGAAAGTCTTAAGACACCCCTCCTGTATTCTCAATCACTCAGGATAAGACCACTTGGGTGAAAATGATGGACATTCCTCAAGAAAGACCCAGAACAGTGTCAAGCCGGTCTCTCAAAGTCAGAAAGAGAGTTGAAATTTGGTCGGTCTAAGCTGAAGCACGAGACGCACACATCTCTGTCAGAGAAGAGGAGGACGGGAGACAAGGGGAAAAGGTGACTTTGGATTACTGTACTGCAGTCAGATTACTGCACCATGCTGGCCTGATTTGACGCCCCAGTGTGTCCTACCAGATCTGAGCCCGCAGAGGGAGTGGAGTCTCACAATAAATGATTCTCTGAGTGGGCAGAAAGTGGAATGAAACATTAGAGGCGACAATGTGAAAATGATCCTCACCTATGCAGGAAAGTATCCACGTTTTGTAACAGACACAAAAGAGCAGCCTCCCCTCTGACCATATATTATATTAAATGATTTTTTGGCAGCAGAATCTCACTCACACACTCACACACACGCACGCACGCGCGCACACACACACACACACACACGTATGGAAACACACTAACGGTGTGTAAGTGAGTTCTCTGAGGATGACTCTTTTTATAAGAGACTCATATGATTCCTCATCACGTTGGCCCCGAGTAGATCATTAATTGACACAAGGTCTTTAAGATTCGTAAAACATCTTCTTTGTGACAGTGGTTCCTCCCATGACGCTCCTCTGAACCACTTCCTTGGTGATTTGGGTCATCATGCCACTGGTCTCTGTGTGCTGCGAGGTCGTCATCATCATCCCATCTGTTGTGAAGGAGCAGTTGTTATCGATGTGTAAATGTCTTTTATAAATGTCTTGAGGAGAACTGAAGCTGAGGCTACATTTGTACCTGAGAAATAGGGGTCATTCAGCATCGTGTGGGAGACGTTGGTTCGCGTGCTGACCTCGGTGGGCATTTGGAAAACTTCTCTCCTCACCAGTGACTGGCTGTTGTACTGAGACAAAGCACCTGTGAGGGGCAAGAAAGTAAAGAAATACAGACGTAAGTATAGTTCTGGATACTAGAATTTCAGAAATCACGAGAAAGTGATGGGAACGCAAAACAGGATATTAGATAATATCGATATCTTGAGTACATGTTATATAAGAAAGATTGGCATTTACGTTCATGCTCCCAGAGGATAAACTGTCTTGTTTTAGGATAGTGATCTTTTCTCCCCCCCAAGTTTGAAAGTTACTGTCATGCTTCCGGAAAACAATATACTATCCGCATGGCATTTGTTCTTCCCCACTGTCGAATTGTCGGACATAATGAGCATTCCGGAGTTTCGTTCACATCGAAAGCTCCGTCGGAAGGATTCATCTTACTTCCATCCTGAGACTCAATGGTGATGATGCCCTCCCTCTCAGGACCGAAGCCCTGCGTGGTTCGAGCCTGGACTTTAAACTTGTAGGGAACGTTCTCGGTCAGGTTTGGGACGGTCAGACTGGTCTCAGCGCTATCGCCATTCACCTGGAAGGAACGCACGTCTCCTGGAGGAAAGACAAGAAACAGAGGTGAGAAAACATAATACTTTCACAACGAAGACTAACAGGCTTCTGGGAAATGCACAAAACCAGATATCTAAATGAATTTGAAATGCTTTTTTTTTGTTTCAGCTGTAATAAAAGCCTTACCTCCGCCATGCAACTGTTCACAGGTGACTACGTAGCCCAGGATGTCTCCGTTGGGTTTACGAGGTTTATCCCAGCTGAGCTGCAGGGAATCAGGACTAAGTGCAGTGAAGACCAGGGGGCCGGGGGCACTGGGGGTGCTCAGAGTAAATGGCGAGCCTTCAGTGAAACACGAGACAGACGAAAGCATTAGATGGGACATCGTATTTCTGTTAAACCCAGCAATCGTGTCCGTAGGTAAAACAAAGATGCTGAGAACCAAGATCCACAGAATGAGTACCTGGCATGGGGCTGAGGGGGCTCTTGGGGTCGACGGCAGACTCGATGGTGATGACGCCCTCTCTCTCTGGACCCCAGCCCTCCTGGCTCTGAGCCTTCACCTTAAATAGGTAGGAATGGTTGGGCAGCAGGTCCTGAATGATCACAGAGTTCTCCGCCGGGTTTGTTACATTAATGCTCTTCACCTCACCTACAGGAAGGAACAGAGTTTGTTCAGTTTCAACAATAAAAAAAGTTATTATGGCAAAATCCAAATTTCACTTGACATTTTTTTACAGAAAACAATCAGCTCCACACCACAAAACAAACCAAACTGTTGCTATCAAAATCAAATATTGTCTCCAATAGCTTCAATAGCTTACAATAGCTTTGTTTTCAACTGCTTGCATTTACTATGCTTTTCACATGCTTGTTAAACACACTCTGTATCCTGATGTAACAGAAAATAATTTTAATACAGAAAAGATGAAAATAAAAACAACAACTGATGCAGGGGTTAGGTCCTTAGAGGCATGAAGTACCTCCGTTGAGCAGCTGGTAGAGAACGCAGTAGCCCATGATGTCCTTCTCACAGTGGGGCTCCTGCCAGCTGACTTTGAGTGCAGTGGGTCCCAGAGCAGAGAACACCAGTCTGCTGGGGGTGTCCGGAACACCGGGGGAGAGCCGAGCATCTGAAGGGTGACACACAGAGCCAAGACTAAAAATACCGTTGGATATTATTATAATCTTAGGTCTATTTCATTTTAGACAGAGTATAAAGAGTGAAAAGAAGAAGTTTAGATATGAATGAATGAACTACGAATAATACAAGTACAATACTTTGCAATATTTCTGACCATTTTTCAAAGTATACACAAGATTGTTTTATCAACTTTTTGATTGTTCCCATTTTGTTCAGACAGCCATTTATTTCCACTGATTTAGTGCGAAATTCAACTTGCGGAGACACAAAACAAGTTTCAGTTCGGCTATTTCTAACATTGTTACTTTTGAACTCACTGTCAGCTACGTTTTGACTTGTTACTAACGCAGTTAGGGGCCCAGATACACCAAACCAACACCAACGGTTCAGCTGCCACGAAAGCCAGCCGTTGCGTCATCTCGCGTCTTCTGTGTCTCAGACAAAGAGCTGCACTTGACCACACCGCAAAGGCTGCAGCCGCTGCCAACAGTCATTACAAGAGACCTCATTCATATTCCTGCATCCATGTCAGGTTGTCGATAACTTAGCATTTGAATGCACTGCTTCCTCTCAAATGTCTGATGTCGCATCACGCCTGAGTACAACAACGAGAGCTTTTCTAAACAGTCCCTGCTGCCACTGAGTTCATCTGATGCTGACATTACCATGATCACATATGAAAAAGAAACTTAACTAAAAAACATATGATTTAGTTTGAAAAATGGTAAAAAAAGACAGAGATAAAGAAGATAAAACACATAAAAGAGCACGTGAGGTCTTTAAAGAGGAGATCAGTGAGGTAGAAAAAATATGAAACAAACATAAGGCACAAATAAAGACAGAAGAGGGGTGCGTCATGCATGACACCTAGCAAACCTATCCGGTGCCTTCGTGCTTGGATGCCGCAGACTTACCTTGGAGCACCCTGTCCAGATTGTACAGGGCTTCATTGATGTCTGAAGACTGGCTCCTGCCCCTCGGAGCCTGAGGCAGGCTGTAGCTGAACTGGCTGTGAGAGCTGCTCTGCATCCCAGTGTAGCCGAAACCACCTGATGGCGCATTGAGCAAGGGGGGGCAAAGGAGAAGGATGTAGGGAGGGTGATAAAGAAGATGACGGAAGTAGAACGGTGGGAGGGGAAAGTTGGCAGGGGAAGGAGTCGAGTAGAAAAAAAAGAGGCAAATGAAACAAAAAAGGGTAGAGTTGAGACAAGGGAGGGACAGAGAAAGAGCGATAGTCAGCATAGCAACGCAGCCAACAGCCCCATAACCTGCTAAGCCATTGGCTCCATGCGCCTGCACAGTTTACCTGCTGAGGCATCTCAAATACTGCACTCTGACGTAAAGTCACTGACCAGAGAGACAAAGCCACGTCCTTTTATATTTACTCAAGAACAAATTAAAAAGACTGCTGAGGTCTAAAGCTTACTCAGATCTGGGAACTTGCTCGACACGTCTCCCATGACGATAGAGTCCCGGATGTTTTCATCTGCGTAACCCCTGTTCTCTGAGCGCTTCCTCATGATGACCTCTGAGGTGTGCACTCCTCCAACCATGTCCTGTCTACGAGAGCCTCCTGCCAGAGGACAGAAATACAAAGGATAAAGAAAAATACTATCTTGATTTTCTTTCGTATGAATCGATATTGTTACTGGTATCCATCTTACCCGGTCCTGTCATGTAGGTGGTGGTTGTTTCTGTGGTAAATGAGCCGCCCGCCCCTCTGTAGTTGGAGCTCAGAGTGGACATTGGAGAGGACGACGCTGACATGTTGCGCGTCCCTGATCCCCCTGGGAAGAGGAAGTTCTGATCCCACTTCCCGTTCATCGTGTAATCTGTAAAACACCAAAACAGAAGCCAGAGTTGTCAACAGACAGATCGTAGGAAACTTGGCAGTTTCCATCCCAGCTTTCTGACATGGATTGGAAGAAAACACAGGGCCACTGATTGATGTCAAGCACCCAAATTTAGGCACAGCCATTCTATAAAGGAAGCCCCTGCAGTGTAGGGTTAGACCCGTGGCTCCACATTTAGAGGTTATAGAAACAGCAACACCACTTGCATGTGGCTAAAATGGACAACAAACCAGCAAACTTTGGTCCATCGGCCTCACATCCAGCTTCACTCGCCTGTAGTCATGTTTGTGCGACTCTACCCTTAAGCTGTTATTGTGTCTCTCTCTTTGGCAGGTGGCAAACTGGGCAATACTGGCTGAACAGCTCCCCTTGTGGAAAATCTGCAGCTTGCTAAATGTGAATAAGTGAGTTTTTACAAACCAGCTCATAAGGTGCTTCACACCTAACAGGGCACATCTGAAAAATAAAAACAAACACAGCTGCGAGAGAAAACAATTCAACAGCTACAAGGAAAGACGTCGTCAGTGACATTGCCCTGCAGAGGTGAAACTGAATTTCATTAAGAAGCCACAATTTCCATATAGCCGCACAGAGACTCAGCCTTTACACACAGCCGACAAGCCTCCTCAAGATCGCTACTTCCCCAGTGTGATGGAGAGAGGACAGACAGAGACAGGCACCTGGAAAAACCTGCCCCCCCCGATCATCAACTGGAGGAGGAGCAGTTGATGCCAGTGCTCCTCTCTGGGCAAGGAGGACAAGGACTGAAACCCGAAAACTGAACGATCAGACACATGTTGGTATTTCTGACAGGACCAAAAACGCGAAGGCAGAGAGAAACGTTTTGTTGGCTTGCAGGGCGTCTGGCAGGCCGTGCACAATAGCTGGCATGCTAGCTCCCTGTCTGTCTATCTGTGGGTCTGATGGAGAGGTCTTCACCTGGCACGCGTGTTTGGGTGGAGCTGGGGTGGGGAGCCTCATCTGAACTGGCCTCTGTGTCTGTGCTGTGCCGACTGGGGATGACGTCCACTCGCTTTTTCCACGACACCTTACGCAGATCGAGGTTGGACCCCACCAACTTGACATGCTTCCATCCTTGTATTCAGGGTCACAGGGGGAGAAGCAAGCAGGCCATGGATGGATTTGAAGCGAAGTGTGAAAGAACTGATTGTACTATACATTGTGACCTAAAAACTATTAAACACATAAATGGAAGTACATCATGTAAATAGTCCAAATTGTTTTGGAGGCGAGGAGCATTATCCTTCCAGAGAAATGGGAATAAGAGCACAGAAAAACGGCTGCAAAAAGAGAGTGACAGCAGATTGAATGAGGCCTCGCGGTTTGCGATTGTGAAGCACTTGTATTGCAGATCTGGGGATGCATTGGAAGCACATGTTGTTGCGGCCTGGATGGGGCGTTGCCTGCAGGAGAATTTGCCCGACAGATGGAAGTGATCGAAAAAAAAAAAGGCAAAGCCGTGAGAATTGATGCCAGCCATGAACTCTTACCCTCACCCTTAATGTCACTCTTCCAAAATGAGGAAAAGTATTAATGTCACAGAAAAAGTAAGTTGCCGGAAAGAAGGAGGAGAAGCCATCCCAATCTCACTAGTTGGGTGATTTTGTGCAGCATATATCTGATCAACATCTCCACTTCCTGTTGCCAAGTCTCTCTCCTTCTGACCACGCAATGACACCACAGCATACATCAAATACACACATGGTTTAACACTTTGGCTACAAAAACAAAGCAAGATGCCACAAAGCACTTGCACGCCGAGGACTGAAACAACTGAATGTGTATTACTGAGATAGCTCGCACTCTGGTAAACACGCGCACATTGAGTTTACGCTGTAAGCTGTTGGAGGTTAGCTTGTGCTTTCAGCTCTCGGTACCCACCATCACCAGAGACGCTGGGTGTCTTGGAGCCTGTAGGTGACTTCATCACCTCATTGCTGTACATCAGGTAGCTGTCATACTCGTCTCCCGCCTCTGCATCCACAATAGGGACATCTGGAATGATAGGAACTGGGGGCAGAAAGAGAGGGAAATTAATGTATTTTCAGAGCTGGCCGGAGGTGTTCTAGAGATGCGTTGCCCCTGACTTACTTGACAGAGGTCTGGCAGGCTGTGACGCCAGATTGATGGTGGCGTCTCTGAAGGGACCCCAGCCCACGCTGTTCTTGGCACGGACCTTGTATTGGTAGGTCTGTGCGCTCTGGAGGTTCTCGATCAACAGCATTCGCTTCTTGGGGTTGTCGATCTTTACTTTCTTAGCAGCCCCCACCGGCTCTGTCAGAGGAGTATTAGGACATGATGATGACCACGTAATGCAAGTGTTTGTACATTATTTCAGTTTTTAAGGTTGGCCTCTGCCTCTTACTCATTTCATCGTCGATGGGTGTGTAGATGACCTCATAGGCTGTAATGTTGCCGTTGGTCTCTGCAGGCTCCGCCCAGCTGACCTGAGTAACAGTCGGGCTGATGACGTTAAAGGCCAGACGTCCAGGTTCACCAGGAACTGGTGGGAAACGGGACAGGAACTGTTTGTATGTTCAAACATACTGAAAAGATCACAAAAAAAGGCACACACATCCCAATACCCAACGAGATCGCTTGTTTAAAACTAGCTCAAAGTCAAAACTTCCGAAAAACTTTTACAAACACACTTGGTGATGTATTTAACAGCTGGTGGTGCCGCCCAGTCCAAAGGATTACATTTGTCATAGAACAAAACACATGTGAATTCTCTCTGGAAGATAATAATGAAGAGCCATTAACTGAACTCTAACGTCTAATGGAAGTAATTACCATCCTCCAGTGTCTGACAGGTAACAACATCTGTATCGTAGCCATCTCCCATCGCATTGTAGCCGCACACTCGCATTTCATAGTCACAATAGGGGTACAGGTTGGTCAACTCAGCTTGAGGAGTCTTCACATCTAACACCTGGGCATCCTTCTCTGGGTCACCGTAGATCCAGTACTTGACCTAAAATGCGTGACACAAAAGATGCAGCATTTGAGAAATACAGTGCTGCCCGTTTTAAATGGTTATTTTGTTATTCATTCAAATTGAAGCTCCTCAGCATGTAAATTTTGTGTACCTTGTACCCCAGTGGATTACCAGGTGGAGGGTCCCAGTTGAGGTGGATGTTTCTGGGTCCGGTGGCTTTGGCCTTAGGGTATCCTGGGGCAGGAAGGTAACCAGTAGGAGAAGAGGCTTTCTGGTTCATGAAGCCCTTCTGCTGCATGTGGGCAATCTCTGGAGATGATGTAACTGCAGGAAGTGGAAGAGGTTAGAAAATAAAACATTTACCAGATACCATGCCTTTTTTTTTTGTACGAATGATCCCTTCTGTCATCATATAAAATCTGAAACTGCAGAAACAAGTGCCATTTTACGTTCTCTTTAGTTCCAATGTCTTTGCGACAGATGACAGTCTGCCCATTGGGTCTTACCTCCGTCAGAGACGTTGACGAGGGTGGTCTTCCTCTCTCCAACAGAGGCGTTGCTACTTGGGTCAAACAGTTCCAGCTGGAAGGTCTCAGGCTGGATTGGGCCGGGATGTGACTTCGGGTCGATCACTATGTTCTTCTCTGTCTCCCCAGGGCCGAACTTTAGTGGGCCGGACAGCTCAAAGCGCTGGGCCTTCTTGGTGCGCCATTTCACTGTGGCGGGGCTGTCCTGGTTGCGAGTCCGGACCACTGGGATGGTGTAGGTTGGGTCAGATGTGGAGAAGTTCTGGGTGGCCTTTTTGAACATCATCACACTGGGCTCTGGATAAAACAAGATAATGGTGAGTAATCAGTGCAATCTGTGCTTTAGCTGGGAGTGAGGGGAAAGACATACTGATGTTAAAGGCCTCTCGCGTGCTTTCACCTGGTTGGTCTGCGATGGTAACAGTAGTTCTCGGATAGCGTCCCAACTTTGCGCCCTGCCGCGGGTTACTGAGATCCATGACAAACTGCTTGACCTGTTTGTCTTCCAGGAGGCCATCTTTCTCGCCCAGCTCGAGCAGACGAACAGGCACTGTTTTCTGGGTCTCACCAGGACCATAAGTCAGGTCTCCTTCCACAGTCACATAGTCCTAAAATACAGGAGGAAAAGGTGAGGACAATAGCCTTGCTTGAGACCTTTAGCCCACCTACTAGTCAGTACGAATTGTCCTCTGCAGCTGGGTTTAAGCTGCAGGAGGACTACTCGCTACTATGTACAATTATAGCAATTTCCTGCTTCATGGCGCCACATCAGCCTTCGTTATTCCACCATGGCCACGCCCTTCCAAGAAACTCCCAATTTCCACAATTCAGCATCAAGGTCTAAGGTAGTATATGTATATATAGTATATTTAAGTAAGTATTTTCTCAGCTTGTTTCAGGCAGACGTTATCTGGATAGGAGCAGTACCTCACTGTTTAAAAAACGTCACTTCCTGCTGCCAGTAGGGGTCACTAAGACTGGAACGGATTATTGTAATGTAAACGTTTTCAGACCAGGACTCATACCAAATGTGTGAAGTTCGGTACAGGTTCAACCTTGCACTGTGGATTTACTGACAAAACATCGATATTTGCCAGCCCGCCACTTCAAACGCCCTTCAAGGAAAACTCAAGCTTCTAAAAACTTTTCAACGCAAAGTTGCCAAGATTACCCTGGAAAAAAAAGTAGTAAATTGCCAAAAATGAGCGTTAAATTCACAATGGACGACTTCGTGTTGTGTTTAGGTCATGGCCTCAAGACGCTTTTTTGTTCTAGCAGGTCATTTTGCCACACCCAAGGCCAGCACTCTTAAAATATTTAAATTCCCACCACTTTTGAAAATTCTCATATTTTCACGAGTTTTTGAGCATGTTTAGACACTAAAAAAAAACAATGAATAATTTCTTGCATTTCAAGATGCTCTTTGCACTGTTTTGGTGCTTGGGCCCCCATAATCCACACCAACTGTAGGCAACAACCCTAAATGTCTTCGTAGGTGTAAGGATATCGAGCTAAATACAGGGAAACAGCAATCAGCTCACCTTCTTGTCCTTGGCTGTGAGATCCCGTGTGCGGTAGGTGACCTGTGTGCGTCCATCTTCAATGATCTCTCTGCTGATAGGGATGTTGGCCACCCCGTCCTGCCTGCTGTAGGTGTAGGCTGGCTGGAGGAATGAGAACACGCTGGAGGCTGTGTGGGGGGACAATGGAACAATCCAAAGTGAAAATCATACACTCTGACATCGGTTCAGGTCACGGTAGCTCTCGAGTGTCGATCATCTCGTGTTCTTTGACTGAAAACTTTTACATACAAAGCCGAAATCGGATTTTCAATTGTTGACCTGTGAAATCTGAGATTTCTCACCGTGCTCTTTGATGATGGTGATGTTGACCAAACGTTTTCCGATCTCAGCGATGCCCAGCGGCACGTCGATGGCCTCCACCTGCAGCTGTTTCTTGTCATCGTCTTCATCCTTGACGAAGAGTGGCACGTGAACATCTACTGACTCCACACCTTCTTGGAACTCTACGGCTCCCGTAGCCTCTGCAAGAGGAAGAACACATCCAGATTTATGACAAGACTGACAGATATAAGCAGGTGATAAGAGAATGATTTGCTTAACTTTAATTTTCAATTCATCCACACACACACGGACTGTTAAGACACACCTCGGTCTGTAGCCACAGTGTAGTAGCCGGGCACCACTTTGAGGTCACGTACGTTTCCAGACTGGACGTTTTTCTCCGTGAGTTTGACTATATCAGGGTAGCTGGCACGAGGAGCAGCCAAGACAGTGTCCATAATGGTGTAGTCCTGCCTGAGGAGCACAGGAGATTGACGTGCATGACCTTTGGGTCCTTTAAAGAGACAATAACCTCGGGTGTCGTCTTTTTATTGAACTGATCAAATTGTTACCTTTTTCCAGCATTCCTTTGCATTCTGCAAGAACCAGAACAAAAGTTAAAGAGGGACAGAACAGGCATTACACTTCCATTGTTCTTTTAATTCAGGAAAATCAGTTCTGTAAAGGAACATACTGTGCATAAGTAGATATGCAGTTGAACACATCCTACCTAAACGAGGTCTTTTGCACCTTCTGTGCTCCGGGAATCTGCTTGTACACCTCATTGAGCTGGACGGGGGAACAAACAGTGCTCAGTGATACAGTCGTCATTCATACACTCATACGTGTGTGCCCAACGGCAAACGCAAAAAAACACGCTCACATTGTCAGCCACTTCCTTGCGGAGCTGCTCGGCGTCTCTGGATTCAGGGCGAGACAGATTCTCAGAGAACAGCCTGTTCAGCCTGAGGGAGACCGGGAACTGGACTACAAGGCGGAAAGAGAAACCACGAGTGAGGACTTCTTTATCTTCAAGGTCAGTTTGGCGCTGCTCAAAACGTTTGATCACTCACTCATTTCTTTAGGGTTGGGCTTTATCAGAGCCTGGGGGTGCATGGGGGCTCGGTGCACGTTGTCTGTGACCTTCCAGCGAACCACGTCGGTTCCTTTGGGTGGGCCGGTCCTCACCATCGGCGTGTCCAGGTGGTCTGAGGTGAGCAGAGACTGGCGGAGCAAATACTCATCCTCCTTGAAGCCCACCATGCGACCTGAGGAAAATACAACATAAGGTGACTCATACTCAACGTGCTCCCAGGTCGGAGGACAACTGATTCAACAAAAAGATAAAAGTCACGAGTAACATGTAAACATCTTACCTCTCCTACAGCAAGGTAGCAGGGCCAGGCAGCTCTGTGACAGGAGAAGACAGCACAATCAGCACTACTTCCATTAAGACTTGGAAATATAGATTAATTATGGCCACGGCGAGTGTGAATATACCTGCCAGCAGGATTTGCAGCAGGCACAGTATTTCCAGCAGCAGAGCAGCAGAAGTGCCAACAGCAACAGGAGGAAGAGGAGGAGTGGGAGCAACCACAGGAGGCTCGCAGGGGGACATTCTGAGGGTTTGTCACAAAGCGTTCATCAGGTTAGCCCACGACAATGCCTCTGTTGTTTTCAGGCACTGGGCGGTTGTCTACAGTTAGCCTATTATGCTCACTTTCAGGTTTTACACAAAATACCTTCTTTGAGCACACTGCACCTCCATTTAGATTAAATGGAAGCGTGACAGCACAAAGCACAGGTGAGATGTATGTGCAACCTGCAGCTCACCTTTCTTTTCCAGCACCTGAACATCCAACCCATTAACTGCAGGATCTTTAGGGTTGTCGACAGTGTAGTAGTACGTGCAGTCGTCGTCTTCATCACGGAAGCTGCATGAATCCAGCACCTTGTCCGCTGAGACACGCCAGATACACACACATATGAACCGTTATCATGCGGTTTTTGGGCTTTTTGCCCCTGCAGTGTTATTTGATGAAAAGCAGATGGCCGAGTCGTTTTGCTCCTCTCTTACATTCTTTGAGCTCCGTCACCGTGTAGCTTTGGAAGGGGCACGTTTTACACTTTTCTTCCTCTTTTTTCTCTCCTGTCTTCCAGGTCTGACACTGAACACAGCTCCTTGTAGCCTCACACACTTCCAGCTGGGTCTAGACAAGACACACACACACATAATGGTCAGGCAGGACTGCACAGAAACACCAACCAAAACTAAGCTAAGCTAAAAGTATGTATAAAAAACAATCTGAGGTTTGATATAAGGTGCTGAGTGTAGTTTTAAAAAGCAAAAACACAACTTGTGTCGGAACACCAGAGTTTGCATCGATACACACTCTACCAGAAATCCATTGAGGCAAAAGTATACATATTCATACATTCTATCCACTCACCAGGAAATTTGGCTCACAGGTTGAAGTCAACTCCAGACCAGAGCTCTGACAATTACAGCGACCGCAGACACACGTCCCTCGACCGTTGCAGATGCCCTGGCACAGATAAAGACACAGTCGGGCGTTAACTGAGATTTGAGGTGCCGTTATAACCTCGTCTTCAGGTGAAAAACTGTTGGCTGTACTTACGCCCTTGGTGTCCACGCAGGTCTGGTTGCTCTTGGGACACTCACAGGCTGGGCCCTCCCAGCCCTCAGCACACGCACACTGGTTCATAACACAAGAGCCACGGTCTGATAGGAGAGGAGAGAATGAGATGGGTTCTCCGTGTACAACACACATAGACACTACTTTGATCACTAACAATGACAAAATGTCACACCATTGCAGAGGAAGCCTCCATATCTTGGACACTGGGTCTTGTCGTACTGGCAGTAGGGTCCTTCAAACTGATCGGGGTTGTAGCACACGCAGGTTCCACATGCCATGCAGTCTCCGCGGCCTGAGCAAGGCTCTGTCTCGCCTGGAGCTATACACAAGTTGTTGGACTTCTCTGAATCAGCTACTGAGCAGTTACAGAATGAACCCCGCCTGGAGAGGACCAATGGACAAAACAAAACGGAAAACAGAAACTTTTAAACCCTGAAACAGTCCATCCTTGCCTGAGGTGCAAATATGGAATTTTTTCATTCATTATAAGAACTCAAAATTGAAGGTCTCACCAGTTATCATTGCACTGACACTTCCCACACACTAGGTCTCCATTGCCATTGCATCTCACTGCTTTCGGGAGGGGAGTCTGGAGGGCAGACAAAAGAAGCGCTCAGCTGAATTCATCGTAAAGTGGTTGCGAGTCCTCTCAACTTGTGAACGTCAGTGTGAATCTGTGTTTCTACCTTCTCACAGTCGCAGACCGGACACAAAACCGAAGCCTCAACGTTGACGCCAGCGTTAAAGGTCGTAGGTTTGACTTTCATCGTCCCCGATTTTTCCTCTGAACGCATCTGACAGACGGGCTGCTCACCATGCATGCGCTGAGCTGTGAGCTTCATCATGAACTTGCCCTGGAGGGACACACACACACACACACACACACACACACACACAGACACACACACACAAAAGGATCTGCACTTAGGAGGCTATTGAGACATTTTTACTACACACGAAATAACCTGTAAAAACATATTTAATTGGCCAAGAATGCGTGTAAATGAATTATTCACTTGACAGTAATAGTGTTAAGTCATCCTGACAAGAATTACAGTTGGACTCAGGACTGAATCATGCTCATTTTTGTGACAATATATGTGTACATTGAATTTACAAAAGCAGGGTTTTCCATTGATTCTTCCAATTCCAACCTCCATCTTACCATTTAGATATTTAACAGACTTACTAAAAGGTATACTGAAAATGTATATGTCTGCTTGTGATTGCAGGAGATGTAACGTGTACCTTAAATATGTGCCAGAGTAGTGCACAGAAAATTCCTTAGAATGGATCGATTTCATGTGACAATAGAGTTTACCTACGTGTAGAATTTGAGCATGAATAAGAGTTGAAACAGAAACTGTGATTAAAAATTGTCTTTCTTTTCTCCCAGTGATTTATTGTCAGAAATAGGGAGTGGAGTGCTCCCGTTGCTGACAAAACACTTTTTTGCAGCTATGAGAATTTCATTCTTGTTGATTATAGCCACAGGAATAAACGTGATATAATCAAGTATTTGGGTCTAAATCCACAAATGTTTGATTTTGTGTCGAATAAGCTGTTTCAACCTCGTTTTTTTTTCCTCTTACTATTGTTCCTGGCCTGAAATCGAAATCCCCGAATTTGGCCACTTTTCCGTTGGTGTTCAAGAACTGTGTCTGGAAAGCCTTGGGTTTTTCCTCCGCACGAACGCTCATCTTAGAACGGATGCTCTGAAAGGACATAAGACAACGTCAGCTGTCAGTTGGCACAGCCATTTGACTCCATTATCTACGGAGTGACAGCAACTGCAAAACACACACGCACAAAAAGATGTTCTTACACCTGACAGGTGTTAGAAGAGGTGATGTTTTACCTTGAAGGCAGAGTCCATGACTTGCAGGATATTGGCTGAGTCCTCTTGCAGCAGACCAACCTCAGCAATGGGAAAATATTCTTGGAGTTTCTACCCAGAGAAGCACACATTATACAAAAAAATTATCCAATAACCCAGATTCTGACACTTGACACCATGGAGCGAGCAGCACAAACAGATGAATAACCGAAGCCCACCGACCTTATAGTATGTGTAGGAGTGGTTGGTGACAGCAAAGATGGGAATGATGTTGTGTTTGCCCAGCAGACGGACCAGTGTGGGTATGGAAGGGTAATCCTGGTTTATATCCTCTGTGTATTTGTCATTTGCGTCCAGGTGGCATTGTTCGTCGTTGCGCGGCAGGATGCCAGACAGCACGTTGGCACCGTCAGCCTCGTAGTGAAAGGCCGACTCGGTGGAGAAAACCAGGAGATGCGTGCTGTGGTCGCGCCAACCGATCTTATCCTAAAGTCAGCGTGGCAATGGAATGGGAGCAGAAAAAACACAGTGGTTAGCAGAGAATAAGAAAAGATGAAAGAAGAAGCACATTGCAAAATATTGGTGAGTACCAGCTTAGAGTGGCTTTTCAGAGCTGTTCTGCTAAAATGCTAAGAGTGCAATGAGAACGAACCGAAACAGTTGCAGGCCTGAATGTTCAGCAAAATTTGTATTTAATATTCTTACTAACCCGACAAACTGCAGCCTGCAATATAGCATCAAAACCTCCTTCAGGAGCGTCCAGGTTGCCAGATATTCTCTCCTTCTGGAGCTTATTGGTGAAGTCACTTAATTCGCTGGTCAGCTTGATAACGTTCTGGAAAGAGAACGGAGGGTCGCTGTTGGGCCAGGGCTGACTGAGTCTGAGAGGGTTGGAGAGGAGGATGGACAAAAGACAGGAGAGAAAAAGGAAATGGCGTGTGAAATTGGATTATAGTGCTTGTCTTTTCAATGTGTTCATGTCACATTTTCTTTCTCACTTGGAGGGTCTCATGTCGGTCTGGGGCTCGATCACTTTGTCCACAAACTTTCCGAACCCGATGGTGTAGTCGTCTGACAGGTTCCCCACCAGGGAGGCTGCGGGAAACACATTAACCGTCAGCTTTGCTGTACTGCTAAAACGTCCTCACCTGTCGTCGCAAATTGCCCGTGCAAAGACGCTCACCCAGCTCGTTGCCCATCTTCTTCAAGTTGTCCAAATCGTCGGCCATGGAGTTGGAGAAGTCCATAAGAATATACAGGTCCAGAGGGCCTTTGGTTGGAGCGAACACCTCCACATTCACCAGCTTCTGCTCTCCTGGCAGGAAGGACATGGTCACCTTCTGCGGAGACACTTGAGACTTCTGGAGCGCCACGTTGATTTTTTCCTCCTGAGCGGTAAAAAAAAACCCCACAGACGTTAAGTTAAGACTTCCCATTTTTGATGAGAAACAGCGACATGAATGTGACCCTGGAGAATGGTGGAGCGACTTGGACAGAGATCAGGTTGATGGAGACTTACGCTGTTTATCATCTTAGTGCTCCGAGCTGTGATTACAGCCGCAGCGCCGCAGCCACGAGCAATAATGTTGTTTTCCAGGTCACAGCGAGGGCCATCAAAGTTCTGAGCAAACAGGAGGTTGGATCAGTTAGTTTTGATGAGGACAGAATTTAACCCTAACCATAACAAAATACTTATCAAATACTGGGGAGATATAAAGGGCAGCACCTCTCCTTGAGGAAGGCCTCAGCCCTTATATGTTTATCTCAGGACTGACAGATTTGAATCCACTACTGTTATACTGTTACTTTAGTACTCTCACCTCATCAGGGCAGTAGGCACAGCCTATCCCAGTCTGGAGGCATTCCGAGCAGCTCTTGGCCTTGGAATTGAAGCAGTAGTTCTCTGTGGCAGAGGGCGGAGGGAGATGGGGCGGGGGGAGTGTTAGGAAGAGACACGGCGACAGGAACGCAACAAAATGAGAGCTGAACCCAAGAAACATAGCCAGAGTATCTGCGGTACCACCGAACAGACTTTGGCAAAACATCTTATATCCACTATATGGTCCAAATGAAACCAGTGCTGAAACAGTGGATTAATCGAGCTTGATTAATTTAAGGAGATTAGCTATTCAGAGCATTTCAATTAAGGAATATGTGCATTGATTAATCAAACATCTACCTTTTTTAGTTGCTATAATGAGATGAATTAGTGAAAAAAAAAATTGAGGTTCAAGATAACGTGATCAAATTTCTTGTTTTTATGTTCAGCAGTAAAAAAAATAAAATAAAAAATCAGTGTTTAATGATACGAACAGTGAGAATGAAATCATTTTACATTTTACAGGCTTGAATCGATTGATATCTGCGGAAGATTCGTTGATAAATCACTAGCTTGATTGGTTATTCATTTACTGACAATCAGCTAGCTCAGCGTTTGGCTGACTGTTCCATCAGTAAAGTTTACTATTCACTAGATCACGGTTTCACCATTAGCTACAGTGGCCCAATCAGTATTTACTCAAAAAAGGCAAACCTTTAAAGAGAAATCCCTAAAATGAAAACTAAGGTAAGATGTTGATCGTGATTTATCCTACATGGGCTATTAACACACAAAATAATATGTCAACAAATTACAAAAAAAAAGAAAAAATAATTATAACTCTGAGCTTCCTCACCTTCAGCATAACAGCAGGTCAACAGGACGGCTAGAAGCCCGAGCCCCACTGAGAGATGTAGCGTCCATCTCCCCATCTCCCTCCTGTAAACACACACAAGCATATTCGTAAATGCACATGTGCAATGCAGCCGAGGCTCACTGATGCAGAGATTGAGAGTAAGGGAGGGGGAAAAAAAGGCAGAGAGAGAGACTTCATTGTAACACGAACCACCTGTACTTTCCTTCGGTCAAGCCTCCGGGGAAAGTGAACAGGCCCGGGTCCTCCCCTAACCTTCACCTCAGTTTGTGAAAAGAGCTGCAAACTAAGAGGCATTCAAAGCAGAAAGAAACCTCTCGAAGGAACACAAACATCTCTGGTATCTCGCCATGCAAATGTTTAGGTACTCAGGTTCTGAGATACAATGGAGGTTAATGGATTCATTTTTCTCCCCCTGCCAAACGCTAGCTACAACATTCAGTCAGTTATGTAGTGTTGGTAAACAGATCAGCGCACGGAATCGTTAGAATATGGTTGTCTAATGTTTTGAGCACCACATATTAAAAAGACAAGTTCATCCAAAAAAAAAACAAAAGACAGATGGAACAGTCAGGTGAAGTTGCAGAGGCTACAGAACATTTCTGGCGCTTCACAGTGAAACAGCGTTACGGCATTCTCCTAAACAACTGAAGTAAATGGGGACTTGCTTTAAAACATAAAACAGAGGCTGGAAAAAAAACTAAAAACAGCTTGTCAGGTGTAATCCAAGTCTTTGAAAGCCTGAAAGATCTGAAATTGACTTGAAAAAACATTATTTATATCCTTGGCCGGCAGTCAAGCTCGTTTTTCATAAAGTTTTAAAGTGGTATACCACCTGCTATTCTCAGGTAGCCTTGGTCAGCCAGAGCCATATAATATATATATATATATATATATATATATATATATATATATATATATATATATATATATATATATATATATATATATATGTATATATATGTATATATATATACATATATATATATATATATATATATATATATATATATATATATATATATATATATATATATATATATATTTACATGCTAAGGCATGACAAAATGTATTAGAAGTAAATAATGGTGGAAATATTCCGTGCAGCATGCTGTGTAGATTTCACAATAAAACCACTTTCTAATTCAACGCTGGAATCTTGGACAGAATCTGATAGAGAGGAAGCGGCAAAAACAATCTCCACTAAAGACAGGAGGTGGGGAGTGAACAAAGGCCACTATGTGGCACGAAATGCTTCAGTAATTGTCGCAGTGGGCAGTAAAACTGAATACTGGATGTGTCACCATAGTGCACAAAATATGATGATTTGTCTTCTGAAGATTTACAGCTCCAAGAAAGAATTTCTCCATGAGGTGAGAGAAAGACCTTTCCAAGCTCAAAACACAGTCTGAAAACACACGGGAAAGGCACCTTAGCACCTCGCTGTGAACTAAATGTGAATACAGGTGTGTGTGCGGGTTCATGCCATGAGGCGCACATAAATCACTGACCCAGATGGGTCAGGGAAAAGACAGGGACAGACCAGCTCTTATGCTCCAAACTTGACCATCAGTCACGGCATCTGAGCTGAGTTGGAGGAAAAAGTACTGTGTTTTTCCTCCAGCTCAGAGGAAATCAAAGGCACGCAGGCTTTTATGACACTGACAGTAAACTGGGTGACACAAATTACAGCTTGTGAGGTCCAAAATAGAACTGAGTCACTCGTGTTGCTCTTTCTTTTGTCTGGATAACGCCGTGGCGAGACGATGAAGGGACATTTCATTGGAGTTGAAAGCCACAGTTGTTGTCTCTGCAGTACGCCTGCCAGGTGAGCATACCACCGCTGGGTGGGGGTCTGACCCGTGCGCTGACATCATCAGTGAGGGGATGGAGGTCTTTAATAACAGTTTCAGGGGTCATGGCAGCTGACCTGTCTTTGACATTGAGGTCATTTGCAGCTTCACACACCTGGAACATTCCAGCTGTTGAAGCTATCACCTTAAAGGCCCAAATAACACAAGGCAAACTCATATGGCAGCAGCTCTGAGGGTTATAAATCGGTAGACGATGGCAAACTTAATCACAGAAATGCTAGAAAATCTATAGCCACTGTTTTCTCATCCCGTTTCTTTCACCTGTGCTGCATCGTATTCTCTGCTCTGATGCGGGCAATCACTCCGAAACCAAGAAGAAAAGTAAGAGGATGAGTGCTAAACCAAATCCAGATCTGTCCACAGCTCAATCTCCAGCCTTGCATACAATTCTGAAACCACATGGTGAGATCTAACGTTACATAACGCACAATTCACTTTATAGCCATTCACCTTGCTCAAAAGTCACAAAAGTATGAACCAGCAGAACAATCGGTCAATGTTCCCAGGCTGAGACGAACAGGTGACGGGCATTGAAGAAACATTAGGCCATTTATGACTAATTACAAAGAGATTACTGATCAAACAAACCTCTTACTGCGATCTCGCCCAGTCCAAGTCCAAAAGTCCAACAGTATATAAGAAAAAAGAAAAAAAAAGATCCCCGTTTGCTTTGTTTGGCCCAAGAGGTTTGGAAAGGTTTGTATCCACCTGTAAAACAAAAAAGAAAAAACTTCTCCAAGTCCTTGTGTCCAATTTCAATGTTCCTGAGAGAAGACTTCCCCTTTTTCTTTTCTCTCCCTTGTTTCTTCCTTCCTGTACAGCTCAGTCTGGTCAAATATTGACCTATTCGTCCCTCAACCTCTGAGTCGTGTGTGTGTGTGTGTCTCCGTGTGCGAGAGTTTTGAAGTGTGTAGAGGAGAGAGACATGAGAGACAGTGAGGCTCAGAGCGACTGGGTGGATATGAATGCGTGTGCTGTGACTTGATCCCTCCTTTAGCTTCTGCACACAGGCACACACACACACACACACACTCTCTCTCTCTCTCTCTCTCTCTCTCGCTTCCCTATCCAGGTGAGTGGCTGTGACGGAGAGGGTTAACTCCCTTCCTGTACCTCTATCTCTTCCCCACCCTGTTTGAAATCAAAAGCTCCACACCTCTATGTGTCAAGTCCCCCTCCCTGCTGCATTCCACCCCAGCGGGAGTTCACCTGTGTGGGCTTGAGAGAGGGACGCCAGGCCCCTCCTTCCATGGCCTCCTTCCAGGCTCCTGGGAGTGGCACACGGAGCAGAACACTTGCCTGGAGGCTATGGGAAACAGCTATGTGACTCTTGTGTTTACACAATCATGTATTTGATGTCATTTGATGTGAACATTATGATTGCCACATGTATTTCTTCCTTTTCTGGAGGGGAAGCCACTTCCTTTACTCTGTAGAAGATGTAAAGTAAAGTACCAACACGGGAGTCTGCATTCCTGAGCAGAACAACCAGGGTGGCACGGTCACCCCGGCATTCAATCCTCACGCTCGCTATGTTTAATTGTGTTTCGACAGACTTTTACACAGGAACTTACAATTGGACTACACTGTGGAGACCACAGGATCCACAGCTTTAAGTATCCTCTTATCACAGTGTAACCAACAAGTCAAATAGGCATATTTAAATAAAAGTTAAAAAAATCAATAATAGTCACTTATATGAATAGTAGTACTTGAGTAAAAGTGTTTGATATTAGATGTACTTAAGTATCAAAAGTAACTTTCTCGCGATAAACTGACCCCAACCATTATAATCATTGGATCTGACATTACGCATTTTTCTGCTTGATGGAATCTGTTTGTTCTTTTTGAAATCCAATCACAATCATTCTGAAAGTAACTTAGTCACTAAAGTTATCAGATGAATGTAGCGGAGTAAAAAAGTACAGTATATGCCTCCAGAATGTAACAGAGTAGATATAGCATAGTAGAAAATGGAACTACTCCAGTAAAGTATAAGTAGAGTATCTCAGAGTTGCACATTCCATCGCTGCCAATCTGTGAATGTGTTTTGGCCTCGTCAGTGCATGGTTGGTGAGCTTCTTACAAATCACTCCTATGACTGTTACAAAAGAGTTAGCGTTTTACTGATAAGTCACCGCAGGGTTAGGTTGGATCCAGACAGCTAACACTACTTTGGTTATGGTGACACCTTCTCCTTGAATCTGTGGTCAGCAACACTTATGGCCACTTAGGGAGGGCGCAACCAGCTGTAAACACGCTGACATATTTTCACCTCGTAAAGTTGCTATGGCCGACGAACGAGCAGACAGTAGCTCCATTACAGAAGAGCCACAGCAGATCCGCAACATTCATTCTCCTCTTGTTTGTTCTGGTCTTCCGCCAATATTTGGCTTTTAAGTTCTTTCCTTTTTCTCTCCGTTTGTTGTTGCGCGTGTTTTTAGAGCTTTTTTTTTGACAACTTCAGATGAAAACAAGGCCGACGAGAGCAGTGAGACTGAATCAAAACCACAAAGATGTAGATCACAAAAAGCAAAACAATGACTTGAAAGAGGCTATCTTCTCTACGTCCATTACTATGAGTGACCTGTTCACATTACACGTTGTCTTTTAATCGACTGTCAATGTAAAAATATGGATTTAATCAGCATTGAGAGATCTTGTGGCAATATAAAAACGTCCACGTCCACCTTGCCTCCGAGACACAACAGTCCTCTTTTTGACAATCACAGAGGCTCACCTCTCAGGAAAACTTACCATTGGTCTTTGTTTGACCAAACAACCAATAGTGACATGTTTAGGTTATTTTTAGGGTGCGGACAGTCTCAGAGACTCAGATTTTCAGGGAAAGTTCTTTTCAATGGCACTGAAACAAGATCAACAAATATTTCCTTAATTCCAACTCCAAATCTTCTACTTAGGCCCTTTTAATTACCCCCCAACTAATACCGATTACTGATTTTGATCAGCCACCATGAGTCCTGTCAAAGTGGCCTTGAGAAAGACATTGAACCTCTAAATTGCAGCATCATTGCTTGCTGTTGTTTATAGAAAAATGTTCAGATAAGAAATTACATAACACAAGCCCTAAACCAGCACTCTTTCTTCTTTATTATATTTGTCTCAACATAGTTAGGTGGTGAATCATTTGCCCATCCATCATTTTCACTCTGGCTGTGAAAGCTGCTATTTAGAAACCTACCTCTTGAATACATTACAGTCAATTTGACAAAAGCATATATATCTTTAAAGTACAATCACAAAGGTTTTAACCAAAGTTGTGACAGTCGTTTTCATTATCAATTAATATTCACTTTCTTGTTTGATCGTTTTGTCTGTAAAAGGCCAGAAAACAGTGACTGTTAGAATTAACAGTCTGAGACAATCTCTTCAAACGACTTTGTTCGACCAATGATCCTTTCTAATACAACTCCCATCATCCCCAGATATCTGATTTGGAAAACACATTCTCACATTCAACCTGCCAAATATGGCAGCTTGGTCAGCGGCCTGAAGCTTCAAACTGTGATCGCATACCCACTCCTCTGCACATGTCCAGCCCAGTCTAGTCTAATTAGCAATAATACATAATACACAACAAAATGTTTGTATGTAACATATTATGACTTTATGATTGTTATTAGGAGTGGTTGCAGTTTGGTTGAGTTGGGCTACAAAAAGACTTGGTGAGGGTCACACTTTAGTTTAAGATAAGTATGTTCAGTCTTACGTAAGTTGCGACATTTGGTTTGTTAACTTACTTAAATTACACAACCTAACAAGAAATCACTCTTGAATCTTGGTCACTAATGGGACACAAACTTTGGTCTACAGAGGGAAAGTCATGTCATCAACCCCCCGACTCCAACTTTTAATACCACTGCAGTAGAGGGATGCTTCATGTTCAGGTCACTGGGAGGGAGAACGGGCTGACTTTGGAATAAGAATGTTGTTTTTTTGGCCTTTTAAACCTTTTATATCCCTACATTCCTTTTGGAATTCTAGACATTGGTTCAGGTCAGGTTTCACATTAATTATCAGATTGATTTTAATTTGTTTCATAATATTACCTCTAGATATTCGCCCTCTTCCCTACCGGAAGCCCTTCTATCATTATTTATCATACCTTTAACAATAACTGTTGCATTCTTTCTTGCCTGATAGGCGCTGTTTTTATAGAGTTTGACAATGAGTGCAAAGCGTCCGCAGAAACAACTGTTCCCCCCCTCTCTGCTTTCTTGGCTGACACTTTGGCAGTGATGCCAGTCCAAACAGCCCTTTCACTTGGTGGAGGAGGCGCTGGAAGGGAGTGGCCCACCTACTGAATCATTTCTGTCTATGGTTTCCCTGAGTGCAAGAAACAAACAATTTCCTACTTGTTGGAGCTTTCGGCAAACATAGTTAATGACTCCTAGCAGCACAGGTACACCAATCAGCCACAACAATAAAAGAACTAAAAGGTGAAGTGGATAACATTCATCATCTATCCAAACGCAGTGTTCCATTGGGAAATCATAGATCCTATCAGACCATGCACACCTTTACATGGAAATGGCACTCCGCAATGGCAGTGTTGGCCCTCAAGTCCTGTGGGGTTGTGAGGTGGAGCCTGGAAGGATCTGACTTGTTCCAGCTTCCGACAGCTGACAATCTGATTGGGATCTAGGAATTTGATGTTCCTCAGGCCAATCCTACATACTTTTTACAGTGTGGCGGGCGTGGTATTGTCCCAATGGGAGCCCATTGCCATCAAGGAGAGATGCTGCCATGATGGGGTTGCACTCCTCGATGTGAGTAGCTGTCCAAACTGAGGAGCACATGCCAAGCACATCAGCCACCTGCCGGGTACAGCAACACCACTTGGACAAACCACTAACAGAACCCGCCATGATTAGGAATATTTTAGCTAGTAATGGGCTAATTCGGGCAATGGTGCGTGGTTGCCTGTCTTGCCTTTTAATGTTCATAGTGTGGTTATTGTGCACTGTCCAAATATTTGAAGAAATTGTTGCCTTCTTTTGAGCCTGCAATATTGTCTTCTTTTTAGAGATACCTGGCAAAGACAACACACCACACAAAACTACACAAATTATGAAATAGAGCATATCACAGTATGTCGAAAATCGTTGTTCCTCAGTCATCATTTCATTTTCAGTATTTAGGTGGGGAAGATGATAATAGGCAAAAAAAAAAACTGCTATAGAAATGTTTATTTGGAGTAAGCGTTTCATTCTCAGTCACATACAGTTGACATTTGTTATGTGGGACATCAGAGCAAGTTAAGAACTCCCAGAAAACATACTGTATAGGACCACAGTTACCTCCTTGCTTAATACCTAACACCACATTTAAAACAGTTGCTTCATTCTTTCAACAGTACTACTCAACAAAATACTTCTATAAACATGTAGAAAGTCAGATCAAACTATTACCTGACAGCCTGAAACTTAGGTTGAACACCAAAACAAACACATGACTGTGCAGCTGTGGTATATTTTGCATTTATCTCATTAAAAGTACGTTATGATGTATGTTGAAACGGAGGACGTTACTTACCGTGAGCGAGGTGCTGTCGTGGTGAACTGGACTCATTAGCAGAAAACACCGAGCTGCTCTCTGTGCGCACTGCTGAGAAACCAAAACAACCCAAAGGAAGAAGAATTGCACACCCTTTAGATACAGAGAGCCAGACAAGAATGTCTCCACTCTCAGCTCCACTGTCCAGTCTGTGCCTAGCTGCTCGTCAATTTACATGACAAAAACTGCTCTTTTTGGATCAGTGAGTTCATTCAGTGCCTGCAGTATAATGGCGTCTCTCTCTCTTTTTTTTTTCCCGACAATGATTCTGCTGGAGTGATACATGGCATTTTTTATTCAGTCATATAGATCAGTTCATATATGGAGTAATGATAAAGACTGAATAATATGCTAAGTATAGCTTTAAGTGGTTTGATAACAAAAATACCATTAAAAGGTAACAGGGACATGGTGTTTGTTGGTGTGGGTTGTGTGTGGAAATAAATACCTCATAGCAGTTGTAACCGTGTGCCATGTTTTGGAATGCCACAGAATGCAATGCTAACTATCTGTAAGTTTAATCAGGTAAAAAAGGCCCTTATGATAACAAACCTGTAATAAATTAAAGGCGATAATGACAACAGGTTATGAAAGTTTTCATTAAGCATCTAGTTACAGTAGCGTTAACAATGCCATGGACTCAGCCGACACACAAAGTGCCTACAGGCCTCAAATTTTGTTCACGTTTCTGATAAACGTTACATAAACACCCACTCAGAGTCATATCTGTGTGACGACAGCGGATGGATGGAGTCTGCTGAGGGGGATGTTGTGACCTGTTCAGCGCAGGTTGAACATTGGGTGTGCCGCGAGAACTGACGCGCCCCTGATGCGGATCTCATCACGATGATTCATCTTCATAACATCCCTCCAGGGACGGAGTGTTTCTGCTGTGCGCTGTTTGCGGTTTATTAAACTTATGGTACGTTTTGTATCATATTTCCACAGCCGCTGTTCTCCAGTGTGTAGAAAGTGTGTGAGAAACGAGGAATAAAAAAATAAAAAGAAAGCTTACTATTATTCAACGCAGCATTCTTCTTGTAGTTACAGATCTACAGCTTCTGCATTTCAGTTTTCAGAGTCCCCTGAATGACATGCAATAGCCAATAAGAGCATCTTCACATTTACCATAACTACCACATAAAGATTGAGAGAAAAATACATCTGTTCTTCTTGGCCACTTTTTTTATATGTTACTGAAACTAACAATGTTTTAAAGGAACCATCTAATGGCTGGCAATAATGTATGGATGCACACTCATTGTTCTGCAATGAGGATGTGTGAAACCAAAAATGCCACCTCAGCACTTTCTTTAGTAGTCTATTAGAATTCCAGGCTCTGCAGGAACATGTTGAAATACAAGAACATGAACATTTGTTCGTCTACTGTACCAAATGCATGACTACTGTAAGCACTCAGTTGCCAAATGTGTGTATTATTCAACTGAAAGTCATAAATGACCGTGGGCTATGCAATAATCTGCTCTTAATTTTTTCCCCTTAATCGTCTAAATAGCATTCTTAATACAGTTTCCAATTTACCTAACTTCAAACAAGTCTTAGCTTTTTGCCGACCATCATGCATCTTTTACAGGACCTTAATCTCTTGGATTACAGGGTTTTATTTAGATAAATACAATTTGAAAAAGGAAGAAATATTTTCAGTGCTTGGTTAAAAGACTGCACCCAAATGTATAATCTTACTGTGTGAAAGGTTAGATATAAATATTGACAGCCTGTAAAGAAGAAAGAAAATTATACCCCTATTCACTGTTTTCCAAGTTCACTTCGGGGACCTTTGGCCTACTCTACCCAGAGTGTTGCTTCAGAAGTACGCCGAACTCCTGACGCAAACATAAGTCAAGATGTCAAGACTGAGCTGATGAAGAGCATCTGTCAAAACTTCACCTGGACAACACATGTATCCCAGATATGTGTGTGTGTGTGTGTGTGACCAAGAGAAGGAATTATTCAGTAGTCAAGTAAACCAAAAAGATGCAAAGCGGTGATAAAACTGTGAAACAGTGGAAGCTATTTCGTCCTCATCCGAGCTAAACGTCCGTGGCAAACACGCACAGAAGAAGCCTTTGCTTTCAATATGTAGTGATCTCAGTGTGTTGGTTTGTGGAAATGACAAAAACAGATAATCCATTTGAAAAGGCAACATCTGATCCATTTATTCACCTTATCATCAATATGTATGTACAAGTGTAAAAAATCTTACGATGGAGACGTCAATATGCCAAGGAAGGGGGGAAAAAGCTGAAAAAACGGATGCACACGTTGAGCTATCACACAACTGCTACAGGCAGGGACATACTGCCCCCCAACTATGAATAGAAAAATAAACACATTTTCTGATATCCCTACCTTTTTCTTATTGACATTGCCATACACTTCTTTTCCTCAGCTGTTTTGAACTAATGTTGCCAACATTTAAAAAAAAAAAAATGAGTGACAGACAGGTTTTATCAGCATGAGATCTGCAAGCATCACACATTCAGATTTTCAGAGGATCTATGAGTATTCTACCAAACCGTTAATTTGGCTTTATGATGCGATAGTGCAGATTCAATCCCAGGAGGGGGAAAAAAAGGCAGTAAAGTCTTTGGATCAGTCCATGATCCATGTGCAGCAGAGGACATTTTTAGGTTGGTTCTAGAAAAAAAAGTACATCGTGTCCCCATTAGTTCATTTGTCCTCTATCTGCATCTTTTTACATGTATAATGACAGGACAGCACAGGTCTTCCAGCTTCATGTCTGTCGTTTTTCCATCTCTCACTCTTACAGACAAACATGATTGTGCCCGCTCTGTATTTACTGCTTTGCTTTCTTAAGGATGGTGCCTACTGCAGAGATGACAGTGGTCTTGGTGCCGCTGGCAGTGGTCGTCACGGAGACGACGGCAGGTAGGGTCGCGGTGGTAGTGATGATGGTGGGCTGGGCCAGGGTCACGGGGATTGCAGAGTCCCACTTGCTTTTCCTCTTCTGGGCCTCTGCTGACGAGAGTGAAAATATGGGAGGAGTGAGTGATATGAGCTCGGGATTTAAATCCCCAGCTGCACAGGCGGGGCACTATGCCGGTGAGAGGCCTGACATCACTAGAGTTAAAAAAAAAAAAAGCACCCGGTGGAGTTTGTGTTTTGTTTTAGCTTTGTTTGTATAGTGCACAGACATAATACACACATGCAACAGCTGGAGGCAGAAATGCAGCAACACATGAAGCGATGCACCAACAGAAGAGGACTGCTAGCTCGCAAATATGAAGCTAATTAAGAGTCAACCCACCATGACATCATCTATTGGAGAATAGACTACTGTTTTATAGGTTTGATTTTGGCATTAGGGCTGTCACAATATTGTTTTTTTGGAGCGTTTCTGAATGAGAGAGTGGATGTTGACTGAATCTGACTGAAAATTTGAGGACACATTTTGTTAGTGCTCGGACTTCAGACTTCTCTTTGAAACCAGTGGTGTCTCCCTACTGGCCATTACAAATAATGTATGCAATAAGGCACTTTTTCATGGGCTATACAATCAAAAAAATAAATTAAATTTTTTTTTAAAAATTGACTGAACATTTTTGTTAGACATCAGTGATAATTACTACATGTTCTGGTCAGAAACACTTAATGTAAATATAACGTGTTTATAAGGTGTTTATAAGCGTGCACCACAGAGCTCCTTTAATCCAACGCTGTCCTCCCATGGCTTTTTTGGCATTCAAACACAGGTCTCTGTCCTATCACCTCTCTATAAAGGCTAAATTTAAACTTGACAGGATTATTATGGGTATAGCATTTTGAGTACTATTCAGATGAATAAATAATGTTACCAAATAATGGATTTTTACAGTTGAATGACTGTTTTTCTTGCTTGCTGAAAGGCCCTGAAGTCCTCTCAATCAACTTTTAATTAGAGGCAGTGGGGGTCCCACATGAATGGGTAATTTTCTGCTTTATAAAGAAGATGATGTCCATGCACAACTCACAGTTTAACTACAATTAAATTGAAATGTTATGACAGTTGTGGGGTTGTTTGCTTGTGCTGCTCAACCACTGTAAATAAATCTGATCAAACCACATCCACACAGACTTGATGGAGCAGAATAACAGAATTTTAGAGCAATAAACTCTATTTTAGCTAAAGCTTTTAATACAAAATAATAAACTAATAAATAATGACATATAATTATAGATTAAACTTCCCAGCAGTATGTAAAGAAATTCAAAGTAATAAAAAAAATAATTTAAAGTATTTGATAAGACAGTTCAGAGAAATGACAGTAAATGGGATGAGAGAGAAGGGGAATGACATGCAGCAAAGGGCCACAGGAGGACAAAGCCTATAGACATGGGACACCTGCTCTACCAGCTGAGCTACTGTGGCCCTGAGTACTTCTAGTTTTAAAAGGTGTTATTGCAAACCTTCAGTTTCTAAATGTTGCAAACCATCTCCCCCACTCACGTCACAACACAGCTGGTGTTCGAATCATCTACCCGGCCATGTGTTTGTCACTTTGTTGCACTAGCTTACAATTCTAACGCTAATGCTAGCTAAGGTTAAGATGGCTAATGCTAGTTAGCCTTATATTGCTAATGTCAGGGCAGTGATTCAGTGCAGTATGCTCAGCCATATTTTCCCCCATAAACTGGCGACCAACAAGACTCTTTATCACCGACAAAACACAGATGTCACGTGATTCCAGCTGTGTTACGCTATTAGCCCACTAACCGTGTTAGAGGAACACATAAAAAAAATATTAATTCATAGTCATAATAATGTTTTTATGGAAATTATACTTTTATTCTGCACCGTCTACATACAAAATGTACCTTTAGGCATATTTTGATGCAAACACTTTCGTACATGTACTTAAAGTAAGGTTTTGAATGCAGGACTTTTACTCGTAACAGTACTTTTACACTTCGGTGTTACACTACGAATGTTAAGGTTCTGAGTTCTTCCTCCACCACAGACTGGAGGTGCCTCAGGGGAGTATTCAGACATAAACCAGGCATGTAAAATTGACATTAAATGAGCGAGGTGCATTTCTGAAAGGAGCTCAAGCTGTAAGCTGTTGCATTGGAAGCCGTTTACCTGTGGCTGTGGTGGTGGTAGTGCTGCTGGTGGTGGAGGCAGCTGTGTTAGAGGGGTTGGTGCCCTTCTTAGTCCCCGTGACAAATTCAATCTATTGAGACACACAGAATAGCAAAGCACTCATTTAATTCCTGGGACTGCTTGATGTGTCAT
Source organism: Diplodus puntazzo (assembly GCA_963678695.2). Classification (NCBI taxonomy): domain Eukaryota; kingdom Metazoa; phylum Chordata; class Actinopteri; order Spariformes; family Sparidae; genus Diplodus; species Diplodus puntazzo. The sequence continues at coordinate 6,497,563 of OZ023176.1, read as the reverse complement.
TGATTGTCAACAACCACAATCTACAGCTGCGGGTCCCTCCTGAAGCTCTACTGGAGGATCTGGGACGTCTGGTGCTCAAGGGCACATCGGCATAATTTGTGGAGCGAGGGGAAGAAAGTAACTCATTCCCTTCGTCTGGTTTCATTCTGACACCAGAATCTTACTCCTGTTATGTTAACAGCTGTATACCACTGAATAAATACTGCAGTAGAGAATCATAGAGCAGCTGTAAGGTACATGTTCATTCAAGTCCAGTTTCTCAGTCTAACTACTGGAATCATGCGGCTGTTGATGACGGCAACGTGCATCACACTGTTTTCTAACTACATGTGCAGGTTTCTAGGAGACGACCATGATCTTTCAGTCCCCGCACTGACACACCACTGCCGTCCGAATGATTATTTCAGAGGTAAATAGGAAAAGCAGAAATAGCTGGGAAAGAAAGAAAGGAAGGTGTATTTCATTACACGAATGGGCATGGCTGAGCTGCAAGGCTGCACGGGGCTGGGCCTGAGCCGTTACGAGAGCTGAACTTGGCAGTGTTGATTTCTGCGTGTCTGATGGAGGACGTGAAGTAGAAACGATCAACAACTGGTGGAGACTTGCCCCTGATGCAGACAGAGAACAAAACTGACAGCTGTATAATCCACTTCATTTTTTGTTGTTGGACTCACCTTCGTCCGCTCCTTCTTGGCTTTTTCCAGCTTGTCCATCTCTACTTTCTGGGCTTTGGCTGGAAGGATGAGGCAGACACATTCATGAGTGCTGGGTTTTACTCACAGAGCTTTGACGAAGAAGTGAAGTAGCTTACCTAAAGCTTCATAGTAAGAGTCCTCTGACCAGCCATGAGGATCAAACATATCTTTTGGGTAGTTAGTTCCCAGTTCATCGATACCGCAGAACTGAATGAGCTTCTCATAAATGCTGAGAAAAAGAAAAAAGAATTGTATGAATGTTACGCCAAAAGGTATCATGTGTCAAGAACACTACGTATGTGTGTGTTGGTTTGGATGCATTCTTAGGCTGAGCTGCATACCTTGGGTTTCTAAATTCCTTCTTTTTCTGGATGTGGCTGTTTGTGTCAAAATCTCCATGGAGCTTCCTCTCATACAGCTTGTGGATCTTGTCCTGTTACAAAACAAACAAATCAATGGAGGACAGCAGGTCAGCTCTCACTGTAAGATGAACACCTCTGCTTTGACTCAGCTTCCTCCACACTCTGTATTTGGCAGGACTCACTAAATAAATAAACACAACCTATACACGATCAGCTCCAGCAAGGGCCAGCGTGAATCGAGCTATTGTATATAAAGACTCTGATTCCTTTGGGAAATATGTGACAACCACGTTCGACTGAGCCACAAGGTGCTGGCAGATGTAGCCTAAAGTGCTGAATGAGGGCTAACGTGGAACAAGATGGGGGCAGGAATGCTGCTAAAAATGATGAGCTATCACTCCTTTGTCCTTCAAAACCACCCAACACAAGTGTTTTATGATCAGACACCGCTATTGGCTGGGTGATAATATTTGTCAGGCCTTGTAAAACTATTAAAAATGACAATTAGGAACTGCGGATACGAGTGCTTTTTGTTCCGTTTAGGTGCAAAAGCTAACTGGTTTAGCTACTAATGCATTTTGTGCATCTCTGAAGTCTAACAAGCCTGCTATCACAACATGTACAACATGCACATGTACAACATGTGCAATGTATTCATCATTTCATGTTTTAAAACCTGTATTGTTTACATCTACGTTTGGTTGCTAGCAGTCCAGATTGAACTGTCCACTGAGTACCTTTAAGGAAAGCAAAACCTTTCTATTACAGCTGCACATTGGTTATCTATATATAATTTATGAATTTGACAATAAGTTGATATTAATAATTTAGACCATAAAATACTACAATATATTCAAAACTCTTTAAAATTGCTAGTTTTGACAGATCTTTTACTAACTCTAACTCCACAGTAAAGAACCAATACAAACTAAAATGTACAATGATATATAAAAAAAAGTAAATCCTTACATTTAATTGGCTGAGACCTTTGACTGGCATTTCTGTTGATAAATGACTTTGCTGATTATCAAAATTGTTGCCAATCAATTTTCTGCTGATTGACTGATTAAAGGGCACTTCACTGATTTCACACATCAAGTTCAGTTTAGTTATCATGGAAAGACTCCTTCTGTTACAAGAGCTGCATATTGTGTTCTGTGGGCCTGAAGCAGCTTAATGAAGTCTGAGAAAATCTGCCTGATACTGTCCTCACTATAACCTTCGTTATGATAATGACATCAGGGTTATCTCAACTCAAGCTTGTAGAATATACATTTATAACAGAAAGACTGTTTTACAGACTTTGGCAGATGTAGGTGTTTTTCAAGCAGGAAGGGTTTAAAGATAAAAACTTTGCAATGTGGGAAATATAGAATACTTATTTAACCCCAGCCAAAGTAAAGACTGAAAGTCAGAATATCTTGGCCTCTGCTGTTTCAGCTGTGACCATTCTTTGTTAAACAGGAAGTGAACAGAGGTCTCCCATGTCCCCTGCTGACCCAACCACCCACCTGTACATCCATCCTAGGAGGTCTATGCTGTTAGAATGTCAAGCTACTTCATCATTTTCTTGGACAAGAGCCACACACGGCAAATTTAGGTCCTTGAGGTCAGGTAAATAAAAACATGGGTCATTTTTGAAACAAAACAGCCAGTGCTATTGTTTGTCTACGGACACATTTGAGACTTGTTTAAAGCACGAGCTAGAACTCATGTTCTAATCTAAAGAACATGATTGCAAAATACGCTCTGGAAATTGGAAACATTCCAGGAGACTTGTGAAATGATTTACCTGTAAGGAACCTTTTCAACGCGCATTTACTAAGATTGAATCTGTTTCTGCTCCTCCATGACCTCAAGGCAGGGATATCTAGTGTGTTCTAGTCAAGGTGAATCATTAGTTGCTCATCTGATAGGTGAGGGAGTGTCAGCCCAGCGGGTATTACTGCTGAGCTGTTCACTTACCGAGTCAGGCCTGTGTCCTGACCTGCCTCAGCTCCTCTTAGAGAAAACCTTATGCAGTTGCATACAAAAAATTCACAGCAGCTACACAGAAAGACAGCAGCGCTGGTGATGGTAAATTGATAGAAGATGACACTGTGTGTTGGTTTAATTACAGGGGGAGAATTTATGCAGCCACCAGAATTTATTTCTAACCCCAGAGGGAAGGAGGGAAACTTCCAACTGATTCTTTTGGCATGGAAAACAGGTTATTTTGAATGCATCCAGATGAATACTCTCTGGATGAGAAACATTTTAGCTCTCCAAACTTTAACTCCTCATCTAGAACTCTAGACTCTAACCCTTGTAAACATGCCAAAGAGAGGGGTGTGTGCGTCTGTGTGTCTGCTTACAAAACCAGCATTTTCCTCTAGCAGCCAATGACAAGTCTTCATCTTTTAGCAGGAGGACTTTACTACCTGGAAAACGTTTATCCAGCAAATGAAACAAGCCTAAAGACATGCCACAACACACAACACAAGACACCGGGACTTTCTGTTAAGCTCACAGAAAACACACTCCAGTTATACCCATACACTCTTCTTCTCTGGTCTGATTAGCAGACTTAACTGTGGCTTCAGCGGTGAAAAACAACAGCAGCATATATTGTGTTGAGATAAGTAGCGTGCAACAAGGAAAGCTTTGCGATGAAAGTGTGGTTTATTGATCATACGGTATATAATTGGAGGTGTGTCTACCTGTAGTTGGCTCGAGCAGCGTCCAGGGGGCTCAGGGGGGATCCTTATCTCATCAGGTGACATGTTCCTCACTTTCTCTGAGAATAGAGCTGGCAAGGAGACAGAAATGTAAACATGAGGCCTTGTATGTTTGCCCTCCGCTCTGTCTTGCAGGTCTTCACATGCCAAATAAGGATCAACTAAGAAACATTTGTTAGACAAAGTCGAGCTAGTGAACTAAAACTGTTCATTTAAGAGAAACCAAGTTAATTGCCAAACTATTTTGATAATTGATTATTTCAAACTAAAATGTCAGAAATTTGCTGGTTCCAGCATCGCCAATGTAAGTATTTGCTGCTTTTCTTTTTTTTATTTATAATAGCAACTGAAGACTGTTTGGGTTTTTCCACTGCTGGTTGGACATAAAAATCAGTATGAAGACTGGGAAATTGGGCTCTAGGAAATTGTGATCAGCATTTTTCACTTTTTAAAAAACGTTATTTGAATTTATTTTTACCTTTTATAGACTCAACAATTAACACATTTGTCATAAATAAGTGGAAGACTATTCGATTGTGAAAATAATTATCAGTCGCAGCCCTAATGAACAGAGGATAAGTTATAAGGACAATGGGATGTGGATATGCACTGGAGAACAACCTCCTTTGATGAAACAAAGGCTTGCTGTGTGATAAGAAAACATGGCTGTTGAATTCCTGAGCATCCTGTTGTTCATCACAGTCCTACGCATGTGCCAGTGCTTTTACAGGGCAGTGTGGTATGAGGAGTGCACATCCCGGGCAGGGAGTGGCTGTTGTTGGGGCTTGTAAGGAGAAGGGAGGCTCCTCTCCCCTCCCTCTGGACCCGTCCCTTGTTTTGCTCTCCATGCTCGACTTGTTTCTCTCTGCTTTCTCTGACTGCAGGCCAGGCATTCCTTCAGTGTCACTCTTATCCCAGTCAGACATACAGTCTTTACAGCTCAGAGCTATCAATCACGCTCTGAACGAGTGCTGCACGCTCTGTATGCGTATGTGCAAATGCAGGAGCTTTTCCGCAGCATGTCGACAAGTAGAAACTTGACTGGACAGGAGAGATCATTTTCTGTCTTTTCGCTGAGCTTTGCTGAACACTTTATCTTTAAAAACATAAGAGGGAAATTCCACAGTCACGTAACTCACTGTAGAGTATCAGCAATTAGAATTTTGTTTTGTTTTGGTCCACTTACACTTGAGTTTACAATTTCCAACATTTCACAGAATCATTTTTCAATAAATCCCAACTTGACACTGACATCAAGAATTGAGAACTTTAGCAAATTAGTGTATTTTTTTAATTTTACATAAACAAATTCTGCTTGATACTCTTTTCGTTATTGACTGAAATGTGGCTGTAGCAGCAAGTATTGACCACTGTCAATCACCGAATGCTGTCATCAAATGTCTTCACAAACTTGTAATCTTGTTTATATTCTAGATTATATTTTATTTGGAAGAAATTTGTGTGGCTGCCTGTGTTTCTGAAATATCTGAGAAGCTTAATTTGAAATAATGAAAAAAGGACTTAATAGCAAACATTCAGGTTAGTCCAGTAAGGAAAACGTGTTGTTTTGGTTATCAGTAAACTGCATGTCCTCTTGTATTATGACTGACTTACACTAGAGCTTACACTAGTTCACGGTGGGCTCTGGGAAATTGAAATAAGCATTTATCACAACCTTTTCAAGTTTCATAGACTAAAGAGTTAATCGTGAAATAATCAGCAGATTCATGAAAATGAAAATAATCATTACATGCAGCTCTAACTGACACATATGTATCTGATTTCCGCATATCTTTTTAATTCTGAACATGTTGACTGTTGGAAATGTCGTATACTGACACTCTTTCCAGAAGTCCCTCCCTTCACCGTCTTTGCCGTTAACCTCGGTCTGCTGATCATGAGGGACAACTGATCCACACATGTGGACACCAACCTGCCACTTTCTCTGTTGAGTTCAAAGCAGCCGCACCTCCCCCTCTATCGCTGATATAACTCTAGTTTACCTCCCCCACCATGTGAAGGGATGAGCAGGGCGTTGCCTTGGTTGGCTAGACCATAAATTACCATGCATGTATGCAGGCTCACACACACTTTTTGTCAGCATGTAGTTTGCACACTGCCTATTTCAAAATACTGTAGCCTCTGACAATAAAAAACCTGATAAGGCAAGTCAGATGACTCACGGGAACTTGGTATTCCAATTAACAGACGCACACAAAACACACAAGTCAAAAGCAAATAGATTGCAACAGCTAGTTAGTATTGTGGAAGCCTGCAAATCCTCTTTAGACAACAGGAGATTTAGTTGATAATTTGTAGCCATGTTGGACAAACTCTGGAAGTGTGTATAAATTAAAGCCTGTGTAATAAATGTCCCTGTTTATAATTCATTAATGTGTGAAGAGTGTGAGAGAATATTCTCATATAACAGGAGCACTGTCACAAAGGAGACAGTAATGAACAGACAGAGAGAAGATTATATTCTGCATCAAAATTAGCATCTGTTCTCCCGAAAAACAGACAGAAAGTCACAATCTGTGCCCTGAGGGTCTTTTTTGGACTGACAGACAATGTGTGTCCCTTCAGTGAACAGACAAAGAGCCGTCTTCAGCCTGCTGACGGCGGCCTTCTGCCAGACGCACTGTGACATTTACTGACAGACAAGACAGAGAAGCCGAGCTCCACTGCAGTAATGTCAAATGTCCAGGCCAAAGCTATGACTCACTCTGCCACTACAGCACACTGATGGTGATGGCGGCTGTTCGGAAAAATTGGAAAATGCTCTAGTGCTTTTCCTTTTCTGACTTCTTTCTGTGGCTACGACAGACCAAATAGTGGACGTGGGGATGGTGGAGGAAGCAAACATGTTATCAGAAGCCACCAAGTTTACTCTGCTGGCCCTTCCATGGAGCATGTCAGAGGAAGTCCAAAGAAACGCTTTCAATCAGTTTAAGAAGTAAGTTTAAAAATCTTCCTCTTGGATTCATTCAGACATTGCTACCAACAATAACATAATTTATCTAATCATCCCATTACTTTAATTATAATTAGTTTTACAGCCCCATTGCAACACATCATTAAATCTATCAGTTGCAGGTGTTCTTTTGCATTCAGATGATTATGGAGTGATGCACTGCATAATCTGAGCCATCATCTGCACCCACCTGTATCACTCACATCCTGTCTGATGCACATTTACACAGCTGTACTGGTCAGTCATCACTCACTCCCAGCTCCCTGAGTTAAACCCTCATAACCCATCAGTCACGCTGTGGACAAAGAGGCTTTATAACTCACTTAAGTCTAGTCAGTGAGTCATACATTTACTGAACCAACACCCAAGAAGCACAATAAAAAGTAAAAGTAATTAAGACAGACTCTCTGTCTTGTCTATATTGTAGTACTTTGCCCCAAGCATGTAGGTTGCTTCTAAAGATGGGTCAAAAATATGTGGTTTAATTTTCTAAGGCTCAGTGATTTACTTAAAAATCCTGTCTTTCTTGATTAAGCAGGTAGTAATTCTTTTAAATGTTTTCTACAATAGAAGCATGTTTTATTGTATTTATAGAACATCTCTTAACATCCAGACAGCAATCATTACAGTGAATGCTCTGATCGATAAATAAATAAATAAAAATAAAAATAATAATAAATAATAATAATAAATAATAATAATAATAATAATAATAATAATAATAATAATAATAATAATAATAATAATAATAATAATAATAAAACAAAATCCAGTATCTGTGGCTGTCCCAGGCCTTTATTAAGCCCATTCAATCCTTCAAATTGACCAGCAAATTACCTCTGCCCATGCACTCACACACAGCTTATGACTGGAATCTTCCAAAAGACTACGCAGATGTATTGTTAAAGCCATTAGTCAATTAGTGGCACAAGAATGGCAGAGAAAGTGAAACTTTCCCAATAGTAACATACTATGTAACCGGCTCCAGTTTTAAATGTATTCATGTTCTTGTCAAAACTGATACTTCCCAGCTGTTGTAGCGCGCAGAAGTGTTTTCTACTCGTCTGAAGGTACTGACTGAAGGACTGAAGGTCAGTACCTTCAGGCCTCCTGCAGGAGAGTCCATTGTTGCATGAATACATGACAGTTAATTGGTGTGCAATGCTATACTTTTCTTAACTTTAATACATTTTATGGCCTTTTTTGAGCAGAGATTTTATAAACTCTGCATGTGCCCTGTATTTGCTGTACCCGGTTGGGATTAATGCAAAGTAAACTACAATGCCTTTGTTCATATTAATTAAGGAACATCTTACCCAGTGCAACAGGTTGGCTCAACCAATACGGTTCTGAATAGTTTTTGGACAACAATCGAGTTCAAGCTTGTCAGGAGAATAAATTAATTCTTGGTTTGACAATTGCCAGGCTTTTTTCCTTTTTGATCAAACATATCTGTGAACATAAAAGTATGTGAACTCACCAACTAACTCATTGGGGTCCTTCTTTTCAGCTTCTGAGATCTGCAAAAACAAGAAGAAAAGAGGAGAGAGGGGGAGAAGAAAGAAAAGAGAGAGACACATAGGATATTTAGGTCTCCTTTGAAGAGGAGAATCTAATCATCAACCCCAGATGTAGGGAATTTCTTACAGCACCAGCTTGGATGGAGTTAAATGCAGTGTATTGCACGTGGGCTGGTGAGATTAACTGGCAGTGACGATGTGTAGAGAAATACATTTCATTTCATTCCATTGGACCAAATCAAACAGGTGCTAGTGCTACAGTCTGCACAGAAAAGAAGTGGACCAGTTTCTAAGAAGTAATAGTAACCACAATAGTAAATCTTGGCAGTTTCCAGTGAATGCTGGAGCTCAGCAGGAGGAGGAGTCTTGTACAGCTTCTAAAATATGCCGCCTGTTGTGCCAGGACTGTGGGCATTACACAGGTTCAGTACAAAGGAACAGTGCTGTTATTCACATGAATCATGCTGTCACCTAGCAACTGCACAGGCACATCAAAGAACTGTCCTCAAGTTGGCCAAATCACAAGGCGGAGGAGGAGGAGGGGGTGGACTGAAAGGCATGGAAGCACAGCAGAGCCCCCTGGCACCTGCTGTTTGAGATAGAACCAATAAAATGCTCTTCATTTCACTGATCTACATCTGAAGTTTCTTTCTCATCTGGCCACACTTCACAGGAAGCTTGTACTCCTGAGTCTTAATGATAAGATTTTCATTTAGGTCTCATCTTATCTAGTTCAAGTTGACTTTATCAAAATCCAACGCTGTCTTGAATAATCAAACCAAAAACATTGTGTTGATCACATAAACAACACAGGTGTTTAGAGGAGCAGCTAGCTTCCCTGTAAACTGCTGATTGTGCTCGTGGCTGATGGCAGTGACAACACATTTGTAGAACCGAAAAGCTAACATTTAGCCATTACTAAAAAATGCCCAAATGTCATCAAATTGTTGACTCGAGAGAACCATTTCAAAGCTTTTGCTCACATTTTAACCAAACCTCTTCTCATCTCAGGCTCTGCATATACCATACACATCATCTAACCATCTTCTGTCTTTCATAAACACCAGAGCCACAGCGAGCAACCACTCTAAGCACAGGTCATCTTCTTAGCACCATTTGTCTACTTTGACATTAAACAAATTATTATGAATAAAAACAAAATGTAATTCAGTCCAATCTAACAGCACAACAAATTATAGTCACCATAGCGTGGAAAAAAGCCCTCTAACAGTCTTAACAAAAACAGAAAGCTTATTTACATCGTGGTACATTTAATTGCACTGCTGCTGTAATAGATTGCATCAGATTGCACAGCTGTTCAAATCTTCCTATTGGTATTTCATGCACATTTTCAGCACTGCACTGTAAAAAACACAAAATCTGCCGGGGATGGATGGAGATTTCTAGGTCTTCTTCACAAACTGGAGGTGTGGGGACTAAAAGGTGTGCGTAAAGTACGCATTGAGGATTTAATGAAAAAAATGCTGTCCAATTACGTTATGGGCAATATAGGATCTGGAATCTTTGGAGCTTGACTTGCACTAAGAACAGTCAGGATATCTCAGCCAATCACAATTACAATCACAGCTGCACTGATTAATCGAATAATTGAAAAATTAAATGCTAAGCATTTTGATAATTGATCCATGATGTTGCAGGCAAAAGTGACGACTATTTGCTGGTTCCGGCTTTGTAAATGTAAGGATTTGCCACTTTTGTCATGTATGTCAGTAAATGAATCTGGCACTTTAGAAAATTTGTGACAGGTGAAGATGTTTACAGAAGCACAAGCGAATATTATCTGTATTATACTGGGAACAGGAATTTAGTTGGGTGGCGTTGGGTGGCTCTTGGTCGCAAGTTCGACAGCAAAGCAGATAACAATTAACTGTAGTCTTTGTTGTGATTTGATGACCACTAATAAATAAAAGACCATGTATAGGAGTCAGTAAAAAAAAAGAAAACATTCATGTTGAATGCTAAAATAGGCCACAAGTATCATGTGGTAAACTTCTTATCTCCAGTTAGCCTTAACTGTATCAGAACACCAACCAGCAGCTGCTTCAAAGCCAATAGATACGATTACTGTGAGGAATAATAATGAAGTAGGAGGAAGAAGTGAGATCCAATATAAACATTCTTTCACAGTCTTGTCAACTAATACATCTGAAACTGATCCAGAACACTTACCATTAAGATTAAAATGGTACATGGGCTCGTATTTCTAAGGCTTTTAGATTAGATTAAACATATGACTTCTGCTACTCTAGGCTACAGTACATATGACGCATGTCAGTCAAACCCTGAGGGTAACTTCAGTCAACGATTACTGAATATCATCTTACAAACAGCAGCGTTTCAAAGACTTCCCTGGAAATGTTGGCGCTTCATGGGAAGAATGCTCCACATGTGCATTAGTGGGAATTCACATCATGACACACAGCGTTACAATCATCATATTATTAAATCTTTGCAGTGGCAGCGCTTTTATCTCTGCTTTATGACCTGGCATACTGAAGAGACAAAACTTCAAGAAAAATAACTTATCAGACTATGATACATACACAAGTACAAGCCACTGACCTGATCTCACCTACATTAAGTGCTTTGTTTCTTATTTGAGCAATCCTCTAAAAAACATAAACCCACAGCACCATCTAGTGAACATGCTCCTTTGTAGCATTTGGTGGCAGCTTTAAAAGCCAAATCCAATCCATCCATCCCACACCAAGTGGGTGTTGAAATACCTCAACATCATCTGCGTCCCTCTCCTCGTCAGATTCGTCCATTTCCTAAAAAACACAAAAATGCAGAAGGTTAACACTGTAAGGATCAGAAAGTGGTTAGACCAGGAAGGGGGACCAAGCAGCAATACAGACCCAGTGAAGGACTGCAAAACTGTTCAACCCTTTAGATGGTTTACTCTAGTTCAAGTACCAAGTCTTTATGGAACATTCCAAAGTGTCTGAAAACAAGTTTCAATTACCTATTTGAACTGTTCAAAAGTAACTTAAAAGGGGCAATCCATCAATCTAACAGGTGAAGGTCAGCTTACTCGTCATGAGCATTTAAACTCTGTAAAAAACAGGTGGAGAAAATTTCTTCTCAAGATTTTATTTCAGGAGGTTTCTTAAGCCTGAAAAACTAACCCTAATAATGTCATCTGGGTCATCTTGGCTTGGAGTAGAGACTTCCAAGTTTTTCAACAGAAAACCTGCATTTTAATCTGTACATAGGGCATTTGACAGATGTAGGCATTTAGTGGGCTGGATTGTCTAATAAAAACCAATATATTTATATGGAGGAACTAGATACCATATGAAAAGATGGTGCCCATTCAAACCAATGAGAACTGCTTGCCAAGCGTAAACGCCCACAAAAGTTTTCTGGTTTCCACGGTAACTTCCTGGTTATGTGGCCCATTAAATAGTGGTATTAAACAGTATTACTGTCCGACACTTTACATGGTTGTTTTTAGAATATAGTGTTTTGTACATCTCTGTAAAAGTCCATACTAAGTAATCAGAAAACTTAAAACCCCAGTTTACTGCAATGTTACCAGATAATATTGTGTTATAATAAGTGTGACAATTAAAATGTTTTATTGTGTGGATTCACTAATATGACAGATTAAAATTGGTATAGGCCCTTATTCACCTTGTTGACAATTTAATTGGTAAGTTATATTGAACGTTTCCTTGTTTCTCTAGCAGAAAAATAAAATAATTAAAAATGAACCAAAAACAACAACAACAACAAAAAAACCCCCATCAGCTAAATTGTGATCTTAATCTGTGTTGACCCACACCCTGTTAGCATTATCACTCTACATGTTATCATGATGATGTTGGACCCTCATAATCAGTGCATCCTTCATTGTTGTTGACACTGTGTCAGAGATGCATTAACTCAGTTGTATGGGTTTTGAGGAGGTAATTATGTTGCTGTATCCAATTCAAAACATAGTATTATATTATATTTTTGCTTCTTCATACACGTAAATGACATGATCAAAATATAGAGATATCCATCTAGACCAATAGATGTGATGTGTACAAAATGTTATGATAAGTTATAACAATGAATTGTACTGTGCCAGCATTATGAAAAGTTATATATGTTGTGTTAGGAGTTTTGGTAGTTGAGCAAAAATATGCAACCTACCATTGTTTTAATTATCTATTACTCAGCAATTATTTGTTGGTTCTATGAGCATTAGTACATTAACACGTCAATGTTAAAGCAAAAGTAAAGCTACTTTATATAATGTAGTACCCCTGGTTAAATGGAATAGCAGGGGATTACTATTAGGGGTTGACCAAAATGTTTTTCAGGACTGATAACGACACCGATAACAAGTTATTGGAACTGATACACATTTGCAGTGAAAAATAAAAATCTTAGTGTCAAAGTTGAAGTTAACCAGTGGAATGTAACTAACTGCAATTTACTGTCCTTAACTACATTTTTGAGGTACTTTAGTCTAGTATTACCATTTTCTGCAACTTAATACTTCCACTGGACTATATTGATTTGATAACTTAATTTACAAGTTCTTAGCATATTCAGATGTTTATGCTGCCAGGCCGAAAATCTGTATACCCCAATTACTATTATGACTATGTTGAGCAAGAAAATACTTAGTTTACTTTCAAAAGACTTTGCAGTACTAGCACTAAGCCTGGTCATCCTACATCAGAACAACCATGTACTGATACTGTTATCGTAAATAAGATGCAGCTGCTGTCGCAATCTTGACAGCACTGGTGAGAAACACGTTTTCAAAACTCAAATACTGACCGAGATGCTTTCCCCGCTCTCTTCATCTCCAGACACTTTGTCATCTGGATCCTCAATGCGGGTCACGTCATCATCACCATAGCCATACACCAGACCTCCTCCACGCCCTAATGACAGACAAGAACAGATAAGAGGACCACAGGTACACCACAAAGATGTCAGATAACTAGAAGAGGCCATGGGGATCACTAGCAAGCGACACTGAAGGTGAGGGACTTAAAGTCTCTGTTTATGATCAGCTTTAATGCATGTCAGTCCCACTGACAGTGAAACAGTGATACAGGAAGAAACCACAGAGACACACACATATAGAGGAATATGGTTTTTCTATGCATACAGACACACTGCTCAACAACTCCTGTTTCAAAATAAAAGACCTAACTTTTATCGTTACATTGACGTACTGGCGGAAGTGAAACGACACATTTTACAGCAAAACAAAAAGACCTCTGTTATTGAGACTTTTAACGTTTCTATAGCTAATATTATAACATCAAAAAGGCCAAAACACAACCCAGAATAAAATGCTGAATTAATTTTATATACTTGGACTTTGTATGTTTGCGGTTTTCTTGAATATCTTGGACATTTTCTGTAAACTTAACGTTAGCTTAGTTGGCTACAAGCTAGCGTTAGCCAACACATGGAAATAAAGGTTAAGATTCGCAAAGCACCAGCCGGCGTTTTTAGCCTCTAAGAACCAAAAACTTGATCATATTTATCACATACCTGGCTCTTCCTGTTCGGGCTCAGAGTCGGGCTCTGAATCGTCTCCATAGTCTGCCAAAGAGGAGAGCAGAGCACTCTTTTTACCGCTCGCCATTGCTGTGTACGTCGCATAAACGATTGGTCGCAGAGTGATAACGTCAGGAGAATTGTAGGCGCCAGCGTACCAGTGTAGCACCGGGCAATGTAGTCCTTATGCTAATTTGCTTGAGGCCTACAGTCTGAGGTTTAAAACTTTATGTACTCATGTTTTCCATTTTAGACGACACTACAATTGTGCAAAAAAAAAGAAAAAGATAACGCCTTGTCCCCCACCACCAGAAAGTGCAAAGAGAAGAGTAAAGAGCCTTTTTTGTCCAACTACTGCTGTGTCTTCAAAAATAAACCACAAGCTTTTTCGTGTTGTACAGATACTGATTTGATGATTTGCAGTTAAACTATATATAACTATGTAACTATATATAAGTTAGTAGTACTAGTAAACTTTGTTTTCAACAGCAATTAAATGCGAAGCAGGCAATATCTACACATTAAAACAAATTATACATGCACTTCCTGCCATACCAGTGATTTGTATGTTTTTCCATTAAGTAACTTTATTGTGTTTACAATTTAAAAAAAATATCCAAGATAATCACAGATTTTGGACACTGTTTTGACAAAGAGGGGCTGAGTATTTAAAAATCATATCAGGCACAACAAGTCAATGATTGAATCACATTTGAAAATAAAATGTAATAAAGGTGTTTGTTGTGGTGTCACACAGTACAAATACAGAAAGGAAAAACAGCCCCCCAAAAAAGTCCAACATTACAAAAGTTTTGATATATAGCAGTGATCCATTACATTGGAAAAATGACCCTAAGATGGGCAGCTTAATGTACACAAATTCTCCATCGTGTCAACTTTCCTTTTACAGTATAAGTAGGAGTAGGTCCCCTTTATACATGCTTAGATCACCCCACTCTTCTTTTTCTTCTGTTCTTGTGGGCTGCAGCAGCATCCATACAGCAGAGCGAAGACGATCAGAGACATAGTTAGCAGCATGAACAGTCCTATGACCACAAGACCACCAAGTGCCCACGGACCCTGATGCACCCGATACAGGAACCATCCCACCCAGTCCTCCGGTGACCCTGTTGGTTTTTGCAGTTCTGGTACACTGCACATGGACAGATGAACCAGATGAAAGCTCAAATGGTGGAATATTATTAAAGTGATGAGATTACGTTAGTGGACACCTTTAGTTGTCACAAACAAAGCTTTAAGAAGCCATGGAACCACATTATTTGCTGATGAAAGAGTTCTAAAACATTTTGAAAAGCTACCATGCTTAATCGGTACACAGCATATGAATCTGCTGATGTTAAAATCCATTGTCACGCAACACATTCCTCTTCAGGAACTCACCTGACAACAGCCATGTCCGAATTATCCTCTCACGGCTCAGTGACTACCAACAGTGTGTGGTTATGTTGGAGTGTGTGAGAACAAATGGTTTCAGCTCCTGTTCTGATCCACTTACAACCCTGGAGCTATTTGACTACAGCCCAAACATTTCAGTTTACTTTCAGTATGTCCACAGAAGAGGCTTCCTGTAACTCCAGTGGCTCCTATTTTGCATTTCAGGTCACACCTCAGTTGCTCTGTGTGGGCAGGAGCAACAGAAAGGCAACAGCTCCTGGTTAATGTTTACTCAAAATATTGACTGCTGGAGGCAAAGGAGAGATCTGGTGATAAGGTGTGCAAACATTAGGGCAGTGTTTTACTGGTGCAAGTGGAAGCCCACTTTATCAAAATTGTTTTTTTAAACTTGAACATCTAGATGTAATTCGAAAAAAGCATTTTAAGAAGAAACTAAATGTTGTAATTTTGTAGTAGATGCAATTTAAATTTGAGCAAATAAAAATAAATATGTCAATATTGTATATATTTTTTTATTTTTATATATTGAACATTTATTACATTTCAGGTACATCTACAAAGGAAATATGGCACTGCCTCTGCAAAAAGACAAAAAAAACCTCTATGTTAAAATACAAAGAGAATACATTTGTAACTCCAATGAGCAGCTCGTATTTTCTATTGGCACAATTTGCACAAAAAAAAGAAAAGAAAAGAAAGAAATTGTCTACACTGAGCCAGCAGAGGGCGCTCTGTCTTTTTACACCAGCAAGTCTCTGCTGAAAACATGGACCTATATGAGTCTGCTGCACTCAAGTTGGAATGTTTGTACATTTTCCATGCTGTTTTTCACATTCCTGAAGAATATCAACGGGATAACAAACCGATCATTGATAATAATGGAGTCACTGTGGCATTCAAACACAAAATCAGCTTTCTTACTGTATCTTTAATCATATTCCCCCACAGTGAGGTTTTTGTTGTTGAAAAAGGCTGCCACACAGTGTTTCATTGTCATGGTGTGTAATGAATCTTGATGATGTGTGCCACTCTGCTGATTTATATGGATTTCACTGGCATGGCAGTCTGGATGTGGATCCAGTCTTTATCTCATTACTGGAAATATCAAGGAAATATGTTGCCATCCTTTCCTTGATGATTCCCCTTTTATTATTCCCTCCAAGATTCGAAGACCCTGAAAAAGAAAATACATGTTTAACTGTAAATAAAGACCATGTGTTTTGAATTCAGGTCATCACATGAAGACAAAGGATGGATGTTGGTTTACTAGTGGAGTCTGTTCTCTGTCTAAGCTTCAGACAGGTTGTAGAGGCTGCACTCTGGAGACCTGGTATTTTGGCTTTCCACAGCACCAGCAGTGGATGCAGGACAGCACAATCATGAAGAGAAACGTGGCTGAAAGGAGAAAGAGGAGGAGCAGACAGATGACACAGGACGGAGGGGGGTGGGAGATGGATTATCACTGATGATTATTACCATCACTTTATACAACAACTCTCTCACCTCTGCCTGATAGAGAACTCTGGTCTCTCTACTGTTTTGTTGTATATATTATTATTGTTTATTGTTTATAGCACACTGTGCACTGTATATTTACACTATGTATATATTGGATTCTATTTATGTTATGTACGAAGTGTTTTATTTGTGGACCCACAACTGCTGTAACAAAATAATTTCCCAGTCTGGGATCATTAAAGTATTTCTATCTATCTATCTATCTATCTATTAGCACATGCTGAGGATAGAGTTATACATCATATCCAAAGCTGCATTTAGCTATACTTTCATCTGAACAGTGGTTCAACTAACTGACCAGTGAAGCGATCTAACACCTGATCCTGCAGTTGTCCTCAGCTCTGTGAAGTGTTTTAACCTCTTTCAGCTATTTCTTTTGGTTTTATAGCCCACAACTTGACTTTTTTGTCGTTCACTTTCACCAATCTTCAGCTACAGCAGGTAGTTGGTTTCAGCCACAAAGCTCTGATAAGGTGACTATACTCTGTTTTCCCCATTTCAATGACAGGCAACTAGCTGGTGAACATAGTGACACACTTAGCAGCTAAAGAGACAGACATTTCCCTCAGGACTTTGTTTAGCTGTGTTTATAGCTTGTTCTGCTGCCCCAGAGAGGCTAGAATCAATTGTTGCAGGTTTTAATTTGATACTTGTCGGCCAATAAAAGAACAGATATAAAGGCTTTCAAAATGTAAGTAAAGCAAGGAACTAACTGAATGAAAAATCCAAATATAAGAGACTGTGATTTTGGTATGTGGTGAAAAGTCTCAGAACTCATGCCCATAGTGCCTCTTCTGACTGATTCCCACATTATCCGCGATGCAACTTAAGGGCCAAATGCACTGAAAGCGTCAGATTAGATACCATATGTTTTAAATGGCAGAACACGCTTTTGAGGCACGTTTCAATTTTGAAGCATCAAATGAGGACCCAGTAACCACAGCTGCTTTTCTGCAGCCGCAGTACTCGTTTGGAGTGAGCTAAAAGGAAGCAAAAACGTAAGGGGAGACAGTGAGAGGGAGAGAGAGCTATCACAGCTGATGTGCTGATTGCAGACTGCTGCAGCCTTTAAGGACACACTGCTGGGGAATCTCTTATCAGTAATAGCCAAATTCAACTATTGAGAAAACCTATCCTAGTTCCATAATACTTAGTGTATTGGCAACTTGATGAAAACCTTTCTTGCCATATCTTGCACAATGCTAAGTGTTCTGACTCATCTAGTCTACCGCGTCCACTTCCCTTCAGCCCTTCTAGGGGCCGACAACTTTGCTTGGTTGACTATCCAGTGCTGAGGCATTGAAGACAAAAGATGTAAAGATAGAGGCAGAGTTTTCCTTTTTGGGTTTGATGTGCTGCATCATTTCATGCATGTGCGCAGTTGTGTACATGTTGGGGGATTGTTGCTCTCACTGAGGTCACTATAGAGCAATATGTGTACTATACATACATTGTATATCAGTTGTGCTCTAGTTTTATGTTGTTTGAACATCATTGAATGTGTCTGTGTCCCATCCTATCACAAACTTACCAACAAACAGAACAAGCACAGAAAAGGCTCCCACTTCCAGAGGGGTGGCTTGTGGGAGACCCTGCAGTTTGATCCACACCTTCTGCAGAATATCCAGCACCTCTTCTTTCACATCCATTCTGACTCTCAGATGCCAGTCCCACAGGGAGATATGACAAAATGCCTCAGGCTTTGCTTTTGGGAGGGGAAACAGAGCTCACACAGCTACACCTGAAAAAAACAAAAAAATATAATGCAGTGAATGAAGTTCTGAAAGTAGAAGAAGTTATTTTCATCTCCAGCTCCACCCTTCACTACTTATACTTCCACCCTGCAATTACACTGCAGGCCTGCTAAGCATATATACCATTTATCCCTAAATACTCTATGTGCTTTGTGAATACTCATTATATATCAGCACCCCAAATTATCCCCCCTATTAACTTCCTGCACTGGTAGGTGTGTGTGGACACACCATGCATCTATAATGTGTGTGATTACGAACACAGTGTGAGTGCCTGCTCCAGCCTGGGCAAAATTTGTCTCCACACACAGGAGGCACCATCCTGCATGTTCAGTTTAATTATAAACAAGGCAGACTATTTCAGGCATGGCATTTCAACTCTGACTGTCATCATCGCTTGGAGCAGCTGTGTGTGGGTGAAATCCTACAGGCTACTAGACAGGCTGAACACGGGGGAAAAGGACACAGGGCTGTGAAGTGGCAACACAACAGCACATTGAAGATAACAAGTCATGAGAGAAACACTCTGAATGGACATTTGTGACTTAATATTACATTCAGGATCTATATTTACATCTTCAAATAAAATGGAACAAGGGTCACACTAATACTGTGCACTATATGCCACACTACACTGCCATGCAAAAGAAGAAAGCAGTAACAACTTATTATGCCTTTCAGGCTGATGGTTTTCAATATATATTATCTGTATACTATTATATAATATGTATTATCTAACACGGCCAAAAAACCATAGCCATAGAACCTACTGTTATACCTTAAGAACTACGGATAATGTGAGTATGTACATCACAAAATATCAATTAACAGCTACTAACAATACTATTATGTTATATTAGCACTGCTGTTGAACAAGTTTGTTATAGATAATAAGGTTAATTTTGTTAGTTACAGTCTACAGATCATATTGAATTGCATGTTTCTTTGTTTTTATCTGGAACTCTAAATCTAAATCTCTAAATCCATCTACCATTTCTTTTTTAATCAATATAATAAAATAATTCGCAACTAAGTGATTCAAAGGCAGCTTAAACATACCAAGCCATGTGAAAGCCACCATAGTCAAAATCTGAGGTGTTAGGTTAGTGATTGCTACTATAACTTACCCTAATGGTAAACATTAGGTTAAACGTGCGATTTTTGATTGTCTTTCTCCATCGTGGTCGGACTTAGCTCCTGTACTGTGGAATAACTGACTAACTTCTTGCGAACTCGTCGCTTCGTGATAATGAACGTTCGTGTTCAGTTAGCCTACCAATCAAGGCAAGGAAACATTCATTGACTTACGATCACTAGTCAATGAATAACTGAAATGAACTCTCTAAGCTAGCTGAAGGTTAGCCGTGTCTACCTAAAACAGCTTTCACTTGGTATAACGTCAATTTAGTTCTACCACTTGCACACCCTACGCAAAACAGGTATAACACGGCTGGACACTTCAAAAAAAATGTCATAAATACATAAAAAAACATATCAGCTGTTTATTTGCTGAAACAGCTCATTTTAACCTAACTTTTGTCTAATACCGGGAGAGACAGCGGCTAGCGTACCTCAGACGTCCTGGCGCTTGCGTTGCTAGGCAACAGTTAAAAAGGAAGGGAATACGTTGCATTTTGCTTGGCTACCAGCTCGTCCTGTTTTATACTACATACTATACTGTGTACTATACTTTAATATTCTATATTACTGTATACTATTTAACTATTCTATACTACTGTATATGATACTTTAAAATTCTATATTGCTCTATACTATACTTTCCTATACTATACTTCTTCATACTATACTTATTCTATTCTATACTGTATATTATGCTTTACTGTACTGTACTGTACCTGCCATGCCATGCTACACTAGGTTTTACTTTAGGCTACTCCATTCTCAATTTACGTCCACGTGCAGTCGAGTAACATTAAGATAAATGTATAACAGACAGTAAATGTAGACACTATCTAACACATGGCTGCATTAAATGCAAACAACATACATGGCAGGTTCTATAAAGAACAATTAGTGACAAGAGGAAAAAAGCAACACAATTCAGGTAGGATAAACACACTGGTGGGCAACATAGGCTAAGGGAACTATTATTAGCTAAACAGAAACAAATGATTTTAGATCACACACTTGTTGATGTAATTTACTTGTTCAGGAAGTGTATTTGTGCCACCAGACACAAAACTGCTGTCTCACAATGATTGAAGTGTTTTGTTTTTTTTTTGCCTCTTTGGGGTTGGCAAACTGTAACAGGGTTTTGGCTGAGAGATTAACAACAATCCGCAGCTCTTACAGGAAGAAACTAATTTCCTGGCATCACTGCGTAGTAGAGAAATGCCTCCACGTACATAGTTCTTTAACTCCGTTTGATTCTAGACATCTTTCATGCATGTGGACATTGTTGTTTCTTGGAAGCCTCTCCAGCTGAAAGATCTCAACCACCTGCCAGAGTTAGTCTGAAGACTGCCTGACCTCTGCTGCTGACCCTCTCAACTCTGCTATCTCCCCCTGTCTTTGTCCTCCCTCCACTTTACTCCCACATCATATTTCATCATTGGCAGAACATAGAGACCAAAACATGTTGCAGTAACCTTAATGTAGTAAAGAAAACAATAACATTGTTGCACTGAATCCTGGAAGTGTAAATTAGTCTGTGTCACTGAAACAAGCTTCTTCATATTGCATTTCCCTAAATATCTTACTCTTACCTTACCTAAAAGCCTGCAACTCCCCTTCAGTCCGTTAGAACTGAAGAAGTCTCTTGAATGACAGGTGAAACGTCTTTAAGTAACTCAAACACAAGTCCAGTTGCCTACGATAGAGCACTTAGAATTAACATGACCTGGATGTCTGAGAGCCTTCATCAATATTTCATTCCCTACTTTGTTTTCTTGTTATGCTTGCATAACATTACAACAGCCTTTTAATGCAAACAAGTTCAAAAATTACACTGAGTTCGATATATACCGACATGTAACATATGAATAACAAAAACATGCTCTTACCTCTGCAGTGAATGTCAGAGACTTCACTTTGACCGGGTCGCTGTTTCCACTTGTTAACTCTTCTGTGAGAGGAGAAACACACTCGGCTGTACATAAAACCATCCCCGAAATGTTTCACAGACTGCTGCTTCTCGTCTTTACCCTCCCCCCTCTGCTCTCATTCGTTTTGTTTTTTTTCTCAAGTTTGTTTGTGGTCGCAGGCTCCTCATCTAATTAGCCAGCTCCCGTTCAGAGCGAGAGAGCAGCTCTGGATGTTTGGAGGTAATTTGACCCTTTCAGCAGATCGGCAGACTGCAACTGTTCCTCCCTCCTCCGTGTGTTCGGTTTTCTCCTACTTTTTTTAACTACTAACTCCAGTTCTCGGGGTAGTTTGTGTACCTCCTCCCTCTCCTCCTCCTCCTCCTCCTCCTCTTTCACCCTCTCTCTCCCTCCTCCCTCACAAATCGACTTGTTCACTGCTGCTGAGCCTGTCTCCCACTCCCCCTCACCCTCTGTCCTGTCTGTGCGTCTGAACACCCATTCACTGTTTTTTTTTTCCCTTCTCCCTCTCTGTCTCTAGTTGTTGAAGACCAGCTGTGCCAAGGCCTCCTTTTTTGTCTTCCGTCACCGTGGAGACGAGGCTCCTTCTAAAAGGAGCAGGGGGTGGTGTGTGTGTGTGTGTGTGTGTGTGTGTGTGTGTGCGCGTCCATCTGGTGTCCAGCCAGCTCACTCCCATATTTCACAAGAGGATGCATGTATGCATTTGGAGTCGATTCTCCGTGTATATATGTGAAGCTGTACAGCAGACATCACTGATAAAACCAGTGGAGGCTCATTTTCCCCCTGTGGTTTCCTCCTCCATCTAAGTCTGAGGTGGGGGTCTCCTGTGCTATGGAGAGGGTCCCATGAAGTAAATAATGAAACTAAAGAAAAATGAAGCTGCTCCTTTGTGTATCTTTGCATTAGGGTTAGGGTTAGGCATTAAAGGATATGGACCTTCCAAGATAGATAGATAGATAGATAGATAGATAGATAGATAGATAGATAGATAGATAGATAGATAGATAGATAGATAGATAGATAGATAGATAGATGATAAATAGCTTCGCAAAGAAATGTTAATGTCATTATATGCTGTCTTTGTTTTGTTTGCGTGTGATATGGTTTAAAATGCAAGTAAATTGTGAAGCAGATTGTAAGCAGGCTGCGACAACCTAACACGCTGTTACAAACTTTGGCCACAAGCTGGTAGTATTGAGATTTGTTACTGATACACATCAGTCTGTCAATAGTTCAGCTGTATGGTTTCAGGCACTACAGGAATTTATGTCTCGTGTTTTTTAGCAACACAAATGACAGTGTGTTGAGTTTTAAAGTTCCTCTGGGTTTGGTGGACTACAGATGTTTTTATTATGCACATGTTACATTTGCAGGCACATTTAGTAGCTATATGGTTGTTAAATATGTATTTTAAGGAGTCTTAGAGAAAAGTGTGGTTTTAATGGGCTTCATTCCAAAACAAACATTTCTCTAAGTAATAAAAGTCAGCTGATGTTACTGTTAAGCAACACAGACAATAGTAAACACTTAAAATGTTGTTTTCTGTAAGAAAAGGACTGAAGATCGTCAATAACTTCAATTGTATTTCATCATATGGTCACACCAGTTTATGGACTTGCAGTATATTTCAGATAATTTAGCAGCAATAGTATTTTGCATTTAGCTACTGTAGCTTTGTATTCATATTGCAAAGATAAACACAGTTATTCATTTTAAAGGAAAGCTTTCATTGTGTGTTTTTTCATTTTGCATTGCAATAGCCTGTTTAAAGCGATCATATACCAAACAACTAATAAACAAACAAAACAACTAATAATACTCTATGCTAGTAGACAAAGGAGTGATGATAGTACAGTACATGCTTTGAATTCCTTAGATACAACCATGCAGTGTTCTAAGCAGACCGGATGCCATGCAGCAGATGATAGAACACTCAAGAGACTTAAAACCTGACTTGGATTTGCAAAAAATGACTTGCGGGCATCTCTGCCCTGAAGTAATTGTGTTCTGTGTCTAATTCCATGGACAACATAAATAACGTCATCTCTTTTGGTGATGACAAAACTCGACCCAACCTCCAATTGGCATGTGACTTTAGTGTTACGTGTTTTGAAGACCTCAGTGAGGCCTGGAGGAAGCCATCATCTGCCTGCTTCACAGACCTTACACACACTGTCAGGATTACTTCTCCTGTGCTTTCGACACTTTCACTCAGTGATGCAGATGGACCAGCACCTCACGGCATGGATTATGGACTAGACAGACTTCAGTTCCCCTGAAAGCAATGACAGGACATTTACATTGACATTTAGGGCATTTAGCAGACACTTCTGTCCAAAGCAACTTACATTATCCTTTCAGCCTTAAAGTGTTCACGCATCAACCTACCCTGTGAATTAACATCTCATCGGCGTTCTGGATGCTGTACAGGACAAGAATGACTCATTGTGGGGATGTCATCGCCGTTAATGGAACGGGTCAGCGGTTTATGAGTGAGGGAGTGATTTGCGTTGACCCCTGTGTGATGTGGGAAGGTCTTGTGAATGATAATCAGTTGAGACAGGTCTCCATTCAGGCTTTGTTTTAGGCAGTGTGTGACATGATAGCGCTTTAACCTTGTGACCTCTGTCGATGTCAGACACAGAGAGCACTGCACCCCTTAATCCCTCATCTGCAGCCTCATTGAGCCCAATACGTGCAATATTGATACTTTTCATTTTGTAGTTCTACGTTTATAAATATGAATGTGTGCCAATACAGTTCATTCAGGAAACTGTTTCTTTTGACAATGATATCAGACGTCTGGGGTTGTCTTACAGAGGCCTTCTGGTTGTTCCAGAAGTTAAACTTAAGCTGTTGCAGATGCTTCTTTTTAATTTTTTTTCTTCATTGTTGTAGGTGCTGGAATACTTTATTTGATGTACTCCTAAGTTAACTGTTTTCTGTTTGATGGCGATTTTTCCACTGAATACTAATAATAATCATTTCAATTACTTGTCATACCTTTTAAACAGGTTAGAAAAATCATTATAAGATGGGAAATAACTTGTCTTTACTTGTTATAAAAGGCTGCATACTGCAGGTAAAACTGCAGTATCTTGTGGGGGAAAAAAGTGATTTTCACTTTTCATCTTAACTTGAGTCACATTGTACTTAAGTGACTGTATGGCCTTTTCTAGCTCTTTATTAAACTTAGGGGTTACAGTAATGCCATCCATGTAAATAATGAGAATTAGACTCTCAATAAATGCTGTTCACAAACTCTTCAACCTTGGAGGTTTGCAAAACACTGAAACCAATGTCTTCTGAATGTCCAAAAATTCAATGGAAGCTGAATAATAAAAGTGATTCACTCAATGGGTATTTTGATCATTTGGCCAGATACCAGCATCCTACCAGCATACCAATTATCTGCTTTCTGCTCTCCCTATATTGGGTTTTTTCATTTCAATCTTTAATTCCAGTTCTTTTATACTAAGTCGGATTTTGAGAAAAATATTTGAGAAAAAGCAAAGTATGCTTTTGCCTCAAGGGGTTTGGAGGGCTTGTTGTTAATTCATTTATTCACAATAAAATGTGTTGCTAGTCATTGTTAACTGCCTTGAATACACACTTTGAAACCACTGACAGGTGATGTGAATAAAATTGATCCTCTCACTGCAATGCAATGCTCTGCTGGGAAACCTTGGGTTCGGCATTCATGTGGATGCTACTTGACACACCCACTCAAGGCAACGGTACTCCCGGCAGTGGCATCGAGTGATGCTGCTGAGAAAAGCTGGAAACAAATGTCCGATCAGATTTGTAGTCAAGTTTTTATGTAGACAGTTCCTGATTCAAATTTTAAAACAAATCTGATTTTAACTTTAACTTTTAACTCCTTTACATTTAACACCTGATAATCAGTTATCATAACAATGGTTTGGTATTGATATCAACTGAAAACTCAAGTATTGTATTTACAATATTATTGTAAATAATTTAATAATATAATATATTATTTATTATTGCCCTGTATAAACTTTAAACAAGACTGACATGCAGTTGTCAAGACAAGAGACATAATGAAGGTGGTTTCATCGATTAGGAGGTACAAAAAGCACCAAAAATAATTCCAGGTAACACATAGATGAAATTCCACATAGCACAAATATGGATGTGCAAAATAATCGTTAAGGGCCGATAAATAGAACCTGATCAAGTCCTGCTCCTCACATGTCATGTACCTCTACAGACAGCTCCTCCATCAGCCCAGCTCTTCACAACAGGAGGATTTCTTAGGTTTTCTGATTTTCACAACATATTAAAATCTAAAAAAAAAAGAAGAAGCAGTCTTTCAGAACATATTATCTTTAAGTAGCTTGTACACAGAATGGTACAGACCTTTTAGAGACGTTGTATTGATATTACCAAACAACTCTCCCTTTGTTTTTGCAACCAAGGCACCCCTATCAGCATGCTACATTACTTAAAGGATGAGTTCCCCCAAAATGATAATTCAGTCATTATCTACTTGGCTAAATGCTGATGAAAAATCAGGTGACGTTTTGTAGTCCACAAAACAATTTGGTAGTTTTATTTGGACCTTTTTGAAGCAGAAATCCTCTCTATAGCTGCTAAGCTAAAAGTGCTATAGCACTTCTGTGTGAAATTGGCACGTGAGCTCGTCTATGCATTTTTAGCATTGTAGTATAGTATTGGGTCACATATTAACAGATGTGCATTTATGATGAATAGGCCTACTGTATATGAATGATGTCATGACATCTTTAGGTGCACAAATCTAGAGGGCGCACTTTGTCGAAAGGGGACAAGACGTTGGTATTGTGTCTTACGAGCGGTACCTAAATGCACCGTGAGCGTGCCGCTGATAACATTGATAAAGGAAGTGCTGTCACTGCAACACCGCTGCCACGTCTGTAGGCTCCTCTGTAGCAGCGGGAGGAGCGGCGGGTCTGAGCACCGGGATGGGCCGCTGCTGGGCGGTGGGGGGATGAGAGGGAGAAGTGGGAGTGACGGAGGGAGCACAGATGAGAGAGGAAGGAAAGAGGAAACACGTAGAGAGCCACAACACAACACTCCCAGGCTGAGGACTCCAACTTGAAGGAGCGACCTGCTGCCTTGCTGGAGCTCTTTTGTTCTCGCAGAGGGGCTCGTTTCTGCGGTTTCTCCCGGGGGTCACCCATGCTAAGCTCAGGGAAAATGGAGGAATTCGTAACCGAAGAGGAAGAGCCGTGGTACGACCAGCAGGACCTGGAGCAGGGTAAGACCAGGCACCATCCTCCCTGCTCGCAGCATCCCCACCGTCAGCTGCTGGCGCCGGCCGGTCAGCTAGCCTCCCCCCCACCCCAAAACAAAGACTCTCTGTCATGTAAAGACACGGCAGAGATGTCATTGACTAGTCTTTACTGACTACAATCATTCCAACATGTTAAAGTAGCTGAGGAGCAGGCGACCATCTTTGACAACAATGCATTGAAAGCATGCCAAGCAGGGCCTGTGCGGCCGGAGATGGCACCAGACACTGTGTGATCAGGCTGTGCTTTATGAAGCAAAGATCGGTTTCTTCTAATCGTGAGTCGACTAATCGATCAGCTTGACAGGAAATTAGGCCTAATTGTCCACAATTGTTACCATCAGTTGTCATTAATAAGGCAAAAATGCATAAGGTTTTTCTTCTTTTATCAGTTTTATATAAGTGAACATTGAATATCGTTGGGTTGTGGGGGAAAAAACAACAACTTCAAGATGTCACCGTCAGCCCTGGAATAATGTGACAAATTCTTCAACATTGTAATAATCTTGACCCAGCATAATGTCTGAAATGACAAAATATTAAAGCAGCGTAAGATAAAGCAAAACAAACTTTTTACAAATGTGTCGATGAGAGTGAAAGGTTGAAGGTTACCCACCTTTTAATGTTTTACTTTATATCTTCAAATTGTAGTTTCCCACAGAGATGCAGAAATGCATTGCTTGCCCTAATGTGCTCACCAAAATGTTATGCAAGTATGATTTTTGGGGGGTCTAAATATTGGTGGAGAATAAAACTGCTACTAGCCCGAAACTTGATTTATACTTATACGTTGAAGCGATGCCAGATATTTCCATAAGATAAAAAAAATAAATCACATTGACAGAACTCTCAATCTTCCAACAGTTAGTCATACTCATGGTGTTCAGCTTAGATCCTGCATTAACAAGCCAGCAGGAGGACTCACTGTCTGAAGGGACATGTTAGTCATTCATGGTTCTGATAACTGAATACATCAAAATAGATGTACTTTGTACATAACTATATTCAGATCATGTGCAAGTCATGATCATATGCACAGAATCTCAAAATCTTGGATCAACAAAGTAAATAAACAGGATATTTTTAAAATGTGGGATCACTGTCATGCTCCTGAATGCTGTTCTTACAAAGGCTCCTCTTTGTTCTCTGCACCGCTTACTTCACTTCCTGTCTCTCAGCATTTCTCCATCGCTGCTCGTCTTGGCAAGCCATTATAATACTACATTTTCAGAAGTGAAATGGTGCTGATGCAGGAATTTTACTTGACCAGAAACATACATGCACACAGAGGGATGCACGTACCTGCAGTCATAACGTCATGGATTTATGAGGCGACTTCTTTCCTGTCACACATGAATGGACCTGAGGACAGAAATAGACCTTCGGCACTCTTTTCTTCAAAATAAGGAGGAGGAAAGAGTCAAAGAGACACAGCAGCAGAGGGGACAAGCATTTATTAAAAGTCAAAATGGCCGGTGTATGACTGAGAAGTGTCTTCATATGTAATTGATGGAGCAAAGATGATGTCACAACTCTCAGAGCAGCGCTCTGCTTCATAGTGCTGACTACCTGAGCTCATCTGTTGTGGTGTGACATTTCAGGATGCCAGGAGTCCTTCAAAAAGAGACACTGCTGTCATGGCGTTACAGTACCTGGTTGTCAAGCTGGAGTCACTGGCAGGTGGAGCAGTCGGGGCTTAACTGCAGCGGGAGAAGAAGGCTCCTTTGCAAGGCTTCATCCTAAAAAGACGCGGGAAGAAACATGGGGAAACTCAAAGATTACTAATATATTTTACTCCAAATAGCTTAGAGCTGAAACAAATAATATGTTCTTTAATTATAAAAATAATCAGAAACTTATTAATTACTTTAATTACTTAAAGCCAAAATAGTGAAAACATGCCAAATGCTCTCAAATGAGAGGATTTAGAGGAGGAGGCTTTTGTCTGTACAGTAATTCATACATACATTCATGGCGGTGGCTGCCATGCAAGGTGCTGACCAGCACATCAGGAGCAGTCTGGGATTCAGTATCTTGCTCAAGGACACCAGGGGAATCAAAACCAGCAACCTTCCAATAACCAGATGCTGGCTCTACCCCGATCCACAGCGGCCCTGTCTGAATGTATTAACGGTTAAATATGTGGACAGAGCTTCTGGGTCTGAAAAATTAAGCCAGTGCAGAAGTGTCTTAACCCTGCATTCTTTCTAATGGCCAGCAGGGGCAGAAACTTCAGTGGTTGCAAAAAGAGGTCTGATTGTATATATGCTTATGAGAAAATGAACGCATTTCTTACCTTACTACTTTATATCTCAGTAAACATTTTCCTAGTCTTTATGGTTTTAGTCACTAGTTTCAAGTCTTCTTCAATACAGCATGATGCTCATTTAGTAGATGATGCTCACATGCAGAGTAAAATCAATGATTAAGGACCCTTCTTTGTAAGTGACAAGTTGCTATCAGTTTGTCCTCAGGTTTTCAGCCAGATAGAATCACTATTTTCAACAGCTCCACCCTCTCATCCAAATATGGTCACTTCTGGCTCCCAAAAAAACGATACAGCAATGGCTGTAGTGCTGAATGTAATGGGTTCACACTTGGTTTTGGCCAGCTGCAGTTACTTAATGGTGTCTTGTTGTCGTAGAGCTTCCAGAAGGGGGGACTTTGTTACACTTGGAGAAAACCAGGCTAACTGTTTCATCTCGTTTTTAGTCCTTGCACTAAGCGAAGCAACATTAGGCTAAATTAAGTGAAGCAGAGGGAACTGGCTGTAGATTCATAATATAGTGTGAACACATGAGAGTGGTATCGGTCCTGTTGGCAAGAGAGCTGATAAGCTTGTTTCGGAAAGAGTCGAGCTCCTCCCTGAAGTCATTTGAGACGGAGCTCTTCATTTGCGTGGACATTTAGCAGATGTGGAACTTGGAAAGCAGAGTGCCCCTGTGGAATGTAAGAGATGTTGTGACTCAGTTACTGCTTACATTGTAATTCTCAAAGCTGAAAAACAGGAGGGCTGCCGACATCTAATTTGGATGCGTCTTTGTTTGGGCCTATTGTGTGTTAGCCAGAGCCTCTACTGGCCCAAGGCCAGTAGAAAATACGTGACTCTACCATCTGAGACTGAAGGCTTGTTGGCTTGACCTACAGTACATGTGATCAGAGGCCTCCTCAACTGTTTAAGTGCTCATATTACAGCACAGGAACTGTTTGTATTGCCGAATCATTCCACTTAGTCAGTTTAGAGTCTGCTATGCAAATGTATTTTCTGGCCACTGAATATGCCTTGAACCTTTTTCGTTAAGAATTCGAGTCTGCAGCTCAGGAACAGAGGAAGAGGAGAAGTCTTGTTTTCCACATTCCTGTAAACCTCATGGGTGATATTCACCTTGCGAAACAACCCTAGCTGTGGAAGAGATCACCACATACAACACAGATTGAATATGCCTGTCAACATGTGCATGAGCTGCTAAAAAACACAGATTCAGTGTCTGAATGTATCGAAGACATTTATAGAATTCAAGCAATTACTGTGTGAGAAGTGCAGCAGAAATTCTGTGGACACGCCAACACACTCCTGCCTGGTTGCAGCTGGTTTTCTGAAGCATGCAGGAAGTGCATCTGTCATAAATGATGTGATTACGATGCAGTTCCGGCCTCAGTGGTTTCATCTTATGCGAGTCAAGCTTCAGGTCTGCGATCTGTGGCAAGTATTGACCAGCTAAGTTAGCGCAGTGAGTTGTAATGATTGGCCGTCCTTCTCCTCCCGTAATCTCCTGTCACTGAGGCTTTTTGGCTGTGGAGAGCTGACATTCCCTCTGTGGCTGCCAAAGAGAAACCCACATCTGAATCTGGACACTGAAACAGTAGCCCCATTCAGTGTGTCTGTCGTCTGGTTTTCTTGCTGGAATTTGATCTAGATGCATCAGATATGTCCATGAAGGCAAAGATTTAAAGAGCTCGTCAGAAGTCTTTAACCATATAGTCTGCTATTACAATTTGTTTTGGTTCATGAGAGAACGATGTTAGAGCATGATAATACACTAGATTTTGGTTTATGTTAAAGAAAAAGTGGCACTCTTTTCATGTTTAGCCATTGTTGCTAGCACTGCCAATGCTTACTACGCAATTCAACCTCAGACTATTTCAAACAAATAACTTTTTTGTGTATCTGTGGATTATTATTGAAGAAAAAAAAAATGAAATCACAGACACCAATTTTTTCAAAGATATCAACTTTAAACTAGCATTAGTTCATGTTATGGCCACTTGGGGTAAACACATCTTTCACCACTAAGTTCTGGAAAAAAGAAATACAAATGCTATATAAGCCAGCTGCTAACTTTGAGACGATATATTTCTGTCATCATCATCATACTATATCAAAACATGCATTGACTTTGAGATAGATACAATGGATTTATACGGCTAAAAGTAATATTGACATTGGATAAAATTGGATTCAAAAGATTAATTTCAATATTGTAGCTTATACTAATTTTGAACATTATGACTTGGTGGCAATATTTGTAAATTACTGCAAACCTTTGGCATTTTCTTTACTGTAATTTCTTGCTACTTATCAGCAAAGATACTTCCAACACTACAGTGTATCTGTTATCAACTAATAGTCATTCCAATTGAGTACATAATTGCATTTTTTGGGGAGCTTTAGACCTATATTCTATAGTTTTTGGCCACTGGAGGGTGGCATAACAAGTTGTAAACACAGTACTGACATGTTACCAACTTATTCAGTAGCTTATTTAAACATCCAGCAGATATGGAGCAACATTAGCATTAACTTCGAGAAGCGTTTCTGGCCGCCTGGTGAATTTAATATTCCAGTATTGTCTCCTTTGGTCTCCAACATCTCCTTAATTTGCCTGTCTGCTGTTTAGTGACAGGCGGTCAGTGTAGATCGGACTTATCAGAGCTTTTTCGCAGCTTCCTGCAACTTGAAAAACTACAACATTGGTGATACTGAACCAAAGCAGTCAAGTTCCAAAAACAATGAGCTATAAGATGCTAGAACTCTCCATAGAGCTGAGGGGAACAGCAGAGTTGGATGATGATGATTATTCTCATTACAAATATTATGATGAATATTTTATATTCAGTTTACAATGACATGAAACAGAGAAAAACAGCCAAGTGATCATCAAAACGGTTTTTTGATCCATTCTGTTGATCAAGTAATGTATTAATCAACTTTGTATTTTTGGCACTAAATCTGACAATGATGCACTCTGTAGATGTAAGCTGAATCCAATCTAAGATGTACAACTATCTGGCTGATTACCTCGGTTACACTACCTGCACATTCTCAGTAAATATATGTGAGATTCCGGTTGAGTGTGTGATTTCTCTATTTACTCCATTCCAACATGGCACAGCTGTGCTGAGAGCTAAATGTTGCAGTGATGCCGGTCAGGAGTTGGCATCCGTCCCAGTGATAACGATTAATTATTAAAGACAGAGCCGGGAGTACATGAGAGATGACTTTATTGGCTGCTCAGTTTAGTCCTCTGCTTTCTCTCTGAAAGGTCGCAAACCACATCTTGCTGACTCAGACCCAACACTGTGGGCCATCCACAGCACTGAGTCAGAGCGCAGTTAGAATAACGAATGGTGGCAGAGACTCGTCTTACTTTAGAGGTCTGGAAAGCACAAGTACAAACAGGAGAGCGTGGTGAAATAAAAGTACAGTGATGGCTGGTGTCGAACATGATGTGTTTTTGTGATCAACTGCAGATATTTAATATCAACACACTTTTGTTTAACATGTGAATTATCCTGCCTTAATCTCCTACATCCCAGCTTCTTGAATCCAATCAAATTTCTGTTCTTATCTCAGTGGAGAGGTGTCTCTCAAAATAATCTCGGCACCGATCTGTGACATTCTCAGCGGAGAGGAAAGGACAGGACAGGGAGGAGTGCTGTCTCTGTCCTCCTGCTCCCCTCGCTCTATAATTGAACTGGTCCAGTGCAGACTGTGACGACGCGATTGGCCCTCTGATTATTCTGTTCCAGACCCTGTTATAACCTCGTCTAAAATAGAACCAAGTGCTCCATTAATTGTCACAGTGGGTTGATCTAAATTGTATGGCTGCATTACATCTTTTTCTTGGAGATTAAATTCCCCAAACTTTCCCCCCTCGGTCCTTCCTCTCCTATTTTTATTCTAGCATCATTTACCTTTTACCCCTCCTCATTCGTTTGTCTCCATCTCTATTTCTGGACTTCGTCACGCCTTTCTTAATTTCTGTCTGATTTTCTAGACCTCCACTTGGCGGCTGAGCTGGGAAAGACTCTGCTGGAGAGGAACAAAGAGCTGGAGGACTCCCTGCAGCAGATGTATATCACCAATGAAGAGCAAGTGCAAGAGATCGAGGTATGAGTGAGTCCTGCCAGATGTGTCGAGAACTTGTCATAATTGAGGCAGCTTTCTTTCTAATCAAAAGCATTAATTGAATTCATATATTTAATGAAGCACAGTTGACGGATCTCATCTCAAATCTCAAGTTCCATTTAGTGGTTGTTCTGGGCCACACAAGCTTCAAAAAATAATCTTGAAAAGATATTAGGGTTAGGGTTACTCCAAGCCCACTCACAGTTTTATTTTTCTAACTAATATTCATTAACAAACTTAATAACAAATAGAACATTAAAAGAAAGTACAGCCAAATTCTGGGGACAGCCGCTGAGAGCTCGTGCTGAATATCCTGCTATGTATTACTATGTATATGCATTTTATGTGTATACAATAGGGGTTTGTAACAACAGGCATGTCTATGTGTTTGTCCATTAGTACCTATCAAAGCAGCTGGAGGTCCTTCGGGACATGAACGAGCAGCATGCCAAAGTGTATGAGCAGCTGGACGGGACCGCCAGAGAGCTGGAACGCACCAACCACACTCTGGTGATGGACAGCAAGGCCTCCCAGCAGAAAATAGAGAGGTGACTGGGGCTGAAGTTTTTCTTTTCTCCGTCCCTTCATCCTCCTCCTTAAACCCTTTAACATGTACCCCTTCTTCCTGGACCAGGTTAACAGGGACCATTGACACTTTGCAGAGCCAGGTGGAGTCCCTCTCAGGGCAGGTGGAGCAACTTCACTCTATGGAGCAGCTCCGAGTCCGGAGGGAGAAGAGGGAGAGACGCAAGACCATCCACTCCTTCCCCTGCCTCAGGGAGCTTTGCACAGCACCCAGGTTCTTCTTTCTTTGTCCATAGTCTGTAAAAGAAGATAGCAGGTGACAAGTCATCCTTACAATGAAATACTCTATCATCACTATTTGTGTGTCATGTTGTCAGGTATGAGGATGAGTTTGTAGTGGGCAGGGCGGAGAGTTTTTCCGTGGATGTTAAACCTCCACCAATGGAAGAGGAGAACCAGCACCTGAGGGAGGCAGTGTCGGCTCTAAGGGCGGCTGTCCGGACTGAGAGGGGGCGTAGAGAGGGCGTGGAGAGGGAGTGCAACCTCCTGATTGCCGAGTTCTCCAGGCTGCAGACTCGAGTCCAGGTAAGGTCCAGAATGGAACACAATATCTCAGCCTTGGGATTATATGTGTAACACGCAACAGTGCGCTTGGCCTAGCATGGGAACCAGATGCTCCAAGTGGTTCTGTATTCAGAAGGATCGAGGAAGGCCCTCCTAGAATCTGTTTGGAATAGGGCAGACACTTGGCAGATGATTGGACAGACCATCTGTCTATCTCCGTATATATGATCAACAGCAGGACAAACTACCACCAGCAGTGCCCGTTGGTAAATCAAGGTCTTACCAAAGTAGAACTTTCTGCCATCTGCTATGTCTATCTGTTACAGCAGCTGCATTAACCTCTTGAGGAGCTGCCATCGTTGTTTTTAAACGAACAGATGCTTCTGTCACTGGTTGTTACGCCTTTGATCAAAATCAAATGAACGCTCAAATCTCATTTAAAAAACTGTTTGTCTTTGGTCCTAGGATGCTGAGAGCTGCCAGGGGAGGGTGCGGGAGCTGGAGGTGGAGCTGCAGGAGCTGCAGCAGCTACGTCGGGCTAGGAATTTACTGCTGAGCAGCGAGGACGACGGTGTGACTCTTACCCAGACCGTCCTCAATAGTACCCCAGAGACCGACACCTTCCTGGAAGTGGAAGTTGGCGAGACAGGAGGAGGTGTGAGGGAAGAAACTGAAGGCGGAGGAGGTGTTGGCGGAGAGCCTCTCCCCGACTCCAGCCCTGTGAGGAAAAGCTGCAGCGACACAGCGCTTAACGCCATCGTGGCCCGTGACGCGTCTGGCCGCAGAAGAGGCAGCTACGCTCTCCACGCCAACAGCGTGAGGAAGCGGGGGATGTCTATCCTCAGGGAAGTGGATGAGCAGTACCACGCCTTACTGGAGAAATATGAGGAGTTGTTAGGGAAGTGTAGGCGCCACGAGGAGAGCCTGTGCCACACCGGCGTCCAGACTTCCAGACCCGTTTCCCGGGACCCATCCATGAAAGACTGTGCTATGGGGCCAACTCCGGCGCCTCCTCCTACGCCCACCCAGTCACCCTCCACCCCTGAGGCCATTGAGAGCATCAGCAAGCAGGTGGAGGCAGTGGATAAGAGGCTGGGACAGAACACTCCAGAGTACAAAGCCCTTTTTAAGGAGATCTTCTCTCGTATCCAGAAGACCAAGATGGACATCAAAGCTACCAAAGCTGCTAAGGCTAGCAAGTCTGGCAAATCTGGCAAATCTAGTAAACCTAGTAAACAGTAATGGTGCACTGATTGGCTCTAGAATATGAATGTGTGCTATTTTAGTGTTACGTACTGGTGTTTGCAAACACTTGGTGTTAAAATTCTTATAGAGGGTGCTATTTCAGAAACTGCTTCAAGTACAGTGAAGCTCAATCGCAGTCAACACGGAGTGCAAAACCTTCTTGCACACAGGAGGATCTGATGAGCATGTGATCTATTTTAAATATTAGCATAATTCAGTCATATATATATATATATATATATATATATATATATATAAACCGCGGTTCGTTAAGAGCTAGTTCACCCCCTCACATCCTTATATTTAGTAATCCCAAACTTATACTGGCTTCACTGCCTTACTACATTAGGCATATACCATAATAACACAGTAAAAGCAATAGGCCTGTCATGAGCCTCACAAATGCACTAAATGTTAAAGCTTCACGAAAACATTGACAAACTTGCATCTCTGATGAAAACGTGTGAAAATCTGAATCTAATAGTAACATGAAATGTAGCTGTAAGGTTTATTATAATGGACTACTAACATTTATATAATTGCAGTAAAAAAGAAGTGAGATTGATCCTCTGTCCGTCTGTAGAATAAACTCCAGGTGCTATGAAATGCCATCCCATATTGCTAAAGAAATGAACACTGCTCAAAATTTAAATAAGTCTTTTGTCTGGATTCACATCTGCATTACTCTCAGAGCCAGCAGCCAGTTAGCCTAGCTTAGTTTAACGACTGAAAACAGGAAAACTGCTAGCCTGATGCTGTTTACATTGACGAGTTGTGTTTTTTTTTGGATAAATTAACCAAACAAAACATATGATGTTAATTATCTAGGTTTAGTGGCATATTATCTAGTTTTGGGCAGAGTCAGGCTAGCTCTTTGCATGTCTGTCTTTAGCTTAGCAAGCTAACTGGCTGCTCCTAATGTTAGCTTCTCATTTAGCATAAATTAGAAGTGCGGTATTGACATTTTCTTCTAACTGTTGTCAAGAAAGCAAATATGGTTGTTCTGCAAAATGTTGAGAAATGGGGAACTAATACACTTACATGCTGCTCAGTGCTCAGATGCCTCTGGAGTTAAAGTGAAAATAGGATGCTAAGTGTTAAACTTCAGGAAAGGAGCCCAGACTGGAAACTCAATATACATTCATAGAATAAATATCTTCTCCCTGCACTGTGTTAAGTCAGTTCATCTCTCTTATGAGAAGTGTTACCTTATTTGCCAATCAGGGCAAAAGTTAGATTGTTAAGTGAAATATTGGAAGGATTATTATTTCATAGTAGTGTGTGGCATCTACAATATAGACAACATAGTTTATATAGTTGTGCCTGTTGTGATCTGAATGTGTGGAAGTGATGATCTGAAGAGTTGAAGAGCTGCTGAGCTGCTGTCTTGCAAAAGACAATCTCTGCAGATTGTTATTTTCACAATTTTCTGGGCATTATGGACGCTCATCACACAGAATATAGAAATGTTGAGATATCTAGTAATTGTTTTTTCTGTTTTCTGGGGGAATCATTTTGTCCATTTAACAAATAGCAAAAAGACACGAAAGCGGCATAACTCTCGACTGACATTTGGATTGTTAAAAAGGCCACTGAATGGAGACAGCATGGACATTAAAAACACACAGGGATGTGGATCCTTTTCAAAGAAATTGTTCCGGTCGGGAAAACTACTATGGACCATGATGAATAAAATATTCTTCACAGCTTTTTTTTTTATACAAGTATTGAGACTATTTTTCTTTAATTACAGCTAGAAAAACACTGTATAGTCAAACTGTAACCAGTGTATGGCTTCAAACCAGGGCTTTGTCTAACACCTAGCAGTCTTACCAAACTATAAAACTAACCTGCAAACATATTGCACCCTTTTACACAATATTATATAGCCTACCTATGCCTTTTTTCTGGGAACCTTCTATGTATAAACCTTTGTTATAATGAATGTTATTAAAACTAATTTTATATCTGACTCTTCAGCAAAGCTTTCACATGTGGCACAGCTCGCACCAGAGGGACCCTACACTTGTGTTTGAGGCTATTGAGTGTAAAAGGAGGGAGGGATGGATGTTTGCCTGCAACCTGGTATTGAAATCAGAGAGAAATTGTTTTATGAAGTCAAGGTGAATTTACTGTTGCAGCAATTGTGACGTACGGAGTGCATCTGAGGTCAATGCTCTTGTCTATTAGA
Organism: Diplodus puntazzo; assembly: GCA_963678695.2. NCBI lineage: Eukaryota > Metazoa > Chordata > Actinopteri > Spariformes > Sparidae > Diplodus > Diplodus puntazzo. The sequence continues at coordinate 6,459,780 of OZ023176.1, read as the reverse complement.
ATGATTCTAGCATGAGGAGAGAGGAATATGTAGTAGCCTAGACAAAACAATGCCAATCCAGAGCCTGTTATCTTATGTTAAGGCTCATGGGGTTTTTGTACTGTCATGTCTTACCTATTGCACTTGAAAATGTTTGATGCCTCATCTTTTGCATATTTAGAATAGCTAATATGAAACCGTATCTGTGTATTTATTTCTGTGTGAATGTTTCTTGGCTTTTTCTTTTACTTTTTTTTGTGTGTACTTTTTCAGTGCCTATATGTCATGTCACTAACAAATTGTCAGAATAAAACTTTAATTTTCATTACTTGTATTAACCAGTTTAAATATGTGCATTATTAGTAGATAAGATATTGGCATTACAGTTTAGTCTGCTCTGGTATCAGTTCATATCATTATTGAACTAAGACCTGTTTAACCTTGTTAATAAAGCATTGAAAGAAGGATTCTTGTGTTGTCTCATTTACTGTGTTTAATGAAAAAACAAGAAATAAAAGACACAATTCAAAGAAACCACCAAAATAGCAACTCTGTTACCCACATTTACAGCCACTTCAAAAACTCGAAGTCACGTTAGAGCAGAGCAGTCTCTGACAAAACGCTTAGAGATATACTTCTGCAATAGTCCGTTGGTAGTGTAGGGATATGTACGGTTTACGGTTCTTATGAAGTCAATCTGACCGCGTGGCCTAATGGATAAGGCGTCTGACTTCGGATCAGAAGATTGAGGGTTCGAGTCCCTTCGTGGTCGTCTTTTGCGAATAGCAGATTTTTGGCGGTTGAACACCGTAGCTATGGCTTTTTTTTGGCAAACAACACTAGTTAACTGTATCTTGTCATACATGTATCGTGGATAAGAAGCATCTGGATATCAATCTTTATTAAGACAGTCAACACTATCATTGTGCTAACATAGCTAGTATAGCTAATGTTAGCTAATGGACACACCTTAGAGAAAGAACGCAACTGTTGATACGGGTAACGTTAGCATTTACAAATGCGTTACAAACATATTAAACAACTGCGAAACTTGAAGTGTTGCTTTGGATTTTTAATTGTTTTTGGTGTTTTAACGTGGTACTGAACTGAAACAATAGAACTAATCGAGGCAGCCGTAGAATAGCAAATCCCTTGTTCTGAGTGGGAAAATTTCCATTTTTGTCGAACTGGTCTGGCGACTTTCGAGAAAGTATAGATTTATCTTGTCGGTAAGAGATGTCTAAAGGAAAGGATGAAGTATTCTAAATATGGCCTGTACTTGAGAGTATTGATATTTATTGTAATTTAATCAAGCGGTGCGCGTCAGGTAGCTAAAATAGGTCAAACTTTCTTCAAAAACTCCTATTAACCCTTTATTTACAGATGTAGTGTCTTGTACATACCATGAAGCAGAGTGGCGCAGCGGAAGCGTGCTGGGCCCATAACCCAGAGGTCGATGGATCGAAACCATCCTCTGCTATGTGTTTTCATTTTGTCCATCACTATAATGACAACCTTTCACAAGTAACATCGATACTTACAATTACTGTTTCAATCCTGCACTATTTTGTCCTTCTCTACTCCACTTGTCATTATTATTATACCAGTGTATTCTGTGACTTGAATAGGGATATTGCCACTGTCATTGATTCCATCATACTTTAACATATACGTAATTCTACAATTAGAATCAACTTTACAAAGTATTATGTGTATGTGCACATATATGTACGTACATATACAAGGAGGTTTTACGTTGCAATACTAATATAAATACAAATAGGTGAAAAAATATGTGTGTATATGAAAAGCAACAATGACCAACAAAACAGAATGCCATATAAGAGTCAAGCGTTTTTGTTACTTACATACAAATACTGCAGAGGAATAAATATAAAAATACATGAAGTAGGCGGGTTTGTACGGTATATTTATGTATGCGTAGCATATATTCCTGTTCTTGTTTTCCCAAACCTCACCTGCTGCTGGCACACTGCGACTGCGCTGGTTGAGTTTAGAGAGTTTGATAGGAAGACAGGTATATGGGCAAAAATGTTGCCACCAAAGTCTTTATAACCCCTCAGATTTTTTGCACGACAGTTATAACAATAAAGTGGGTGATAGAGTGTAATAAATATCCTATGAGTCCTATGAGCTCAACTATAAATTAATTAATTAATTAAATTAATAAAATATCTTATGCCGATGTGTATATTTAGTAAAAACGTAAAAAGTTTATTCTTAAGAAAACCAAAGACAAAATAAGAAACATTACACATACAAATGATACATGATTACTGACAATACAATCATGGGAGGTAGAAAAGTAACAATCAATCAATCAATCAGTCAATCAAAATCCACTCGTCTGCTCTTTTTGATCGCTGAATGGATCTTCTTCTGGTTGAGTCGCTCCTTGTTCCTTCTCTCTAACCTGCACAACACATTTCACATCAGACATAAGACACATTTATCATCGAGATGGATAAAACGCATCGTGCTCTACTGCAGCTACCTGTCCTCCCTGAGAGCTATGTCTTCTGCTGTCGGCTCACGTGGCTTCTCACTGGCCTCAGCTATGATAGCAGAGATCTTCTGGATACAATCGGAAAGGTTTCTCTGCTGACTCCTGCTCAGCTCCGAGGTCACCAGCAGCTCTCCGGCTTTATTGATGCGACTTTTGTTCTGTGCCACAAAGCAAAGAAAATTGTGCAGTTGGTTAGGCTACGTTTCAAGAGGACAGGGACAAAAAATAGCGTATCCAGAGGTCACTGAAATACGAAATGTACAGCTTTTCTGTTGACAATGTAATGGTCTTTGAGAACTGCAGTAATACAACTGTGTACTTGTACTTAACTATTCAGGCTTTTATCCTGATTCCACAGCATTTGAAAACAAACCTTTTCAAAGATCTTCTGTCGAACAACTTCTGGGATCCAGTCTGCTGTGTGCACATGGAAACGGACCTCTGCTTTTGTGCTGACTATGGAATGAGATGGCATTAAAGAAAAGGAATATAATGTTAATGAAAAAACAGATTGAACTATTTGTTCAAGATGTCGAAAGTCACTTGTCGCTTTAAAATTCATACTCTTTTAAACAGAGGAACATTTTTTGGAATAATAAAGTTAAACTTTGGCCACCTTTATTGATGTGCTGACCACCAGGACCACTGCTTCTGCTGTAAGACACCGTCAGACGGTCTAGAAGACAACAGGGGTTGAAATACATTGCTCAAAAAATTAAGGGGAGACACATCAGATCTTGATGATCGAGTTATTGAAGTTGAAAATATTTGCCGAGGTACATTGTATAATTTGTTGAGAACAAAATAACAGTCGATGGAAACCAAAATCATCAACCCACTGAGGGCTGGATTCCTCCTCACGCAAATGAGCAGATACCAGTCCTGCTGCTGGGTTGATGCAGATTGATATCCCCGAAGTTTAACTGCCTTGGTGTTGTACTGTGACGATTAAGTGTTCCCTTCAGTTTTTTTTGAGCAGTGTGTATTATTATTGAAAAATACAAAACGGGAATGAAAATACTTTCCAATTCTGCTTTGGCAAACATAGACTTGTATATTTACCGATTGGAATGTGCACCTGGGTGTCCTGAAAGAGAAAACATCAGATAAATCAGACATCATCAGCCATTTTATGAATGTACTGCTTTGCTTGAGGATGTCACAGAAACTCCATTGACAATTCTGACCACACTGCCACAACAATGACCTCTGGAGGTCATTTTGAAAAGGTAATAGCTTATATCTAAAGTAAGCACATCCTAGTATAATACAAGGAATGGTCGTTGCTGAATCTGGCTTTGGGGCCGGACTGCAGTGTTGGAGGTTCTGAAATCAACACAATATCATAAGTGTGGTCTTTCATTTTGCAGTGGCATTTCGTCACCATAAGACAGACAATGTAAATTATGTTCAGTTTAAGTGTGTTTCAACATGCATCTCACATTTACTTGATTACAGCTGTCTCCATGGTTGGGCCCCAAAAGGAAATTTGGTGACATATTGACCCATCCTTCTTTTTTAGGTTTTCTTGGGACACCATTCTCTGTTACTCCAGTCATGACCAGAGCCTAATCATTTTGATCTTCAAATGTGTGGTGTTGCTGTTATTTGAAAGGTGGGATCTGCAAATAAACTGGGTGCTTTCTTTTTTTTCTTCATTTCAGTGCGACTTACTTTACTCAAATGAGGTTAAAGTAAAGACCTTGGTTAAAATACAGTGCATACTGTAGGTTTGCTTTCAGAATCAGTATCAGCATTCCTTTATTGTCCCACAAATGGGGAAATTTGTTCGCAACTGCAGCCAAAGGACAGTAGTATTTTAAAAAACAATAACAATAGTAAAACATAAACAATATAATTAAAAGGTAAGAAATAGTATAAACTCCTATATGCATATGAACATAATATTGTACAAAATTGACATCATCATGAATTATAACCAGTTTGGCAGTGAATTGTTATTTACAAATAAAAATAAATATGGATATTGAAAAAAATGTCCAGATAATGCAAAGTAAAAATGAGAAATGAGTTATGTATAGTACTGGGAGCAGTGCTGATTGTTGAGTCTGACAGCAGCAGGGAGGAGGAACAGCCAAAACATTAGATCGCTCACTAAGCTATTATGCTAAAAGTTACAACCTTTTTAAAGATGTTTTAATTGATAGGCAAGTAAATAAAAGCTTTAACCCCTCCCTACATGTAGTTACGAAATATGGCTGCAATGTGTTAATAAATGTTCTCAGTCATCCAGGTCATGGTAATTGTAATTGCTATATTGTAAGCAACTGGACTTGTTTGAGTTTCTTGAAGACATTTAATCTCTCATCTCATCCTCTCAACTGAAAAAGCCTTTTGGGTGAGAGGGGAAACGTCTTAGAATTACAGCTGCACTCGGTGTTCTGCAACTAACCTGTGCGCTGTCTGTCCCTCGAGTCCGGTAACCAGCTCTCGGATGCAGAGCGTTGCTTATGTCTGTTATTTCAACTCTCCTTAGTTTGACATGCTGTGAAATGACATTTACTACTGCTTTGCAACAAAATAAATAAGGACGTCGTGCTATGTGCGCCGCCATGTTGGACTGACGTTGTTACTGCCACTTGACGTAATGCTGATGTTATTACGTCGGCTCGTCAGCTATGCACGCGCACATGGGCTTAACTACTCAACTGCACTCACGCGCGCGCAGTGTTCCACGTTATAATACCTTTGGCTATGGGTCTGAAAGAAAAACAAACAGACAGGTTCCACCGAGATTTGAACTCGGATCGCTGGATTCAGAGTCCAGAGTGCTAACCATTACACCATGGAACCCAGTTGCGGCCACTTCGAACTTTAGAGACTATTACTTTTTCGTCACAGCTAGCTTATATCGCCATTGACTTAATAATGTATCCAAGCAAAAATAAGTAAACGGTATAGTTCACAAAAGCCGTGTACAAAACTAAGTGGCATTTGGTAAGAGGGGCGCTTTTACAAGTGGAAGAAAGAAATACCGGAACTCCTCTACAGTAGCCTCTGTTGCAACAGTGTACCATTAGTGGGCGGACACGGCTCGGTCTAGCATAACAAAACAAACCAGCTCAAATCGTTCAGAGTATTTTTAGCTAGCTTTCGTGTTAGTACCGTTAGCTTACTGTCACGCAATGATTCTACTGGCTGTCGTTCGCGGTACCAGCGCTGCCTAGTGTTTGTCAAGTTGTGTGTTGACATATCGCAATCCTCAACACTGTCTATGGCATACATAATACTTGGGCGTTCCTGGCTAACGTAGAGATAGGTCGCGTCGATGGATACACATTTCCTCTATTACTCAGCCTGACGTTGTGTAGTTAGCCAACATTGGCAAAATCATTTGGCAGCCTCAATTAATTAGGCAACGCAGGGAAGTACGTTAGTATGTGACAACAACGGGTCCAGCTCGTTTTCAGCCACTGTAGCAGCTGCTTTGGCAGATAAGACATGCATGGCTTGGAGTATCCATTGTTCTAGAGAGTCCTGTCTACTTTCTAGTGGTGAGAAGATTAATTACCACTAAAGAGATATTTGGGCTTGTCAACTTGCAAAATGCCTGGACTCGTGGTGTTTGGTCGGCGGTGGGGAATCGCCAGTGACGACCTAGTTTTCCCCGGCTGCTTCGAACTATTTGTCCGTGTACTTTGGTATGTTTTTACCTTCATAAATGGCAGTTACTCACTGTGGACTCAACCAGCTGCACAATAACATTCATTGACTCTGCTCTTTCCATCGTTCATACTGTTATTTTCTCCTCAGGTGGATTGGCACCATGATCCTGTACACCTACCACAGGGGTCATTTTGACTGTAATGGCAGAGGAGTACTTCACAGCTATCTGATTGGACTATTGGTTGTGCTGGCGCTCATCATCCTGTCACTACTGGCTATTGTCTATGTCAGTGCCCGAGGTAAATCAATTGTGGTTTATCAGGTCACACATCACTTAAAATTCAGTGCGAGCAATACACTGTCTGTGACTGATCATGAATAACCTTTTGTAGTGGTGGGTGGCTTTTTGGTCACATCAGCCAAAGTGTCAAAATACAGTTCTATGCAGAATGCGAGACAGTTGCTGCCTACACAACACACGCTCACAGAGTTGGACTCTGAGCGCCAACAATTTTGATTCCATTGATTAGTTGGTTTGAGTATATTTTTTTTTAGATTTCAGCCTCTTAAATGAGATGGTGTCCTGGGTTCTTTACTCTTCCGATCACAGTAAACTGAATACATATAGGTTATGTAAAGACATTTGAGGACGTCATCTAGGGCACTGATGAACATTTTTCTCTATTTCCTGACATTTAAAAGACCAAACAGCTGATCAGCTAATTGAGAAAGATGAAAACAACGATGAAAATGTTAACGCAACATGTCCACATTTGCCATCCTCAGCAGCAAAAGGTTGAATGGTTGGAAAGCATGCCTGTTGAAAGGAAGGAAAGTGACACCACTGCTCATAGCATAGGACAGAATCCATTGTCATATTTTATACAGTGTTTTGTTTTTCTGCAATTTAATGAGACAACCTGTTGATAGTAATCTTAGGCAACTTAAAATTTGCATTTCAGTGTTGGGCTTCAACTGAGTATAATTTTTTTTGTGGCATCATAATCTACTACTGTATTACAGCTTATTAAACATTAAACTTTCACAAGTGCAAAGCAAAGGTATATTTTGTTATTAATTACTCTCATTCCTGTCAGGTACCATTACGAACTCCGGCCCCCGGCGCTCTATCCCTGCACTGGTGTACCTGCGAGCTCTCCTGTACCTTCCTGAGCTTGTATGGGCCTGTTTGGGAGCTGTCTGGGTGTCTGATGACAGTCAAGGCTGCGATCCTGCCACAGTGGGTGCTGTCATTGCAGCAGTGGTTGCCAGGTAGGCTCTTTAAGGCTATGAAGCCACAGTTTTGTAATTTATCAAATACCTGTTTTTGATCCAGCATTTTTCTTTTTGTGTCACAACAGCTGGATCATCCTGCTGTTCACTGCGGTAGGCGTGGTATTTGTGTTCGACCCACTGGGCAACCCCCGTCCTCAGCCTGCTGCCATGGAGCCACTGGGAGTACCGGATATGCAGAGCAACGAGGGCACCCAGTTCCTCTCCACAGCTCGCTCCCTGGCCGTCAAAGTGTGGGAGAGCAGGCTGCGGCTCCTGTGCTGCTGTCTGCCGCAGGACGAAAGTCACCGCGCAGCGTTCTCCAGCATCGCACAGCTCTTCACCGGATTCTTCTCTGTAGGGGACACCTTCTCTTCCTTTTGCTTTTACTCTGGCAGTTTGTGGGTTTGTGATAAGATCATAGATCAAAAAACTAAAACAAACTGTGGTATGATGCTTGTGTGTGTGTGTGTGTGTGTGTGTGTGTGTGTGTGTGTGTGTGTGTGTGTGTGTGTGTGTGTGTGTGTGTTTCAGGACACAGACCTGGTCCCAAGTGACATAGCAGCTGGTTTAGCTCTGCTGCATCAGGAGCAGGATAAAATGGAGCAAAGCAGAGACCCAGAGGTCATAATTGATCACAGCCCTTCCTCTCCCATCGTAAGTAAACCTCAGGGCAGTCAGGAATATTGGAAAAACCAGCCAGTAAAACCATCAAAGTCATGCAAGTCTGAATACCTGATTCTTCAATATTTTTTGCCTGCTTGTATTTCTTTTACTGTTTAAAGGGAGAGGATTTGGAGACAGAGTTGGAGAAAGCGGCTCACTGCATGCAGTTTGCTGCAGCAGCTTATGGCTGGCCGTTGTACATTTACTCCAACCTGCTGACTGCGCCCTGCAAGCTCAGTGGAGACTGGTAAGATGCACTCTCCTCTGAGTCAGTTAGTCTAAAGGGACAGTTCACAAAAGAAAAGCTCATCCAAAGTAAAATGTCCAAGAAAGAAGTGCTTATTGCAATATATCAATTAAACTGATGCAATAACACGTTTTATTTGAATTAGACCTTTAAACAATTTTTATTTTAAATACATGTAATTCATGAGTTGCAGTTTTATATTAAAAATAACATTGCATTTAATTTCCAATTCACCACAAATTTAAAATTGATCATTATAGGTTTTCAGTTCATTTTCTTATCATTGACCCTTCACCGAACTTAACAGCTGCTAAGGGTGTAAAAAGCATCAACAGTGAACTACAAATGATTTTGTCATGCCAAAGGTTGGATGCTCTTATGACAGCAAATAACTTGGCCCACACGTTACATAATCTCAACATCAGAGAAAAATAATAAATATAGAAATTGATTCTTATATTTTTACTCAGTTGAGCCTTATCAAATCTGTAGCCTTAATAATAATATGATAGTGAGAACCAAAAGGATAAAATCAGTAATTGAAACAAGTAAACCATAAGTAAAAATAGAGGTTATGTTTATAGTTTAGTGGCTTTGTCTAGTTTTACATCTCAAAAATCTGTACCCAGCTACGGAACTGCAACATTGTTGATAGTATCTCTGTCTTTGGTCAGCTGTCTGCTGTTGCCTTTGGTTTATTAAAGTTCACATCAAATCAAACTGTGTATCAGCTGTAGGAGCCGAGCGGGTGAGTATGACATCGTCGGAGGAGACCACCTCGGTTGTCACTTTTCATCCGTCCTGCTCAGCACCGGTTTGCAGTACAGAGACTTCATCTATGTCAGCTTCCACAACCAGGTAGACATTTTATTAGCTGTCACTGTCAGGAGCACTCCTTTGTGTTCATATTTGAAGTTCTTCTCAGTTGTATTCCTTAGAGGTCAGCACCTGTCCAACAGTCTCTATGATTCAGACTGTTCAGCCATATTCTGTTGATAATGTAAGCAAACTGTTTTTGTTGCAGATCTATGAGATCCCCTTCTTTGTGGCTCTGGATCATAAGAGAGAGGCTGTTCTGGTGGCTGTCAGAGGAACACTGTCACTGAAGGTGAATTGCACCTCTTGAAGATGTTTTTTTTTTTTCCTTATATAATTTTTGGTGAATTTTTTAGTCACCAGGCGAGAATTACCTGACACTTGTTGTCCACATGTTTAGTAGAGATGTGATTTTTTCTTTTTTGGTCAGTATTTTCATCAGTCATTCTGTGCAACACCTGTGAATTTGCATTGCTTGCTGTTTTCCCTCCATTTCCGCTTCCTGTTTAGAATCACTTCCCTGTTTGTGTGGATGACTTGGTAACTGAAAGGAGAGTGTTGAAAGAGACTGATAGATATAGGTCACAGTTGGTGTTCTTCTAATGGCATGAGCCGCCCCTCGAAAGAACTAAAAATAACGTTTGTATCAAAATAGAAGACTTGCGTATGAAGTGTGGTACGTAAGTGAGGGTGTTTGAATGAGTGTATCAGCACATGTGACAGTCACAATCAGTGAGGGTGAAAGAAAGAAACGTATTCTGATCCTTTGTGTGTTCGTCTACAAGTCTGGATCTTGTCGCCCAGCATTGATTCTGAACACAATTTATTCTCTACCAAAGTAATATTCTACATGCAGCCTTAAACTGTTGCCTTTGACATTTGGTCTGATACATGGGTAATCAGATTCGCAGGCTATTCTATCTCACATGGTGTCTGAATCTTGTCCCTCAGGATGTCCTGACAGACTTGTCTGCTGAATGTGAGAACCTGCCTGTAGAAGGAGTGTCAGGAGCCTGCTACGCTCACAAGGTCATTGTCCTATTAAACTCAATACTCTCAACCTGTCTTTGTAGATGTTGACACCACTCTCAGGTAAGATTATGTTAAGTTGTTTATTTTCCAAGAGACCAATACATGCCTGTGTCTCTTACTGCAGGGCATTTGCCAGGCGGCCAATTATATCTACAAGAAGCTGGTCAATGATGGAATCCTTAACCAGGCTTTCAACATCGCACCGGTAAGAAGTGTAACAGACGTCAAGGACTACATTTGAGCTGCAGCAGACTTCACTATGTTTAACTGTAATTCCATCATAGCTGGCACATCTGAAGCAACAATATATTATAAGTGGGAAAGTTTTACATGGATGGTGGCATGCATGATGCTACATGATGCTAATCTGTAATACTAATATATCCACTCGAAACTTGTTTTAATTGCTGACTTTATTTTGACTGAATATGTTTTTTGTGGTAATTATCTAATTTCTTTCCTGAAGTAATTAATATTAAATAGTGATTTTGCTGGCATATATTTTCTAACCATTTATTGATAAGAAATAACTAAATACTTGGAAGGTGTGTAATGTGTTTCCACATTCCTGTATTTCTAGGAGTATAAACTGGTCATCACTGGTCACAGTCTTGGTGCTGGCACAGCCTCAGTGCTGGCCATCCTCTTGCGCAGTTCCTTCCCCACCCTGCAGTGCTACTCATTCTCTCCACCAGGGGGACTCTTGAGGTAAGGCTAACTGTACAGTGGCACTGTGGCAAGTGCAAACAGCATCACAGTGGACAGACAGGGACTGATTCCCCGGTCAGTTTTTGTGCACAGTTAAAAAAGACACTTATTTAAGGAGCAGGTTGAAAATGTCTTTTCAATTCTTGTTCATTGGCACCCAGCATAAGATAAAAATTCATGTTTGAGTCATTACATTTTAAGTTATGGTATGTATTACTTGAGGACACAATATATTTGAAACAATCATCAAATGTATTTTTTTACAGGTCTAACTTAAAACATGTGATGTTCATATACTTTCTGCACTGTCAAATATTGACCACAACTTCCATTGTAACTGGGTTTTTCGACTGTTATGTACAGTAAAGCTTTAGCTGATTACTCCAAGGACTTTGTGGTCTCGGTTGTACTTGGAAAGGATCTGGTCCCCAGGTAAGACAAAGCTTTTTGTACTGTAAATTGTTAACAGCCATTAGAACATATTATTTGATTAAAGGTGCACTATGTGGTTTTGTGGAAAGAATTTTAATCAGAAAAGAAGGATCTTCATTGATATATTTTCTTTTATTTTTATGCCTGACAACCTAAATAAATGAACTCTCTCTGTCATCATGACTGCATTAACTGACCTTAAAGGGCACTTTAAGTTTACTTTCCTTACATGTTGTTGACTTTTCCCCCCCTGAGAACAGCTTGTTTATTAAGTAATGGAAAAAATACATAAAACCTCTTTAAACTAGCACGTCTTGATGAGTAAATGTAACTGTATCTTAATACTTACATCTTTGTAGCAGTTTAGTTTTGTCGTGACAATATTCACTGTGGATCATGTAAGGCGGATATATTTCTTTGTGTTAGCAGCACTGTAGACTCTTGTCTTCACATGGCTAATATGAACGTGCTGTGGTGCACAGACTGTTATAGACTAGTGTGTGATGGCCATTCTATATTTGGCTCTGCCCTGTTATTACAGGCACAGAGAAGGAGAAAATGAGTGCAGCTCACATGCTCCATTTCCCTCCGTTCTTTTAAAGTTTAGTTCCCCCATGGCAGCATTTAATCAATCCGCTATCACTGTGTTCCTACAGACTGAGCATTCCCAATATGGAGGATCTGAAGAGAAAGATTCTTAAGATAGTTTCCAACTGCAGTAAGCCAAAGGTAAATTTAAAAAAAATCAAACATAGTTTTACACCTTGACAACAACGGTGAGTATCTTAAGTCAGACAGTCATTTTCTCTGTGTTTTCCAGTACCGCATCCTGCTGCAGGGGTGTTGGTACGAGCTGTTTGGAGGAGACCCGGACGACTTTCCCACAGAGATGGATGACAGGAGGGAGGAGGAGCTCAGCCAGCCGCTGCTTGGGGAGGAGTCCCTGATGATTCGCCACTCGTCATCCTATCAGAGCCTGGCGTCAGATGACTCTCCTGCGCACACAGCTGCACATTTACCTCTGTTTTTGCCTGGACGCATTCTGCATATCACAGAAGATGGGCCGTCACGGAGGTCTGTCTACTCTTCATTTTCCATTTACTTTACAACACATTTGATGTAAATATGAGCAGCTGAGTTGGACAAATTTGTGCCGTCTAGCTGAAGTAGAAGTAGGATATCAGGAAAGCCATTAATTTTCTTTACAACCATACAATTAATAACGGTTTTTGGTAAGGTTCCTCAAAAAACAACTGCAACTAAAAGATTTACTGGCCATGAGATTTTACAGTTGAAGCATAAACACTGACACTACTCTACGCTCTGTGAACTATAAGAAGGTGACACTGTCATAATACCTTACTTTTCTTTGGGTTGTCTGTACTTTCATGTCTTGTCATGCTGATAAGCTTATAACCCAGTGCCAGTATATCTGCAATGAGCTAATGTTAGCCAATAAATTGATTGGCTAATTTATTTATACCGCTCTAGAGGAATCAATATGTCACACCCGACAGTGGGAAATATTGGAGTACATGACAGTAGTACCTTACGTAATAATATTTCAACTACATTCATCACTTTTTTCTTCAACTGACGCCTCAGCTTCAATGCTTACATCAACTACCACTTCAAACCCTCCTTGAGTTTATTTTGGTCAAATAAAAAACTTCAGCTCTTGCACTTACAAAATAGACTCCAGTTGCTCTCATGGCTTACACTACTTGACACTTCAACTTCACTCAGTGCTTACACTTTCACTCTGCAAGTTTATTAAGTGCTTATACCCAAAACAAGAACTTCCACTCAGTGCTTCCACTTTAACTGACATTTCAACTTCCTTGACAAACAGGTTACCATGGTCATGGATAACATATGATTATTAACCACACCCCATTGTCTGTTTTGAAAAAAAAAATGTAACCGCTGAGAAGGAAGCAACATTGGCTGGAGTGGAGCATTAAGTATTCCAGCTAGTTACAGATTTTTTTGTGATGCTGGCAGTCACATGAACTATGCTTGCACACTTACACACTTTATTGGGTAGACCAAGCTAAAGTAGTGTGGTTTGATAGAGCAGTCCAGCAATAAATCCTACATTCATGAAGGTTATAATGTTCAGTTTTGTTGTAACTGTGAGAGGTGTCGTTGTACTTTGCGGTCATTTTATTGCATGTGTCTCAAACTCAGATTAGTTTAGGGCCACTGCTAGTGTTGTCATCTTGTAGGAGGGACACTTTAGTGTTCAACTACTACAAGAAAGCATAATATTTTTTAAAAAGGAACTTGTAATTTCCATTGTTAACATAAGAGAACAAAAACAGTTTTTATACACTTTGATATGATCAGATTTTCAATAGTTGGTGCGTATTCTTTTTCCCTACTCTTAAATAAGTAATTGAAGCCTCTTCTACTAATAATTTCTTCATATATAACAAATGAAATGCAAATAGAAGTGTACATCTGTATGCACATACATTTTTAACAGTGCATTTAAGGGCATTTATCAGAAGCTTTCGTCCAAAGCAACTTACAGTAATTCATATATACATTCATACACTGATAATGGTGGCTGGCATGCAAGGTGGCGACCAGCACATCAGGAGCAGTTTGGGGTTCAGTATCTTTGATATGGAGACCAGGGGAATTGAACCAGCAACCTTCCGATAACAAGAAACTGGCTCTAACCCTGACCCACAGCGGCACCAGTGCACATGTTTTTTCCCCTTGTAAATAACTTATTTAAACTTTGCACTAAGCTTGTCGATGTTCCCAGTGTTACAAGGTGGTCTGGTTTACACTTACTATATTATATGCCCGCAACTTCCACCATCGTTTTGCTTTTTAAAAAATGAATAGTCTGACGGTGATTACAAGCTACCAGAGGCGTCTGCTCCGTGCAGCAACAGGCCAGCAGCAGAGTAACAGGAGTCACATTTCACTTTCAGCGTGGAGAAAGGAGAGCTGACTGACAAGGTGGTGCATTCAGATACTGAAATGAGAATTCTAAGTATGATTTGCCTCCAAACGTCTTTCTGTCTGTTTTTTCCCTCAGGTCTTGTTTTTCCCAGGTCCGGTACCGTGCAGACTGGTCCAATGAAATGGCCTTCAGGAGTATTTTGATCAGTCCCAGGATGCTCGCAGATCACATGCCTGACGCTGTGCTCCGAGCACTCAGCAGTCTTACCACCGACAGGCCCTTCCTTCTCTGCCCATCGTCTTCAAACAACAGCCAGCACCATTCTATCTGAACATGTACCATAGACTGACTCCTTACAATTGGCTCCAAGACTTGGATTGTAATGGTAATGGAAGACATGAAACCATAGACATTTCCCTGTTGTGATCTCCATGAATGACATTTCTTTAAAATGTTTGGAGCAAAAGTACTATGTTAAATTGCACTTTTTAATTATTTAATTCCTGTAATTTTTTTTTTCTCAACTCTGAGTTACTCCATGAGCAACCACATGCTATGATCTTTGAATGTGCGATGTGTACAATATTTGACAGTGCTGCAGTTTTACTGTTATGGCAGTGTTCTACATTTTCTGTTTGTGTGAGGGCTGTACGGCTGGCAGAGGCTGCCTCACGGTCCCTGGAAGCGGCTGATGTTGTCTTCCTTATCTGTGGGGAGGACTGAAGAGCAGTCTGGTCCATAATGTGAGGATATAGGGGTTGACCGGAGCATTAAGTCTTCATTGTGTTGTGACTGTAGTTAGTCCGTCTTGTGTTTAATGTCTTTTAAACATCAGGGTGAACAGTGCCTATGCATTACAGATAAACAAGTAAACAGAATTGGTTTACAGAAAAGGACTGATGAGTGCGGCGTGTTTACATTAAGTTTTCTTCTGCATTTCCTGCAATACAGTGTTAATAGTGCATGGTGTTCGGCAAACAACGATATACATAAAAAGGGAGATGGATTGTACTTACACATTTTGTGGGAACCCGTTTACTTGCCATGGATAGATATAAAAAAAAAAAATTCAGGTAATATATAATAAGTTCAGTCAGAATCATCTGATGCCTGCATAATTGTTTCCCATCCTCAGTACAATGGATTGGACTCCTTGATGCAAATAAATGCTTTTTGTGAAGCGCACTCCTCATCCTTGGATTTCTTTTCTAATAGGAGGAACACAAGCATAACCCCAGAAACAAGCACCCTGTTGAACTGAATGCAATTAAGCGAACCAAATGTTGAGGGCAGTTGGAGGCTTGGTCGTTGGATGAGTCTTTTGACTAAAGCCACATGAGTCAATGGGAGGGGTGTAAATAATTCAGATGACTCGGTGTTAGCCACAGTTTTTACGTTATACTACATCAACCCTGTTTGGCATGTGACGTAAACGCGACGTCCCGTCACCAGCACATGACATCTTCAAGTGATCCTCGTATGTCCCTATATCCGGACAAGGCAAACCAAGCGCTGCTGTTGACTAAACCACTTGTTGCTACTAATTAATTTACATGTGAAATCGAACTGTCGGCCTACACACCGGTGGCCACTTTGTTCTGCAGCTTTAGAATGAAACAGAGAGATATAGTAAGCCAGTAACTGATGCATTTGGTAACTAAATGTGACCGTGAAAAGTAGAAAATAACCGACGAGAAGTGCACATCACCTACGGCTCTAAGTTAAGAGTGCCACAAATAAAGCGTTTGTTCTTGTTATCAGATGATACGGGTTGTCCGCCCTCTAAACGTCACACCACAGCAACTATATAGCAGAAAGTCAGGAGAAATGATTCTTGTGGATTTTGAACTAATGAGATGGTAGTGTTACTACCAACACTATAGCGATTTCAACTTGTCTTTTGATTGCACCTTTTGGCTTTTTGTTAAAAAAAAGAGAAAGAAATCATTTTCCGAAATAACGTAGCTAATTTTCTATACATGCGGTAACCACAGGGATCAAATTTGACGTTGTCTCTGCAGTGTTTACTACTGTGCTACGTTTAATTGTGTTCATTGCCATCTTTCCGACAGCACTTGAAGGCAGCAGCAAGAGCTCATCTGTTGGACAGGGAAACTAATCAGGAACCAAGTAAAGACTTTTCAGGACTGCTAGCTACCAGGCTAGCAAGCTTTAAAAGTCAGCCGTCCAGACGACTTATTTTTCTAGACTTTGTTTATGAAGTACAGTGTATCTTCTGTACAAGACTTAACGTTCAAGCTATGTTTTAGTAACACCGCTTTGTCGCGCTGAAAGTAGCGAGGCGGACAGCTTCTGGCCAGCTGAAGCTTGCCGCTAGCTCATTAACGTTAGCTGGTAAATAAGTGGAAGCGGAGGCAGGAAAATGGAGCTGGACGACGTAGTCCTGTATCAGGACGATTCTGGCAGCTCGACCATGATGTCAGAGCGGGTCTCAGGGCTGGCCAGTTCAATATACCGTGAGTTTGAACGGTTAATCGAGAAATACGACGAGGACGTAGTGAAGGAGCTGATGCCGCTGGTCGTCGCCGTATTGGAGAACTTGGACTCGGTGTTCGCTGTCAACCAGGAGCACGAAGTGGAGCTGGAGCTGCTGAAGGAGGACAACGAGCAGCTCGTCACCCAGTATGAGCGAGAGAAGGCACTGAGAAAACACGCAGAAGAGGTGGGTTTAACTACCAAACGATTTCATAACCCGTATTATAGATTAGAAGCTCGTTTCATGTGCTTTGGTATGAAAAGATTAAACGCCAAACCTAATTCGAAAATTTGGCAATTCCCTGTTGTGATGCCCACCAACTAAATATCACGTTTCGGTATTCAAGAATAAGTACTGTCCATGACGTATATGAACCATCATTTAATTCGGTGTAGTTGCAGAATCCCATAAAACAAGTGCTTGAGGAAAAAATACACTTTATAAACTGGTTGTTGATACTCGCCACGGCCAGCTGTCGGGTGTTTATGCTGCAGCCAAAATACCCCAAAATGAGGGAATGCTGGCAGACCGTCTCTGTAAGTTTAAACTCTGTTAAAAGAAAACCAGCTTTGGGGTTGCAGATTCATGAAAAAAACGTTTTAAAAAGACCGCCTGTGCACAAACGCACACACACTATTTGGCTGCGACCTCATGTCACCATAGATGCCAGCGACTCTCGGGACCCACAGTTGCAGTTGATGCGGGATCAAACTTAATACGCAGCACGGCGGTTTACCTTGTAAGACCACAACATTGATTTCCAGTCAGTTATGCAAACCACCCAGTGATTTGTTTATCAAGAGGCTGCGTTTTCCTGCCTCCAGCAAATTCAAATCAGTCAGTGATCACATTCAGCTTCACGATTAATGACTGTCTCGCTGCCCCCTCATTTAACTCAACCCAAGTATTACTTTATCACTACGGAGCAGTCTGTGTTTGGAAAGTGACATATTTGCAGGTGTTTTTGTGCTGCACCAACAATCTGGGTGAAACTTCACAGTGTGTTTACGTCAGTAATAGGTCAGTGCTTGTCCTAGTTTTGTTTTACTGCACTGTAAGTGACTTTTTTTAAGTAAAGAAAAGTCACATTTATCTGATTCAAGTTTCTTAAATGTACACATTTGCTGGGTTCTTTACCCCTCTATGACAGTCAACTGAATCTCTTTGGGTCGTGAAACAAACAAGACATGTAAGAATGTCATTTTGGGCTATGGAAAACATTGATGGACATTTTTCACACATTTCTGCCATTTTACAGACAAAACAAATAGTCAATTAATTCAGAAACTATTCAAAAGATGAATCCGCAATCAGTCATTTTCTGTCAGCCCTATTAGGTTCCACAGTGTTGTGTATTTTTTTCTTAAGAAGTCTGTTAGCACAAACCGTGTCTCAGCTTTGCTCCTGTACGTATGTATGTGCACTTGCCTCCCATCTGTTGTCAAGTCAGGGTGAGTATGTAGTGTGTTGCACTCTCTACAAAAGGCCAAGTCACTTCTGTTACTGTTATCACAATAAGTTGCCCACAGTAATGTAATGTCAGGGTCATTCTGGATGACACAGATGACAATGAGATTCTGTGGTACAAAGCAATACCTGTGTTAAAAAAAAAAAAAAGAGGAAAGAATATTTCTATACGAAGATGATTAATTTCTTAAAAAATACTAATGCCCCAAATTAGGATGTAAAAATCTCTGAGGTAATCATGAAACCTACAGCTGTTGTTGTTTTCGTTTATTATTAACAATGTGGAGTAGTTGTACAAAACACAGGAGTTCAATGACCAGAGTCATTTCCATCAATGAACATTTTACCCTATGCTGTCAGTTGACGTTATAGTTGCCTTACTTGTTTCATGGTTAACTAAGCTAAATATTAATTGCTTATTTAGTGTTGTAATGTGGCTCTTTTAGTAGGTTAAATATTTATATGCTTTTGTTTTGAAAGTACCATGTTGAATGACTGCTGCTGCAGTCATTTGACTATCTCCCTGCGCAGTCACAGTTCCAGGAATCATTTGGTTACAACTGTTGTCAAGAGGAAAAAAAAATCACATATGAGTCACAAAGAAAACTGCTGATTGAATGCAACATGTATTATGTATTCTACCATGCTCATGCAGTAGGACCCTGAAGTCATGGTTTGTTCTTTTGAGCCCATGATCAATATTAAGTACAGGAACTAAATTTTCAAGAACTACTTAACAGACTTTATACGAAAACAAACAACATGAAATCTTAGAACTTAAACTGCACCATGAAAACCTAAACTTAACAAAGGTTCATATATCAAGATTTTTTAAATAATTGTATGTTAAAATCTATCATCTATAATGTTCTTATTATCTTTTTAATAGAAACAGTTTGTGCCACTATATTGATATTGCAATAGCTATAGTATTTTAACGCTATTATTCAGGGAATTTCATTGAGGTTTGTTATTGTACTTGTAAAGCTCAAACCCACAGAATTCCTCCTCCTTAAACCTCTCTGTTCCTCATGCCAGCAGCCCCTCAATGAAGCATCTTAAATAAACCTGAAATACTGCAGGGATTTGCACTTAATCTGGCTTATTTTTCCAGCCTTTATCCATTTAATCCTAGCAAAAAGAGTGGTGGCCAACATGCTCTAGACTGGGAAGGGATTGTGAAACCCGGTATGATGTATGTCATTTTTGCCACTCCTTAGTATTTGTCAAGTTGTTGACATTTTACTTTTCAGTTAAATGTTGAATGACAGGCGCAACAGGTCACACTATGTTAATCATTTCTGTCATGTCGCAACATTTTGCCAAACTTCTAGATCCATTGGTTTGTAATGGGCTTACATTTATCTTGTTCCTCTGGCTGCAGTGTGTAAAATACTGCATCCCATTGCTTTTCACTCAGTGAGGCCACTTGGCAGCTTTCATGTTAGTGTGACCAGTGTAATTCTTATGCTGGGATGATGACATAGATTTCGTTCTTCACTCTACATTCCATTTTATAGGAGAGGTCAGTGTAGGACCTTGAATGAACAATTACATTTCAGGATTTGGCATTTATGGGTGTAGGAAGTCATGACCGTGTCAGGATGGGGTTAATGAACAAAACTGTTCACTATACCAGCCGTCCTATTCAGACTGGCTTGTGGCATTAGATATAGGACAGGACATGTTTAATAATGCTTGATATCTGATTGAAAAAATGAATACACTCGCTCGAACGTTATATTGCTGATATTAGGTAAATGTTTTGGTTTCATTTTGTTTGTTTAAATAGATCATCTTTAAAAGTTTTTTGTGAACATTTTTTTATTAAGTCATGTTGACAGAAAGAGCATGTATGCTTACACCTATATACTTTTGAAATAGTTTACTTTTACGATGTGACTTTATGGTCTGTTGTACATATCCATATGATTAACTACCATACAAATGAAAACAAAATGCGCATATGCATATCCATATATACTTAAACTTGGAACATGTGTACAAGTTGTTGACTTATATGTACACATGTATGCACATACATGTGTACAAATAAATGACAACAATTAAGTTACCCCTTTCACCTGGCTGACCAGGTGTGACCAGATCGATACCAAATTTCATAGCACACTCCACCAACACAACTACTTGCTCAATGGAGGCCAATAAGTAGCGTGGCAAGGACTCAGTTACTAAGCTGCTCACTTTGGCAGCAAGTTACTCATGAATCAAAGAAGCAGATTAATCTTCCCAAACAAACACTTTTTATGAGCCAAGTCATGCTTTTTGCAACTCCAAGCCCAGAGGACTACCTCGACTCACTCCACTGGTTTATCTCAGCACAGCAGAGGAAAAGGCATGGCAGGAAATTCTTAGGGAAAAACAGCACTTCCCACAGTTCTTTTGTCCTCTCAAGGTAGCCTGCTGACCTGGTAGAGACCACAGCCTATTCACATTTAATTGCAGCTGATTGATCATCATGGATCATTAACATGAAATGTTTAAAAGACCACATTTGCACATAGTAAACTGCTGAGTCATAGTCTTATGATATGAGCAAGATGATCACCTAAATATGAGAAAGATTTTTGTCATGCTAGCAGCGTCGCTCTAGGGATAACAAAGTTGGTGTTGGATTGATACCCATGAAATTTTTTTACAGACAGTCATGGTGTCCAGAATCATCCAGACTTGTGTAGTCAAGTGGCTTTTCTTCTTGCATCAACATGAGGTTGACATTTGGGACTCTTAGTGAAATATCTTAACAACTTTCTCAGGGAATGCCATGAAATTTGAGACAGGTGTTCTTGGTGCCCAGAGGATGAACATCTATGACTGTAGTGATCCCAAAGCAAATGTTTTCACTTATCCAGTGAGGAATATCTCAACGTAAATAGAAGCCAGATTGTACAGATTAATGATGTATGTGTTTCAGAACATAAAGCAATTTTGTTTGATATACTTCTTCCCCCTCTGCCCCTGTACAAAGTCGTCCTTTATGCCCCCGCATCCTCTCCAGTCCAACTGCTAGCCTGTTTCCCATTGCAATTAAGAGCCTCAC
This sequence comes from Diplodus puntazzo, assembly GCA_963678695.2. Classification (NCBI taxonomy): domain Eukaryota; kingdom Metazoa; phylum Chordata; class Actinopteri; order Spariformes; family Sparidae; genus Diplodus; species Diplodus puntazzo. The sequence goes on along the minus strand of OZ023176.1, from coordinate 6,438,529 downwards.
CACTCACTGAGGAATTACTCACTCCCTTCAACCAATCATGTAGCCTCATTCTTGATTCAATTTGCATCTCTCAGAAGAAGAGCTTGTGAACCAAAACATTTTCAGTGGTTCAATCAAGTTACAAGATCAACTGCAGATCTCCCATGATATTTACAGAGATCTTTTGACAAAATACCAACAGAAATTGTTCTCTAGGGATGGCTATTACGCTATGCATAAACATTCAAAACAGTAGTTGTTTGTACTTGTGCTTGAAGTGAAGAATAATTATTTCATAAAAACCATTCCGTTGTAAAAGATGTAAGCCAATTCAAATCTTAAATCAGAATTTGATCAGCACTGTCTCACCATCGCATTCCCTACCCCTGGAGCAAGCTGAGAGGACTGGGCTGTTTGGTGGCTAACCTGCTGCAGTGAAAAGGGACTGTGCACACCCTGTGCAATGCACAGAATGAACTGGAGACAGCGCAGTTGCTGCCATACACACTGCCTTCTCCAGAACATCAACCAGGCACCTGCACCACCTGCACAAATGGATTATATTAATTATCAAAGCCTGGAAATAAAGCCATCAACAGCTCTCATGCAATCATAACACTCCATATCCCTATTATGAGTCCTAATCATTCGTTCACCGTAACAGAACTGAATTAATACATAAATAGTGGTTACATTTAAACTTTTAAACTTTCAAATGATATCTCGGAGTGGGCAAGACCACTGCTCGTCGCGATCACTTTGATGAAGCAGTCAGTCTGATTGCTATAAATATATAAATACTGGGCTGACACTTCTGCGTGATGCTAAGTGATGGATCCATGGCCTTTTACTGTACTCAGGTTGTCCTCCCTAACATGAATGAAATAATTGATAAGTGTTTTATTACCTTCTCCTCACCCAGAAACACCTAATTTTTTGTCTCTCATCTCATCTCTTTATCAACTGCTTATCCGTGAGGGTTGTGGGGATGTAACTGCTTTATCCCCTTTTTTCAAGGGGTCGCGGGCTACTGGAGCCAATCCCAGTTGTCTCTCTGGGCTTATTTTTTTGTAAAAAAGAAAAAAAAAGTATCATCTTCTTGATGGTTTACTGTATTGATCAGTGGCTCCACTCCATTTCCAGTATTTATAAGGATCTTTGCATTTACCATTTATGGATGAACATGGGTGTGGAGAGGGCAGAATAAGGGGCTGGTTTATGTACGCATATTTACAAGAAATTGCACACTGTTCAGTGTATGCCAAGTTATATAAATAAGAATATTTTTTGTGGTACATACATTTCTTCTTTTGTACATTGCAAAGATTTAGTGTGGGCTTCTGTGCCGAGTTTTATAAATGAATCCCCAGGTCTGATATAACTAAAACAGCTACCCTAAACTCCTGAGGAGCCTCCATTGTTTATTTCAAACAGAGAGTCACTTCTCCAAGTCTTCATCTCACCTAAACCATGCTCAAAGCTGGTTCGCTGGTTCTTCAAGAGATGCTGATTGGTTAATCCACCGTGTGTTAGGCCACAAGAGTATACAGGTATTTGGTCTAAAATATAATGATGTTTGATTTTGTCGCTAAATCCAAGCATTTATCATGTGCTTTAGCCCAAAAATATTGTAATATTATTTAAGGCAATACTGCCCAGCCCTAGTTTAAATCAGTACTGTGTCTCAGTCTCAAAGAGCTTCTAGCATGTAGAGTCTTGCAGTTACACAGCCATTATGTTTATCAGCAGCTGTTAGTGTCATGATACACTATACAGGTTCCAATAATGTTTGCGTGGTTTGTAACATTCATATTGTTAACCATGTCATTATAATGACTCAACCCTCGCAGTCTCACTAAAGTGGTTCCTCTGTCAGTTTATTGCATCTGATGAACAAGGACCTTACTTACACACCCCTGTTTTCCCAAATGTCCCAGTAGGAACCCACAGCCAAAAAAACTAAGAGGAGTTAATTTTACTCAGTCAATTGAGTGCCTATACAGTGGTGCCCTGTCTGTGCGGATGTGTTCGCACTTGTGCTGGAGACACATGTGTTTGTGTGTGAGTGTGTGTTGGCACTCGGGGACAAAGGGAGCATTATACATGCAGCATAGGGGGAAGAGCGCACGTAATAACACTGGAACACTCATTCTCTGGAGCGTTGTCATATGCACAAGCCTCTTTCCTAGGTCATATGATGAGCAGCAGGGTAAGGGAGGAGGATGTAGGGAAGATGTTATTCTAATGACTGTGTTGATACCATCACCCATACAATTAGTTCGTCTTTTAGTAGAGTTAATTGGTCTAAATCTAAGGAGAAGCCAACCTCTTCAGATGTTATTCCTGGTGGCAGTTAAAATGATCAGATATTAAACTCTGTAACTCTTTATCTTGTCTTCTGTAAAGTTGCAGAGTAGGGGCACGCTAACTATTAACACTCCATCTGTAGTTTAGCCCAGGGCTATGTTAAGGCTCTTAGTAGAATTACACGGAAAATGCTGCATTACTACTATTACCTTTGTTCCTATGACGCTCTCTGGGCTTTCTGGACCCCACTAGGCTTTCAGATAACCCCCACTTTGCACCCTTGAGAAAAAAGTGCGATCTGTCATAAGACAAAATCTATTCAAAAAACATCTCCGGCCATCAATGCCTGAATTGTTTTTTTTTTTTTTTTAAAAAAGAACAAAAAACAAACAGGCCTCAAGGGTCAGAAAAGCATCTTGAAATAACCTTTGTTAGACACCTCCAGTCTCAGTGTGACGTGAGTAAAAAGAAAAGGCTGCTTGTAACAGGGCGCACAGGTGATCCTCATGCCCCCCTGCCCAGGGCTTGACCCCACTGAGCACCCACATCACAAGATGGCATGTTAATCTTGACTCAGCTGATCAGTACATTCCAATAACGCAACCAACCACCCAGAAGAGAAACAAAAACATGTATAGTTCTTAGTCAAATTTTCAGTGCTATAGCTGTTACCACATGTATTTGTCAAAGCATCTTAAATGTCAACTCTGAGGAGGATATAGCTTTATGGTTTTGATGATCCCCTGATTCTAAGTCTAGTACCACCGTAAGATTAAAGTTTGCAGTTCAGAGTGACGTGTCTTCAACACTGATCGATAGATTTGCCATGAAATTCGGTAGAGAAATTAGTGCTGCCTTCAGCGCTCAACTTTGGTTATTCCCTGACATTCTGTCTAGCGCCTTCATCAGGCAAAACTTCCTCACGTACTTAATTTACTTTTGACCTGGTGCGCTTTACTGCAACTGTAAATGCACACAGCCTTTTCATATATTTTTCCTCCAGTGTTTACAGGCTATGTTAGAATCCGCGTTTACTTTGTTCTAGTTTTTCCTTATTTTATCTTAAGATGTGTCTCTTCAGAGACCCGATTATGAAAGTTTAATCTCATCCATCTATGTATTCAAAAACAAAGTGCAAATTGCTATCAGAAAGCAGTGGTTAACCCAGCATTAAATGGATCAGATTTGGGCAGCATGGTGGGTTAGTGGTTGTAGACTGTTTTTGGAAGTTGGGTCGAAGCCCACTGATTTATTCTGACTATTCATCTCTCTATAAAAGCAAGAAATCTCTGTCTGTCTGTGTGTGTGTGTCAATGTGTGTGTGCCTCAAATATCTCTGCAAATCAGGATCAGACTGACCTGAGATTTTCAACATGGCTGCTGCGCGATTTAAGGGTGTGCAACGTCGGATTTGTTTGGACTACAATGATACTGTTGATAAATTATTTCATAAATGATTTACGAATTCCGTTAGCAATAGGTGCGTTCAAGTTGAACTCCAGGTGACATCCTGCAACAGCAAGATCTGCTGGTAGGGGCGAAGATACAAACACTGCTATTAAGTTGGACACTCTCTATGTGACGAGAACAGAAAGAGCGAATAAGAGTGGATAGTACACATGACACTGGAGAAGTTTGGTGCAGCAAAGGCTTCTCTCACGAAAGTGTCCGCAAGCAGGAAGTGTTTGCAAGCAAAAAAACCTGTGCTACTCCCTTTCCTATTGGTGGAAAAAGGCACCACACCAATCAATCACAAAATTAAACCACGTGATTTGGCTGCTGAGGAGCAGGGGGAAGTTGTGGGAGGGACGACGGCGGAAGAGTGACAGCAACAGTGACGGTGATATAGACAACGATAGTGATAGCGAGTTTTGAGAGTTGAGAGATTTGTGACATTTAGCGTGTTTGGAGTGGTGTTCGTTTTTTTGTTTAATGAGTCAAAACAATGAGGAGAATGCTGAATGTGGAGCAGGCAGTGCAGCTCTTCATTGAGCAGGAAGGAGCTAAGGGAGGCCTGAGCCTGAGTTATTGCCTGCATTTAATTGTAAATAGTTACCGGTACATATAACTTTGTAAATTTCAAACATTTATGCACAAATTTAGCAAACAACAATATATATTTGCAAGTGATAAAAATGGTTTGTGGTTTTCACAGTAAAGAATCTAACTTTCCTACTCGGATTTTATGTTGTGTTTTTTTTTAGTGATTTTAGGTCCATTGTGTTAATACAATATGGCAAAATGAAAAAATAACTGTACAGTCACACATGTGAGGTTGTGCTGAAAATAATGACATCAAACAAGGCAAGGTAAATAGTTTTAAAGATGAAATATAATGGCAAAATCAAAAATAATCAAAAACAGCCAATTATACCCTGGAACATCGAATTTCACAACAAACCCAAATATCCCTGACGTCCCACCTTCAAACACAGCCTCATTTGGCCAAAAGCTACTTAACCTTCCACTTTTCTATAGGAATACATACTTCCTACGGGCAATGCAATAGTTAGAATAATTTATTTTGCATGCCACCTGTGTGATAATTTATCCAGTTGCCCATGACAGAAAAACACTCAAGTTCCAAGTCTTTGGTCCCTCGAGAGAAGCTCTGTGGTAAGCGACAAAGACTGCTTTGAATATCAAAAAAAAAACCTTGGCTCTTATGTTTAGTGTTACAAACTTGCCCTTGCAATTGTGTGTGTGTGTGTGCACATAAACACACTGACAGAACACACCACACACAGGCTGTGGCTGTAGCTATTGATTCTTTTTTTTTTTTTTTTTTGCGGTGGGGAAACTGCCGCTGTGCACCTGTTGTGCAGAGAGGTAAGATGACTTTCACAATGGGCAGGAGAAAGATACTGCATACTCTATTTTTCACTGGAATCAACACTTTTGGCACAAGAAGATCTTTATCACAAGGATTTGATGTCATGGATGATGATGATTGCGAGGTCAATCAGAGCTGACTGTCACATGTTGCGGCCATAGACACATAATCTCCTCAATCCCTCACTGTGAGGTTCACAATGCTGATGTTCTTAAACACTAAACAAAAAGATCTGCTCTTTTCTGTTTCCTGTCTTTATTTGCAGAGGTATATCGCATTTGAAGACTCCCAGGATGGTGAGAAGAAAGAGCTCCAGTGTCGACTGGTGATGTTGGAGTCACAGACACGTCAGCTAGAGCTGAAAACTAAAAACTATGCAGATCAGAGTAAGTCCCTAGCATTGTACATCCGTCACAGGCACAGGTTTTACTGTACTAGCTCTATTATTGGAAAGTCACACACACACACACACATCATACAAGCAGGCCCTTTAAGCAGCAACAACGGTTTACAGGTCTTGTGACTGTTTGTTTGCCTGATGTGCCAGAGTGCAGATGGGCTACCATGTCCCCACTGAATAAAGGCAATTAGTAATATACTGTGAGTGTTTGCTTGCCAAGTCTGCTAGATGAGCATTTTTGGGAGCTAAGGTCCTGACCTGCCTTTTAATATTCATATTTTCTTTTTGTCGCAAAAAGAAGTAATTGATCACTGTCTTTTCCTGACAAAGGAAAGACTTTGTCAGATTAAGTCTAGTCTTCCTTTAGTCTCAGAGTTTGATGGTCTTTACAAGACAAAAAAAGAAACCCTCATGATATGTGCACAACTGACTATGACTGACTGTTTGTGTTACTGTTTGTTTGTTCCACCGCTGGACCATAACATACACCTCATTCATGCCGAGCAATTTATTTTTATTTCCCTCTATTTGACACTTTCCCTTTTTCTGTAGGATCACCAATGGATTTGTCAAGTCAATTTTATGTTTATGAATGTTCTTATTTCATTACATTCTTATTTCATTTTAATGTAATTTTGACTTAATTGGATGGACTAAAAAGTTATCTGAAACAATTACCGTAGCTAATCAATTAATTGTTTGTCATTTATCAAGCAAAATGGTAAAAATATGCAACAATTTCTCAGCTTCTCAAATTGGAATATTAATTGAAATGTTTATTTCGAATATGGAATGAACAAGAAATGACAGATGAGAAAAATTGTTAAATACCATTTCAAAAATAAAACTTGCAATCAAACATTTTGTCACATAGTGTAAAATATTTGTCTTTTGCTCTTCTAATAATGCATTATTGTGTTTACGGTTCCCTCTGCTGGTCTCTCTCCGCTCAGACTTTTGCGCTGACTCTCAGCTTTGTGGTCTCTCTGCAGCTCTGTCTCGTTTGCGCTCCCTGACTTTTTGTTTGCAGTTTTGGCACAAACCTCTTGGGTGGGCGGCCTTTTCAGCAGAGCTTCCCCATTGGCTAATTAGTTGTTGACTGACACAGCTCAGTACCTATGCGTAGGTAGCTAGCGCACTAAACGACCCTGGCTTTAAAACGGAGAGAAGAAGAGATGACGACAACGACAACGACAATGAAGAACAATATATGTATGTCATAACTACTTACATTTAATTAGTTTTTCTTGTTGTGGGTTGTTACTGTTGTTCTTCATTGTCGTCCTCATCTTCTATTTCTCTCGGTTTTAAATATTCCATATTCCATAAGATCCAAAAATAATTAAAAATTTTGACTGTAAAAATAATAATTTTGTGTAATCCAGATATCCAACATTGTGAATGATCCCTATTGTTGATTATATTCACAATTAATAGATTGTGAATATAATTAACTTTTGCAGTTGATGCCCAAGCCTCTGCACAGTAATTTAAATATGGTAAGACTAGTGAACAGAACGGAATGTGAAATGATGCGCCTGGGTTATTATTCCTGTAGTTGCTATCATAGACTGTAAAAACTGGCAGGTGGTCAAGGTGAGACCCAAGGAGTGCTTCAACTAAGATTTCTTTGTCAAATAATCCATCTGTTGGTTATTTTCTTGATTCATTGATTTGTTGTTTGTTCAGTGAAATGTCTTAAAATTGTGAGAAGCATTGATCAATGTTTCTCAAAGCTCAAGTTGACGTCTTCCAATATTTTGTTTTGTTCATAACCCAAAGATATTTATTTTTGTTAATCAAGTAATTGTTGCTGCTCTATTAGATGTTTACATAATTATGCTACTTCTTCTAAATCACATCAGCTGTAGATTAAATTGAAAGTTCGATAGTAGTCTTCCAAATGGGTTGAAACAATAATGACAGTGATAAGAGTTTGATTACACAGCTGTGATTCAGAGAGGTTAAATACTCTTCTGGAGGCTCCAGTGGGTTTTGTTGATGCATGGTGGCCCTCTTCTGGCAGAACGATGTTATTACAGCAACTACCACACCATGCATAATTACATAATTAAATCATACAAAATGTGAGGTGGAAATAATTGATTTAATTTGTCAATAGAAAACAGTTTTTTCCATGTTATGTTCATTCATGTAGAACAATGGCAGTATTGTTTTGTTGTTCTCAGCAAATCTTGCTGCAGTGCACCTGTGCACTTTAAGTAATTGGTTCTGTTTTTCATCCAGTCAGCAGATTTGAGGAGAGAGAGGCAGAGCTCAAGAAGGAGTACAATGCCCTTCATCAGAGACACACAGAGGTAAGCTGGTCTAGGCCGGTTCATTGTAAGGTTGTTCGTCTACGCATGTCTTACACTAACAAACGATGACTACATTATGTGTCTTTTTTAAAACTTCTTTCACAACACAATATCGAGGACAAAAACTCTGGTATCTTGTTCACCTCACATGTAACCAAGAATTAATTTTGATAATAACGTGTCAGTACTAAGACCTTGATGGACAAAAACTGAGGCACACCCTTTACCTCGTCCATCTCCCAACTTTTTTTTTTTGCCTTTTTATGGCTTTATTGACAGGACAGCTCGAAAGAACCATCTGTGAACCTGTGGCATTTCTCTTTCCATTCCCTCCCTTGAGACGGGACTCAAGGGATGTACAGTATGAGCCCGTTTTCTTGTTGACTTCAACAGGATTTAAATAGGCAACACCCTCCCACAATGTCTTGTTGATCTATGCCTACGACATCTTTGAGGGACTGACAGTAGAACCAGGGCCCTGGTAATTAATGACATTTTAATAAGTTTATGAAAGGGATGCCAAGGTTAAAACCATGAATGGCAGCCCAACTCTATGCAAGTAAAACACTAGCTGGATACTGGCTTTTTTAAATGTTTTTTTTTTTTTATAAACTTCACAAGCATTGTCTCTTCAAATGCAGTGCTGCACTGTTATGGTTAAGAAGACTGCATCATGGTATGAAATGTTTTTAGTGGTGTCTCATATAGTGTGTGGTGTTTAGCCTTGTATAAGATTTCACTTAACATAACTAGGAATGTGGCTAAAGTATGTTGTAATAAACTGATAAAGAGTCAGTGGAAGTTAATTCTCAATGTAATACTACAATGCTACAAATTGAATTCTAACTTTAATATCTTTAACTAATAACTTTAGTTTTTAACTGTCACATTGTTAAATACAGTTCTAACACCATTGTTATTTTTATTTTCATACCTGGCTGAATTTCAATGCATAGTTGAAGTGGAAATAGTAGACAGATATGCTCTTTGTTTTACTTGAAGGGCAACACTGTGTGGTACGGAGTCTTAAAAAAACGGCAGAGTGGCTGTTTCATAAAATGTTGCTTTTGCCTCCATTGTGTGAAATCCTGTAGGTAATGACTTTGAGAAATTGATCATACTTTTCGTCACAGCAGCAGATCATGAGATTGTGATGTTTATTGTAAGTTCAGCGATGATCTCTCTGATCGGAGCAGCCTGTCTGTCTGACACAGCCTTCAGTTTTTATTGGTTACACTTCATGAGTAATAGCTATTTAGATAAATCTGTGTGCTGATGTTCCTGATTTATGTTATTATTCTCATCATTATTTTGAGAAAGGCAGGTGTCAGATACCCTTTTTTTTAGCCCAGTTTTTTTTTTAGAAAAAGAAATAGGAAAGAAAGTACAAAAGAAATGAGAAAGCTGAGGTTAAATGCCCAAACCAATATTGTAACTTGTTTAAGTGAGAAAGTGTAGTGGTATATATCTGCAGGTGTAATTGCGTTATTTTGGGATCAGTCTGTCATATTATCTAAGCATGTAAAAAGCCATAGTTGTAGCCATAGACAGCACATCTTTTAAATCAGGCTTCGACAGAAAGGAACATTTCAGTGTATTGGCACAATCCCCATCTGTCATACTAGTTAGATCGTCACTGAAAATGTCCTGGAAAAGTCCAAAAAAAGAGCTCTGATTAAGCAAAGGGAAAAACATGAAATCCGAAAAAAGGGATGTATAGAATTCAGAGAGAGAATCATAGAGAGTCAACAGATTATTACAGAACCAAGCATGAAACGTACCACATGGATGTGTTGCCAGCCCACTCAAGATGCATTATTTTCAGAAAAATAATAAGATAATTCTAAGTATTGCGGGTTGACACTGTTCCATTACAGGCTGAACACAGTGTGATTGACATTAAGTTTAAATAAACCTTTTTGTGTGAAAGAATATAAATGGTTCTAAAAAAAGGAAATCAAGTGTGTTGATTTGATATGATGAACACATATATTAGTCTCCAAGCATCCAAATCTCCTTTGAACTGCCTTGGTCTGTTTTGCATTATGCATCACTCAGATGCCTCAGTGTCCACACAAGCCTGTCAGGCTTCAGCTCCTGACTGTTGATCTGAATAATGCTGAATAGAGAAGCTCAAAGTCTAATTAAAGCTGTCGCCGACACATTGTTGGGACATCCACACCTTTCATTGTGAATCTGACTGTCACAGCTGTGCCTGGACACAATATACTTCATTTGTGATTAACCATAGTGACTAATTACAGTGAAATATTTTGTAATTGGTGGCAACATACTCATGTTGTTTTCTATTTTTGTCTCTTTAGAAGTACAGGGTCTCTGGAGAGTGTAATGCATAAAATGCAAGAGTATATTCTAATTCAGCTCATAAAAACAATATTTTGTAATCTGAAACAGAATTTTAGATTATAAAATGATCGTATATCAACAAGAAACGTTGTTTTTTATTATGCTCAACCATTTCCTCATACTTGAAGAGCACCTGATTCTTTGCATCTACAGCAGAGCAGCACTCTCTTTATTTTTTCTCTGTATAATTTTTGCTTATTCCATGACACTGTGTGTGTTATTTGCAGATGATCCACAACTACATGGAACACCTGGAGCGCACGAAACACCAGCATGCAGTGACCGCAGCAGAGCCCTCAGATACAAGCACATCAGCCAGAACACGGTGAGTTGTCAGTCCCGTAATCTCTTGGATTTAAAAAAGGATATTGGTGCCCTTGGAACAGCAGCTGGGCAGTTTGAAGGTGTCAAATTATGTTGATTTTATGTGGGGAATTTATTTCTTGACATACATGCTGTAACAATTAGGCAATCAAAATTTATGAAACGTTAGAGTCATTTTCAAGTAAAAATGTGCTTTTCTTTTTCCTGTATGAGTTTATTTTGGTTTTGGACTGTTGGTTGGACAAAATAAACTATTGGAAAAGTTACAAATATCTCACTCTGTAGATAACCATGTTAATAGTTGAATTTATAGTGCAGTATGTATTGGAGTTCAAGATGTGATGGTGTTGACAAGGTGGTCTACTGTATGCGAGTCATTCTCCAGGTGACTCTCCTCCGCAGCCTTGTACTGAAGCAGTTTTAACCACTGCAGCCTCCTCTACTCCCACACATATATGTTCCCTACAGGCAAGAGGCAGAACTGGGTCAGATAACCTGTCTCAGCAGAGAAAATGAGAAGAGATCGGATGCAAGAAAAGGAAAGCAACATCAGCTAAATGCAAAAGGGAACGGTACAAAATAAGAATACATTGTCTGTTTGTAGGTAATGATTAAGGTTTAAGTGAAGATTTTGACAAGCAATTTTAGTGAGACAGAGGACGGAGGGACCATGGAAGAGGAACTATCATTAAAAAACAGACGAAATTAAACTACATTTACTTGAGACAGTTTCAGGATGCTTGGGAATGTGTCAGTTAGGGCTGTAGTTTGGCTGTCGTCAGATTAATCTTCTTGATGGGAGGATGAGCTTTGTGGCCATTTTCAGAGCAGATTATGCTGTAGGGAGCCACGAGGTAACCTTAATATTTGTTTTACATTCAGTCTGTAGTTTTCTGCAAGGATACTGGTGGAGGCCTCTATGTCAGCTAACATTAGTGTTTAATCTGTTTAATTAGAAGGTTCATCACAATACCGAAAAATGATGGAGGAAAAAAGGTCACAGAAAAACCACCTCCACAGCATAATTCTGTCCTCACCACACTTATTGCTGGGAAAGGTTTGTTTTTCCTAATGTGCAGTGTTTGCTTTATGACATATAAAGTCTTTAGTTCAGTGGTCAAAAGGCTCCATGTCCAATCAGACCAAAAAACCTGCTATCCCTGATGTCATGTTCTTTTATCCATAATTTTTTTCTTCAACACTGTGATAAACACCAGAGCTACAGTTGTTATACGCACAAATCCCTCCTCTCCCATCACAGCTGTTAGATCCTGACAGCCTTACGGCTGCTGCATATTTCTACTGCTGCTTCTTATCTAGGTCTACGATTATGGGTAATACTAACAGTGCTCAGTGGAACTACCATAAGTTAAAAAAAGTATAATAGCTGACACAGCAGCAGCACTTTCAAGGTTCTAGAAGTATTCGCTAATTGTTCTAAGCCATAATAATAGTAATGTGTTAGTAGTATTCACTCATAAATCACTTGCATAGATCTTCATGAATGATTGCATGATATGCTGCACAAATTGCTGTAAGAACGAGGATTATCATCCTGTTACTGAGGATTATCATCCTGTTACCAAGGATGCGATTCTCGTGAAGTGACTGGATGTGCCAGAAGTTGTGCCTATAATTGAGGCATAGAGGCTAGGAATAAGATGGATATTCTTTCTCTGATTAATTGGTTCGTTTCAATAGTTCATGGTTCATGTTTCTTTTTTGGGGGGTAACATTTTTCTTTAAGATGGAAATGTTAAAGATGAGCTAGCAGCACTGTTCTGTTTTGGTCTGTTGGTCACTTGGTTAGTCAACCAATTTGGTCCTGACTGAGAAGTCCCAACAACTATTGAATGAATGCCATGCAGTTTTCTACAGACATTATCCAATACTGACCTCTGATCGCAGTCTTCAGTTTTGTAAATTCAAGTTAAGGGCTAATGCAATAAAGTGATATTGGTGAATTTTTGCGAGTATGAGGATATGAGCGCAGTATCGGCCCGATGTCAGTATCGGTATCGGTGAATCCCTACCATTATCTAGGTTTTTCTGAGTAATAGTGGCCCCATTCACACTGCCCTTTGAGTCTGGGGATCCTGCACCAATTCTCTGCATCCTCCTCTGTGTGAAAATTTCAGATACAGCGAGGGGTGAACATTTGTTGTGGCACTGATGCGCCTCCGAAGATAGTATCAGAGGCGCAGCAGAGGCGAACCGTACCTGCATGAATGGAAAACTGGCGGGGCGGGTGCATGTTGATCTCATGGTGTCTACAGCCTGACAACCAAACTGATACGTCTCTCAACAAAATAAAGAGAATTGACCCACGAAGCGAATGTTCGATGACCAAACAACAGTAGTGTCTTTGGTAACTTATATGAAGAAAAAAATACTGCAGTTATATGTAGAGAAGTGTCTGTCATCCTGTCTGTCCTACCAACTCTTCGCCATATAAAAAAGACAGCGTCTGTCTGTGAATTACACACTGGTGCAGCTTTACACGAGAGCTACTTGGTTCTGTGTAAACCAACAAAGCCAGAGAATTAGCGAACCTCCACTGTGGAGATAATGCAGCGTCTCTGTGTGAAAAGGGCTAGTGTAAAATGTATAACTAGCTAACTAGCTATCTGCTACATACATAGCAAATAAATGTTAATCAGGCATAGCATTAGTTAAGTTAGCCATTTACTGATATTAAAAAGTATGCCACACATTAGTGTGTAGATTTGCAGAGTCCCATAGCTTACCATATAGCCTGGAACCGTAAAGCCTTTCGATTTAGATATTTTTAAGACATGACATGGAAATAAGTCAGACATCATCTTTTTTACTTTAATGTTAGTGCAACCAACTACACAGAAACTCGTAATAACAGCGTGGCGTTATTAACTGAAAGCGGCTTGTTTCAGTGTTTACGCCGTTGCCATCTATGCAGGAAAGGGGGTTGTTGTGGCGATGAGAGCCACATGAGGCTGAGAGAGAGAAATCAGAGAGTGCGCGAGATTGCAAAAGTCAGTGAGTCGCATATAGATTTTCATTGACAATAATGGTTGCTAAACAGTGAAGATACATCTCCTGTTGACCCATGCTGCTTACATCTTATGTTTTGTTTGAAAATTACATCCTGTAATGTACTGCTTAAAATAAAAAAACGAATAGAATATTGGATTTGTAGAATCTTGACACCCTTAACTGTAGAGTCTTGTTGCCAAAAAGAGTGAACATCCAATAGCTGTTTTTGAATACCATTTACATAGCTGAGATTTACTGTTGTAAAACTATAAAACATGAAACAGTGCAACAGGTGGGATTAGGGTGTTATAGAATGTCACCGTACTATGTATGTGAATGCACCATGGACTGGAGTGCTGGTGTGCATTCAGGTAGACCAATGTATTTACTAGCCCCTCACTTTCCCTCTGGTTAATGCAGATATACTGTCAACCTCCCTCCCTCACTAACTCACACATACGCACACAGTTTTTTGATCAGTCTCCATGTTGTGCAGCCAATAAGCTGCAGCCTGAGAAAAGGCATATGGAACGAGCTGCCTCAGCATCCAAAAGAGAGAGAGAGAGAGAGGGAGATGCGTTGAGGCAGAGAGGGAGGGGTGGTGGGTGCTATCGGAGTGAGAGACCATCCGAGCTTTCCAGGCTGCGCAGTGGCAGCTACGTCGCATCTCGTCAGAGGAGAGGAAGAGTGAAGGAGGAAGGAAAACAGAATCACCTGCCAGAGAAGGACTCTTGGGGAGAGGCGCTGCTGCTGCCACCAGCCTCTCCCTGCTCTATTTGGATGATCTGCCGCTCTGTTGCTGCTGCTTTAATCAGTCACTGCTGCTGAAGCCACCAGGATTACTGTTATTGTGACTGCTACTGGCAGATTAACCTGCCCCCACTCTCTGTCTGCCTCACCATTCAGCTGCAATAGAGACCCACTGCTCTGGTGCCGACTCTCGACTGGATGGAAACAGCATTTTACCCTCGGCTATATGTAACTTAAAGTGGTTGGTGCCCGATCAGAGGTCTGCCAAGGTGAATTTGGTACTTTGACCTCATCTGCAGTCATCGTCTGTGCCCCCTCAACGGCCACGTCCCTGTTGAGGCACTGGGCCATGATCTGGGGGGGCCATGAGCCCCGGGTGTATGCTGCTGTTTGTTTTTGGCTTTGTAGGGGGAGCCGTGGTCATCAACTCTGCTGTACTGGTCTCTCTGTCTGTGCTGCTGCTAGTTCACTACTCTGTCTCTACCGGTGGCTTACCTGCCCTGCCTTCCTTACCCTCCTTACCCAGACCCAACAGGTATTATGTCTATGTGTATGCATATTGTCTTTATATTTGTAAACCTGGTGTAATCTATGTCTTCTGTAGCCATGCAGTCACAGTGTTGCTGCCATGTCGGTGTGTTACAGTCAGACAGTATGAGACTGCACACTAAAAGTAGGTCAAGTGAGGATGGGGAAAAATGGCAGAGTCATACCTAGAAGACTACACCAACTGTATACCTGCTTGTGATTATTCTCCTCATTTACATTAGTTAACATCTTTTCTGAGATGAAATGGTAATGAAGGAATGACTGTGAGCATTGGATTTTTCCCCCTCACCCATCAGTTCAAATAACAAAAGGCAGCATTGGTCACCATCAGTGTCCTGTGTGTGACCTCACCCTCTCAATATGGTGGTGTGTCCATTGTTTTTGAGCTGCAGCTTTTCACCGCTGCCTGTCGGCTGCTCTTTTCACCATGGCAGCCATTGTTCTGCTTGCAATGTACAATATTTTTGTCATACCCAGTCACTGAAAGGGAAATTGCTGCAGGTCTGATGCAATGTATTTATTTCAATGTGTTACTGAATAGTGAAACTCAGCTCAGAGTTGTTGAGAAATGGTTTGAAAGTTTGAATATAAACTTGCCCATGCATGAGGGAGCTGGTTAGTGAGTTTCATTGTGAGAGCTGAAGATGCTGATGTGTCCCTGCCTGTGTGTGAAGAGTCTCAGCAGGCAGAGTACATATCCATCAAATGGATTTGTGTTATTGCCTGAGCTCATAGGTGGGAGGTCATAGAGTTTATGAGACAACCAGCTTTGTTTCTCTTCCCACACTTCAGTGCCAAACTGTCTCGAGGGAGTCTTTGCTACAACACCTCTGTGTGAAGTCTTTACTCAGATTGTCTAGCATAACTGATTAAACTGGATTTCTGAAGAACTGTGGCTGCTACACAAAACTTTTTTCATCACTTGACAATGTAGCCTATTTGACTATGTGCCACTTTCTCTCCAGAAACCTCATAGCAACATGAGAGAGAGGGTCACAACATTCAATCTAATGAAATCCTGTCCAATATAATTTGTAGTGTGAAATATATTCCAGTTTTTACTAACCAGTTTAAATCGTATGTTCTTGCGCCATGCTGTTCTTCAAACTGCTTTCCATCCTTAAGTTCTCCTTTACTATGAAAAGCAGTCTTGATGTATTTAGGCTTGCTAGCAGCATGACAACAGTGATAGCAATGGCGGTGTGTCGGCCATATCCATTTACCAACAGGATGAGTGTTAACAGCATTCTTGAGTCACGTTTGCCCCACCAACAGGTTAAAGTTTGACGTATTCAGTAGGGATGGCGTGGTGTGGAAACATGTAATGAGCAACACTGGTGTTACCAATTACACCGGACAAGTAAAGATATTTGTTAATGATGCTCAATTTCTTTAGATCGCTGAATTTTATCTTTAATGTCAGATTTGAGTTACGTCTATAAGTCTATCAAAGTGTCCTTTAAGTGACCCCAACAACTGTAGCTGACGAGTTATTAAATACAAATAAGATAAAGTTAGCTCCTTGTCAATTAAAGGTTTGTTATTTGATGAACGATAACACTGACATGCTCAAATCAACAGGTTTTTATTTCTCTTTAGAACATGAAAACGATTGTGGGCAGCAGTGGCAATTTGTATATGTCTGAACACTACTGCGGCAAGCCTAGTATCCTGTGACATAACTCAACATGTACAAGATGGGTTGTATCCTACTCACTGGTGATCCCCCTCACTGTTCCTCTGGTGTCCTCCTGACCACTGCTACTTTAAATTATACCAGTATCATCATCTTAAAATGCAGATGTAAGCATTTAGCTCAAAGCACCAATGTACCTCAGTACAGCCTCAGAGCTGAGTTTTGTTTTGTCTTTCCTATAATTAAGTAAGAATGACTTGACCAACAGGCCACTCTCTCACACACTTGTTTATACCGTTCTTTCAGAATTGCGCTTTTCTGTTTGAGTCATCCTTCAATACATTTCTCTCTGTTTCCAGGAAGGAGCGTCCCATCTCCATGGGCATATTCCAACTTCCTGGGACTGATGGTATGACCCTTGATGTCCAGAGGGAACCTGTTGACACCCCCTCTGAGCCATGGAGATTCAACAACCTCAGCCATCCGATGTCCAACACAAGCCTCAAGGTATGACTCACTGTGAAGAAAAAAAGGGCTTCTATATATCACTAGTTGTGAAGTGTAAAGTTAGATTCTGAAGTTGGCCAGTAAAGCTTCCCACGGACCAGACTGGTGACATCATCCCCAGCTCACCTAAAAGGGAAACAAAATGCAAATGCTCAATGCCCGCAAACACAAAAGAAAGAGAGTACATTTCTATTCTGAGAGAAAGGATCAGTGTGTCCAGAATTTTTATCAGGCTGTTTAATGGGGTGGCTTGGAGCCCAGCAAGCAGAGGAAGCGGTACCATTTGGGGGCATGCCTTTAACCTCAAGGGAGGGTGGAGAGGACAGAGTGTCTTCACATTGTTGCTGTTGGAAACCATGCTGCAAGCAAAGCGCCATCATGAATATTAATGACTGCCTAATAAGTATTCATTTGCTGTTGCTATACTAGAAAAGGGTCAGTGAGAATTTGTAATTTGAGTTTTGCTAACTTTTATCTTGACCTATAATCAGGACATGTGTTTCATAACTGGCAGCTGAGGTGTACCATTTAACCCATTTGAGGAGTATGGATGAATGGATGGGGGAGGGGGGGGACCAAAAATATCCACAAAACACAAAATAACCCTCTCTACCTCAACCTTATCAGCAGCACAGAGAAAGGAATAAAGTTCCACTTTTGTGGACCCTGTCAAATGTACATTAGGCAAGCTAGAGGATTAACATATTGGCTATTAGTTGCTTCAGTAACTAGCAGATTTCTGAAGGAGAGGCAAGTGCAGTCTTGACTCTGAAGTTTGTCCCCAGAAGTGGCTTAAGTAAAAAAAAAAAAAAAACAGAATCTTTAAACCGGTTGGTCCTACAGTTCTGAGGGGCGGGGGCTCACATGTGCCAACATGCATGCATTGCCAGACCTGCTATCCAAAACAAAATACAGAGAAGCTCAATAACAACACTAACACCACCACCACCACCACCACTACACACAGAGTGACGTCACCATCTGGTCAGGACGTTTTTACTCCATTCAAATTTTAAATGGCTTATATTTGTTTCCTGACATCTAGGGACGCTGAATGTTGTATACTTGACCTTTTATCAGTACGTGTTACTCACTCAGTTTATACTCACACACAGGCACCCTCAGAGCAGAGTCACATCAAGTGCCGTTGTGTTTTGTTCTCTGACTTGACATTCTCCAAAGATTTACAGCTAATGATCCCTTCCGTGTGTATGTGTGTGATTGTGTGTGCGCGCGAGTGTGTGTTTGTGTGTGTGTGCACGAGTGTGTGTTTGTGTGTGTGCCAGCGAGTGTGTGTTTGTGTGTGTGCGCGAGCAAGTGTGTGTTTGTGTGTGTGCGCAAGCGAGTGTGTGAGCGCTTTTTAGAGAGTTAGTGAAGAGCCATTATCAGCAGAGTAGAAGCAGAGGGAAGCTTCCCCCCTATTGTCTGCCCAGTGCTACGATAGCAGCAAATATGTGACTGTAGCAAGAGATGTGAAAGAAAATACTCCCATCAGTGCAGAGAGATATGTTGGGACATACGTTGGGAGACAACAACAGTATGGACTTTATTTTTATAGTTTCTTATTCAGTGTGTGTGAAAGCCTAAATTCGGCTCTATTGTCAATGTCACCTAGGGATCTGTGTTGATGCTTTGTTGGTGTCCTGATTGATTTTTTTTCCCCCCATCAGGCACCGTGCTATTTATAGGACTGAAGCCGCTACAAAGGGCTGCTTAGAGCTGATGAAACCTTAGAGTGTTTGATGGGTATTGTTGTAAATCCAGTTCATTTTCATTTACCTACACAGAAAGCCTTTGTCAAGCAGGTCACCTTGTGTAGCAGCAGAAGCCATAAATACTGCTCAGTACATGGTTCAGTCCCACGGCTTTTAAAAAACAGAAATTGGTATCAGTTCTAATGGAAAATCCCGATCATTCTTGCAACATCCATTCATTTCTGTATTTTACATAAAGCCTTGGTTTTGCTTATTTTTTTGCTTAAAATGGTTTTAAGGAAATATTAATGGGCAAGGTCTTCAATATTCCTCAGACAGATGAACATTTCTCCCCAGTTAGAGTGAAAGGTTCAGGTTCACAGGAGAATTTCCCCAATCAGGATCCTGATCAGGAGCAGGTAGACCTGCCTCTGTTAATCAAGGAGAATCTAACCTAAGCATCTACCAAACATAGCTACCATGGTAGCTTTGTTTCAGACTTTGCTGCAGTGTGATTAGACTGATGCTAGTATACTGGAAATGCATCATATCAAATTGAAACTACATAATGCTGACTTGTTCAGTTTCTTTATCTTCATCTGGCCTCAAAATTAATTAATTGAGCAGACATTTTAATGAGTCATAGCAGGAAAAGCACATGCGTAATTGATAACATTCAATGTACTGCATTCACTTAAGAGTAAGTGGCTTACTGCGACAGTTGATGCTGCTGAGACAGAATGTGTATCATCCTGTGGAAAAAGGTTTTATAGCTTCTTATAACTGTCAGGGGTTATGTACTTATCTTAAAATGGTTGTGGATTACCGGAAGAACGGATTATGTTGGTCGCATGTTGTGGTTTGGTTAGTGTTTGTGTTAGCTGTAGCTGCACAACAAGGTGTGAAAAATAATTTTTGGCTTCATTTTATTTAAACGTATTGTAAATATATGTGCTAATGTCATTTTCTGAAAGAGTCTTGAAGTTTGAAGACCATTAATTCAAGGTCATCTCACTGTTTACTGAGCCAACACTTGAAATTGCTCAGTTGTCACGTCATTAACAGTACGTATGGAACTTCAGCCATAGTTGAAGATAGTGAGTTTACAAAATCAAGGTCAGCTCTGTCACTCATTTCTTCAAAATGTTTTTCTTTATTTGTTATTTTTAGTTTTATATTTTCACTATATTTTCAGCTGACTTTGGCAATGGAGTTATGATTATCTAATATTTTTCTTCTTTTTTTTACTTCTTTTGTTTGCATATTTACAAATATGCGAGAGGTTCATTATTTTGAACAACAAAAACCTATAATGTTGATTTTATGAAGATCATAGTTGTATCTTTTGCTGTCCTTGTTCACCTCTCTGTCCCTTTCTCTTTCTCCGTCATCAGGATGAATTGTCCAGTTCGAACTGCGGAAGCTCCAAGTCCAGTTCTCCCGCCACCCAGGGAAGTGCCTCCAAAAGTGGATCGCCTGTGTCTTCACAAGCTGGAGGATCCAAATCCAACAGTCTCATGTCCTCCCAGGGTGGCAGCTCTAAAAACACCCCCACATCTACATACAATGCTAACTCTCAGTCCACCACACCACTATCTCCTCACGATGGAGAGTCAGCTGTCAGAGCTGGGTCTGCCTCTGCCACATCCCTGTCTACTGCTGCTTCTGATGTCACCATGGAGTCTGTGGATATGGCCCTGCAGGAGCAGGAAGTTTCAGACAGGCTCAACAAGAACCTGGACAGGAACAGTGGGAAACCAGAGAGCAGTAAGAATATTATAGCGGTGCAGGAAGGACAGCAGGGTCCTGATGGTCAGTAATGCACTACTTGCTGTTTGAGTGAAGTCATTCTTTTGTTTTGTGTCTCTGCTGAGTGAAGTCATCGTTTTGTTTGGTGTCTCTGCTGGTTGTACTAGATGGAGCAGACAACCTGGAAAAGTCTGAGGTGCAGGCCATCATAGAATCCACTCCAGAGCTGGACATGGACCTTGATCCAAGAGGAACAAGGTACAGCACTGATGTAGATATTTTATCATCATTAGTTTGTAACACACCTGGTTACATGTATTGCAGGTGGTGTTTGAGGAAGCAGGTAGATGTTGCACTGAATCACATGACAAGCCAGTGTTTCCCTACACTTAGACTTTTCTTTGGTGGACTGTCCAGGTTTATTAACAGACGCCAAAGTATATTTAGTATATTTTATTGTTATCCTTGTGAGAGAACGACCCCATGTGCAATCATATAACTAGTGGAAAATATGTCCTCATTCTACTCCTCAAGGCTACTGATAATTGCATGCTCTACAGAAAAACGCAGAAAGGGTCTCTGGTTTGAATCCCTGATAAGTGCCAGGTGTAGCATTGTGTGTATTGTGTGCATTCCTTTTCACGTTATATTCCAAATCCAATCAGTATCCATTCAAAGAAATTAAGCTTAAAGCCATGTTCACATTTAGTGGCGGCTGATGGTTATATTGCAACAATATGCCTCCTTCATCATGATAATTATCACTTTCTCCTTCTCTCTTGTTTCACTTTCTCCCTCTATCTTCTCTGTCCATCCAGCACGCCTTCTAAAAGTGGCATTGAGAATCTTGCATTTGATCGCAACACAGAGTCTCTGTTTGAGGAGCTGTCGTCCGCAGCAAATGACATGATAGGAGACGTGGACGAAGGAGCCGACCTGCTGGGTAAGAGGCCTCACTCTTTCCTTACTTGATACTATACAGCGTTTCCCCTAGTGTGGAGCTATAATGCCATCTGCCATCAGCATAAAGGCTGTAAGTGCATAAAGTATAGTGAAATTTCTTTTTTTTTTTTTAAACTCGTCTGAAAATTAAAAAAAAAAATGCAGGGACAAAATCAGCTTTGGAGGGGATAATTACATGATATTTTCTCAATTTCTGAAGGGGAAACCAAATGTAGTGCTGGAGGTAAAATGAACATTGAACACCCTGGCAGCTAAGAAAAACTGCATAGCAACTGCAACACTGCTAGTTCTGTTTGTAGTGATACACTGTGGGGGAATTCATACTTTCCCAGGAAGGAGGCTCTTGTCCCCCTGGGATTTACACCTATGTGATTTGACAAACCATTTTTAGTTTATGTGTGACCACTATCACCCACTAGGTGACCATATACATTAGGGGTGGGAATCTCTTGGCACCTCACGATTTGATTAGATTCTGATTCAGAGGTCAACAATTCGATTCTAAACCGATTATCGATGCATCTTGATGCAACAATTTTTTGTGTGTACATTTCTGTGCATGATTTAAAATAATAATAATAATGATAATAATAATAATAATAATAATAATAATAGTAATAATAGTAATAATAGTAGTAATAATAATAGTAATAATAATAATAGTAATAATAATAATTTACTTTATAACTGAGTGTGCTAATCACTTCCTACTTTTGTGGTGATCATTAAAGAAAATCAACAGATTAATTAATTCTCTAATATTTTATTAAAGAAAAGGCTTTTCTTTGTCACAAATAGATTTGACTTTCTATGAACACAGAATCCTCCTGTTACAGGCAATGAGCATATCCCTGAGAGAAAAACAGTATACTGTAGCCTATATAAAATAAAAAAGCTTTCAATGCAATAATAAATGCAGCTTGCATTTCAACACATTATGGACCTATGTATCAGCTCTCATACTAAAACATGGCTACTTTTGGTCATTGATAATAAAAAAATAAACAGATTAATTTTTTTCTCTATGTGTCATTAAAGAAAAAGCTGCTCTCAGTCAACGATAAGAATAAGACTTATATAACAAAATCTTCCTGATATGGGTGATAGGCAGCATATCCCAATGCTATGCTACTTTATGCTGCTTACATTTCAACATATTGTGTAACAACTTTTTGCACAAAGTGTTGAAATGCAAGCGGTGCGCAACTGAATACAGACGCAAGTCCTTGGCAATCAAAGTTGCGATAGAGTTTGTAATTCGCTTCGCTCTTTCCATGTTGGATGGAAAATTTGATATCTCTTGCTTGATGGTCCTCTTGCTGGAAGCAACTACAACCATGCTTCCACACGTTTGCTGTTAAAGCAGAGGCTGCCGGTTGAATGTTGCGCTCAGCAATCATGTTTTTTTGTTATGTGTGCACCAACGACTGTCCGGGTCCTGCACTTCCGCAATTACGAGTTCCGCCTCTTGTGTTCCACATTACGTTGTCAATTAACATTTAGAAAATCCACTTTTGACTTTTGTAAATTAATTCAGAATCATCCACGTCCGCATCACGATGCATCTAAGAATTGATTATTTCTCCCACCCCTAATATACATCCTCTGGATGCTATAGCGACTGACTGTCACTTAATTCTTACGATTATTCATTCTTAACTGTCCGTTTTTCTAGAATTAACTTGCATCACCGCAGTGTTGTATCATCATTAAGTGCTAATTTACTTGAATTTAACAACATTTTCAGTGAGTCTCTTATGAGACCTGCTATATGAACTGTCCATAGCGCTTAATAATATAGACTGTAACAGATAAAACGCATGGATAAAATTCCTCCTCTCCTCCTTTCCTCCTCTCCCTTGACCTTGCCTCTCCTCTTGGGGAAAAAAAAAATCAGCAGCGGTGGTCACATGTCAATGGAGGTGCGCTGCTGCTAGATGCGTATAGGGGAAACACTGCTGTAATCTCAACACAGTCAACAATTTTCTTCCCCTGCTGTATTTTCTGAATGTATTTTTTTTTCCTGGCTGCTGAGCATTATCGTCCTTGCAGATGAATTTTCTGGTGTGTATCAATAAATTCCCCTCAGATCTTATTACCAGTTCCTCCATCCTTCCTTATAACATTTGTGTTCCTATTTCTGTGCTTATTTCCCTCTGTGACTTCTTTATTTACGTACAGAATAGATTAGAGTGGTGCTACTGTGTTGTGAAAGGTGGTAATTCCATAATAGACTGGTGATTCAAATGAGACCATTTAACTTATTCAGTCTTCCATCATCTATTGCATGGCTGTCAGACTACAACTTTCTCGGTAAGACTGTGAGAACAATACGGTAGTATGTAGGATAGATCTCTATCTTTTCCCCTTTCATTTCAGAGCAAATGAGTAGAGGAAACATTTATCTTGTATTCTCATTATTAGTGATCATTTTCAGGTATGGGTCGCGAAGTCGAACACCTTATCCATGAGAACACACAGCTGCTGGAGACCAAGTTAGTACTCATTTGTAAAACTACTGAAGAGTTGATCTTTTTTTCTAATGTAATCAATCCGGATGTAATAATGTACAAAGTATTTTTGCATGTAAACATAGTCACTGAATTAACTACAGTGCATCACCATTGCAGACATTGAGTCATGTTAATGTTGCTGAGTCGGGATGCATGCCAAATACCTGCATTATCTTCCCTATTTGTTTATTTCAAAGATTGCTATTGATAATGAGCTGAATTTAACTAATACATGAGTACATCAAAACATAAGTAACCTTCCTGTTGTATTATCATGAAACAGGATGCTGCCACCCTGTGTTTAATATGGATCTTACACTAGAAGAATGTTAATGTTCATGTATTCATTTGTTTCTAGAAATGCTTTGAATGTGGTGAAAAATGACCTGATAGCACGCATGGATGAACTGACATGCGAGAAGGAGGGCCTGCGAGGTGAGTTGGATGCTGTCACTCAGGCCAAGACCAAACTGGAGGAGAAGAACAAAGAATTAGAAGAAGAACTCAGGAAGTGAGTCACTTTGAACTGCCACCACTCTACACATTGAATCAAGTGAATACTTTTGAAAGATGGAGGCTAAAGACTTCGTAAACTCACTTGTAGGATTCGAACTGAGCTTGAGGAGGCCAAACAGAACGTCAAGCATGACAACGAGGATGATGTGAGTCTTAAATTTATTTTTTGAGTGTATGGATTAGAGGAATGCTACCTTAACGGTGAACCTGTTTTAAGTATCTAATATTTCCATTGCAATGCTTCCTTTCTAAAAGCTTCATGGCCATCATATTAATCTGATTAATTCTAATTTTAAATGTACTGTATAATATGCACATGTATTGAGTAGTGGTACAGGCATCTCATACTGGTTTTATGCCTGCAGAGCGATGTGCCGACAGCACAGAGAAAGCGCTTCACCAGGGTGGAGATGGCCAGAGTCTTGATGGAGAGAAACCAGTACAAGGAAAGGCTGATGGAGCTGCAGGAGGCTGTCAGATGGACAGAGATGATCCGGTAAGACAGGAAGTGCAGAGGCTGCAAGAAGTGGACAATATGAAGTAATGCTGAAGAAATGGAAAACAATATATAACTGTGGTCCCTTATGATATAAATTATTTCAAATAGGCAATAGTCAAACTGCAGTACCACATTTGTGGCCAACTTTAGGGATAGTGATTATCAGGGCCAATGTTCGCCATTTTCCCCATATGTGGTATCGGTGGTTTTTGTGGCTGATTGCTGATAATATAAATGTATTTAAGATTGATTAAATGTAATAAAAAATACGCTAATTTGGCTCTGCTGCAAGTATGAAATAGCAGAAAATGGACATTCTCAAGTAGAGAACCTCAAAATTATACTTAAGTACAGTACCTTATTAAATTGTGCTTAATTCTAAATTTAAATACCAAGATGTTCATATTTACTGCAAATTTGTATCATTCCAATTACATGTTATTGGTCTCCTTGATAACTAATCATTGGTACTGACCCTGAAAATGACATATCAGTTAATCCCTTGTCGACATACTGTTGAATGTAACACCATAAGGAGTGCACTATAAATAATCTCAATTCAATAGAATAACCAGCTTGTGGTAGAGGTCAAATTAGTTAGTGAGAAATTTAAATGCACCTAGTTTTCGCATTATTTAGCATTATTACTGTATTAATACATTAGTGGTGCACTGTACATTACTCAAGGATATTTTATGTCTAATCAAGTTGACAGCTCTCTGTTCACTGTAGAGCTGATGTGAAGTTGTCATTCTGGTGGTTTATGTAGCCAGTCTTTTATGAAGACATAAAGGACATAACATAGACACAGCCCACAACTCCCTGTACTGGTGTTTCATCTACAAAGCTATCTGGCCAAGTGTAATAAGTACAGACAGCAGCATACAGAAGAGCAAGCTCAGAAAATGACATAAATTAGCTACAGCTAAGTAAATCTACCTTTTTTCTTTTTTTCTACCTAATTTGCCCAATTACTTTTAACACATTGCTTTGATTTGTTCATGAAATACAGCTGCAATTTAATATAATTCCCTGGTTCCTGTGTCTTGATCCTTGACACACACATCCACACAAATCATCAACAAAAGACGTACTGTACAATAAATCTGTCAGAGTGTGGTTTGATGTTTCCCAGGAAACTGAAGATTTGTCTATAAAAACCCTATTTAAAACATACAGTTTAATTAAAAGGGAATTGTCTTCTACAGGGCCTCAAAGGAGAATCCAGCTCTTCCAGAGAAGAAGAAATCCAGCCTCTGGCAGTTGTAAGCTTCTCTTTTCTTTTCACCTCAGCTCTTAGATACCATCAGACTACAAGGACTGTTATTTATGTGTTTTGTTTTGCCTTTCTTTTGTATTCCATGATGTATGGATGATTCCTCCAGAATGTAGGTAAATCGTTGACATGTTAACGGTGTCTAACTTGACTTGGCTTCTGTTATTTTCATCATGACAACAAAGGAGAGCCAGCCAGGAAGCTCTGATCCCAGATCTGAGCTGCTTTGCTGCCACAACTGTCTTTAATTCTTTATTCGAATAATTTATTATGCATAAAATGTGAAACATTTGAGAGAACTGAGGTTGGAAGAAAACACTTTCCTTAATAGAGGATCTAAATCTGACTTCTTGTTATGACTCCGGCTCTCCTTTCTTGAGTGTCATAAGGAAAGAGTTTGGTTTGGATTGAAGGACATTGATTCGGTGGCAGGTTTTGGCATCAAGAATGGGACATCTGTGTGTAAGAGAAGCAAAATCTGATAAATCTACCATCTCTCCTGCCCTGCTTCTGTGTGTCCCTCTATATTCTGGCTGATGTTGTGATGTCTGTGTGCAGGAGGTGTGTTGGGAACAGTGCTATGGAGATGAGAGGGAAGTTAGGAATATGGGTGGAGTGTGTTGGTTAAACAACGCAAATATGCTCATAAAGATAGAACTACCAAAGCCTATTTTTTATCTTTAAGTTACAGATGACTGATTAAGTATTCATTAGAGACACGCTTAACATGTGTTGCTATACTGTATGTATGCATATGTAAACACGTGCAATGTGAAATATACAGTGTGATCTGAGTTAGGTGTAATTGAAAAGTGTTCTTGTCCAGTGTTCTGTGTTGCTGACTAATGTCCTAGTCAAGCACAATATTAACCCTGCCCTGCAGCACTGTAGGAGGACCGCTACTCTGATGCATTGCTCTTTGGGAGACAGGTCAATTGAGTCTAGAATTCAATGTCAATGCTACCTGTGTGAAAGCTGGCATGGTGTGTTGGCATGGGAAAGGTACCTCTTTACCCTTAAATGTTCCTCTGCTGCCGGAGCTACTGCTTGTGTCCACCCCTCTATATGTTTGTCTGTCTGCTTTCTTTTTCTCTTTCCTCCCCACTTCCCCATCCTTACACCTCCAGTTTCAGCCGTTTGTTTAGTTCGTCGGGCGGAGCAGCCAAGAAGCCGACAACTGAAGCCCCGGTGAACGTCAAGTACAACGCACCCACCTCTCAGATTCAGCCATCCGTCAAGAAGAGGAGCAGCACCCTGCAGCAGCTGCCCACTGACAAGAGCAAAGCCTTTGATTTCCTCAATGAGGAGTAAGTCGGACAGTAAAAACATATAATGCTGAGGCACTGTTGATTAGGAATAACAGGCCATTCATCAATTGTCTAAACCTCTAAAAAGGATATCAGATTTTGATTACACTTTGAAACAACTTGTCAGAGATTGCATGAGAAGCTGGGCCTCAGTGGACTCACCAACAGGAGTTTTTGACAACAGATATGTGTTTTTAGCATACATTAAAAAGCTACAATAAACATAACTAAATATAACCAAAACTAGATAACCAAACTACCAAGAATTGTGACCTCACAATCTGTAGGCTGTAAGCGATGTACAACCCAGTCCATAGTTTTGCAAATCATCTAGGAACCACGGTAACACTTACATTTTGGTCAACTCAAAATGGTCAACTCTCTCACAGGCATAAGCAGGCACTGCCTACTGGGTTTCTGAATTAGCTCTGCTGGTGTTTTTGCAACCATAGCTGTCCTGAGGGTGTGGCTATATAGTAGTGACATTACAGTATTACAAAAGTCTTAACTGCTTGTTTACAGGCACAGTTTTTGAATAAAAGCTGTGTGAATTTCTCCATGCACTGAGCATTTTGACACTTTCACATTATTAGTATAGCTTATAAACTTGCTGTGCAATCAAATAAGAAATGGGAATCTCACTTTCCACAGTGGGGACCTTTAATGTCAACACTTTTTGACAGCAATGTATATTGTATGTGTTTTTCTTTTACTGACCAAAAGTATAGGTGTGAAAGCACCCATGCAAAAAATTGCTCACCATAACTGTCAAAAGTTGGAGTTTTATTTTTTAAGCCTGACTATCCAACAACAGACATCTTTGTCAGTGAGCTGCTGTTCTTTCCTGCAGAGTGGCAGCTGATAATGTGGTGTCCAGGCGAGAGCAGAAGAGGGCTCAGTACCAGCAGGTCAAAGCCCACGTCCAGAAGGAGGATGGCAGAGTGCAGGCTTATGGCTGGAGTCTGCCTAAGAAATACAAAGTAAGGAGATGAGTGATAGTACTTCAGATGTCTTCAGATGATAGCTTAAATATTGTGATCAAAAGCTATAACTGAAACAAGTTGTAATGCAGAAGTGCTGTTTTTATTTTATTTTTCTAGGCCAATGGAGGTCAGGCAGAGGGTAAGATGAAGAATCTACCTGTTCCTGTCTTCCTCAGACCACTGGATGAAAAAGATGCTTCTATGAAGGTATTTCCTCCAGCTTGTTGGTGTAATTGCTATTTTTTTAACCAACATGAGAACAGTAATGTTGGTATGTTCTGACTGAAGGAGCTGGTAGCTTTTATGTACTTTGTCTAAGCAATGTGAGAGGGATGCAATGATGTGACTTATTGTATTTGACTGTTTTAACTGTGTCTTTAGCTGTGGTGTGCAGCTGGTGTGAACCTTTCTGGAGGTAAAACCAGAGATGGAGGTTCCATCGTAGGAGCCAGTGTGTTTTACAGTGATGTGCCTGGACCAGAGAGCCCTAAAAAGAAAATAGGTCCTCAGAGCAGCCTTGATAAACTGGATCAGGAAATCAAGGTAGACACACAAATTCTAGATGTTTCATTGTCTTATTCCATGAGGTGATAAACTAATCATATGGTACCTAGAGCTATGAAGACGCACACTGACATACACCAGGGGTCTCAAACTGCCGGCCCACTCGGCCTGCGACCTGAATATAATATAATCCAGACTGTAAAATTATTATTGTTTTTATCAACAAGTTGACTTTTATTTTGAAGTAAACTTGTCACAGGAAATATGTGTTCAGTTAGCATCATTGTTGTTCATCAACATGCGTCCACAGAGCAAAACAGCGGTCAGTTTCATCATTTTTTGATAGTGGATCAATTTTACTTATGTCTGGGACTCGTGTTGCAAGTAATTGTAATTACAAGTAATGTAATCGGTGTAAGCCCAACTACCGGGAATGACTACTGGGACAAGCCTAGTTCAAGGTGTAAATAAATTATTTATTAAAAAAACTAGTGTGTACAGAAGTTCCCTTAGGATGGCGCTGTAGCAGCGGAGGTGTCACACATTTTTTTGTACATTTGGAAAGTACATTTGGGAGGTTTCTAACAGTCTGCTGGCAGCTTAAGGGCTGCATGTACAGTACATAGGGGGTGTGATGAGCAAGCTTTTTAAACTCATCTGAGCCAAAATCAGCTTTGTAGGGAACAATTATCTTGGCTAAGAAAACTTCATTGCTACTGCAAACACTGTTGGTTGTATTTACAGTGATATTTTTCCCAAGATGAAGGTGTCTTGGGACAGGACACTTTTTCCCCTCCTTCTGCAAGAATGATTGTCATGAATCTGTGTTTATGATTGCTTGCTCAGTGTTGACATTTACCTGTTGCTTGTTGTTATAATGGCTGAGGAGCTTTACACTTACCTGATAATCAGGTAAGCAGACAATATCAACTTGTTAATATATTTAATTCTTTACTAATGCGTGTGTGAATTGGTCTTGTTATGAAGCGTCAACACAACGTTGTACAACAAGTACAACACTAGTTTCTCAAGGTATAAGTCCTCTCCTTTTTTAAGCTTTACTAACAAGAGTGTGAAAGCGCAAAATATAAGTCATAATAAGGCATCCTCTCTTGCTATGGTTGCCCTTCTATGAGATGACAGTACCAACAGTGGCAGAGTTTGAGACTCCTGACATATGAACAATATCTCAAGCTCAGTGTCGTCTTTTGTTTGCAGGATCAGCAGAAAGAGTTGCGGCAGCAGGAAGAGATGTCATCACTGGTTTGGATCTGTACCAGCACCCAGGCCTCCACTAAAGCTGTTGTGATTGACGCTAACCAGCCTGGAAACATCCTGGAGAGCTTCTTTGTGTGCAATTCCCATGTCCTATGCATCGCCAGTGTACCAGGTCAGCAAATGAACACATGTGCACATGAAAAGAGGATCTTTTAACTGATTCAGTGGAATTGCACCAGTCATGAGGAACTGAATGTTTTCTTATTTGTGATTATATTTGTCTTTGTTTAGGTGCTAGAGAGACTGACTACCCTGCTGGTGAGGAAGTAGCTCCAAACTCTGAGACTGGTCCTGCAGGAGATGGCAGTTCACAATCAACCAGTAGCAGCTCAACAGGTTGCGATGCCGTGCTGGGAAGCATCACTGTTGTTGGCTGTGAAGTTGAAGGGGCAGAAGCTGTTCCTCAGACAGCCATCAGTCCAGGAAAAGATGGAGAAACTGGTCAGAGATGTTAACAGTATAATCTCATTAGACGTGATAATATTTGATTTTTGGTGATGAGGGCGTGTATTTATGACTTATTGACTAATAAGCCATTCACATTGGGCTATAAGTGGTTTGAGTTTTTGGCAAGCCACTTGCATAACTGTTTACAAATCAAATAAATGTGTAAGTTATGGTCGGAATTTTAGGTTAAAACATTCAAAAAATGTTTAAAACATTATTAACAGAATGTGAAGAAAGAACAGTGTTGGTGTTTTGGCAAAAACATGTATGTATTGTATTTAGGAGATGTCTGCTGCATACTGATCAGCTAGCCCCAGACCGCTGTGTCTCATAATACCACTTCGCAGCTGCGAGTTAGCTTTTTGGTTGAATAAGTCAACAATATTAACTCACAAAAGGTCAAGAAAAGAAAATATTTGACCAGGACACAGTGACTTAAAAAATTAAATAAATATCAGAAGAGATTAGAGTGAGGAGTCTTCAGTTCAGAAAGTTTCTATAAGGCTCTCATTTCAAGGCCTTGGGGTACGTTCACATGAACTCCGGTTGTGTGGCGTTGTAGGGGTGTCACTCTGTGGTCCAAGTGTGTGAGGCACAGGATCCAACTGAGTGATCACAAGTGAAAAATCAAAAAGCATTTAGCCATGCTAAATAATATGACCTGCTACTGACCCCATCTGCTCTGCCTCTGATCTGCTGTCATGACTCTGTAGGTTAAAGCATGCTGGTCCTACAGTGATCTCTTGTTTTCAAGTGGTGCAGAATCCCAAACTGACTGAATACACACCAAACATTACATTACATCCCACTGTGGTTTCAGTCATTCATGCTGCAAGTTTGATTGCCAGTTTATATGACTGGCCACTGAATGTGACGTCAGGCTGCGTTTCTCCAAAAGTTGAGTTGGCTATAACTATTTCACAGCAGGCTGCATTTTTTCTGGAGCCCCCAGCGGCCAGAACCGCTATAGCCAAAATGAATGCCATCATGCCTGATCCAATGTGAGTCCAGCCTTAAAATAGAGCCAAAAATGTGTTACTCTGAGAGCTTTAAGCCAGTTGGGACTAATGTCCTCTCAGATGCTTGATAAGCACAGGCCCAGACTGTGTTTTGATAAAGCAGTTATGCATTCAACCTCATTTGGCCATGTGATCAAGTGAAAGGGGAAATGTAAGATGATGTGATAACTGTCAGTTCTGAAGAACATAAAACGAAAGAGACATGCATGACAATCTCTGGTTTAGTGAGGGAAGGACATGCTTCATATTCTGGCACACACAGTAAAAATGATTCTCTGTACAGACTCCAGACCAGCAGAAGAAGCAACAGAGGCGACAGAGGCCAGCGCAGGGCCTGAAGACCATAGGGAGAGCTTGAGGGAAGCCTACACAGAGCACATCTTCACGGATCCACTGGGAGCTCAGCAGACTGCAGAAGCTCTGTCCAACTACTCTCAGAGGTAACATCAGGAGGCCCATTACCCAACACAACGTTATTACAATTCAGTCTGTTCCACTAAATTGCCAATTTTATCAGTACAACTATCAACAAACCCACTGAGCAACAGCATCGAATTGCTGTAAACCACATAGTGTAATACATATTTGTGTGATGGTAGATTAGTATTGTACTGAATTAAACCTACAAGACAAAGTCCTTTGCTACATCACTGGATGGCTGTGTGTGTTTTGACTGATTATAAGGCTAAGAGCTACACATGTTTTCTTCTTTGTTTGTTGACTGAGTATTGTGACATCAGATTATTCACGCTTTTTTTGCATCTCTGATGACCAGGGAGAGTGACCTAGTAAAAGATGGTGTGAGTTCAAACCCCACAGCAGAGGAGCAGGACCTGATGAGGGAAGAGGCTCAGAAGATGAGCAGCGTTCTGCCCACCATGTGGCTCGGAGCACAGAACGGGTGGTGAGTGTAGAATGTACGTTTCACTTACTGTATGTGTATGGCCAGCATTCAAGAAATCTAATGATTGAGTTTGTGATTCTAGTGTGTATGTGCACTCATCTGTGGCTCAGTGGAAGAAGTGCCTCCATTCTATAAAGCTGAAGGATTCTGTGCTCGGCATAGTGTAAGTACAGACATATTAATGATGGATTTTCCTTTTTTTTATATGTAGCATGTGGTTTTTGAAATGAGTGTGTCTGTCCCACAGGCATGTGAAAGGGCGTGTACTGGTGGGTCTCTCTGATGGCACTTTAGCCATTTTCCACAGAGGAGTAGGTGAGGAGATACAAGCGTCTTCAGATAAACAAGTCAAATCTAACTGATGTAGCATGTTTCTGCAAATCACGCCTTTGATCTCTTGTGTGTGTCAGATGGACAGTGGGACCTGACCAACTACCACCTGTTAGACTTGGGGAGACAACACCACTCCATCCGCTGCATGACTGTAGTACATGACAAGGTGTGGTGTGGCTACCGGAACAAGATCTGTGTGGTGCAGCCCAAAGCCATGAAGATAGAGGTAGAACTTAGCCCTCACTCATTGATTTGAATGCATGTTAGTGTGTCCAATTTAGAGTTCTGCATGACCTAAACCACCTTTTTTTTTAAAAATCTGTTTCCATAACATACTCATAATGTTTCCACAATATATTCACCTCCACCAAATTATTAGGGATTTTAATAAGCTCCCATTTTGGAAGTTTTTGCTCAATGGGCCAAAGCTGACCTGAAATACATCCCATCATCTTGTTATTGCTGAACTCAAGGCAGAGCAGAAGCAAAGACATTCAGAATTATTTTGTTACTGTCACCGTTTTATTGACGGAAACAATTTTGTTCAACCTCGCTCTGTCTCAACTTCACTTGACAGTGTGATAGTAATACGGGCTGATCCAAAACTTTTACTGTTGCCATGGTTTTCAACATCCGAATCTGTATCCAACATG
The DNA here is from genome assembly GCA_963678695.2 of Diplodus puntazzo. Classification (NCBI taxonomy): domain Eukaryota; kingdom Metazoa; phylum Chordata; class Actinopteri; order Spariformes; family Sparidae; genus Diplodus; species Diplodus puntazzo. Next base: position 6,404,909 of record OZ023176.1, on the reverse strand, counting down.
TATTTTAAGTTTTTCTCTGGAAAGGAAGGCGATGGTGCGCTACACCCAACCCAACACCAGCCAACATAAAAAAACAGATGCCTGCACATAATATGAGTACACAGAACAGTATCCATGAGCGGAAAGCCTTCTTTAGCAAGAAAGACTTTGTGCTCCAAATGCACAAATGTGATCCACAATTACAGGGGCTATGACAAGTGCAGGCTTGACTCTCCGTATGCACGTCAACACTCCCTTGCTTGTCAGGTTGACTTTTGAGACTTTAAAGGTGTGGATGTTACAGACGGAAGCTGTTGTCTCGCCTCCTGTCTTCATTTTCGTCTCAGCATTTAAATACATAATGACTGTCAATTTGGTTTCTCAAAGCTCAAAATATTTGCAGGAAATTATCACGGAAGCTTCAAAGCACTAAACCTGGTTTACTGGACAGCCCTGATGATAATGTTGTTTCTCCTGCACTCTTCTTATTCTCGTTCATATCTGCGTATTCTCTTTTCCTTTTGCAGAAGTCATTTGACGCCCACCCTCGTAAGGATAGCCAGGTGCGTCAGCTGGCTTGGGATGGCGATGGTATCTGGGTGTCCATCAGACTGGACTCTACTCTCAGGCTGTTCCATGCCCACACCTTCCAGCACCTTCAGGACGTTGACATTGAGCCCTACGTCAGCAAGATGCTGGGTCAGTTCATAACACGAGTATTCATCCTCAAGGATACACACAGAAACGCTCAGATTTGGTTTTGAATGTGTCCTTTATACCTTTTTCTACAGGTACAGGAAAACTAGGCTTCTCTTTTGTGAGGATCACAGCTCTCATGGTGTCATGTAATCGTCTGTGGATCGGCACTGGCAATGGAGTCATCATCTCCATTCCTCTGACAGAGAGTAAGTTTACACTGATAGATGTTTCTCTTTATTCATTTTTTAGAGGGTTAGACTCATTTGGAGGCACCCATTCACATTGCACAGTTCTGTCAGAGAAATGTTTTCACCCATCTTCATGTTCTTCTATCAACTCACTACAACTTAGTATTGTGAAATATTAGTACTGAATATTTGTTTTTGAATTTTTTGATGGTATTATAGTTATGATACATCCAACAATATCACATAAGTTACACTTCAAATTGACTAATTAAAGTGCATTCTGTTGTCTTGAAATTGGATTATATTGACTGTTTTTTGTTTTGCCTCCATCATTTCTCTCTCATATTTCATCCATTCCATCAGCAGCCAACAAGGTAGCCAAGACAGCGAGTAACCAACCAGGAAGTGTAGTTCGTGTCTACGGGGATGACAGTGGTGACAAAGTGACAGCTGGGACTTTTGTTCCATACTGCTCCATGGTTCATGCTCAGCTCTCTTTCCATGGTCACAGAGATGCTGTCAAGTTCTTCACAGCTGTCCCAGGTAAACAATCCACAATGTTATTTCTGAACTTTGCTATCCAACTCTTAAGATTTTAGTAAACATTTTAGATGTACGACATCTTTCTTTTTGATAGATATTATTTTTCCATTTAGAACATTTAGGAATAGTTATGAAAAGCTGTCCATCTAGTTGCCACTGACTTACTTTTGCGATATGTGATGAAAATAATTTAGTGTAATATCAAATGAGATGATACTTGCTGTGATTACATGAAGAATATTTCTTCATTTGAGATGACGCTTATTAGAGATTCCAACATAACCATTTTCATGGATTCTAAAGGAAGTGATCAAGTAAGATCCACTCACTCTGAAGGGTCAAATCCCCAAGAAATTGAACAATAGAAGAAGACGAAAATGTATTCACTCCATCTGTTTAAAGTTTTCAAGTACATCGAGTACTGCATGGAAACAATATCTGAGGTTATTTATTTATTTTTTTTTGGTTCATTATTTTCTGACTTTGTTCATCTTTTTAAGCACTTGTGTGAACAACTAGTTGTTTCAAGCCTTTTGACCATTAAGGCGTTGAATAATCTATAAATCTTTTAATATCTGATTCGGCCACAGATTAAGCTCTAAATTTTTCTATTGAACGGATTATCACAGGTTTATACACTTTTTAATATTCGATCCGATCAGTCTTCTATCTAGGTGGTTACATGAGCCGTTTTTTCATTGCAATTGGGCTATTAATCTGATTATGAGTGGATTTAATGGGGTCCACGTAAACAAAGACCTTCTATATGTGTATGAAGTGTAAAAAAACAAACAAACAAAAAAAACAAAACTGTTTACTTCTCATACCATGGAATGCAGATTAAAACTAGTGTGCCAGAGAACTGAGATATCATTAAATACAGTACACGGAAAAGACGGTCTGTGCCAAAAAAACACAATCTGGACTTAATTGCTGTTATTCACAGTTTTATGGCTCTGTGCTTTCAGGTCACGCTATTCCATCTGTGTCCTGTGGAGGAGAGGCAGCAGGTGACAAGGCAACAGATGCCACAACTCAGGAAGGAACCAAGTCCATGTTGATGATGAGTGGAGGAGAAGGCTACATCGACTTTAGGATGGGTGAGTGAGCTACATGTGATTTGATAAAAAACCTCCCTGTAATCACTGCAGCAGATCAAGAGACAAATAGGATGTCTCTCTGTGTGTTTAGGTGATGAGGACGGTGAGGTGGAGGAAGGCGAGGACCCCCCCATGAAACTGCAGGGTAAAGCCGAGCGCAGCCACCTCATCGTCTGGCAGGTCCTGGCCAACGAGGACTGAACTCTGACCCGGGGTTTGATTTGCCTTTTTCTTTAAACTCTGCTGCCATGCAGGAGGAGTTCAGAAGGACGACTTTCCCCTGCAGGCACGAGTTTGATAAGCACTTTTTTCTTCCTCACACCTGAACAATAAGAGTGAAACAAGCAAAAACTGCTCTGAGAGCTACTCAGTGGTAAACTGGACTGAAGCAGTGCAAACAGATTCAACTGCATGTTATCGTTTTATTCTGTTTAAGTTGTTTGCTCTTATTTGTTCTTTTTTTTTTATTTCAAATATTTTATGGATTTAAATTACAATCTGTTATTATGCCTCTTTCATTTTAATATTATTTGAGGTAAAGCTGTTATTGGCTACAGAACTTTAAGTTTGTTATATTTGCTCAGCAGATACAATGAATTTTACTCCAGACATTTCCAGTTCCCTTTCACTCAGTTCATTTATTGTATGCCCATGCTAAACTTGACCTGATTCTAAATCAGTTGGTCAGAACTGAAAATAATCACCGGTGAGCTCCCTTATTGCCGTTCAATAACGTAAGGCTGGTGCAACCATGTGGAAGCAAGTCGTGTGGGATTCTGGACAGATTCCATGTTTTTCATCCTTTGAGAACTCTGCTTTTGATTGTATGCAAGTCAAATTTAATTGATCGCCAGTTTTCTCTTAGTTGAATGCAGTTCATCAGATTCATGTGGTTGGTATCTGTTTGAGCAGAGGATGGCTCCATATTTATCATAATATCCTAGATGGTGTGCTCCAGTTTGTGCCTCTCATGCATGTATAACTGTTACATTTCAGTCAAAGAGCTAAGCAATCTGATTTCCAAAACTTGCAATCTTTTGAAAACCCAGACTGGTTTAATAATTTTTACCATTGTTCTTTCCTTAAAGACTCTCCTAACCATCTAAATGAAAAAATATTCCATCTGCTTCACAATAGAAAAACATTTTTTTTTTTAACAATTTCCGATTCTTGAAAACGCTCAGTGCAGTTGTTAAAATACCTCCTAAGTTTGTAACCATCCATCACACTTATGGCCCCCTCAGGATGAATTGTAATATTTGGTGATCCTCCAACTTTCTTATAGTGCCATCATCAGGTCTAAATAGATTTTCATTCAAGACTTCTGACCAAACACCTGTAAAACTAATGATGCTCCCTTCAGCCCCAACCCCAACATGAGCATTTTAACATCCTAACCCTAGATAGTGAACATGGTTAACAAAATACCTGCTAAGCATTTTTATTGTCCACATGTTAGCATGCTAACATTAGCATTCAGCTCAAAGCATTGCTGTGCCTAATGCTGCATTCCAGCCAATGTCAGAAGTGAGAGTGGGAAAAGAATTATGGTTGATACTTCCAGTGCTCAATGGAGATAGCTACTAATGAAGTATCAGAATAACTGACACACTAGTGGCACTTTCAGCTCTTTAGAAGCGTTAGCTAAGTGGGTTAAGCAATAATTATAGTGTTAGTAGTATTACTCGATGAAGATGGCAACATAGATCTTTGTGAATGAATGATGCAACATACCAATCACTCTAAGAAAGAGGATTCATGTACTGTTACTAAGGAAAACACTGGTTCTGGTAATACTGGAAGTAACACCTGTAATTCAAGGAATCATGTGTTTGGAAAAAGTGGATACATTTTATTTTACTGCACTTTGTTACTTGCCACCATATCTACCTATTCCATTCATTAGACCAATACAATTACAGTCATCTACAAATAGATTCTACCACCTCTCCATGGCTGCTGCCATTGTTGTTTGATGTCAGACAACTGCTCCCATATGAAGTCGGGGTAGAGGGATTTGCCCTGAGGTTACAATTAGGAATTCCAACTTGGAGTAGTACCAGTAGGAGGTCAGACATTTTGGAGTTTCAAATTATTGGAACGCAGCATTGTGCCTGCTAAACATTAACAGGCTAGCATTTTCATAATGTCCACTGTGCATGAATACAGCTTCACACAGCAGCAAACGTAAATATAGACTGTTAGTCTTGTTCAAAGATCACCAGGTAATGCTTTTACAGAAAATTAGATAGTTAGCTTTGTGACTTGAATGTAATGATAAAACATTAGCAGCACAAACTGGAGCCTAACTAACCCACTGACAAAATTCCATTTGCAAAACTTGTAATTATGAAATAAAAAGCAGCAGCTGCTACATCTACCACTATACACTGTAAATCTGTCCTCCTTTGAGTTAGTTATGATTGCAGTGCTGAAAAATCCAGACTGGTATTAAATCCAACACTAATGCAGCTTTCTGTCAGTCCTCTGCTCTCAGCCCACCCACACCCAGCTTGTAGACACTTTAAAAACATGCCTTAGGTATCAAGGTTTGAAAGGACTAACTTATAGGCTTTTCAGGTGTGACAAAGTATTTATTTTTTCTTGAAAGAATGTTATGTTGGCTACCAAAGGTTAAAGAATGTGATGGATAGTTTGCTACATGCTGAAACAATACTAGTGTCACATTTTAACTTGGCACTCTCTAGCAGCATGTTTGAGTCTGCCTCCATGCAGATAACGTGCAAGTTTTTGTAACAGAAATCCTGGTTGATAGATATGATATATTTTTAGACTTTCATATTAGGAAATTGTAATATTTTCTGGATATGAGAGAGGAGAATGTGCTTGACCTGTTACTATGAGAGGATAAAACTACATGTAGAGGTTAAAATTCAAACATTTAACATTTTTTGTTTTGCCACACAAATTGATTATTTCAGATGATGTTGAAAAACAAAATGTTTGAGGTCTTTCTTATTAACTTTTTTTTTCCATTTCTTTTACACTGTGCTCTCAGAGTACAGTGCACAATATGTTCATTTTGGGTATGATATAAGGCTGTGTGTCTGGTCTCTGTATACCAGTACTTTGTATTGAACAGTATCAGAGGAGGCATGTCCTCATCATGAGTGTGTGAGTATGTATGCGTGTGTCTCTTCTCTTCAGGAGAGGAGAGAAATGTTATTGCAGTTTAGCCATTGCAGTATTTATTTACAATGATTGAGCCTTTGCAATTCAGAATGTATCTTTGTACATTGAATATGAAAATATATATGATTATATATGTATGAAACATGAAAATGGTTTGGGGTTATTGCTTTGACAACAGCTGTTGAAAAATGATATGAATTTGTTTTGTTGGGGTTAACCTTATCCTGCTATGCACTATGTCTGCAATTGCAGAGGTGTGTGTGTGCGTGTGCGTGTGTGTGTGTGTTTAAGGGGGGCCTGCTAAAGACCATGGTTTGTTTGTTTGTTTGTTTGTTTGTTTGTTCTTAAGTAGAAGCCCTGCAGCCTGTCCACAGACGTTGACACGTTCAGTTTTCAGCTCCAATGCAGGAAAAAAGTCAAACTTAAGTCAGCAAGTGGGCAATTCCATCCCATCACAGCATGATGGAGCGTCACACCCTCTCCAAAGGATGGTAATATCCCTCTCATCTGCATACACGTGTGATTGGCGGGGACTCCCTCTCTTCCCTGTTGCCAGTACACTCACCACCTTGTACTTCTACAACTATCTATCTATAGCCTTACCTATTTTTTTTAACAATCAATTAAAACTTTTGTGGACAAGGTTTGTCTGCTTTAATGTTCATTGATCCACAGCTTCTATTAGATTTTGGGATGCACTTCAGATGTGGAGCTTGTTTTGCTGACTTTGACCTTGCGGCGCCACGGTAGACAATCTCTGACCCGTAAAGGCATGTTTTTAAAATCAACACTACCAGTGAGATAAGGGTGAAATCAGGCAAAGTTCTGCTCTACAGGTTCCTCTTTACTGCTGCACTGAGAGCATGAGTCCAATTGTGATTTCTCTTTTTGACATGGGCTGTACTTATTGTCTACTTAAAATCTGACAGTTTTTTAAGCATCAAAGTCGACTATCTGCACAGTCTGCAGTCAACATACATTAGGTGCTTTTAAATGCAATGCAGTTGCAATAAAGCTTGTTTGATAACTTTGACCCATGGCCTAGCCTCATATATTTTCTCTTTAAATTTCTGAACGTTATTTTAAGAAACTAACAGCCATAAAATAAAATCCAATTCCGACTGAAAAAATAATTCCTTTCTTGAAGTATTTGGTGGGGGGTCTTGTTTGATACTTCAAATACTTTCATATTATTTGCCTTGTACATTAATCTTCAGCACATGTACAAGAGCTGCAACAATGAATTAGTTGCTAACCTTTTTAATATTGTTTATTCTTATGAGTAAATGGGGAAAACAAGGTCTAAATTCTCTGATTCCAGCTTTGTAAATGTGAATATTTATATTAATAGTTTTGCCCCCTCCTATGACAGAAGTGTAGATATTTGGGTTATGGACAAAACAAGACATTTGAGGACATGACCTCAGGCTTTGGGAAACATTAATGGACATTGTTCATCATTTTTTTGAAAAACAAATGAATGGGGGGGTGTAGGCAATCGTCAGTAGCAGCCTTAAATTATACAAACAAAATTAACTGGCAAAACATCTGTTTTACTTTGTGGTGCTAATTTTGTTCGTATTACCTTCTATGAAGTCAGTTTGACAGGCCTTTCACAGCAAGCCCTGCTTGTCTGAAAGTCCTTGTCTCAAAGCTCTACTGCTTGTCAGATTTCACCTTTATATTTCAGTGAATTTCTGTTTTTTTATGCAGGTTCAGCCTGTCGGAGCCAACACTAGGTGGCAGGCTTGAACTACACAGTAATACTGTTTTCCCAGTGACTTTTTTTGGAAGGACAGAAGCACCCCTCCCCTGCCTGTGATTGGTCCAGCACGGTTCTATTCAAGATCTCGGTTTGCAGCCCATTGAGTGAGGCTGAACTGGTGCTTAGCAGGCTGAGAGGCAGATAGGGAGGCTTTAATCTCTTTACAAGCTCTTAGGAGAACACCTGGCTGTCATGGATCACAGTCATAATAGTGGACTAGGAGGTTAAGTAATACAACACAGTGTGCCTGGTGACTGTGGTGAAATTTTTAAACCTATAGTTACATGTCCTTGAGCTCCTAAGAAGGCCCTTCTTTATGCTCAACTACGTTTGTCTGGTAGCTTCACTTAGCATAGCCAATAAAGTAGTACCAATGTCCTCATCTAAAAGGGAATAAAACACCACCCTGCATAATTCAGTGCATTCCATACATATCCTCCAAATAAGTTGGCTGATTTCATTAGCTACTCCCTGCATGTAACTCAAGCTTACATTGTAGCATGTCACTGATTAACAATAATCATGGTTTGCTCAACTCTTGATTTACTTTGATAATAGATAATAAAACGACTGAAATTTAGCAGTAGCACAAGTATATGTATAGTATTACAGAGCATTTAGAGTGTACTACTAGTCACTGGTGCTGCAAAACCTCTGAATGTACTGAAATGAGCAAGGCTGTGTTTTATAGTGCAGCGGCTTAATGTTTCACGTACAAGATGAAGAAGCTATTCAACCTCTACAAAGTTGCACAGATTCACTTGAAGGAGATTTTGCAGTAAATGGATCCTTAACCATACTGTTGCAGAACCCTCCAGGACGGGAACATATAAACCATTTGGACTGACGTTCGCTGCCCACGTTTTAACATGGAGGGCTGTATGGGCTTCATATAACTAATAGCTTGTGTCAATATAAACACTCCACAGAACTGTGTATACTGAATAAAAGTCAGAAACACTTAGACCAGCCTTGCTAAGAGGAGAAAAATCTATTCCGCGTTATCCTGGTCTCCATCACAACCACAGCGTTCACAGCATCACTGAGTTGGTCTGAGGTGAAATCCTGCAAAGAAGATGCTATGAAATGAGGCTGAGTCTTTTATATTTCACAGAGGGTCAGACGGGTGTAATGAGATGGATGCTGACTTCGCTGAATGCCACATTTTCGCCATGAGAAGACAAACGCACCGGCGGGGGGGGGAATCGCTGCACACAGACATTCACCCTCTCCTCGAGCAAGATTTGCTGTGGTGTATCTATTCAGCATGAATCATGGGTGACAGACAGACAGACAGACAGAAACACACACTCACCCCTGGAGAGACACAACACACACAACTATGACTTGTTGTTTACGCAGCCCGTCGTCTGTGTTGCATGTCACGGGGCCTCGTGCGCTCTGTCATCTCAGCCGGCTCGACTCAGTCTTCCCTGGTGCAGGACAAACACACAGCTGGAGCACCCTTCGTTTCACACGACGTCTATTTCTGTCCTCTCATCGTTTCTCATCACTCATCACACTCTCCTGCTTCCCCTTGCTCATCCCGTGTTTTCCCTCATGTCCTTTTCTTTGTGTAGGGTGAGGACACCATTTCTTTGACAGTCATTTCTGTCACCAAAGGGTGATGTCTGCATGCATACTTGCCCAGCCTCCATTCAAATGCAGCCTGGTGCTCTGATCTGCTTCGTCACGGCTACACACACATAACATTGGCATAACTGAACACGTTCACACACGTTTACAAACATGAACTTAGCAGAGACCCTTATTTTTTTTTCCCTTTCCTGTCATTTCACTTGGCGTTGGCTTCGGTTAAATCTGTTAAATTGATTCATTGCAAGTGACCATGTGGTATATGTTTTTTTAAAAATAACAGAAAGTAGTTAATGACTGTCACTTACTAGAAAATGTTATTTTTTCTACTGGTCATTAAAGTATTAACTTTAAAAAACAAACAAAAAATGTAACCGTACCCTATTTTATTTGCAAAAGAATATTTAATATCTATTTGCTATTCTGGTATATTTGCTTATTTGCTGTCTTGTTGATAACTAAATGAGCATATCAATACTACTTTCATAAACATGTGTCAAATAGGAAGCTACCACCAGCCTTTGGATAGGATAGTTTAGCTTTTCTCAGGACAGATTTTGTTTCCTATGGACGGAAACTAGCCAAACTAGCTGTTTTCTCATTTCTGGTATTAATGCTAAACATAGCTTTCTGGTTGCTAGCTGTAGCTTTGTATTTAATATATATATGGTTACAATCAATTTTATCATCCTATTCTCCCAACGAAACCAAAAGGCTGTTTCCCAAAATGCTGAATGATTGAATGAAGAGATTGTAATCTATAATGGTATAAAGTGGTCGATTGAATTCTGTTTTTCAAGGTCCTCTGAGTAAAACAAATGACCCCTACAGTACCTTATGGTCCCTATTACTCTCTGGGTACCATAGTAAATATTTTAGAACATGACTAAAACAATTATATTTAGCACACTGCTGTATACTGTCTATTTGCAACTAATATTTTCCAGTCATATGCTATCCTGAAGCTAACACCAAATACATGACTACTCTCTGCTGGAGACATTTAAGTGCCAATCCTCACTTCAGATATTAGGTAGGATGATCAACGTGTCCAAGTCTGCAAAAAGTCCCCTAAGTGTCCCTGTTCAGGGGCCAGTATTTGGGGATGGACTGCTATGTGGCCTTATAAGCCCCCCCCCCCACATTCATAGAGGAGGTGATGCTGGACAGTAGTGCAGACTGTCCTCCGTCAGGTGCCATGCACACTGTCAAGATGACTGAGCCTTAGCATTTACTCCATCCTCAGCCCTCACTGCTGCTCATCTGTCTGCCCGTCTCCCTCACCTCCCTTCATCCTCAGCCCTCTTTTTTCTTCCTTCAAAAAGTTACGACACATGTCTAGCATTTTGAAGAGAAAGGACGATTTTTTGTTTGGTTTCCGCATTAATGTGAAGTGCACTAATGACATGAGATGAGCAGGCGTGGGGGGAAAAAAAAGGAGAGAAAGGGTAAGAGAAAAATAAACATTTTGTGAAGCAAAGCCAGAGGGTTAGATGACTCACTGGCCCTCCCAAACGCACTGGGCTCAGTGGGGTCTCGCACAGCCTGCAGACACACACACACACACACACACGTTGAGCCTGTCTTGCTCATCTAGTCTGTGCACCCTCCAGCTTTTGTGCATGCACGGGTAAACACACACACAAACACACACACACACACTCGAGAGCACAAGAGCTGAATTCAACCTGTCAACTGTACAAAGTGCTATTGTGGTGCTTTCCCTGCGTTGTCACTCAGTCACAGTGTGACCAAATGTAAGCTAATGCCGCACCACATGACGAGGAAGCACCAAATATTACATCTGGCCGAGTCCCTTTGATTAGCCCGAATGAACCCTCCCTCCCTCTTTCGTAGCTTTCTTTTTGAGCCACATTAAACCAGTAATATGATTCAATTGAGGCTAATCCTCAGAGATAATGTTTGGCTGGAAGTTATGCAACACACACAGAGGGCAAGCATAACCTATCGTAGACGGGAGCATCACATCGCATGCAGTGCTGACTGTCCTCGCGAGGAAGCTGTCGAGGTACAGCGATATATGTTCTGAACACTGCAGGTCCTCAGGCTGACTAGTGCGAATCCCCCGGACTAAGGCATCCACGTATTTGAACCCAGTATACCATCGTTATGTTGAGATGTCCTCTGACCTGTTCCATACACAGAGTGCAGTTAGCTGACTGGTAGGAGGCAGAGCAGCGACCCACAACTTTGAAACAGATATAGTTGAGGGTGAAAAGAAATGAAATGTGCATTCTGCTTCCTGCTTTGTTTAGTATTCAGTGCCTCCAAGTCACGTTTGTGATTGTTATGTTCACACTGAGGTGTGGCTGTGGCCTGCAGGGAGCACTGCTGTGTAGAAAGTGGGGATAGAAGAGGAGAAAACAAGCTCTCTCACCTGAGCCCTGCAGACCCTGGAGACACACTCAGTCCAGCCAAGTACTATGTGTGTTTGAGTGTGTGTGTGTGTGTGTGTACCTGGGTATCCTGCATTCTTTCCTCCTGCCCACCTGTTCAACTTCCTCTTTCATTGTTTAATCTTCTTTCGTGGGTCAGATCATTTTTTGGTAGATATTTGATCAGTCTGAGGATCAATAGTTTACTGTAAAACTACCGGAGTGGCAAATAATATTTAAGCTAGTAGCTATGCCAAATTTATGCCAGTTTAGCAACCATAAGTAGCCTATTCCAGGAACAGCAAGGCTGTCACGTTCGTATATCTCCAGTGCTGAAGCCATGTTCATCAGGTTCAAAGAGAGAAAATAAAAAGTATGGGCGGCGGTGTCATTTTTTTTCTTTTAGGCTTTCCAACACCAAAAACACATGATAAAGTGGATTTAATGAGTTAAACAGTGTGTTTTTCTGCTGTAACTGTTAGCATGCACAGCTAATTAGCTTATATTTCAAGATGAAAACATGTTTCATGACCTGATAGCTTCCCTTATACAACAGCTATTGCTAGCATTCAACCACTCAAGCTAACATTACTGTTTGATTGAGTTAGACATTTGAAATGTGTACATTCATTAAAAAAAACCCATCTTGGACACACATAAATTAAAGCCTGACAGTGAAACACACTGGATTTAATCAAACTGTAATGTTAACTACAAATTAGCTGCGTGCTCACATTATTAATATTATTAATCTGATTATCAATAATGTTGTTTTGCCTTGTCCTTCCAGATTTTCACTATCCATCATCTTTTTAGTTGCTTATCCATTGAGAAGTGGTGAAATTATATTACATGTTATATATTATACAATGTCAGATTCCCCAGGTGTACACAACTTGCAACCTGGGACACAGCAGCATAACACTATCTGAGCATTCGAGCCATCCATCCACGCGCCATTAGAGGAAATTGGACGAATATGGCCGACAATACTAACTTGTTGTTCCAGGCAGTACAAGAACAATGTTGTCTCCTAAATTCCACATCTTTTACATGAATCATCATAACCTTTTAGCCTGTAGCATTGCTTTAGCCTGATTCTTGAGTGCAATATCAGTACATTTCTGCAGGGTTCTCTTTAACATTAGCTTAATTACCTAGATGAGATCAAATCTGCAGTCATTTCAGGCGACAAAACTGATGAGGAGGAGCCTGCTTTGTCTACCTCTGTCTGGAATCATTGATCTATAGTTTCAAGTGGTGGGCCTAAGTCTGCCATATTTATCATTGTAAACTGCATTATGTGCAATGGGAGAAATGAAAGTCCGAGATGTGCAGCAACAGTAGCCAAGATGGCTCAGGGCCTGTCAATTAACAGCTCAGAAGATTGATCATTTTACATGAAAACGTTGCATCTCAACTGAACCTGTATATCTTTTTTAAAAGAGACATCCATCTACTCTCCAAGTATGTAAAGCGAAATGGCTAACTATATTTACTTTTTTTAAACCTGCATGTGACACAGGCCTGTGTGCTGCACTTTGTGAGCTCTTTGATCTGACGATTTCTGTACCAGTAATAGTTTCTCCGGTTTCCATTTCCAACTGCGGTCTCGAGGTCAAAAACTGTGCCTTTTGTTTAGAAAACAGTTTGCAACCTTTTGGATAAATCTTGTGCATGTGACATCTGAGTAGGACATTTGAAAGGTCGCCTGAAGGTTTCATCCATAAATAAATGCTGTATAACAAGGTGTTACAGGTCCTCCAATCCAGAACTGTGTTTAAAAAATTATGTTTTTCAGCGCTGCCAGAGGGATCAGACCGTGAGCAGAGGATGGGTTATTCAATGTGTTAACTGATGGGCCTCAGTTTACAGAGAGCTACTGAGAGTTTAAGACTTTTATGAACGTGTGCTATGTTTCATTTGCACTAGATTGAAAAGCATTGAGGACGTTTTTTTTCTCGTTAGTCAGTGGTCAAAATAAATATCTACTGCTCTTCAAATTGTATTCCTCACACCCCAAAACAGTACTAATGTCCTGACTGTGCAGTTTCCCCTCAGTTTTTAGCCTATTTTAGCTTATTGTTTTGGATTTCCACCATTTGCAGGCATTTATATTCAGTGAAAAAGCCCCGTGTCTTACCATACAGTCAATGTTAGGACTAGCTGGGGGTGCAAGTCAATTATTTAGCAGCTGAAGTGCTGGATATCTTTTTTAAGATCAGACCAGAGCTAACAGGAGAGTGAACATTGGAATGTGTGTAAGTGTGCTCTTCTTGTAGGGCCTGGCCCTCATCACAAGTTAATACGTTGAATTTAAATGTTATAATGAATAATGTAATATTTCAATGTACACATCTTCATCTTTATTTCAGTAGCGAGCCAGGTTGCAAACTCACTCATTTAAACTCTTTAGAGATGGCTTTCCCGTTGCGAGCTAGCCTTCCACATTAAACAATCTTTCCACATTTATGTTATTGTGTAACCATGGTTACAATCAGCTGATATTTCCCGACACTTGAGATGACATTTTGGATCACAAGCAGATCAAATCTCACCACTGCCATACTCTAAAGAAACCATTATTGGAGGTTTTGATCATTTTTTTTTTTTAATTCAGATAATCAGAATATGGACATGTACTTTAAAAATATACATAAAGTCAATACACAATGATTAAAATCAATGACCGAATATTAACATACTACAGCTATTTGAGTGTTATCCATTATAGATGAATACACGCTCTCATATAATAAATATAGAGGTTGGCCACTGGGCAGCTGGTTCATGTTGTTTGTGTCTCTCCCATGTTAACTATCTGTCTGGCGGCCACTGGTCTGGATCCCTGCTTTATTTGCATGATAAAAGAGAAGTGCATGATGGTCCTGAGATTGTTGCTGTGACAACGCAGAGGAGCCATATGGTTCTTTCAGAGAATCCTTAGAGTGTCAGGATAGGTAGAAGCTCTCGCTGAGCCTGTACAAGGTTGGGAAAAAAGGAGTGCGAGAGCTGTTTTGGTCTTTTTCTGTAGCTAAGCTCGCTGACGCACATTAGAAATCTTTGTATCCGCAGCCCCCCCTCACATCCTCAACTGATCGGCATTGACAAACAGATGCCCAAAAATGTATGATTAAGGTTGACTCTCTCTGAAAGATCTTTTCACACAAGAGAAGAGGAAGGCTGTGCAAAACGAAATGTCTCTGCACAAAAAAAAAACACAGTCAGGGTTATTTGTGTAGGAGGGAAAGTTGCCCACACTTCATTTGTGGAAGATTTTTTAAATGACTGAGGCGCTGTTGTTTGCTGCATTTGGACGCAAAACAATGACTTTCCTATACATCTAAAAAGAGCGCTGTCATTATACGGCTTACGCTGTCCTGCCTTAACCGAACCTTTATCACCAAAAGTGCCTTTTTTCACCGACATATGAAACCGACATGCTGCTGTTTTTTTCAGAGTCCACTGAGGGCCAAACAATGTAGGGCCTGTGTTTTGTGAACAAGAACACGTGCCGCCCTCAGACTTAGACAGCAGCTGGCAGCACCATCAAACATTCATGAGAGAGAGGGGAAGACTGTGAAGGACAGCGCAGGCCCAGGGATACAGAGAGAGAGAGGCAGAAACAGAGAGTGTGAGCTCACAAAGGTTATTGGGACTTATCTGCATTAACTGTGAGCTGCTGTTGTTTTTACGGTACGTTGTTTGTGCGCGCGAGGGTTGGTCGAGGTGAGCTGCAATCGAGTTTCTGTCACCAGCGACGCTTCCGTTCTGTCCGGTCTGCAGCAGCAGCAGCAGCAGCAGCTTGGTTCAATGTGACTGAGAAATATAGGCCAGCTTCACAGTGCTACACAGCAGCTAGCAGCTTTTTTTTTTCATACATTCATCCGTCTATTCTGAGCTGAGAAACTGTCGGGCATCTCGGGCATGTAAATGAGTGGTGGTTGGAGTTTCCGCTGAGTCCAGGTTTACGTGTTAAAATATCGCAATGCAATCAAACCTTACCAACAGCTAAGGTCCTATCCACTCAGGATCATTTGAGGTCAGACGGATGAACATGATAAGCTTAAGCAGGCTGACAGATGACATGATATCAGAAGAAATAGAAAACAGTGAATTCTTGTGTGATTGAAGGTGTGATTGACAGTAGAAAGGAAAATAAATAAAATAATAAAAAGCTGCTTCCTCTGTGCGGCCGTCTCTTCGATTTTCAGGGTCTTAAATAAAAACTTTTTTTTTAAAGTTTGATCAAGGTTGTGCATAACAAGCAGAGATAAACCCCTGCTGGCAAAGAAACTAGCAGGAATAACAAAAGATGGTTTGAGATGGTTTTGTTTTTTTTTGGTTTTTTTTGGTGGTTGCAATGAGGTGAGTGTGAAAAATATGACAAATAGATACACTATGTGGTGTGAAAATAACCGTGAACGATCCATTTCTTTGCAACCAAAGACATTTTAAAAAGTAGGTAGGTGTACTTGTTATGGCAGGCTGTGTTTTTAACTTCTTGTGAAGCTTCAAGTTAGATGGTTTTACTCTTCTCTTGACTGACTTTTGGTTGTTGGAGTTGGATTGACCATCTGGCTTCACTGGTGGCAACGCCCTCCTACAGTTGACTGAGCCTAAGTGGTTGAACTTAGCCTGTGTTAGACCGATGGTTCGTCCAATCACTTGCTGAGCAACATTTTGTAGATACTGGCGCTTTCCCCAACATTTTTTAGCGGTGCCTTTATAGCTAGTTCTGTATTATGGCTCATCAGATTAAAGCGAAACTCTCGCCAAAATGGAACCCAGGCTTTTTTTGTGAGTGTATATGAGTCAAACCTTTGTATAAAAGCATAATTATGATGAAAGAGCCACTTTTAAGATTGACCGTATTTTCGTTTTCGGGTGAAACTCATTTTCAATGGGAGTGCTACGGGCACTTTAGCGATAGCATCAAAATCTCTATTTTTAAAACACTAAGAAGGCTCGACACAACATGAAACTTTGATCGTAGTGTCACCAGGGTCTCTACACATGAACACGAGAATTGAGAACATTGTTTGTGGCACAGAGTTTACTAAAAAGAAGGTTTTTGAACAACTCACGTTAGCAGATGCTTGTTCCACTAGCCACCGTCCTGCCAGTGGAGAATTGTCGATCTCCGAATGTGATGTAACTTGGAGGAGAGTTAAGGTGGAATCCATGCGATATCTCACGTGACTTTTCCGGCTTTTGATTTTAGTATTGTTTCTTAAATGAGGCTTCGTTTTCAACTTCAAGGTCAATATTGTTTTTCCGCTAACGACTAAACAATGAATTATCCGTGCATTTATATGGAACTAAGCTTTAGGAACGTTCCACCTTAACTGCCCTCCATGTTGAGTCGCATTCGGAGATCGGTACTTCTCACTAGCAGGACGGCGACGAACAGAGGAAACATCTGCTAACGTGAGTTGTTCAAAAACTTTCTTTTTAGTAAACTCTGTGTACACAAACAATGTTCTCAATGCTCGTGTTCATGTGTAGAGACCCTGGTGACACTACAAGCAAAGTTTCATGTTGTGTCGAGCCTTCTTAGTGTTTCAAAAATAGCGATTTTGATGCTATCGCTAATTTGCCCCAAGCGCTCCCATTGAAATTGAGTTTGACCCGAAAACGAAAATACGGTAAATCTTAAAAGTGCCTCTTTCTTCGTAATTATGCATTTACATGAAGGTTTGACTCATATACATTCACAAAAAAAAGCCTAGGTCGCATTTTGGTGAGAGTTTCACTTGGCGCATTTCTTTAGAAAAGTTAGTGCCTTTTAATGCAGAAAATATCGCCTCTAATGGAAGGCTGATTATTGGCTTTCGCCAACTGTTACTAAAAAGTCAATCTCTTCACAACAGCTTCTGAAATTAAAACATTTTTTAATTTTATTTATTTATATTGCCAATTTTAATGGGAGTATGAGTTCAAATTCACACAAAGAAAACATAATAAAACATAAATTTTGCATTTTCAATTTTTGTTCTAGAGAATAAATGTATAGTATTACACACTATGACACATGACTTTAGCACTCAACTAACAATAACAGAAGTTTGACCAACAAGCTAACAGCACTTGAATGTCGTTAAACAGGTTAGCCATGTACTTATTTTGCTATTTTTGTGAAAAGGGACATTTTCAAGTCAGGGCTGTTGGGACCCACAGATGAAGTTGCTCACTACAGATTTCAAAATGGACTCTGAACTGAACTGAGTTTCCCAGAATTCTTCAGTCTTTGGTGCAAATTATGCTTTGAGCTACTATTGGTCAGGATGACAGACCCCCCTCTGACCAGATAGTCAAAACTCCAGCTCATTTGTTCTCTCTCTTCTCCACCACCTCTCTCCCCACAGTGCTGCCTGCCCTCAAGTTCTCTTCTTATGGATTCTTCTGGGCCTAACAGCTTTTCATCAGACTTTGTACAGCAAAAACAGCATTGTTAAACATTCAAATTACAACCCTTTTCTGCTTGGACCATCAGTAAAGAAACCACCAGCACATTTTCTTCAAAGACTGGTTACATTGAGTTTCAATATTTTATTGATCTAGTTTCCCTGAAATTAACCCTGATGACATCATTAGGGTTATTTTCTCATAGAAAACTACATTCAGTGCCCCTACTCCTCACAATAACTACATGAGTGTAAAATGAGTAGAATTTTGCTTCAACAGGTAGGCCATTTAGTCCCTTAGTAATGACTTGTGTAGAGTAAAATTGAATAAGTTGTAACTGTAGTAGTAATAATGATTGTCATATTTGCTTAAAGATGATCAAATGTGAAGGAATCATGATAAGTGGTTGAAATGTATATTATTCCACACCAGCTGTTGAATGTGCACTTATCAATTGAATGTACTGCATTGTAAACCCTGTGGGTGTGAAATGTAACAAGACACAAGAGTGGAATCATGTAACCAAATATACAACACTTATATATATATATATATATATTTTAAAATGCAGTAAAAAGTGTAATTGAACATAATGGGATATATCAAGAATGAAACATGTTTGTTTATTTAAACAGAAAGCGAATGGGGTATTCTGAGGACAAATATCTTAAATACCAGAGAAAGAGACAAGGAGATGATGGTGTCAGGTACAGCCTTGATTCTAGAGAAAGAGGGAGGAGGGGTACCGAATGTTATGAAGTTGTTAAATTAACATGTCAGCTATAATTTCTAATCTATATAGGTGTATTTATGAACAATGATTCATGGTTAAAATCATTTAGCAAGAAAAAACATTTGCTCAAATCTGAGGATTTTGCTGTTTTAAAGATTTAAGTAATAAGATTATTTGCTATTTGATATGGTGTGAGAAAACCAGATCCTCAACGGGATTAGATGAGTACACCGAAATGAGATCACTATTGGTTCTTTGGCAGGCATCTGAGGTAGACAAAATAACATGGACACCTTACAATATGATACAATTCAGTACATCACTGATAAATGCTTGGCCTTACTTTTTTCTCATCAGAAATCCAACATTAAAAGCTTCACTGAGGCGGTAATAATTCCTGAAAAATTCCCTTGAGTCATGTGTTAAGATATATACAAATAGTTGGCTTGAAAAAATAATGTTTGTCTGATGAGTTGTTTCAGCAAAAAAAAAGTTTAATAAATTAAAAATGTTTTTTCACTCAGGTTAAATGACGACTACTTTACAGACTTCAGGTTTCCACACCACACTTGTGGGTGCTGAATATTAGACCATGCTCCAAAAAAAACCTTTTTCAATGATCACTGTACACTTTCAGTTATGAATGTGAAAAAACGGCCGTCTCGTGTAAAACTCTGCACATACGTCAGTCTACGGTGTGAAATTCAAACATTCAACTGTAAGAACAAGACGGAAAAATGCATTTTTGACTGAAGGGGGAATTGTATTATTACATGTCTACAGAGCCACCCTATGGGCACACGGTAAAAAAAAAAATGGATGTGAAAATCTGTGGGAACGGAATTATAAACTGTGCTCTCAGATTCACAATACATGTGCACGGTTTTGGAATAATTCGTCTTTAATGAGGACCATCAAACTCAAATATAAATTCAAAAGTCACCGAGAGCTGTATCACATATTTTTGTTAGATTCATTTGTTGTGGTGTCTACCAGCAGTCGTTTGTCCATCTCTGTCTACTGCAGCTACATGTTTTTGCTTGTACAGTAATAATCGGGCTAATCTACTCTATAATTGTCCACATGCACTCATTTTTGCAGAAGCCTCCAACAGATGCTGGTGAGGGTCTTCTAATCTCCTAATCCTAATCTCGCATAGGGCACCAAAATGTTCAGGGAATATTCTGTAAAGGTTTTCCGATGGTTACACAAAAAGGACAGATTGGCAGTTCTATGAAGGTTTCACAAATGAATCTTTTGAGAACCCTCGGATAACATTCCCTAATGGTTCTCTGAAGGTTACACACATTAACCTGCTGAGAACCCCCAGGGGACATTACTTAAAGGTACTCTGGCAACAACAAAAACCTTCAGAGAATCATCAGGTAATGTGCACTAAACTTCAGGGCCATAAAGGGCTCTCTGGTGGTTAAACAAACAAACAAAAAACCTTTAGAGAACCACCAAGGAATGTTCCCTAAAAGTTATGTGATGCTTAAACAAAAAAAAACAAAACCTGTTACCTGTTTGATGGATTTGCCCTGGCTAGTTGTGCACATAATACCCTCACCACAGGCAGTGTTTAAATTTCTGTTCAGAGAGTTGGGACGTAGCTTTATCTGCAAAAAGTATTAAGGATCAAAGACTTTTTTCTGTTGCCTGCAGTCTGTATGTAAGTGTGTGTCAGGTCAGTTCTGACAAATATATATGTAAAAACACAATAACCACAAAGAGCAATGATAATATTTCTACTATAGATTACCAGTTTGTTTTTTGTTCATGGTGAAGTAAATAGAACAGATGGTGAAATGATCCCTACAGATCACGAGCTGGCCGCAGAGCTCTAAAGGATAGGTGGAAGGCAGGCAGCGCTTTGGTGCGCTCGCCACTATCGGTCAGTAAAGGAACCACTTAAAGGTCCCATATTATACTGTTTTTCATCAATTTCACACAGCTGTCAGAAGTCCAACAACACTATATTCGAAATGCATTGCCCCAAACCCATCCCTGGTCCTGAATTTCAGCTGTCTAAAAGTCGCTTAAGTGAGCTCTACTGAGAGCAGGCTGTTTCTGTGCCTGCACCTTTAAATGCTAATGAGCTCCGTCTGTCAATGACTGCCTTGCCTGCTACATGCCCCTCTCAGGGAGAGGATGAAGCTTATGCTAGCGGTAGCATGCGCTAATGTTCTATGGTGGATGTATCGCTATGGCTCACCGAGATGCTGTCGTTCAACCATACCAGTTTGACCCAGAATCAGACCCAGAAGGAGAGGCTCCTGAATAGGTACAGACTCTGTGGCTGCAGCAGGACGTTTCAGAATGGTTAGTGTGTCTGAATAATGTTAGTTTGTTTGTATGTGTTGTTACAGTTACTACCATGTAGCCAATGGCTAACAGCTAGCAAAAGCTGTGTTTGTCTCCAACACAGTCAGACTTTTTACTGTGAGAACCAAGCTCCATCTTAATATTATTAACAATAAACTCGCTTCAAACGCCATTGCATAGCGGACCAAAGCGGAGCTAACTAGTTAGCCAATTTCCAGCTGACTTCACCATACTCGTAGGCAACTGTAAATACTATCAAACCGCGGCGACACTTACCTGTGGCTCGGGTGCAGTTGCTGGGTCCAGTATGGTTGGGACTGATCCTTTTACGAGGGTCAGTGTTGAGGCAAAGCCAACTGACCCTCGTTACTGAAGCAGTCCAACGTGAAGTGGTTAGCACACACATACAAGCTGACATGAAGCGTAGCCGGCATGTTGTTGTTAAAAAATGAAATGTAACCACTGTCATTTCCATTGAAATAAAACCCATTTCATTTTGTTCGTAGCTCATCGTTCTCGTTCAGTCAGTCAGTCACCCTTGGCTTAGTGAGCGAGCGGACGATAAAAATTATGATAATGGTTGACATTAACAATACCACTTTTACATCTGAATATTGCCTTTTACATTTAAATATCAGTGAAATGGTTGGGCGCCAAGGCTTTGTCCTCGCTGCAGTGGACCTGGGTTTGACTCCCGGCCTGGGTCCCCTTGCTGCATGTCACTCCCCCTCTCTCTCTCAACCTGTTTTCTGTCATATCTTCAACTGTCCTGCAAATAAAACCAAAGGCCAAAAAATATACTTTACATACATGATTCACCGCTAAACGTTTTTCTACCGGTAACACAACTGAACGATTGAAAGAATGAACAATATGAACGATTCTTCCTGCTGAACTGACCGGCGGGAACTGAATCTCAACATCGAACAATGAAATCCACCACTGATCTGCTGCACTAACAGGTACGTAATACTTAGCTAACATTTGGGATTAGCCCTAGGTTTATTTGACAAACAAACCACCTGAATGAGAATACACTTACCTGTGTTTAAAATAACAATTAAGTGACTTATTTTTTTAATGTGTGTAATAAGAAACAGTTTAAATTGCCAGTCTACATTGAAATTGACTTTACCTGCTGTCGTCATTCTCCTTCTCCATTCTGACAAACAAGAGGTCATTCCTAATATTCTTCCTATGTAAATGATAGGGGTCTTAATACATAGACTACACAGACTATACAAAATACAGATTTGAAAAATGTTATGAACTTATCTTTTCACCCACATTTGTTATTATTTGTATTTGTGAATACAAATTCATTGCTGTTAATTTTGTACAATATCATGTATATACGTCTATTCTATTTCTTTCCTTTTTAATTATATTATTTATTTTTGCTATTGTTTTGTCTTATTCTGTCCTTTGGCTGCTGGCACATTAAAGGATTACTGATTGTGATTCTGATTTTCACACTTAATCACCACTTGAAGTCTACAACTTTACCGCAGCTTGTTAAACAATCTTCTTGTAAAAGGAAATAACACACTCCCTTTAGTCAACCCCCCCCACCCCCCTCCACACAAACACACAGCCTTGAAATAACTGCCTTGACTGCCTTGAAATAAGACCTGTGGCCTTGGATCCACTGGCACAAAGAGGAAGGATTGAGGTCAGCTTGTTTGTGTGTTTGTGTGTGTGCTCGTCCACAGCAGTGACAAGAACATCTTAGAAAGTAAGGGCGATTAGCCGCGTTAGTGTCTGTGCTAATACTGGCCCATATCTGCCATTGATCCTCGTCAGCCCATATGTTCCCAGAGAGGGAAGTGCCAAAGCAGTTACGTACACTGACCAGGTTAAAGCTGGGTGTATTTACAGTAATGCACTGCTATTTACAGTGTGGACGCTACGTTATCCGGCCAGCCATGCATGGCACAGTATGGTAATAGGCCTAACACTAATACTAGTCCTTGTTTTGTCAAACATGCAGCAGCATATGTTCTTCACTTTCTCCACCAGGTATCTGTGGTGCAAGGGCATCTCTAATGGAGGTGTTCGGTGGTGATGATGATGACAAATGCTCTTACAAAACAGCTGTGACTGGGAACAGGGTGCAGCATGGCCTATATTATTACAAAAATAATGTGTGTGAGTGTGTGTGTATTTCTGTGCAGGAGCTGTGCTTTTCATATTAGCCCAGATGGTCAAGAAAGGCCTAGTTGAGCCCTATCTGTTCTGGCTGGCTGTGAAACTGAGAGGTTTTCTCTCTCACTCCATCTGCTCGCGCTCAATGGAGTCTCCAGCACGCTGCAGTAGCAGGGCAGTTATTAGCCGGCTGGGTCTCAGGGATGACAGTAATTAAGAGATGAGATGGACTCGTGCTGTCCTCCAGGAGTCGAGAGATCTCTCCCCCCCCGCCTTCACCACCCCCTCTCTTCTGGCATCAGGAGCTCGCCTTGCCTCTAACAACCACTTTGTTTATATAGCAGGTCAGAGAAAACAAGCAGACTGCACAGGCCACTGTTGCACTACTATATCCTCATTCTGCTTCAGTGTCAGCCAAAGTTCATGCAGTTCATTTTTAAACAATCATCTCTTTTTGAAATCTCAACGTATCATTTCATGCCCGCTGGACCAAAGTGAAACTTTAAAAAGTGATCTTAGAACAAAACTCACATGAACATAGTGAGTTCATAAAGAGCCCCTCATCTTCTACAAGTGAATTTGCATCAGGAAAGGATCACCTCAGGGCCTGTGCAGTCATGAGGAATGATTAAAGTGACCAATAACTCTCTAAAACATGCATAATATTGTAAATGTTGTATTAAAATAGATATATTAGGATATATATTAGGATATGGAGCATAGCGCTTTTGTACAAAGCGACTTGCTTATTGTAAGTCACTTTGGACAAAAGCTTCTGCTAAATGCCCTAAATTTAAATGCAAGTGTTCACACATGCACTGCTACCCTGGGCTGTTTGGACATTAGCCGGACGAGCTGTAAGTGAAAGGCGGACTTATTCTTGTGTGTTACGTGTGAATAGCGAAGTCCATTGGTCAGAGGTCAAGGGGAGACTGCATATATCTGTGAATATGGTTGCATTGTATTTGTGAGCAGATGGCGTTTCATGGTATGTATATAACATTCATTCATGTAGACTTTTTACAAAAGTGCTGATGTTGTCCATTTCTGTCTTCTATAGTTACGAGAGGGGCGCATCGACTTTCAGCTTTCAAAGAGTCAGTACATGACAGAACCATGCCTTGCTGGGGCAAGCGTCCTAATGTCCGTGCAATAGGCTACCGCTGCCCGCAAAATGACCTTAGCAACTTGTGTGTGCAAGGTGTGTTGTTTAGATAAATTAAGGTTAGGTAAAACTAGAGACCATCTTGCAATGGGATCACACCTACTGTGACATGAATAGTGCAGTGGAACAGATGACATTAGAGAGGTGAGTTGGTGCATGTGGCAGGTCTGCAGCACAGAGGGGAAAAACGTAGCTGAAGGGAGGAAAAGGAGGGAGCAATGCCAATGACTCACAGATGGCTCAGCTTGAGTACCTTTAAAAGTGAACCGGTTTCGATAACCACTATATTTTGCATACATATATATAAGTCTTTCATCACCACAAATAGATTGATTACGTCATTGCTATGCATTCTGCAAACAGGAGTGTTTAAAATAGTATTAACATTATTAAATATAACTGTGGGTAAAATTGTCTGTTTTATCTTGTCTGTCTGCATTTGCTTTACCTGAATTATGTCTGTCTGTGTTCTGTTTCGTAATTGTCCATTGTATGATTTCGTTGTTGCAAGCTTTTAAAGTCTTCTGTGTCTATGTTGTCGATGAACCTGCATTGGGACTACGGCTGAAATTTAGCAGCTATGCTTAGTCTGGCACATTTTGGCTAATGCTTAACGCATCAATGTTAATGAATGTGCATTGTCCCAACTAAATAAATAAATAAATGAAAAAATAAATAAATAAATAAATAAAATGGTCTAGCAAGATCAAGGTCTTAATGATATGAGGAGGGGGTCTGGTGAGTCAACAAAAATTTAAAACTGTTTTTAATTGTTGCCAAGTTGCCATATTATTTAATATTGAATTGAATATGAAATTATAATCACTGTGTGTGTGTGTGTGTGTGTGTGTGTGTGTGTGTGTGTGTGTGTGTGTGTGTGTGTGTGTGTGTGTGTGTGCTGGTGTCATAATGATAATATGTTGTCCTGGACACCTACTGTAGTAGAAACCAGTCACAGAAGTTGTTTTGAGTACTTTGCCATTTGATATGTCTTTCTGTCTGTGAGCAGATTTGTGATACGTGATAGCACCATAACTGTGCAAGATGCTTTATCATCAATCAAATGAAGGGTGAGTTTGAAGATGAGTGTGGTTGACCCATGGTTACTGAGTACTCATGTAATAACGTAGTAATGACTACTATGAGTACTCATGGGTCAACATGTGGTTGGTGTGTTCCCATTGCAAGATGGTCTGTAGTTTCCAGAATTCAGCATTAACTTTTAACCTGAAAAACGTATGATGATGACACCCTACTGTCATCTTTTATCATTGTAAACTTTGACCATCAAAATATGGGTACAGATAGTGTCTTCTCTGTGCTGTCATATTTAGTTCAGGAGATATTATGAAAATATATAATTAAGTTATGGCAGAAAGTAAAATGGCTGCCACTTGACATTTTTGCATTTGTGCCATATATGAAAATGTTCAGGGCCCAAAACTGTGCAACTGTACCACGTTTTATGGTTAAATGAAAATGTGAATGATTTTTTCGCATATTTTATGGACTACAAGATCTAAAGACACTCATGAGAAATCATACAGGAGAGAAGCCAATCAGTAGATTTTGTGGGAGTACCTTATTGTTCATGTCTCTTACTGCATATGATAGTTCATCCTTGAATACTAGTTTTGAATTGAAATTACATTCATTATAAGATGATTACTGTTTTGTATTTTGGGACTTTCGATCGAATAAGTGACTATTTTTCCAGTCATATAGTTAGTCTATGAAGTGTTCTTAAAAAATAGTGTTAAAATAGCATCTCGTCTTGTCTCGTGAGATGAGTGTATCATCACAACCCTGATGTATACTTTGTACTTTCTTCATTAACTTGAAATCTAGTCAACGTCATGTCTGTCATGAATGTCTAATTCATTGGTGGCAGCAATAATACCATCAGCAGTTAAAGGTGCTATTTGTAAGAAAAGTTGATTTTTGAGTCTGATTCCCAACTTGTCAAAAACTAAAACTTCACACTTGTAGGGCGGGTTAGCCCTTTTTTAAGGAGTTGGGAAACCCAGAGTGTCATTATTAGACGAGCTGGGTATGAGACTCAAAAATCGACTTTTCTTACAAGTAGCGCCTTTAAGCTGATGACATGATGGTGACATTCAAGTGAAACCTAACTTACTATAAGGGCCTTATCCAAGGCTGGATTAACCTGCTATGGGGTTCTAGAGCAAAAATGAGCAGAGAGCTCCTATTGACTGCTGTTACTCCCACTTTATGTGTGTTGAACACAAAATGAATGCTAGTAATCCAGCTTTGGCTGGAAGTATATATTATTATAATTCTTTATTCATGTAGCGGTTCCTTTTTGCTTACCTCAACCAACAACATCAACAAAAAACAGATCCTGCTGAGGTCCAGTATCTGCACAGATAGGGTAAATGTATGATTACAGCTTGAACATTTTTTTCCAGATTGATAGGGAGTAATAACCTACATTTTACAGTAAGCTATAACATCTGAAGATTTACAATGTGAAAGTAGAGTGATAGTTACTCAGGATCTTGGCATAACCACTATAACATTATATCAAGGGTAAGAGTGCCGTCCGCTGTTTACTATAGGTGTTCAAAAGAACTGCTGAACTAGCAGAAAACACTGCACATTTATAGATTATGTAGATTATTCATAGCCTATTAAGCAGACATTTACACAGTTAATGTGTGCATTCATTTAGCTAACCCTAACCCTCTAATTAATTGACTTCAATTTTGCAAAATATCGCCGTGAGTTGTGAGTGAAAAAAACACTCAAGGTAATTTTGATACAGTTTTTTTTCTTTTTAAACACAGCTTTTTGCAGTACGCATAGTGGTGAATCAGTGTATCTATTTGTGGCTATGTCAAACTGTAATATGACGATGGTAACTTAAAGTTTTGTGTTACTGCCATACCTCCAGACTACAGAGCAGCTTCTTCCATTGGGCAATACAATGACTTGACTTTAATAATATCCTGCCAATACACACATACATGGTGTCACCATTTTGATTCACTGTTGCATGAACCAAGCCACAGAAATGGTTAAAACTTAATGCGGCTTAGTTACATTAATTAGCTAATACTCTTATGTACGGGCAGTTTGAGTTAGTGCAATATTGAATACATTTTAATTACAAGGAACAAGTATATGGATGGTAATACTCAACGCTTTAATGCCCTATAGTAAGTATCCCTATGAGAGCAATCATGAAAGAACAAAGTGTCAGAAAAGAAAGACGAAGGAGACCTAAGTTTAAATTTAAGAGTCCATGTCAAGTGAATCGAGAAGAGTAATATTTCTGTGAGAAGAGGGCAACGTGAGGTATTTCTTGAGTAGGTTTTCAGCCGATGACAGGATTTCTGTAACACCCAAAGGTGAATGCAGTTAATCACAGAGACAGCAGTCTGGAAAGTGCTGTGTAGATTTTACTTTATCATCTGGCATTCAGTGTGAGACTAAATTCCACCTGCTGCTACAGGATTCTTCCACTGCTCTGTGTCAAGTGTCTTTTCATCCACAGTTAGTTAGCTGAACGTACACACTTGCTTGATGTCTCTCATGGTCCAACACAGACAGATAATCCCATCAAGTCATGTTTCACCTTGGTCAAAGACACAGAGGAGAAAGAGGAGCTGCTGCTGAATACACAAGCAGATATCAAGTATTGTAAAGAGCTGCAGGACAAAAGCTGTAATCATTCTCCTGTCTGTTCTGACAAGGGCTATTCTCAGCCAGTTAACTAACAAGGGGGAGATCACTGACACCCATGATCACAAACTAAAGATAAGTTGCCAAAGTGTGACCACCTGCCTGTATGCATCACCCCTGTTTTTTTATTTGACCCCTCAGCACATGGGCAGATTATATGGTTGTTTATGATGCACAGCTGCTGTGTGTGTGTGTGTGTGTGTGTGTGTGTGTGTGTGTGTGTGTGTGTGTGTGTGTGTGTGTACGTGGGTGGGAGGCTATCTTTTAGTGAGGGCTTCTCTTGTGCCTTTGACCTTTCTGCTGTAGCCCCAGACTTCCCTTCTCATTTCCTTTCCTAATTTGAGTCGCCTCATATGAGGACTCATGTCCACATACCACGGGCCATGATAGTTGCCATACACCTAATTCTTTAGGCTTCACTAGGCTCGCCTTGCTAAGTGGCATGTAGTCCCTGCCCTTCCCCCCCTCATACAAATATACGCAGAGAGAGAAAAACATGTACTGGAGCACAACCAGCAGCTGTTGTTGAAAGCATTGCCAAAGAGATGAAGAAAGGCGAGACAAAATTTATTAAGTTATTTAAATTAATGAAATGTAAATAGACACAAAGCTGGGAATGTGTGTATTTACTCTGAATGATTGAGCTATGCTGGGATTCCCATGAATACAATGGACTTGATGTACCAATAAGAATGACTGAGGTATGATAAAGGTATAATTTGTCCCATTCTAGAAAGTGTAACAAAGCTAAGTGGAGAATTAATGAGATGTCTGCCTGGCCATGGGTGTGCCAGGCCTTTATTGTCTGAAAACAACACAATTACTGAGGCTCTGGGTTTCCCTAATCGTCAAAATCTGATGCTTTGGCATTGTAGGTTTGGTTTGCTGCCATCCCAAAGTGTGAGTATTTGACAAGTTAGGAATTCCTACAAATTGGGCCTTTAACTAATATAACAAATAAAAGAAAACATTCTGTTTTGTTTTGTCCAAACTGACCAATGAAATTAGCAAAGTTGTCTCATTTTCTCTTGATGGTAAGGATGTTAGAATGACAAACTTTTCAGACGGGTTACTTGTTTACCTCAGTTAAAATACAGATGAAGAATTCTGGCCTGCCTGATCTAAACTTGAGTGGTGCTTTGTTATTGGACTTTTGTGCTAGCCATGGATTGGCCATAATGAACCCCATGTTTGAGCATAAGGTGCTCCATAATTGTACTTGCTACCAGACCACATTTCGCCAAAGGTCGACTTTGTTGTTGTATCATCTGATCTGATATGCACCTGGATGCCTTGGAGACTTGGGTGAAGAGAGGGGCAGAGCTGTCAACTAATCTCCAACTGGTTGTGAGTTGGATCAGATAGTCGGGGAGGTTGCCGGACAGATCGGGTAAACCCAAATGAGTAGTGAGGGTGACCTGGGAACATCTGGTGAAGCCCCCGGTCCATCCGGTCTTCAACTCCCATCTCCGGAGGAATTTGTTTTGCATTCTGTTGGGGGATGGGGACCTGACCATGCTCAAAGTTTCCATTAAAGAGGCAGTTGCTAGGAGATGTGGTCAGATTGACATTGATGCCTGTTGTGGCGGTAACCCAGGAATCCGCTGTGGACCCTGGCGGTGAGGGTGGCCATCATGTTGAAAAAGGAGGCCTTTCGGATTGGTTGGTTCAGGCAGGTTGTGGTGAACGACTTCTGGTCCACCTCAAGGAAGTTCTGGCAAACCATCCAGTGACTCAGGAAGGGAAGCAGAGCTTAGCCCAGGCTGTGCTCAGCAGGGAAGGAGACAATGGGGATATTGATGGGCAGTAGAAGGAGCTCCTCAATCTGGCTGACACTACAAGAGGCAGACTCTGAAGACTCACGAGCTGTGGGTAGTGACCAGTAGAACGAGATGCAGATACAAGCCATTGAAATTAGTTTTCTCAATAGGGCTCAACCTTATGGATAGGGTGAGGATTTCAGACATCCGCGGGGAGTTCGGAGTAGAGCCACTGCTACTTCATGTCGAAGGGAGCCAGCTGAGATGGTTCAGGTATCTGGTTAGGATGCCTCCTGGGTGCCAAGGTTTACTGGGCACGACCAACTGGGAGGAGACCCTGGGGCAGACCCATAACCTGCTGGAGTGATTATGTCATCTGGCCTTAGAACACCTCGAGCTCCCCCAGGAAGAGCTGGAAAGCATTGCTGGGGAGAAGGATGTCTGGAATACCCTTCCAAGACTGCTGTTTCTGCAACCCATCCCCGGATAAGTGGAAGAAAATGGATGGATGGAAGGATGGACCATAAAGAACAAGGTTGATCATCAACCTAAATTTAGACATTATTACTTTCCTTAATTTATGTTTTTTCAATGCATTGATCAATTGAAAACCAGTCAGCTGTACTCCCAGATGCTAATCAAAATGCCAGTCCCAGTGTTCAGTCCTATATCTGTTCAATGTCTCTGAAGTGTTTCTGTATAAAACAAAGCCATATGAATACATCTTTTAGACCCATAGTGTCCATTCCGCTGTGATTCAAGTCCTGACTCCATTTAAGATTTATGTGTAGTTTGGAAAGGCTATCAGTCATAGTGTATTAACCTCTGACAGTGCTTCAGGTCTAGTATACTCTGCACATGTAGGAGTGTGAGAGAGAGAGAAAGAGAAAATGAGAGATAGTGATGATGGGATGGTGTGGAGGTCCATGTATCTCTTACATAACCTATGACTTAATATTTCCACGTGAGCACTATAATCTGTC
This sequence comes from Diplodus puntazzo, assembly GCA_963678695.2. Classification (NCBI taxonomy): domain Eukaryota; kingdom Metazoa; phylum Chordata; class Actinopteri; order Spariformes; family Sparidae; genus Diplodus; species Diplodus puntazzo. The sequence continues at coordinate 6,374,266 of OZ023176.1, read as the reverse complement.
TGTCTGTGCTTGGCCGTCAGTGTGTATCCACTCCGGCTTTAAATACAGATTCCAGCAGTATTACCACATCATCCCCCCGCACCACACACATACAGACAGGCATCCTCCCAGCACACATTATCCCCACACTTTAATCCCAAATCCCCCCCGAGGTCAATCAAAAAGTTCCAGGTCACAAAGTTATGACGGCGGGGCTACCATGGTATCCTACTCTTCCCACTGGCTGAGGATTACACTGGCTGACAGGGAGGGGACATGTCTCTGATAAGGACAGTTGCTAAGGGTCAGACATGGTTGACTGAATCAACCTTCTATGCACACAAACACAAGTACTGTAAACACACACATGGCCTAATTCTGCTCTCAATTTCACTAATCCGTCTGTCTTTATCTTTCTTTAAATGATACATCTGATTAATTACAACTTAGATCTTAGTTTCACAGTTTTGGCCATCATTTTGGTCATGATAACATTGTATAAACTTAATTGCTGAGATCTAGTTGAAGGGCAACATTGACATTGTCAACAAGTCATCCAACCTAAATGACAAATGTGTTCCACGAACACGAGGAGGCTAGGAGATAGGCTGCAATGCCACAGACTACTGTTAGAGATAGTGTTTCAACATTAGTAAGTGTGACATTACTGGATATTTTTAACAGGACTTTGGGTCATTTCCACTCATGTTTGTGATGCCAAAACCAGGTGTTCTTAACAAGAAGTTGGGACATTTCCAACCGTGTTTGTGGCAACAAATCAAGGTATTGTTGAGCAAAAACATGATCTTTTTCAAACCCCAACAAGGTGGCACCTAAACCTAACCAGAGCATAAACACAGATTGCAACCAACTGAGTACTGTTGTTTGTTCACACAGAGCAAAGCAGCCTAAAGAGGCGTGGCGGTACATGTCATGATGATGACATCTGTGTGTTTTTTTTCAAGGTGTTTCCCCTGGTGTCCTCCAGTTAATCTAAACATGTACCTGCTTACGGTTTATAATCATATGGATGCTTTTATAATATGTTGTGATTGAGACACTACTAACCCATCGTGCATCCTGGAAAGTGACAAAGTTAAGTTTTTCACTCTAAATTACATAATTACATAATTGGCATCGGTAAACTGGACGCTGTCTGACTCTGTCACTCGGGGGAGGGAGGCTGTGTTCTGGGGGATAGTTCCCTGAAGTCTTGGTCCAGAGTGGCTGACTGTCACAGAGATTTTTTTTCAACACAAACACTCGGGGAGTTAAAGTTTTTTGCCTGTGACAGACGCTGTTTTTCGGGCAGAAATGTCACGAAGAGTAAATAGTACAGGCGGGAGGATTTTTGCAGTATTTTTTTCCTCATATAAGTTGCCAAAGACAGTTACAGTTACTACGTTACTTTTGTTTGGTCATGTAACACTGTTTTGTCGGAAATTTCTCTTTATTTAGTTGAGTGAAGGACCTGTGTATTTATCACACATCAGACCGACACGCCCTCGCTAAGTGCCGCCGGCTTATCCATTCACACTGGTTCGGTTCACCAATGCTGCGCCTCTGATACTCCGGAGGCGGATCGACGGCGGAACAAAATTTTACCCCTTGCCACCTCTGAGACATTCAAGCGGAGGCGGAGAATTGGCGCAGGATCCCCGCATCCAAACAGTCAGGTAGCCTCCACACAATTTGGACTCGTCTTATTGTACGGGGATTTTTCATGAAACACCCCCTTCTTTACATAATGCCCATTTTTTATTTGACTTTAAACAAACAAAACAAAAATAGATCATTTATGTTTAAATTAGAAGGATATTTATCAGAGGAAAATATACATATAGATCTGCTTAATTTCTTGTAAATACATATTGGAAAGGGAAAAGCAACACATGTAATAAAATAAACACACACAAAAACAAATACATACATGCACACTGGCACAGGATTATGTACAGCACACCTTCAGTCACTAGACTAACCTTTAAGTCATGTTTAGCCAGGCCGCTAAGGGGCCCCATGCATACTCATAGTGATTTACATGTACTTATTCAATAGAAAATGTGTCACTCTCATAAGCAGCCAGTTGTGCCATTGTTGTGGTCCATTCTTCATAAGGTGATGGGTGCTTTGTCCGTTTAACTGTTGTAGAAGCAAAGATGATTCATCTCTTCTCAAAAAGAACAAACTAGAGTCCAATAGATCAGCTGTTGAGCCCAAGACAGACAGTATTTTTAAAACTTCAAACAAAAATATGCTGTATGTTATTACACCAATCTTTAAGAGCTGGGTATGTGCAAAATATATGTCGGAGAGAAGCCCCATTCTGTTCACATTTCTAGCAACAGTCTACTAGTATCAGTTTCCACTTACACAATTGTTGCGGAGTCGTATGCCATCTGTGTATTACTTTCAGTTCAATAAACGTATCGTTAATTTTTTTTGTACATTGTATTAATGTTACTCAACATGATTTCCAGTCTTCTGGAGATATTGCCTTGATAACAGATTGACCCAATTGACCCAACTCATGTTAGCAGTAGCACCTCCGGCGCGCCGCCGTCATGGCAGACAGAAAGTGTCGATCCCTGAGTGCGACCTAACAGAAAGGAGAGTAATGGTGGACCTCCTTCCTGTTAGGTCGCACTGTTGTGTCGAGCCTTCTTAGTGTTTTAAAATAGCCATTTTGATGCTAGCGTAAAAGTGCCCCTGCACTCCATTGAAAATTAGCTTGCCCGAAAATGAAACTACGGTAAATCTTAAAAGTGCCTCTTTCGTCGTAATTATGCATTTACACAAAGGTTTGACTCATATACATTCACAAAGGAAGCCTAGGTTGCTTTTTGGCGAGAGTTTCACTCTCAGTATGACCATTGAAGAATCTAGAATACAAGTAACCCCAGTTGTTTCTCATAATATCCAATTAACTGCTTTATTTCCAATTAAAATTCAGCTGTTGACCATAGCAGAGCTTGGGGGTATTTGAAAAAGTCCCACCAGCCAGCTCTGTGTAATTTATTCTTGAACAGTTTAGCCTTAGCAATAATTGGATGGTCTTTTCGATGCAGTGATTTTGTGCCAAATAGGCAATTGTGCCAGTTCATTAGACTTCAGTCTCTAGAGTTAATCAACTTGATTTATCTCTAATCTCACATGCTGGTAACCACGTTCTTATGTACTTGACATTGGTAGCCCAACAGTACCATTAACCCAATCCCAGTTTATGCGATATCCAGATAGTCATATCAAATCTTCAATACAGTCTAATAAGAAAATGGTGAAAGTGACAACATATCGCCAGTGGACAGCTAAGAGTAAGAGTATTACCTACTCGGCCGGCCTGGTTCTTCTTTGGTTTGACTGGGCATGGCAATTTGGTACAGCAAGGAAGGAGATTCTCTGGTCTATGACTTATTTGGAGTAATTAGGAAAGAACATCATCTTGGCACCCTGCCATGAGATGTGTCCTTTCTTCCGACCAAGTCTGTCTGGTAACGGTCCATCATGGTCATCATGTTGACCGGGGCAGGTTAAATCTTTTTCTGATCTCGCCTAGGCACTCGGTTCGTTCACTGAATTTCCACAGATGTCAGGAAATGGTGATTTGGTATTTTGATGTTGCAGCATCACCCTCTATTGTCCAAGTCATCTAAGTGTTCTCAGTTTTTGTATTTCTTCTTACATAGTTACAATTTGTTGTTTGGATGTATCAGTGGTGTTCTCCAGAACTTCCAATCTCCATTAAGAGCCCATGTGATCTCCTTGAAAAACCCTACCTATGAACTGTAGCACATTCACAACCAATGGCGGCACTAAGTTGCTGATGGTAAGATTAGGAGCAGAATTCTGCTTACTAACTCATGTCTCATTCGGATGATTTAGGTTCACATTTACCATGTTCCCTCGACACCCAAAACCAGTTTTCTCCTCACTCTGTAGCTCTCTTCTGTTTTGTTCTCCCCCTCCTCATTCCACTGAACGCTGCAGAACCAAGGCAAGAAAAGCTCCCATAGTGAAATCTCATCTTTGCACAACCATGAGGAGCGTCACAAGAGCACAAACACTTGTGACGCACGATCGCCTCATTGAGGCTTGCCCTCTTCTAGTCTCACAGGAATTGCATTCACTATTTCCCTTCATTCTGGTCATTTTTATCCCTTCATCTCACAAAAAAAGAGAGAGAAGGGGGAGCTTGGGAAGAGCCCTGAGCTTGTGGATAGAAGAGAGGCAGGGGAGAACAGGGGCTCTAATTCACCTTTTTTGATTCTCTTTCATGTGCTAATGCAGTCTATTATGTATTTAATGCCACACTGATGAGGTGCACAGTGTTTACACAAACAAGGTGTTACAATATTTGCGAGTCATAATAACTTTTCCATAACACGCTTGTTCCAATAGTGGAGGTTGACGGGCATGCGTTTTCAAGAGTTGACGAGCAAACAAGAAAGGTCCAAACATCTGTGATGACACCTGTTTGTGTGACCGAATGCACCAACTGAGTCGTCAGTGCTTTAGGTTTCTAACGTCATGTGATTTATGAGCTTGGTAAAGATCAGAGTCTTAGACATGTACCTTGAGGTCAGAGGTCAGGAGAACATGTGAGACTCTAAATATGCCTGTGACCCACTTTTCTAGATCTTCTTCAAAAACACTGTGTCAGCGAGTTGTGGAATTGCTGGGTAAGCCCTACCAAACTGGGTACACTAGGCACTGACAGTGTTGAAATGAATGCAACTATATTATATCAAATGTTACCAACTTGGGCGCTGTCATTTCACCCTTCACTTTTGTTGTAGGGCCAGCTATCGTTTATACATATATGCTATATATGTTTAGTTGCAAAAAACAAAAAACATTTAAGGTTTCCATAAACATTTCCATAATATTACAGTCATTCATGGTTCCCAGACCAGGATGATACATTAAAACATGGACACAGGTGGCACATGAAGCCAAAATGACTCGACTTCCCGGTTGTAAAAAAAGCCGGATCTTCCTTGCTGTGGGGCCCATTGAGTGTGAGCACTGAAGACATCCGTCGACCGAGCCGGCTAGCTTCAGGTTTAGCACCTGGCTAACTTGAATTGGGGTTAAAAAAAAGAATTGTGGGGTTCTTCTAGACTGTCTAATCTTTATTAAACTGAATTGCTCAAATTTTGACAGTGAAACAAGTTATTTTGCAGGGGTTGTGACACTCAAACAATGTATCCACTGTTTACAGACGTTTCTTTTGCTTTGTAAGCTTTTGGCCACTGTAAAAGTTGGCTTGAAAGCCCTGCGCTCTTCCTGGAATCTTAATCCCAGATGATGTCTCTTAATGACTTTGGTGATCTCCTGCACTTTAAATCTAGTTCCATCATCTGATCCAAAGTGTAATTTATCCCATACGACCAACTGCTGTGAGCCTGGGTTGAAGTTGTTGCTTTCTCCAGCTAACACCCTTTCCTTTAATCAGCAGGTGGAAAGCAATAACTTTGTCTATTACTGAAGCACGTAGCATTTATTCATTAACAAATAGCCTAAAGTGTACACAAACTGCACTGCTATGTTACCAACTATAACGTTATCCTACAGCTATCTTCACAATCACTGTCACTGCCAGTCTTGCAATACATAGAAGCCCTGCTTCAGTTTATGCCAAATAGCTGCAAAACTAATGCTATTCCATTAGCAATACTCTTAGTGCTAATAAGCAAATGGCAATGCCAACACACAAAACTATGCTAGTGAACATGGTAAAAATAATACCTTCAGCATTATTTAGCATCTAACTTGTCATTTGAACATGTTAGCTTTCTAACATAGAGTTGAATCCAAAGCACAGCTGCAACCAAGGCTCAAGTGAGTCAACATTTCGGAAGTGCCATGCTAAATTGGTTTGGTATTTTTTTAAGACTAATTTATTCTCTCAAGTACCTTTTTAGTGTGACGTCAAGGCAAAAATGAAGCTTAAATTATCCCATTGAAAAATGACAGTAGGCACACACTCGCATGCACACCACTGACCCCCTGGTGATGTTCACTGAGGTATCTTGGAGAACTGGGGTTAGAGACAAATTGTTAAATTTGACCCCATTTGAATGTTTCACTTTGGCTGTAATTATTGTTTGCTGGACGATGCTGAAGCTGTTACAGTAGCAGGGTTTGCCAAAAAGAAATACTTTTAAGCATTAAATTGTATTTTCCCCTTGTTTATGTATGCAATTATTGATGATTTACTTTTAGACGTCATCTTATTCCCTGCCTTCATGTCCCTTTTTGAGAAAGTCATTTTTATTAAAGCTGAGCTTCAGCTAGTTAGAGCCAGCTTTTGCTGGTCAGCCCTGCTGACGGTCTTGTTAGGGAGAAGCTGGAGCTGACAGGTATGCAATGAACACTGAGCTAGTAACTTCTTATACTAACTTTTACTTGACACTTTACCAAATCCAGAAAAAATCAGGTTCTTTTTTGATGAGTGACAAGGAATTTGTGAGTGATTTCACGGCTATGTTTTAAAAATCCCAGTCTCAAGTGAGCTGTTGTCAGTATGATGTTGTTACTTGAGTAAAAACTACTAATGTGTCAAACAAACGTCTAATGTGAATAGCATTAATGATTCTGACAACACTCAAAACTCCTCATCGAAACTTTATTCGTGGGTCAACATGTTCCATGTAAATCAAAGCTATTTGCATATAAAGCAGGAAAATACCCTCAGAGAAACTGGATTCATTACTTTTGACGGCTGGAGAGATAACTGTCACAAAAATGTTGAAGGCATTAAAGAAGCCTTTTATTTCATGCCTGTTGCTGATGTGCACTTTAAATTAGGCAACATATCTTTGAAGTGGTCCTCCTCATTTGTATCAGGAGGAAACTTTCTTCAAATGCATTCTGCTCATCCAATTACAGCGGGGCCTTCGCTGACAGGCTGGGGAAAAGGGAATATAGCGATTTCATCATTTACTTATCCTTGCAGGGTCTTGTCACATTTGTGATTCACCTTGTTGTTGCACTCCTTCGTTTTTTTGTTTTCCTCAGACCACTACCACAGAGGGCTGTCAGCCCACATCAGACTGTCTGTGAGCCTCTGGGACGAGGCAGAGCTTCACTCACAGCCTCCAGGTAGCCCGGTGTTGTTTTGCTTATCAGACCATGAGCCAGCAGATATTTACTTCTTGTATTTGGAGGTGGCACTTGGAGACCGGCCTAATTTAATTTGTCACAATTAAATCTGTATACCGCAGAGGGTTGGATGGTATGACCGATAGCTGCGCTTTAAATTCACCTTCTGCACTCTACCTCCTTCTATATGTTGTTTAATATTCCACCAAACATCCAACATCAAACCTCTTGACATCTTCAAGATCAGAATATTGCAAACAAACCTCAATGTGTATATTTACAGTTGGATTCTCTCTCATTCTCCTCTCTTTCGGCTTCAACCTGCCTCACTACCTTTTTAGAACTGGTGGATAAAACTTTTACTTTTTAAACTTCAAAATTATTGATGAAAACTGTCACCAAAGGCTACCTTCAACATCTTCAGTGTACTCAGGCATACACCCAACAGTCAGTCCAAAGCTCTCAGCCATAGTGGTCCCTGAATCACACTCCTCTTGGCTAACAACTGGGAGGAACTCTTGAGGAAAACTTCAGGGAATGTTCCTACTAAGCCTAAAGCACTTAACGTGCGGAAGTGTCAACTCTGGAGATTTAAAACAATTTTACACGACGAGTCTTCATCAAAAAATGGAAGCAGTAGCAGATTAAAATATCACCGATGAACTTGAGATAGAAATCCAAACCCTGCCTTATCTTTTTAGCTCCTCATACCTACTCTAACTAGTTTGCCCATAAAGTTGGACTGATTGCTGAATTGTTGGTTTTAGCAAAGATTGTCACCCTTCTTGGTAATAAATTCATGAAGCGTGAGTGGAGGAGCTTTCAATGTGGATGAAATAACAATGTTAGTAAAGTGACAACAGGATCCTTTCTGTAATGTTGTTGATACTGGAGTAATATGTAATTGCAAAGTGAAACTATTGTCATAACACTGACTAAGAAATGATGAAAAAACCCTAGAATGTACCCTAGAAACCCTGTTTAATCTCAATGTATGGAAAGTATCTTTCCGTTAAATAGGGAGTTCCCATTGCTGTAGTGCGAACGATATTATCGTAATTACAAAATGAAAGCCTAGTTGTTATAAACCGAAATGATCCTTTAAAAGGCTTTAAGAGTCCATCCATCACTGTAATAACCAACGCAAACACAAAATGCTGAGCTTCAACTCTGCTAATCACAGCACAAGATTGCAGAACCTCTGTGTCTCCGCCTGTTTGATAATATCCTACTATCTCATTCTTCCTCAAAATACTTTAATTCAGGTTACAGGTTTTGCTGCAGTCAAACTGGAAAGGAATTATCTTCAAAAGGGAAGCTCCCTCTGCTCACCTAATATTTGAGTGACAGAAGGGGTGTAAGCCTCAGAGCTTTCAGATGGTTTATTTTAGCCCTAGTGTGAGCATGTGCCAGGGGACTGGGACTGGGAACACACAGCAACTCTAAAATGCAAATGGATGCAAACAATCCGAGAGGACGTTGAACAGTGTTGCCTCCTATTACAGTTTGCACACAGGCAACATATTGCCATAGTGTGCTTTGACATAAAGTCATGAAACCAGAGCCCAGAGTTGATGCGTTAACTAAACGTTTAGTCTTTAGCAGAGCTGTTCTATCTGGATATGTCTCGACAACAGCTGGCTGTCTCGTTCAGATCTCTTAGTGAGATTGGAGGCCGCTGCCACCATCTCCATTAGATCTGTGGATGTGCACATTATAGATACTCTCTGTGGGCTGGTCCTCATCTGGCCAACCACTGCTCTAATCCACTTCCTGTCGGAGTGTGTAGCCTGAGCCAGATGAGCCAGATGTGCTGGGCGTACATACATATCCGCCTCTGAATGTTTATCATTCAAATCTCCAAGTTTTGGCTTGCAACATTGAATTACACAACTTTTAACTTCTAATTACAGCAATACTGTCCATACTAAGCATGTTAGCTATCCAATCAAGTGTCCCCTGTAGGTACAATTCAAGGATGTCAACAAATACCTCAGCACTCACTACTATTCAATCCTCTGGGGACTGGAAATCAGCTGTCAGGACCCGGCCTCTCAGGTCTGTCTCTGCGAGTATTGATCACAGTCTGCTCTCTTGGCCTGTTGGGTTGCCCAAGGCATGCATGATAATGCAGAATCTCACTGCTGTCCGCTCATAACCTCTATAACAATTGGAGATTGGAGAGCTTAAGTTCCTATTCTCAAATGATTAATCCATTTCAATTACCCACCATGTGATCATCACATTCTCATTAATGTCCAAAGCGTTGCCAACAGCTTCAAGGGGCCGATTACTACTCAGGCTTCCAACTTGAAGAGCTTTATTACTCAACCCCTTGTTAAATATAATTTACCGTCTTGTAAGAAGCTCAAGTGGCTGGCTGACGGTGACGTTGGGTCCTGATGTTTGCATGCCAGTGGTCAGTTGTGTGCTCTAACCCAAGAGATCACCGGCAAATGTAGTCTGCTGATCATCAGGGTTCCCCATCTCGCGCTATTAAAAAGACGAAAAAAAAAAACACTTCCGGTCTGCTCTGAAGTTGTGAAATCAGTAGGTCCCCCATGAATTCCCTTAATATGAAGGATTTCCCCAGCTGAAGAACAGGGGTTACAGTAAGTCCCTGCAAAAAAAACCCCCAAAAAAACAGCATATAACATGACACACTCAGGTTATCGCTGTGCCACTATCCACTCCAGCGTGTTTATTAGCTAGTCACGTTTTCCGTGTCACTCCCTCTGTCAGTGATCTGTTTGACCATATCCTGTGATGAAGAGCAGTGCGGCAGAATCACAGTTAGGTGAGCTCACCCCTCATGTAATTGGAGCCTGACATATAGATGAGCTGAGCTGATTTGCTCCCTCTCTGTGGGCTTGACTTTGTTCCCTTTGGCTCCCTACTGCAGATTTTCCAGGGCTTCAGTATACTCTTAGGTCAGGTGAAGTGAGATCACAATGTTTCTCTAAATTATACACTGACCTCACTTTTAGAGCTGTAGAAATGTACAGATGGAAGAAAAAAACTACATCAGGGGTCAAAGGTCAGCTGATTTTCTTTGGAAATTATCATGTATCACCGGGATGAGACATTTTTTTTTCTAAATGGAATGGCATTTATATTCTATAGTAGTTTTCCAGTTTACTGACCACTCAAAGCACTTTATCACGTTCACTAATTCTTTAGATTAGGTGAGAGAGTTTATTGGCATTATACAATGTACAACACAATTAAAAGGGCTTCACCTGCATCCACACAAAAACTACAAAACAGAGGCATCCACACTCAGAATACAAAATACATGTAAATATATTGCAATTCAGGTTTCAGTATCTTGCACAAGGATACTCGAATGTCCAGTCAGGGGATTGAGCTAGTGACCCTCTGATTACTGGACAAACCACTCTACCTCTTGAGCCACAGCCACCTCAACTTGCAGAGATAATTTGTGCACTTAAAGGACAATTCCAATGTATTACATACAATCAGAGGTGGGTAGAATAGCCAAAAAATGCACTCAAGAGAAAGTAACATTACTTAGTCATCAAACTAGTTGAGGACAAAAGGACTGACAGAAAAAGTTACTCGATCAGTGAATATATACATCCAAACAGAAAGCATGAATTGTAGCAGTAGTTTTGAAGTGTTAACATAAATGGGGCAGGAAAACAGACAAAGACAGGAAATAGAAAGTAAAACATGATACATGAGGATAAACTTTCAACATAAAACAGGAAATCGACTGAACTAAATACCAGGACAATGACAGTGAAAACTGTTACAGGTGTTAACAGCGGAACTGTTGTTTTCTTTCTTCTTTCTTCTTCTTTGATTGGTCCACATCCATTTTGCTAACCTAAGTACAAAGTTAATACAAAGTTATTCCTAATACAGTTCCTGAAATTATAGCCGCAACTGCCAAAAGAGACTTAGTAGTAGTAAAAAGTCCTGAAACTCGAAAATCAGTTATTATTTTTGCACTCCCGGTCCCCTTGTCTCTAAGTCAATGGGTTTTTTGAATGGGTTTTTGGTTAAATGCCTGAAATAAGGTTGGTGATGTGTTTCATAAGAATACACACTAATTTGTCACAACAATAAGAAGAACCCCTTCCTCCTGTTGTACAGTCTTAGGACAGGATAAATATTTATTCTAATATGCATGTCATGTCCACCCTCAGATAGGAGAGTGATCTCTGTGGTGTTCTGCTAATCAATGGGCAGATGGCTCCTCCAAATTTTGCGCCTCATGTTTGATTAGTATTTGAAATGTTGTCTGATTGCAAAGTGGCTGCTGCACCTCAACGCCGCCTGGTTTATGTGTTTTTCCTCAGAGCGGCAGCCTGCAGACGATAGTCCCTTTGCCTCTGATTAAACCCTTGAAGCAAGGTCTTCATCCTGGCAAAAAAACCTGTGTGTACTGTCTACTGTATGTGTGTGTGTGTGTGTGTGTGTGTGTGTGTGTGTGTGCACAGGAGAGAGAGAAAGAGCACGTCGTTGTGTGAGGCAGACGAGAGGGGAGGGGGAAAGCAGTGGCGTAGTTCAGTCTGCACATGCACTCCTCCCCACATTACCGAGTGTGGGAGAGGGGAGGAAAGTCGAAAGAAGGAAAAGAGGAGCGAGTGTGGGTGGAGGGGGAGGTGGTGGGGGAGAGGCATGACCAGGACATTGGCAGTCTCTCAGACTGCCCTGGTGTCTGCTGAGAGAGAGTGAGATGAAGGAGGAATATGAAACAGAGAGTGCAGGTGACCCGTGGTGCTGCCAGCCTGCTCGTCACTGCTAACTGCGGCCAACCAGCATCACTCTGAAAGACAGCGACAAGGGATAAGACAAATCACTCATCAACTGCCACAATCAGTTTGTTCATCCAGGCAACCTGTCACAACCAAATATGTGTTAGCAGGAGACTAAATATATTGTAAGGAGATGCAGGATAGAACAGAATAGAATAGAATAGAGAATAGATGAACACAGCAAGCAAAGCATACAAAGTTACTGTCCGCTTGACCTTGATCGCCTCTCTCTCTCTCTCTCTCTCTCTCTCTCTCTCTCTCTCTTATACACACACACACACGCACACACTCACACACACACATACACACACACACACACACATATACACAGCAGTCATTAAGACTTGGTTCTGTATTATGCTGGGACTGCAGTAAAGGCTATTACACTCCCTGGTTCTGTCTCTCAATAATGCATGATTAATTAGCCAACTCCAAAATAGAGTGAAACTGAGCACAGGGTAGAAACTAAAGAGGGACTCAGCAGGTAGCCACTGTCTCATGCAGAGGCCTGCACACACACACACACACACACACACACACACACACACACACACACACGCACACACACACACACACACACACGCTCTTACACACACAGGAGTGTGGGGATAGATAGATAGATAGATAGATAGATAGATAGATAGATAGATAGATAGATAGATAGATAGATAGATAGATAGATAGATAGATAGATAGATAGATAGATAGATAGCAATTTGGGGTTCAGTGTCTTGCTCAAGGACACTTCGACATGCAGCTAGGGGGAGCAGGCTAGTGTGCCTTGTAATTTTACGTTTTTCTTTTTAAATCTAAGGAGCCTAAACATAGCTATGAATGCATTCATGTATTGAACCAAAAGTAAAGATGTTGCATAATGAATCTGTGAACATTATGAAGGAACAGTATTATGTTCCTTTTCCCACATAACAAAGTCATATAACCCTATAACACTAGGGATTTCAATAATATCATTACACTGACTATATCATGTGTACTGCATTATCCCCCATGTGCAAGATCTGCAAGATCAGTATGAGACACAATCAACTAACTTTCTGGACCAAACCTACTGATTCTACCTTTGAATCTGATTGTCTTTTAATCACATGATGTGAGGTTCAGTTAGCTTTGCACAGAAATGTCCTTCAGAGATATAGTCATACATTACATTACAGTACACTTTGGATTCTGTATGTTTCAAAACAAGTTGAATCAGTACTTCTACCTTTACCAGAGTCTTTATTTACATTAGCAACTTTACTTTAGTAAAGCATGTTTGGACTTATTCCTCCTCTGCTTCTAATTTTCCTTTAGGTCTCTTTTGCACACTCTTTGTCGTATTTCTTTCCCATATGTGAGAGGAGCAGACAGATCCAGTGACTTTACAGAAAAACAAGCCCAAAGTCACTTTTAATAAGCAGACTTGACAACACTGGCCCAAACTATTACTAAGAAGGTACTGGGTGAAGCATTTCTCATCAAAACCAAAAAAATAAAGACATTCTGAAAAAAAAACACATTATGTGACTGCTTCGAAATCATGCACATAACTACCATTATACACTACTATTAGCTAGCAATAGCTTCTGTCCATGCCAGACAAAGTGTGGTTGTAGCAGCAAAACCTGACAATAATGAAGTGAATAAGAATGCATTTTGTTGCTTATGAATTCAACTTTTCATTTTCATTTTCATTTTCATCATTGTGACCACATTTCAAAAGACTCTTCTAGAATGTGAAATGATCTTATTGCTTTGGCATAGTTCAGTTTTAAACAGCACGCACTAAGTTTGAGTTTGAATAAGACACTTACTATGAATGTTGCAGTAGCCTCTGTCTCATCAATATTATCTGTCTCTTCCTCATTTCTGGCTCTCATGTTTGTGCCAAATCTTAACCAAGGCCCTCAGACTTCATTTCCAGATGTGACAGTTCAGAAGTTTCCAAGTTTAATCAAAGTTTGCCAATTAATTCCACGCTCTGAACTTTTCCCCCTCTAGCTCTCAGGTCCGCCCCAGGCAACAGAAAGTGAAACATGTTACAGAAAGTCAGAGAAAGAAAGACAGAGAGAGAGAGAGAGGGCATCATCCATGAATAAGGAGTATTCAGTCCTGCCTCTACCTCATTCCCACAGAGATTTGGCCTGGGCTGGAGTTTCACCTTGGTCTGGCTGACTGAAATACAAACCTCTCTCATCACAGACTCTGATTCCCACCAGAAACACATTATTGATTCCTCTCTGCGACCCCTCCAAATTTTATTATTGCAAAGGTGAAAATAGATAACAGGAAAGCTCATATCAGCACGCCGCTGAACAATACCGCATTGTGGCAACTCAGCTCCACTCCACTGAAGAGGGCAACTCCTCCTGAAATCATTCAATGGCTGCACACAATTATGATCCAGTGTTCGGTGCGCCCTGTGCCAATAATGAATACATGGATACACAAACACAAGATGGGATTGTGAATTAGCATTCAGTAACAGCTGCTGTCAAAAGTGGAGCTCCGCTTGTATAAGCTGCCCACTGTCCTGCTGAGAAAGTGTGTCGCTTCACCGTAGGGTGGCTGTTGCTGTGCCTGTGCGTCCCCAAAATGAATGTTAAAAATATGACGGGTGCCGGCCCGGAAAAGATGTCACATCTCCATTGTTTTCTCTGAGAGGACTAAAGCTTCTTTGCAGCGCGTGGGTTGCGTTTGCCTCGGGGTTGGCGTGTCAGGAAAACTTACATTCAGATGCAGAACCATACAACTCAAGCTTTACACTTTGAAAACAGAAGAAAGTAGCTTTGAGTGTTTTATTACGAGTTTAGGGTGTGGATGGCGATGTTACAATCTGTCTCGTTTCCTCTCTCTCTCCCGCCTCCTCCCTCATGCTCTTCCTCAGGAGTTTGACGTGGTGACTCACCGTTGTTGGAGGTGGTTTTTTAAGCAGCTTGGGTGACATCCATGTATCCATTTTTTTTTTTTCCCCGCTTTGCATTAATGACAGCAATCTGTCTTGTTCAAGAGCACAGATGCAGGTTTGGATTTGGAAGGCAAGCTGCAGTCATTATTTCTACAATAGAGAGAACAGGTTGAAGCAGAATTATCTGTGGAGGAAGATGACAGTGCCAACATCTGAGCTTTTGTAACCACGCTGCATAAACTCCTTGAAGAGACAATCAAAATATTTCAGAGTCTATCACTGCTGGCAGTAAGGAAAGATAAACCTAAAAAGAATGATTTGGTGTGAAGGTTGGGGTTTTTGTTTGGACCCAGAAGGCAGAGACTGGAGGCAGAGAATCAGCCTATGGGTGTTTATTTGATAGACAGTAAGCAATGAGTGAAGAGGGCAGGCAGGCAGGCTGCGCGGGGCGGACTGGAGGCAACGGAGAGAATTTCCAGGCGGGCCAGAGACTCCGAGAGCCGAGCAGAGAAATGCTGAAGAATCTGAACACGGAGGAGGAAAAAACACAAGCACGAGCTGTGGTTCAGTCTCAGGAAAAACACTGTGGCAAAAACCCTAGAAAACATAGTGACAGATATGAAAAAAAAACAAGAAACAAAAACAAAAACCCCAATTTCGCTTTTTATAAAAGTCCTTCCACTGAGCCTCTCTGGCCCTAACAAAAAAGAAGAAAGCTTCCCACCCACAAACACAGCCAGTTGTGTTTAGTAGTAATTTGCACTTATCAACAGTTTTCCTATTAACTTAAATAAAAAGGCTAGGAGTAATGAGAAAGTTGTTGCCTATAGTGATGCAGAAGAAACACACAATCTCATCAGGTCTAGTGTTTTAGTAATTATTACAGCAGCAATTGAGGAAGTCAGGCAAAGTGGTATAAAGAGATTGTACTGGGACATGGTCGGGAAAAGATTTTCTTCCTTTAGAAAAGAATTGTCATTGTGTGCTGCCAGTACTGCGTGCCTCAGAGCATTTATCAATAATACATCTGACTGATTATGGCATGTTCGTGCAGTGTGTCCTGGTGTTCGAATGAGCACAGTTCATACTTCATCAAGAGAACATGTGCATATTTGTGTGGTTAGATGATCCTGCCCTGTTCAAATCAAAATGAGGATGTACATGTTGACCTCGCACACTCTTGGCACCGTGTCCTGGACTTAGTCATGTGAGTGCGTCACACACAGACACACACACACACACACACACACACACACACACACACACACACACTCATGAGCTAGCGGGGGAGAAATGCTCTTATGGACCCTGTTCTGAAAGCAGGTTTGCTCAAGCTGTTTGTACTGGCACTGCTCCAGACTACAGCCACTCACACTGTGACTGAGTGCAGAGAGGAGAAAAAATATAGAACGTTTTACGGATAAAAGCGGAGATTTTAAGGGTAAAAAGCAAATATTACACAGCTCGGAGTAAAGAGGCAAACACTTAGACAACAGAGTGAAGAAATAAGAAAAAATGGACGAGGACGATGTGGGAGTTGGGGAAGGAAACATAGAGAGCCATGTTTGGGTTCATTCTTTGACATTATTTTTCATCTGGGCCAATCTGTGATTAATGTATTTTCACACAGGCATGGAATCATTCACCACTTCCCTGTAACATTCTTCCCCATCTGTCGGCTGGTTCCAGGCCTGATCCCAGTTCAGGGCTGTGGGTTTCTCTCCGCCCACACTGCGGGTCATAGCAGACAGTAAACATTGCGCTGGGTAAATGGCTGACAGGACTTAGTTCTGAAGGAGAATGTTAGCTGCACAGGCTGTACATACTGGAGCTCATTATTTGAACCACTGTAAGCCGAGTCACGCGTTCATTGCTTATTACACACATTCACGTAACATTTGCTTTGAAGGTTGGACCGCGGACAAATCTCTTTTGTAGATGCAACTAGTGATACGTGGTTATACCACTTTAATCCCCTTGAAAAAGGAGTTTGTTTTGAATATACACAAACAAGGCTATAGCCATGCTGGCAGCTTTGAGAGGCTATACTTAAAGGGACTGTGTGGAACTTCTGTGTTGTGCTGGACGCCAGCCGTTATGTTATGTCTTTTGATATGGTTACTTATATTTTTTCAGTGTTGTCTGGCAAATATTAGGCCAATATTGGCCAATAACATTGGATAACTTATATATCAGCCGGATTCTAGGCAGGAGTTAATTCGTCAAACTTCTCTTGCATCCTTGTTCTTTTGTTGTTTAATGGTGGTTGGATAACAGCTTTTGGCTGCATTACCGCCAAGTACTGGATGGGACTGTGCAACAGAATGGTTATTTTCAGCCGTCGACATAAGCTCTCTCCATGGTGTCACAGTAAGACATATTCTTCTCATGACTGCATGCACATGTACCGTTATAACCCTAATCATCAGCTATTACAATTTGGGCACATGTTTGTGGACAAACATTTGTGGCAATTCATTCAATAGTTGAGATATTTTCCTCAAAATGTCAACCTAATTGTGGTGCTAGAAATGAGGACAGGAGGCCAGCAAGTCAACGTGATTTATCATCTGGGGACCATGAATGTCTGTACAAAAGTTTATTTCCAGTGAATAGATGTTGAAATACTTCAGAGGATAATTGAAACCTGTTGGCTCTAGAGGAAAACTCAGGGGATCAGCAAAGTCAATTATGATTCATCCTCTGGCCACCATGAAAGTAGTACAGCAGGTGCTTCGCAATGAATGAAAGGATACATGTGTTCAGTTATGCCACAACTGCTTTATGAATAACAACTGTGAATGAAAGGAGTTCAGCTCAGTGTGGGGATCTAATACAGTAGTATTTACTACAAATCGTATTACATTAATAACCAGGATGTAGGAATTTGTCTGCCTCACACTGTTTGCTAAACTGTTGGTGTGGAGACTGAGTCTCTGTGTCCCACTAGGCGGTGGATATTTCCCAACACCAGCAGCTTTGTGGGATTGACACAGCTCAGTTGTATTGTGGTGAGCACTGGAGTGGCCTTGTGTGGCCTTTTGTATTGTACTCATAGGAGGTGGCGCAACAATGGGAGACATGACGCCGGTTTTGGATGGCGACACGTAGGAGGAGGAGAGCTGACCCACTAAGGTCAAATTTCAGATTATTTAGAGGCTTATCTACTCACAAACTGGGAGCAACATGCTTAGCAAGTCACCAACCCAAAGTCCCTGGAGAGCTGTGACAGAGGTAGAAATCCCACATCTGTAAAAGCTGTTTTTAGATGCAAAACTGTAGGCTGTCATGAAAAGAGAAGCAGAGTGTGTAAAATATAGCATGGGCCCTATTTAGATGGTCCACAGCGCAAAGTGCTGGTGCGTTTAGCGCGTTTCCCAGTAAGCAGGAGCACTGCTGCACGCCCCTGTGTGTCATAACGGGGCATAAAAAGTTTCATCTTGATCAATAACAGGTGGGTTAAGAGGGGAAAATACTAATGACATTACCCGCAGTAAAATATATAGGTATCTGTACATTAACATTACATTACATTTGCACACAAGGAACAGGTGATAAACTTCATGGATTATTTAAGAATCTTGACTCACTGACAGGATCGGTTAGTATTTCATGTTAATTTATGTTCTGGTCACACACAGTCCAGATTCATAAGGTAAAATAGTTATGAGCAAAGCAGCTGTCCTGATAAATCCTGAGATCCTGTCGAAACATGTTTATTTCAGAAGCTAAAAGTTTAATTCTGTTTTCTCTGGAGAATTTCCTCTCTAGCTCTTAGTTTCGTTGATGAAATGTGCCAGGATATTTCTTACAGTGCATTACTGCATTCATGGAAATGTTTAAAGTGTACAATAGAGCCCCATATATTCCTTGGTGGGTTTTTACTCTCATGAGAATTTATACTGAATATGTACCCAAAAAAAGTAGATTAGTGCTTGAGATAAGTTGACCAAAGAAGAAAGTTTTCTTATTTTCTCATTTCTCAATTGCCATTTACCCAGAATAAACAGCGACAGGTGACCACATTTGAATTTGAAATTATTTTGAATAAAATTATACATTTCTGTGGTAATAATTGTTTTTCAACCCACTGTATTAATTATCAAAATAAAACTTTCATCAAATACAGTTTTTTAGACATTTTGATGCAAAAATATTAACCTTTAAGTGGTCAACTGTTCCTTTAACCTCAAGTCCTAGCCATGCAGAAAATTTCCGTTCTATGTGCCCACGCGCCCATCAGCAACACTTTGTAACCACTCCAGTGAATGTGAAAGAAATTGTTATTTTTCAGAGCTCACAGTGTTGACAAATGACAGAACACACTGTCAACAGTTTTCAGGGATTAATTCCATGCCAAATAAAACCTAACTACATGGCTAGATACCTTTCAGTGAGAGAATCTGTTTTTCTGTTTTTGTATATGCCAATGGATGCTATGACAATGTCACATCATAGAAAGTAAAACCAAAGCAACAAAACATACATGATTTGCTCTTAAACCAAGCCTCAGGATGAAGTAAGACATCCCCCACTGTGTTTACAATAGGAACATATTATTGGTATACATACTGTTAAAATAATTGGCTACTGAGTATGAAAGACTGTATAACACAAGTCAAGAAATCGGGTTAAACAATGTGAGAAAGTGTTCTCTTTCATCAAAGAACTCAGCAAATCCTTCCCTACACCATTCAGGTGTATTGCAGTTAGGCATTGCCATTTTCATTTATCATCTGAATTGACTGAATTGACCACGTTGACTATTCACCCCAATGCTTTCTGATTACTGGGATGAAATGCACTGAGTAGCAATTCCCAGTCAGAGAGCACTGTCACAATAGCTCTGCTTCTCCCCTCCAGATTACAGCATTGAGCTGCTGATGCAGTTGCATACAGTACAGCGGCCCCCTGAAACACTGGCTTTTCTGCACCCCGGCTCTTTTTTGTGTTCTCACGCTCTTTTTCTGCCTGGCCTATCACCTTTCTCCATTTCTATCAAAGGACATCCATCAGCGAAATATGGCTCCACCTTCTCCTGTTACCCCGACAGCACTGTGTCAGCTCTTTGAAGCAGAGAGCAAGGACTGCTGCTGCCGCTGCTGCTGCTGCTGGTGTTGGAGGGGAGGTTACAGACAACACACTTGCTCCAGCACTGCACACATTTGTCCCTATCAAAATTCACTTCTACCTGAGTGACTCCCTGAACAGTCAACGTATAAAGCAGGTGGCCTTGTGAGTTCCCATCAGGATGTTTATATGTAGAGTGAATTGGCAAGCTCATCATTACCCTGTCCACACAGGAATGATCATGACCTCCAGCTCAGCCTTCTCGTCCTGTGTACCCATCCTGGTCAGTTTTTTATGAAGACAGAACAAAGCAGCAGATTAACCTGAACAGCGCTGCTTCTTCTCTTTCTCCTCATCATCACATTTGCCTCTGCGGCCCATATGCTGCTCTCCATCCTCTGCATTTACAACGACCTGCTGAGAGATGAGATCTGACATTTGACAGACAAATAGCGCTGAGTGCTACTCTAACTGTGGAAGAGCATGGGGTAATGTGTAAGAATAGTTGCCATGACTACATTGACATCATTTCTGGCAAACAGAAGTGAGGGCTCCTCAATAAAGGGTATGTGCAAATTCCGACCGTGCGAACACATTGATTGACGATCGTGGTAAAAGAAAAAAAAGGTTTTGAGCTTGTATAAGATAATGTTTGCGTTATATCTATTGGCGATGACGGGGACAACGTGCACGCTGTAGCACTCTCAATTCAGTATTCATGGAAATGTGACACATTCCCATTTCAATGGATGGCACTCAATCTAAAACCTTTTTTTTTCTATCCACAAGGACTGGCTGTTCATTTCAAAGCGTAATTGAATTTCCCCAAAAAGTCAATCTGGCTGTGAGGGCACGGCTTCGCCATGTAGTGCGCTGTCTGAGGCAGGACGGCAACAAGCACACAGAGCGATCTGGTCTCCGTGGAATGCCTGTGTTATTAAGCTTAATGCCACTATGTTCTGTTCTGTTGGCTGATTCATGACACGGCACCCGGCATGCTCAACATAATCCTTCGACATGAAACCGAATAGAGGAGCAGAATAGTATTTAAGTGGGCGGAGCACAGCTGATCCCCTATTGTGTAACCTTCCGTCTCCTCCAGATGGCTTGATAGGAATCTTTCCAGGGGTCAAAACACTGTAACCCGGCTCAAATATGAAACCTGCTGGGTGCTACACGCTATGAATACGCTCATTATTCCACATAAACGCCGCTTCATCCGCCTTCTGCAGATGTATGGTGAGTTAGCCCAGGCTCAGACTCACTGAGCGATGCCTGTGTTTGTCCAAGCATGCAGGTATGAGAGGGTCTGGGGGTGCTGCGGTGGCAAATATTACCACTGCTTATATTAATGACATTCCTGGCACTGGTGTGAAAAGAGAGCTCTCGCTGACCTCCCGCTGCCTGCCACAGCATTTGTAAACAACTCAAGAGGAAGCAATACCCGATCCACACGCACATCAGACTCCAGAGGACTCTCATGTACCAAAGTACAGACTCACTTTCTCAACTTTTAAAATGATTTCTCTGTGTAAGCAGCTCATACGTGCTGCAGATAAATCCCTTTCTGCCTGCTGTCATCAACACAGTTGAGTCATTCCTTTTAATTTAAGGGAAGAAATAAGCAGGTAGTTGTTTGTGTGTGCATGGAGCTACACAGTGAATTCCAGTGAACAGCTTAATCTCAGATTGCTATCACTACAGATCTGCCGTGAATAACAATTGAGCACCAGCTCTTCTTCCGTGGTTAAGACGGTATTTCAGTAACAGAGCAGTAAAACTTCAGTTCCATGATGCATCACATTTATTCAGCTGGTAAGTAACATATATACACAGGGAGCTTCTTTGCATATTAAATAACGGGATATGACTGCTGAAGGGAGTCTTGTGTTTGGAGAAAGAATTGCAAGGAAAAACAATAAACAAAAAAAATTCTGCCGAAGTTGGATGATAAATATACATATATATTACATTTTGAGATTCAAGTTATTTTATGAAATCAGCCACTTGTGGAGAAAAAAAAAGTCTTCTAGCATAAACTAACGACCGG
The DNA here is from genome assembly GCA_963678695.2 of Diplodus puntazzo. NCBI lineage: Eukaryota > Metazoa > Chordata > Actinopteri > Spariformes > Sparidae > Diplodus > Diplodus puntazzo. The sequence continues at coordinate 6,352,371 of OZ023176.1, read as the reverse complement.
CTATTAGCACAACACAGAAGCTTCACAGAGCCCCTTTAACAAAAAGAATTCAATTCAATTCAATTTAAATTTAACAAAAACTAAAAATCTTTAATGAGACAATTATGCAACTTTTGAAAGATGAAATAATACATCCTTCCTCCTACCAACAGAAAGCTGACTTCTTTACATGCCTCAATACATTCAGCGGTTTAGCTTCTACAGCCTAACTTAGATATGATCAGTACTTTATGGTAGCTGATGTTCGCTAACCTAAGCAAACCTTTGTGTGAGACTGCTGTTATTGAGTTAATTCACTGATTTTATGCCTCTTTTCTACTTGTGGGACACTGTTACATTATCTCATATGACTTAAGTGGGTATCAACAAAAGTCAGTCTTTCCTTAAAGGTCCAGTGCGAAGGATTCAGGGGTAGAAATGGAATATCATAGTCACAATTATGTTTTCCTTAGTGTATGATGTTTGGAAATCCTTAGAACAGTTAACGTCAGCAAAAGATTACATAAACATCAGACTGTATTTCACATCAAACATTTAAATCAGAGCAGTCATGTGCTCGGTTGCTGATGGTATAAGGAAATGTGTGTGTCAGGTGGTGTGATCGCGAGACGACAGAGACAGTGTGGGCTATGTGCATGTGTGCAGGCTACAGATGTCTGTGTTCAAGGGCATAAGTAAATTGGTGCATCATTACTGGAAATACTCATGCCAAGCTGTTAACTGAAAGTAGAAAATAAATCTTTGCCGGTATAGTTTTCTTGACATTCGATTTAACGCTGTAAAGATTCAGTGGGGTTTAGAGGCAGCAATGGAGTATAATACTCATAATAACTATGTTTTCATTAGTGTAGGATCACCTGAAAATATGAATCCTTATGTTTTTTGTTAATTCACCACGTTGCGCCACCATGCTTCTACAGTGGCCCAGAATGGACAAACAAGTAGCATACTGTTGATTTGTCAAATCCTTTTCGCTTAAAACAGCAAATGCTGCAGCTAAATACAATGCTGGAGAGGGTAAACCAAATCAGTACAGCTGCAGGCGAGAAAATTCAAAAGAAGTGAGACAAAAAATGCCAAAGTGCTTAGTAGAGCTGAGGGGAGCTGCAGACTTTCACAGATTATTCATTGTGGGTCCTGCGGTCTTCAACAGGGGTCTGTGTCGACCCATGTTTCCCCCCTGCAATAATGTGAGCAAGTTAACCTAACCTAAATCACTGAATCACTGTGCAGCACCTTTCCATACTGCCAAACTAGTCAGCTAGCTCAAAGTAACCACCAAAGAAATTGGAGAGGGTGAGGCTGTGAAATGACATTTATTTGTCTAATTCTCTACATATGACATGATTCCTTTTCTAGCTAGCATTTGAGCTTCCCACCCTGAGTGTGATGTCCGAATTAAGTGGTCACCGTGTGAATATGGTTTATTGTAGGCACAGTTTTATATGAAACAGAATTTTACTGTTACTATTTAATGTAGAATGTGTAGTATGGGTACCTGCTCGGTCTCTTTATTAGGTAAGGGGTCCTTAGCTTGAAAAATGTTGAGGACCCCTGCTGTAGGTTCATCACTGCTCACAGACCACATAATCATGTGAATATTATTGTATATACATATAATATTGCACCTTTAAAAGGACAAAGGATATGTTTTGTTTATAATCTATAATATACATACAGATTTATTCTGCTGCACTTGGTTGATGTAGATTAAAAAGAAATAAAGATAAGTGAACCTGTCTTCATAGGGGCACCACAGGGTTTAATGAAGAACTGCAGAAAAGCTCGGGGTATGTCATTTGTTATAGAAATCCATTTATTTTAGCTTGTATTTTGAATAATACTTGTTCACCTTCGGGGGAAAGACACAACCAGATAAGAGAGTACTCTATGAGTTGCCTTGCACTAAAATTGAAAAGGGTAAGAAAGACATCTGCATTATCCTGCACCTGAAAATTCAAGTCCAGAATCAAATAAATCTATCCAAGCTCTCCTGGTGTTAGCCAAATAACCAAAAGAAATGAATGCTGCCTGTGACAACTTTCAATATGCAGCATGTTCACATGAGCAATATTTTTACCAGCTCTGTCAATCCTGTATGCCAGAAGCCAATTTCTTGCCATATAAAAAGCTGTTTTTTAAATTATTTTCTAGGTAGTAAGTAAGCAGAAAGTGGCACAAATTCATAATACCTCCTGTCACATTTAACCCCCTTGGTACTGAGCATGTGATGTTACACAGATTAAAATCCACCGACCACATCTGGAAATTGAACAGAGCTTATGTGCAGCTGCAAAGCCAGAGAGAAGAGGAAATGGTTTTCCCAGCGCTGTGAAGAGAGGGGGTGAACGAAAGTCTATGTGAACTCTCTTCACTAAAAAAAATGTGCATGAGTCATGCTTAAACATCTCACTTAATTAGCTGTGTTTACCTCCAGGTCCCAGACACACAGACTCACAACAACAGGAAGAAAGTTCCTCCGTTCGCCAGATCCATACTCTGGTAGAGAACAGCAAATGGGCGCCGCCTAGCCAGAGCCAAAACTAACACTTACTTACCGAGTAGACACAGTTGGAGAATGAGGATAAGGATTCTGGGCCTTCTCATGGTATTTCTTACAGTGGCCTTGGCATTTCACCAAGGCCCCCACGGTGTGCTAAGTTTGTGTTCAGGTCATCCATCACACAAGGTCCTCGATGGTGGGGGGACTAATCTCTCACCCCTGCTGACACACAGGAGTAATGTCATGAATACAAAACACACTTAAAGGGACAAGAATGACTTTAAGAGCTGATGAAACGCACATCCTCTTAAAGCACATGTTCTCATCAGGGATATAGTAGGCTGTCCACAGACACGCTGATGTTTTCCATGATGAATAATGTACTTTAAAGCATATGTGTTTGTTTCAGCTCAGCAAATAAAGAGAGGAATGCGTCTTTTTTTTCATTTCTGCTGTCATAATTAGTAAAGAAAAAAAACGATAGTAAAGAAAATGATGTTGACAACAGACTATGTAAGTGAATTTATATTGATTAACACCAATCATATATGCCCCTGAAAGGATATCCTGCTGTTCCCTCAAGAAAGCCTGTATGAGGGGGCTGCCTGCTCCTCTCATACATCAGCTTTCAAATCTAACCTTTCCAGACATGACCTACACCATTTGAGGGTTGTTGTTTTTTTTTTTGTCTGTTCTCCTCCTCCTCTCTCCCAGATGTATAATTCATGTGGCATTGTATGTATTGTGCAAACATGCAGTGTGAGAGCCCGTGTTAGGTAAGAACATGCTGTGTGGTCAAACACCTTAGGCCTGACGAGGGAGAGCTTAAGCCCTGCATCGCACAGCTGCTGAAAACAAGAAGCCGGCACGCAGGCAATGCAGAGCAGCCAGGATCCATTGTGTAACCATTCGTTTTCACCGTCCACAGACTTCGTCATTATGAGAATTTTATCACAGGTGCACAGTGGGGAAATAATGTCAATATTTACACGGATGGCAATTAGAAGATTCCAGCTGTTTTGTTTAAAAGTGGCAGAAATTGTGCTGTATCATAGAACGCCACTCTCATTAAGATAAGACACACAGCTACAGCTGGCTCAAGGAACATTAACATGTCAGTGGTGAGGAGCAAGGAACACAACCAGTGACAGGTGTCTCCCTCCGCCAGTGACTGTCCAGCCCTGTTTAACCCTGTAGTGAGGGAGCAGAGCCAAATGTCGTTTCATTTAAGTGCTGACACTGGCCGGTAGCAATAATTACACAGACTATTGAGCATTATCATCATGATGGACTCTTTGTTCAGCTATAGGTTTCATGCATGATGGAGCGCAACCTCTGATCACAGAGGACCTTTAAGAAGGCATCACTTAATACACATTTACAGACATGCATGTCTTTCACCCTTGGACCATTTCGGTATTGTAATATTTTCTATATTGTTTCAGGAATCATATTTTGCCGCAAACATAGCTTTGAAAGTTATTTTGTTCGAATAAAATAGGCCATAGCACATGAGAGGCAAAGCACTACCATAAATAGAACCTTGCGGTTGATTGAGCACAAAACAACCCAATCATAGCGGTAGTTGGGGTGGTGTTTGATGACGAATCGGCGCACAGCCAATAGAAACACGTTCCTGGGTGTTGACCTCTGCGAGCCGCATCACCACCACCTCCATGCCCGTGGCGGAGGACTACTATATAAACCAATCAGCCGAAGTCTTAAAGGGCAGAGTTGTAGAAACTCCCAGGCTGTGGGGAGTTAGCTTTGCTGCAGGCAGATCGGAATTTAACTGTACCCCACAGAAACAAACTCGCCTGGAACCATATCAAGACGACAACATTTTTTTTAATCATCTCCATTGGAGAGCAATATTAGAGGCTGTGCAAGAACAACATTTGCTGGAGCGGACTCTGGTTGGTGCGAGAAGGACCTGCTGTGAATTCCCATGTAAGTAAATATTAATTTGACGATGGCATGACATTCGTTTAGTCGGAAACGAAAATAGCTGTACATTATTGTATTTATCTCTATTGATTTGGACACTGAGACTCAGTAGTGTTATCGACGAAATTAGTCTATCGTTAATAACGTTAGTAATATTCCGACAGTAGCCACCTTGCTACTTCAGATGCTACGTAGCTTGGTATCGATCAACACATCGTCAGTCCAAATTAAAAGCCAATCTTCTTCTTCTGTCGCCGTTTACAGTGGCGATACTATCTGCTGACCGTGCCTGTGTGTCTTTTGCTTGCTACACACGATGTCACTGCGTGGAAACTCTGATAACCAGCTGTCGTCGAGCTAAACATTAACCGTATCTGCCGTTTAGCTAGGAAGCTAGCTGGCTACCTTTTCTGTTCACACCCTTCATTAAGTTGCTATTGCTAGTGGCTCGGCTACATGAATACGGGACTTGGAGAGAAAGCAAGTAGTTTGGGATTTTTTTGTGAGTTTTATTGTTAATGTCGTCATGCAGTCGAGCGAGTGTGACTTGCCCTGTTGTAGAAATGCTGTTTATGGCCGTGGTTGGATTTTGAATCCTGCATTATGTAACAGCAATTGTCGTCGCACAGCTTCTACGTGTTCCCACTGTAGCTCAGGCGGTGCAGAGAGAACAGTAGGAAAGCCTGTTTTAGTTCAAATGAATGAATGAATGAATGAATACTTTCTCCCACTTGGTCGTGCGAGGCTGGAGTTAAGCCTGAACATGTCCGTGTGCCAAACTGAGGCAATTGAGAATCCTTGTGACTATTGACACCTGCTATCTCCGCCCTACGCAGAGGTCAACAGTGCTTGCGTATTTCTGTCACAGTAGACGCTGGGGAACACACACTGCTGACACTGTCTCTGAGTCACTGGCCTCTGTTTATTTATAGCTGTTGATATTGTACAGCTGAGATACAGCCCTACTGTGCAGAAAGGGGAGGGCTGATGGTGAACACATGAAACGTCATTGATCTATAATGGTTTCTAATATGATACATTCCTTTTTTTAGTTATTTGAACTACAAATGGCTTAATACTAAATGCTTTTCTCTTTTTTTTATTATTTCAGGATCTGGAACCCAACCCTGTTGCTGGAAGGATACTCATTTTTGCAACAGGCACTGAGTTTTGACGTCGCGCCGATCACCACTGCCTTGGAGGTTGTTGCAACGCTCAGAAGAAGCAACCTGGTGACTGAAAAGGAATCGCCCTCGTCACTGAAGCAGCTATGCAGCTTGAAATTCAAGTAGCTCTCAACTTTATTATTTCCTATTTATACAACAAACTCCCTCGACGACGTGTGAATATCTTTGGCGAGGAGCTCGAGAGGCAGCTGAAGAAAAAGTATGAAGGCCACTGGTATCTGGATAAGCCATATAAAGGTTCAGGGTTCAGGTGCATTCATGTAGGGGAGAAGGTGGACCCTGTGGTGGAGCAGGCAGCCAAAGAGAGCGGGTTGGACATCGAAGACGTCCGGAATAATCTCCCTCAGGACCTTAGTGTATGGATCGATCCGTTTGAGGTTTCCTACCAGATCGGGGAGAAGGGACCGGTCAAGGTGCTATATGTGGATGATAACAATGAGAATGGGTCAGAGTTGGACAAGGAAATCAAGAACAGCTTTAATCCCGAGGCCCAGGTCTTCATGCCAATCAGCGACCCTGTTGGGGCTTCCTCAGAGTCCAGCTCCCCCTCCCCTCCTTTCGGGCAGTCTGCTGCTGTGAGTCCCTCCTTCATGCCACGCTCCACCCAGCCCTTAACCTTCACCACTGCCACCTTTGCTGCCACCAAATTCGGCTCCACTAAGATGAAGAGCAGTGGCCGTGGCAACAATGCCAACAGTGGCAGTAGCAGCAAGGTGGCCCGCACCTCCCCTACTAATAACCTGGGTCTGAATGTCAACACCCTGCTGAAGCAGAAAGCCATCTCCACCTCCATGCACTCACTGTACGGGCTGAGCCTGGGGCAGCAGCAGCAGCAGCAGCAGAAGGCCTCTGCTCTGTCGCCTAACGCCAAGGAGTTTGTGTTCCCAAGCCTGCAGGGCCAGGCCAGCCCTGGAGCCGTGTTCCCCGGGGAGGGCTCCCTGGGGCTCGGCCCTCTGCAGTACAACAATGCCTTTGAAATGTTTGCGGCCTACGGAAGCCTCAACGACAAGTCCCTAATGGATGGCCTCAACTTCAGTCTGAGCAACATGCAGTATTCTAACCAGCAATTCCAGCCAGTCATGGCTAACTAAATTCATCATCAATATGTTATTTATGAATGATGGTGGTTCAAAGAGAAGGAAAAACGAAACGCACACTTAGATTCTGGACTGTCAAGGATATAGTGTCTAGTCAGTCAAGCGCATGTGCCCAAGGGTGTTTTTACTGTGCCCCCTTGAGTTTGTTTCTACTAAAAGCTTGTTGTACAAACACATCCAAGCTTGGTTACTTCAATTCAACATGCATCATTGTTTTTCTTTTTCCTTTTTGCCAACCAAGCACAACATTTTTTACCATGTTGAGAAAATTCTCCAAAAACTTAAAAAAAGGAAAAAAAGAAAATACAAACTTCAAGCTTTGGCCTCTTGCAGTATTTTACAGGTGATAAGACAAGGCTGATTTTTATGAATTGGCACTACTAAGTGGGGTTACTTGGTCTTTTTCTAATTGTATAATTTAATTTAGTACAGAGTTTGTAAGATATCAGAGTATATATTGTTTCTATGACATGGTGTTGCATTTATATCTTTTTACTACTCCAGTGATCTGTGATGGCTGCTGCAGCTTTTCCTTTATTTTTTTCTTCTTTTTTTAAAAGATAATTGTTAAAGAAAAAAATACAGTAGTCTAAAGATTGTGTACAGAGTATTCCTAAGTGGTGGAACTCAAGTGTAGGAATATTTGCTTTTTCTGAAAGATGAATTGTATTTTCTGTTAAGAGGTAAAGATTTTGCTATACTATGGACAAATTGTAATCGTATGAATATTAATTTTGTACCCACATTGTGCAATACTTGATAAAAAATACGGTATAACAAAGTATTTTGAGTCAGTGTCTTACATGTCAAGAGGGACTGAAATAGTTTATATATTAAGTTTGTATTAAATGCTTAAAAATTATATGCTTGTCTTTATTTTTTTTAATTTCATATTTGCACCCTGGTCTTTTTAATAAAATAAACTACAGTTGAACATGATCTGTGGAAAGCGCACTTATTGCTTGTTCTATTTTTAATGTTTAACCAGCACCAGACTTTGCCATTGGGCAATCCTCTGCATGAGCAGATAGTATTGATAGTCACATGATAGGCGCTGCCAATGTGTTGTAAGGGCAACTTCAGGTTAAAAATGGAGACTGCAATCTGTCTGTGGCAATATATAGCCTGAAGCTTATGTACTGTAAACTTTGGATCTGTCCAGGGCTTGAAGGCAGAGGTGACCGTCTCGGTAATCAGGGGAAGTAGTCACGCGTCTCGGTGGCTGTGTGCTGGAGTGCTTTTTATGATCTGTTGCAGGAAGAACCATCACATTTCATTTAAAGCCTCATTCAACCTGCTTAACCTTAAGGTGTTGTCACAGTGTACATGTATACAGGCCTGAAAACATTGTAAAGACACTCTAGGAGAGTATAGTAATCACACTGGTTTGCTGTATCATGGCTTGGATGTCATGTGAATGAAAGAACAAGTCAAATATTCATCGAAGTTTAGGTTTCCAGAAGCTAAGACATAATCACATTTGTATCCCTGTGTGGCTCAAAGGTCTGAGGAGGAAACTAGCATGTGTGCTTTTATGTGTTAAAGGATTTCTCCTCCCTTCCTTGTCAAAGACTGACCGTATGTACACACAGGTGAAAAACTGATTACTGTCATGACGTACATTCTATAATGCTGTTTTGGTACATATGAAAGGAAAACACTGAGTAGAGCAAGAATTACTCAGAAGCTTAGTAAAGGTGATAATACAACAGTACACGGGCCTGTGCAATACTCCAGTAATTGAATAGGCAAAATGTACTCAAAGTTCCTTTCTAACTAGTATTTTATATTATTAGTAGGTCGTTAATACTGATGCATTAATTGCATAAATTGTGACTTTACATTTCTTTATGCTCCAATTAAGGGTTCTTTAGCTTCAATAAAAAAAAAAAAAAATTCTGTCACATCACTGTGCTTTTGCTCTGGAAAAAAATGTACTTGGTCTGGGTTAGGAAAAACATCACGTTGACCACCATGACTACGTGCTACTTGTTTTGTAAGGGCCAATGATCTATAATGGTTGAGTTCTAATTGTTGAATCATTTTAAAATGCATTTTAATGTACAAATTTACACGTAATTTGAAAAGTATCTAGTGACAGTAGCTGTCTGAGTGAAAAGTACAATAATTCTGTTCAAATGTCTCAATATTGTATTCATGTGCTGTTCTTTAATGAATATTGTTCGTTCCTTACCATTGCTAATATATCTGTAACATGTATGTTCAAACAGTCATGGCCGCCTATAATGCTTTTTTCGTGTGCGTTGCAGCCTGTAAATTAGCCTAGCAAATGAATTCCGCCAGTACTTTGGGGAGTAGCTTGTGCAGGATTAGGAGGAAAAGCAATTTTTGTGAGTTGTGATTTCACCCTCGTTCTTCCAAGGGTGAAACCACATCACAGTCACGAGTAAAACATTCCCGGTTGATGTGAGTAACGTCAGTGCCTTTGTGTATAGGAATACAATTCTTTGCTCATATAACTGGTTTCTTGTCAGCTAACACACCCTTTGTGGTTGATTGTCAGTGAGTATCAGTGTACTTGCATGGTCAGTAAGTATTCTAAGGTGCATATCCAGTTTGTTGCTATTTCTGGAACTTTTAACTATCCAAACGAGTCACCAACCACCATTACCCATTGTGTACGCTGCTGTAATTAACTGGGTTGGCCTGTACCAGAGAAACTATTTTGGTCCTCAGCCTGAATTATCACTTTTCTTTAAGCCTTGAGGTCAGAGTAGAAAACTATTATGGTAAATACCAAAAGGGACCCAAACACTAGACACAAGGGAAACGAGTGAGTGGCCCCACCAGCCCCTGATACCCCATTGGTGGCCCAGGGACTGGAGAGGCACTGACCGACTCAAGTTGTTAGTTGTTAGTTGCATTTATTGTCTCCCTTAGGAGAAATTTGTTTTGGACACAAGAGAATGTCTCATGTTCACATATAGCACATCACAAAACACAGAACACACAAAACGCATAAAAAAAAAAAAACACGAGGAAAGAGGAGGAAGTGAAGTCTCAGGACCTGGACGTGTGTGATTGACCCAAGAACGCATGAGTCGTCAGCCAACCCAGAAACAGCTGAGGCATCTGCTAGGGAGCCCTGCCGCCAAAACTCAAGAGGAGTCAGCTGGTGCATCGACGAGGACCCGGGCAGCAGTGACGACAAGGAGCTGGGCACAGTGATGATGAGGAGCTTGGTAGAAGGATAGCAGGCTATTTGCTAGCTGACACAGGAGCTGGAACAGGTGGAGGTTAGCAGGCTTTTGGTTAGTTGACAGGAGGCTTTTCTTGCCGTTGGAAATTATTGTTAGGTTATGAACCATAAATAGATAGTCCATAGTTGGTTGAGTTGTACTGGTACAGTTAACACAAAAAGGGACCCAAATGCGAGACACGAGGGGTCAGGCAGGTAAACAAACCAAGTGCAAACACAAAATCCAAAAATCAAGTCAAGTATGAAAGGCAGGCAACAAAAGGCCGGTAACAAAAGAAAACAAAAACAGAGGAAGCAGGTAGAGTGAACAGGAAAAAAGATGGGAACAAGTGATGGAAGCAGAAAAGCAAAACAGGACATACGAGGAAATAACTGCACCAAAAACTCAAACTGTGACAGAAGACAATATTCATAACACAGACACACACACACACACACACAGTTCCACATGCTCTCTGGGATAAACAGGCCCACAGATGGTCTGGTGTCACACCAACTGGGAGACTCCTAGGGTGTGGGGTGGTGCCTTCCTGTTCGTCCTTCGTGTTTGTTTGGGAGCGTGCTCTCCCCCTGCTTCAGAGAGATGCATTCCTTACATGAGCTCTACATATTACACACAGGTGCTTATCATACTCTATCTCCCACGTGCCCAGCAATGTTGTGCACTCAACACACATGGCTTATGTTTGTACATTAAAGGTGTTTCTCAGCAGCTAGTGCCAGTGGCTAGATAGCGTAGCTAAACATATAGATGGCAGATAGGGGGGAAAGCAAGTCTCTCAAAAGAGCATCGTGCTTTGAGATCAGTTTGACACAGTGGCCCAACCGTGATGAACCGTAATGTGATGCATAATGCTTTCTCCCCAGATGTTTACATTGCGACTGTTGGTCTTTTTTGAACAAATGAAAATGAATGGCACTGAGGTCGGATAACGTCAGTAATTTTGCGTTAAAACGATTAATGAACCAAGTTAAAGTGCTATGGAAAGAGCAACTGTGTCACTACGTTAGCAAACGTTTCTCACTTGTTCAAACTGACACACATTTAAAGCCTTGATTTAAAGGTCCAAATGGCGGAAGCGCTTGTGTTTAGAAGGCAAAGGGCATTTCAGCTGTATTTTAACACAGTACTACTATGTTTGACAAGTTTTCCAATAATGATAGATGGGTCCACGTATTTCAGCTCAATGCCAGAGAACAGAGAGTGGAGCTGTTTTGGATTGTAGTTGTTACCAGATAAAGATTTTAGATCAGTAGGCAAGAGGTAAATGATGTACTCTGGTCTAAAATTTGGAAGAAAATGACACCTTTTCCATCCTGTCACAGTTTGTCGATAGGTGCTGGTAGGTGTTGACCTTGATCAACACGCACAGTTCTATATTAAGCCTGTGATTAGAGCTGTTGCCATGAATGCGAGGAAGTGAGGTTAGCACCTGTTCCTGGTTATTTAACTTGGCATGTGCAGTACGGTGGGGACATTTCAGAGGCTGGGGAGTCAAAGATACCGCCACGCGAGTGGGAAGCACATCTGCAATTCAAGGACGCTCGACATTTCACTTGATTAAAAGAGGAAAAGACCAAAGAGAGGGGAAGATAAAGAGTATATAAAAAAAAGCCTCATCCAGTCTTTGTTATTCACTGATAAACCCGGAGCTGAGACTTTAATAAATACAGGCTGTACTGTGTTTGGCCAGGAAAGAACCTCAGTCGGTCGCTGCTTTCAAGCGCTGCCAAGTCATTTTAGTGGGGATCATCCATTCGACCCTATTCTTATTCCAAGCCAGACAATCATTCAACCTAAAAGTACCACGTCTCAGCAATATGGAGTCATAATCCATATTTCATTGTGGCTCTATAAGCCCCACAGCGATGGAAAGCGCCAAATGTATTGTTGCTGTTGCACTTTCCCTCTCCTCCCCTGCCTCTGAGTCTCTGTTTGTTTTGGTTTGAAGGCGCAGCTGAAGGTTACAGCGCTGAAAGGGTGTTGCACACTTCAATAGGTTTAAAAATAGACCTTGCAGGGTTTCTGCGTCATTGTAGGAGAATCCTCGCCTCACATACTACCCCTCCTCCCTCCTCCTCCCACCAGCCAGCCATGCTTGACTTCACTTTCGGGACTACTTGTATGCTAATACGGCGTGGAACACTTCCTCCCTGTCGCACCTGCATCGTAATCTGCTGACGTAACTGCTGAAAAGGAATGAATACCCTTTTGAGGAACCTGGGTGGGTACTGCTCTTGAGTTATGTTCCGTACACTGCCCTCTCAAGTCAGTGGCATGACGAGAAGCTGGAAAATCAGGCTGGTCTGGAGGAAGAAAAGTGTGAAAGAAGGCAGAGACAAAGCAGGGAGATACACAGATGTTTTTTTCCGACTTCATAAATGGCAAACCATGTAGCCATGACAACACATTTCCTTCACCTTTTCATGCTGATAATGGCTTGCTGAAGCAAAAAGGAGCTGTTGAATTAGGCCTTGGTGATTTGCCAAAGGCAAACACATACTGAAAATGTCTTGCCTCAGAGGTATAAACTTGTTTATTAAGATGTAGGAGATAGAGAAAACACCTCAGGGTCTCTCAGGTATTGGTTCCTATACAGATAATCAGTGGGAAAATAGCAGCATCAGCAGATTCCATTGATTTCTGTACTGCAGTCAGATGTTTAAGCTTTGAGCTTCAGAGTTTGTTTTATCTCCATTGCTTGAGTTAATCAGAAACAAGGGATTTGATGTGCCTGTCAGATGGTATATCAAGTATTAATATACTTATTTTCCCCATTCCTGTTTGGAAAGGAAAAGTGAGGCACAGAGAGCACAAAACCTCCAGGGCTGAAATTATTCATTGATTAAGTCAGCATGACCACTGATTACCAGATTGGCCAAAAGAAAAAAAAAAAGTGCTCCACCCACAGAAATGCAAAATGCAAAAAAAAAACAGTCAAGGGGGAAATGATTTACAAAAGTTAAAGAGTGCTTTAAATCTTAAACTCTGTGAAACATTAAAGATGTAAACCATAACAAAGGACATCTGGACTCATGTTAAAACCACTTTCTATCTTTTTATGTTGAGAGATATTCAAAGTACCACGCTCTCAGAATGGCATTCTAGGCAGTGCCAAGACCCGACACATTTCAAGAACAGTTGAAATGTGTGTTCTAGCCAAATCTGGCAACTGTGGACTGATAAATGAACCATCCTTAAATGAAACAGGTATTTTTGCTATTCTGAAGTTAGCTTAGATGTATTACTTATCGTTGTACTTGCACTACTCTTCAAAGTCAGATACAAGCATTGACTTGTTTTCTTCACTTTTACTGGATTGATTACTCAATCGGAGGTGGCTGTAGCTCAGCGAGTAGAGCAGGTCGGCTAGTGATCGGAAGGTTGCTGGTTCAAATCCCAGCTCCCCCAGGCATGTCAAAGTGTCCTTGGGCAAACCCCAAATTGCTCAGTCAGTGAGGGCCCTGCGATGAGCTGGCGACTTGTTCAGGGTGTACCCTGCCTTTGCCCAGAGACAGCTGGGATTGGCTCCAGCAAAAAACCCCGCGATCCCTTGAGAAAGGGATGTGGTTACAGACGAGGACATGACATTAATCAATCCAGTGTCTCATTGAGGGTTCTTACATTGCTATCCCTGTTCTAACATGGAGATGTTGACACCCTACTAATGGTTTAAACATACTGTACTCAAAAGTTAGGGTTGTGTTGACATCCTGGATGTTGTCTGGCTGTCCTAGCCGCGTCCTTGTTCAGCTTAATGCAAACCATGTAGCTATTAAGCTACATGGTTTGTCAGCTGACATTTTTACGTCTAAAAATAATCAGTTGACAAAGCTGACTCCCAGGTGGCACAAACCCTCCTGGTAAATGTCCTGGTGTAAGGGGTTAGGGGTGAGTCAAGGTCTCCTCACTAGGTAGACTTTGTTGCTCTTTATACCACGCCCTACCTGATTTTCAGGTTGAAAGCACTGATGTCATACTTCTCCAATGAGTAGAGATCATAGACAGCTTGGATGAAGTGTTGGCTCTTGCAAACACCCCAGGCTTGCAATGATATGATAGAATTTTAATTTCTATATAGATGCACATAAAAAGGTGTAAATGTGTTTTTACATCATCCTTGTATGTGGAGTGAATGTCACAGTGTGGACATCTGATCACGACCATATACATTGTATGACAATTGTTGCATTAGAAAAGCTTGATATGCATGAACTTTTTGATGATCAATACTTCCTGGTTTGTGAGAGACAGTCTGACTGGATTATTACTGGCTGTCAGCCTCACAACCACATTGCAATCACTGGCATCTGGGACTGGAACCATTTTTGGCCAGCGACACATTTTTACAGTACAAATTTGAATTTGGAATTTAACAATGATTAATTTCTTACTTTTCAAAAAAGTAAAACTCCATGAAATGTTTCCACATTACACTCTCAGTAATGATTTCTCCAGTATCTAGGATCCACCATGACTCTCTTTCAATGACAAAATTATGAAACCCTGTTCTAGTGTCACCTTAGCTCTCACTGCTATACAGTATGACAATGTTCTTTGTCTTTTTAACTCCGTTGTTGCTACATGTGCCGCCTCATTATCACGGATTAGATTATTTGCTTTGGCATCGTGATTACATCAGTAAAAGTATTTACAATGGAAATAGCTATGTCTGTTTCTTTGTATGATCTATTCCATGGAAGACCACAAGTGTCTCGGAAATATCAATAGTAATCGATAATAAAAAAGTTTTAAACTAACTGTACAATAGAAATAGGCATTGATAAATTAGTTTACAAATTAATGTATTAATTGAAATTGAAAAAATTAGTTTACAGACTAAATTACAAAGCAATTAATTACTTTATATTTTAATGGGCAATAAAAAGAGGAATTATTAACAGAATTTACAAATTGAATATTAATCCATCAGTAAATAGCTCAAATTAAAAAGTACATCATCTGAAAATGCACTAATTAATTCATAAGTAAATAATGGCTGGCAAAACAAGGTAAAACAATGCAAATTAGCCGCTGTAACAAGCTCTCTGATATGTAATTGTCATCTGAATGCCTGGATGTGCATTTGAAGCAAAGCGCACTAGAGACTTCTGCCAACAAAGCCTGCTGAAATCCGGTTTAAAAAGTCTGAGAGACATATCTCAGAACATGGCGAAAAAAAGGACAGTCTGCATGCTTTGGCTAAGACACTGCTCCAGTATCTCTCCTTTTCTATTCCAAACTCATCCAAACCCTATCATCCTCTTCAGAGCCTGGGAAGTTTCTCCTGTATTTGATGTTCCCTGTCTGTGTAATTTAATCTCAGTGATTCCCTGCAGCTCTCTCCAACCATAAACCTCTGCTCTAATAATAGGAAGCCCAGGCACAGTCTCCTCTCTAATCTCTGCCTCTGTGTGTGGACGCTTGTGCGTAACTGGTCTTGCCTCTGCACCATAGAGATAAGGCTGCATTTCTTTAGGCCACTCTGACACCAGGCACTTGCACTCTCAAATCGCCATAGTGATAGAGAATCCGTGAAAAAGGAGTGAGTTTGGAAGGGTTGCTGAAGACCAGACCCTTAAACCACTAACGTTTGGTGTGACTTTGCTATTGCAGTGCAGACTTCATATTGTGCCTCCTATCAGGAGTCCGACAGGGCACAAGTATACGGTACCAGTCTTATGTGCAGCATTAAGACGAGAGAGGAATTTGACTGTTTTAAGGGTTAAGAAATGGCTCTGCTGGCTTTCGCTGCTCTGTCATGTGTGTCTGGAACAGCTTACTTTTAACATTCTCCTGTGGCCTATTTGGGAAAATCAAAACATAACCTCTAAATGAGGTTTATACTGTATTTACATAGCGCTGGAAGGATTTAAAAACACCAAGTATAGAAGGCTGAGGCAATATTTCCTCTCTTTGGTAGGCCCGAAGGCCTGAATTTAACAAATGCATCGTTACATTTGGATTTTGGAAGGTTTGACATCCTATTCTCCAACCTGACTATTCGCTAAACCCGTACCACAAACCTTTGATTTGTCCACATGAAGAAATGGTTTGTATACAGTGATATTTCTGAAGAGTTTGGGTGACATCTTGTTGCCTTTCCAAAACGTAAACCACATGAACACAATACTGGAGGGATGACGTATTTTTGTAGGCTAGCCCAGAAGTTAGCATCGTGCTGGTTCCCTAAACAGAATGCATTTTGGATTTTGGGATTATTACAGAAAAAATAAACTCAGTGGTTCAGAGACATGACATGTTAAATACATATGCCAGATACCAGCTGTACCACTGTTAAATGTCCATCTGCTGTCCTTTAAGGAGCAGTGCCTAAATAGTGTCCACATACTGTATGTCCTTCTGCTGCGCCATTGCCACAACCACCCTACTGCATTCAAGTCTATTCAGTAGCTACAGCATATTCACGATTTCCCTATATTTGTGGTCAGCCAGTCACTCCTTGGAAAAACACTGTTCCCTATTCCTCTGCTGGCACTTCTCCTGTGTCTCTTTATGATTTTAATTACTGACGGAATGAAAACTTATTAGGATGACAGATGTGCTCAGAACAGATATAAAGGCTTCTAAACATGATTGCTGTGTTTGCTCTTGGAATGGAGCAGGTGAGGTTGTCTGAGTTTTGATTGCAGTGACAGTAAATCATAAATGTGAAGACGTGCTCTTTGTCCATGTTTGTCCATGCTCCGTCACCCCACCGCCATGTTTAATTTATAACTCATATCGAAATAGATGCTGTGCCGTTGGCTCCTGCCTCGGTCATATTTCTCTCAGAAAAGACAGGGAGGAGGAATCAGCAGTGCACTTTGAGCAGCCTTCTCCCACGGTTTAAATATTTCACTAGCCGCGAGAGTAAATGGCATCCTGATGCGCTACACGATATTCGTCGAAAGGTCAAGGTGGAATGGAAATATTCACATCTGTGCCATTTTTAAGACTCCTCAGGAGCAAGAGCTGCTGGGAAATCTGTCGGCTGGAGTAACATCAGCCTCAGATCATTGCTCTGCGGGTCGATACGGCTTTCATTCCACTACTCCACCTCCAAGCCTTTCTGCAGTATCGACCCATCTTGTGGTTTGAAGATGTACAAAAAATCCTGCTATTTAGCTTTGTCATATGATTTCACATATCTAACACTGTTGTCACATTCAATGCAGTACATTGTCATGTTGTTAATGCTAACTATTGACTGTGCCTTTCAAATTTAAACAAAAGGAGTTTCAGTGTATCTTGGAAACATACAGAAGGTGAGATTCAAACGATGTTCTCTCCACCTTGTCCTTTTCTGGCCTGACAAAGATGCGAACTCTTTTGCTTTCATCATGTAAGCTACAGTTACAGAAATCCATTTTGTTGGATTCCTGAAAGGCTATTGTTTGACACACACACACAAGGATGACACACATCCAAGGCCAGCACTTACTTCTCCTCCCACGTGGTTCAGATTAGAACCTTTCAGCATCCACACGATGTTTGACTGCGGCTGGAAACCGCTAGAGACATTATAATACAGGAGTGAGAGTGCATGGCAAACGTGCTCATGTGACGTGCAACAAGTGCAGCTCTGTACTAATTTAAAAGGCCAATTGCAGTTTATTAAAACTTGGATCTTATTTTCAGAATGACTAGTTTGGACAGTTCAGTCAGGCCACTGTGCAAAAGCAGTTACTGAGTTCTGGCATTGGAGTGACATCACTATGGGAGCCACTTATTTGGAAGAAAACAATTAAAGGTTGCACATTGAGTGAGATTTCCACGTCTTAGATTATAAACCAGGTCTAGGTATTATATGGTTGCTATGAAAGTATCAGAATGCCCAATCCACAGAAAAACAACCTGTATTCAGAAACTGTGCCTATAATTGAGCCGTCAGGACTTCCATAAAGCTGTGATGTCACAACTAGACAGTCACCGCCCTCAGCCATGTCCCCAACAAGGCAGTGGTAGCCAAAACACCAGCAAGGCTGATTAGAACAAATGGTGGGTGGTGCCTGCTTAGGCCTGCAAGAGCTCACCAATCAGAGGGGACTGGGCTTTTGGCCAGGGGGGCCATAAAGTGACAGGAGGTAAAACAGAGGACGAATAGAGGTGCTACAGCATTGTTCAATTTGTTTCTACCCTTTTTTCATAACGACTCACATCCAGACACTACTGGTTGGTTCTTACAGTATTCATTTATTTCTTTGCAAAGTTTAATCTGATTCTATATTGTCTGGCAGGTCTACTTTTCAGTTTTTTCAGTTTTTACGGTTTTTAACGTGGTGGAGTTGGGGTGGAGGAGGGTTGTGTTAGATGTTAGATGTGACAGATGTTTCATGTCATGTTTGTTGTTGTAAGCTGTATGCTGCTACTGGATGTCTAAATTACTCTCAGGGTTTTAAGTATTTATCTATCCATCTCTCTATCTTTCTATCAATGGACAGTATCAGAAATAGTTTTTTATGGCCAAACCGACAAAAACAAGATCTGGGTTATTGCAGAAATGAACTTTTTGTCACTGATTGGTAAATAACACTTAATTCATGGAAGATGACTCCAAAAACACAATCCTAATGCATCTCTTACCGCCAGTCCTGTATTTATACATATGCCTGAGGCCAAATTTAGTCTGTGACGCGAGTGGATTTCGTGGAGCCTGATCAGTGTGGAGTCAGTGTTTATAAGCTTACAAGCCTAACACCCATGTCAGTTGTTTACTTCTGTAAAAAGGCCATTTCCCTGCTCTGAACATATGCATGCAATCCAACCCCAACAAGTGAGAGTGATACTTTGAAATTACATAACCACTTTAACTTAACTTTCATGCGGCAGCAGAATTTCAAAATAGCTCACATTAGACATGCAGCCGAGCTGTGCACAGAGTAGAACTGTAAAATTCACTTTTTCAAAGCCTGTGTGTGTGTGTGTGCGTGTGTGTGTGTGCGTGTGTGTGTGTGTGTCTGTTAGAGCCAAACAGTTTCTCTGCATTAAGATTCTCATTACAGGATCAGTTCTTTCATCCTTGGGTTCAAAGCACCACCCTAGCCAACGGCAGTGGGCGAGCAGATACATACTACCATTTGATTGAGCGAGAGGAGGGGGAGGAGAACAGGAGATCAGAGGGGAATGGAGGGACACGGCGGAGTGGAAGGAGAGACGAGGGCGGAATATGAGGTGAGGAGAAAGAGGGAAGCCCTCTGGGGGGCACAAGAGGGGTTGAAAGAGAGAGTTGAGCGGAGGGCAGATAAAGGTGGAACATTGGATGGGGACTAGTTTTTGGATTATGTAACCAAAAGGTTGAGATGAGCGCCCAAGTCTGCATTCATGCATATGCTCCCTTGCAATTTGCTATGTCGCTGGCCAGTAGAGAACAGAGCCATGAACCAGACACCAACAACACAGCATGAGTCTATTATTCACTTGGAGTGTTTGAGTCTGCTTTGTGCACTCGGCCACCTCTCTCTCTCTCTCTCTCTATCTCTCTCCCTCACCAGTGGGCTTTTCATCAGCAACTTGGTGAGATCACGTTGCATATCAAGTGTTTCCATCAAATTGGTGTTATTTCCTCTCCTCCTCCAGTGTACTGGCCTTTTCACAGGGCCAGAGATATATTCTCTTTTTTAATAGCCTACAGTTCCTGCTATAGCAAATCAATAGAGTTACATTCTGCTGGCCTGGCAATCAGTGAGAAAATGAGCAGCTCTGTGCACAGCTATTTACATCTGCCCGACGATATAATGTGCATTTCTGCTCTACATCAACCTGAGACATAAGAGCATGTTGGAAAGAAGCATGGCTGATGATTGGGACTCATGTGTGGGATGTGTGTCGATGTGTGTATCTGTACCTCCTCCTCCTCATTGTCCGGCTCCTTTGTGAACAGGGGATACAGATTGGAGAGGGGGCGGGGTCTATGTCAGGAGGTGTCACCTTCCATCTTTCCATATACTGACCTTCAGAGGTTACATGATAAGCTTGGCTCAGCTCCATATTTTGTGTTGGAATGTGCATACACGTGCATGTGTGTGTGTATGTGTGTGTGTGTGCGCACGTGCGTGCGTCTGTAATCCAACTTTGTGAGCCAGTTAATCATTTGCAGTGATGGGCATTAAGATGCCTTGAGGTACAGAGAGCAGCGAGAGAAGGTCAATTCTCCCATGATTCTGTCAACTGTAGGTTTTCAATCAAGACCCAAGGCCCATCGAGCTCTCAAACTTCTGCCCTTACAGACAAGATCAAACGTGGCAAAATAAAACTGAGAGGTTCTCTTTTTTGGATGATATTATTGTATAGCCATATAGTGCCTATGAAAAGTAATCACCCCCTTGGATGTTTTCCCCTTTTATTACTTTTATAAATGTAGCAAAGAAATGTCAATTAACAACAAATATATAATGTACAATAAGTGATCGATTAAGAATTCTCAATCAGGCTTGCACATCTGGACGCTGCAATTTTTACTCCATTTCCCCTATATTTTGTTGAATTAATTTTACCCTCTTACCTTTACAAGCCTGCTGCTGAGAAGCATCCCGACAGCGTGATGTTGCCGCCATTATGCTTCAGAGTGGGCATGGTGGTGGTGGTGGTGGTGATGTACAGTGTTTTGTGTCTGCTAAACATTACATCTGATGGCCAAAAAGCTCAATTTTGCTCTCCTGTTAAAAGAACCTTCTTCCAGTTGACCTTGGAGTCTCACACATGCCTTTGTGTGAACTAGATTTAATGAGCTTTCTTCAAGAGTCCTTCTCTTTGACCATCTCAGCTGCTTACTCCTTTAGAGTAGTCATAGGTGTCTTGGTGGTCTCCCTCACTAGTCTCCTACTTGTCACTCAGTTTGTGAGGACAGCATGCTGTAGGCAGATTTACACAAGGGTCATATTCCTGCCATTTCTTAATGATGGTTTTCAACTGAACTCCTGGGGCTGTTCAGTGACTTGGAGATGTTTTTGTATCCATCCCCTGACTAATACTTTTTTAATAACCTTTACACAGAGTTGCTCGGAGTGTTACTTTGTCATCATGGTGTAACTGTAGTCAGGAATACTGATTTACTAGTGACTTCAGGCACACTGACATTAAAGAGTTTTTTTTTTCATGAATGCTAAATTATATTGACCAGTATTCAATTTATAAAAGCACCAAAAAGGGAAAACACCCTGTTTTTCTCACTAGGTGTTAGTGGAACAAATTTGCATTGTGTTGTAAACCAAAAACAACTCGTGCAATCACTTTCCTTGAATGTTCTGTTTATGATGGATTAGCATAAGAAGGCTCAGGTATCTAAGCTAAATCTGAGTAACACATTGTGTTTTGTCAAGTACGTAATAATGGTTTTCATATTTATGATTTTTATTGTTCATGGGTTATATAAATATGAAATGTTTTTTTTCACTTTGGGCAGGCTCAGGCTGGCTTTTCCTCCCCCATTCAGTTAATATGCTAAACTAAATTCATCCTGGCTCTAGCCCTGCCCTTAACACACAAATATAAGATAAATACTGATTTAACTCCCAAATGAAAACATTTTTGAAAGCTTTTCTACAAAGTTTCAAATGCTATAATTTCAAAAGCTATTATTTTTCTTATTCAAATAATCTAATTGCTTATTTATTATCTAATAACATTATCTCATGACTCACTTGGCTTTCAAATCTTATGGTGGCCTCACTTAGACACTTTTGACACACACAACACATTTTAACAAATATTGGTCAGCCATATTCTTGCTGAAAAAAATATACATACAGTATACCCAGTAAAGAGGCAGCAACAAGTGTTTGAGCACTTATGACTTTATTGTGTCTCTTTTAGTAATTAAAATAGGAAATGAATTTAGATTTGTATGAAAATGTCACAAATGAAAAACAAAATCTCATGATACAGTAGGCTTTTCCTCGAGAAGGGTGTGGGCATCTTTTCATTTCCTCATAGCAGAAGCATTCCTTTACTTCTGCAGGTTGTGCTGTCAGGACCTGATCAACCTGTTGACTGTCTGAGCCCAAGTGTTTGCATTATTATTTGCTTGTGACTGACGAAGAAGCAAATATAACGCACTTTCCACCCTTCCTCTCTGTATAGATGCTATAGCTGAGGTGATTTTCTTGGGATGCTCCAGAGCATCTCCAGAACAACCAAGCACAGAACCTCAGCTGCAGCATTTTTAAATTTACTTCCTCAATGTTTAAAAGGTTCAAACCCAACCAGACTGCAGGCGTACACACTACACATACTTACTGTGAAAACATGAGAATTTATAACACCCACCACACACATCATTTATGATGATTAACTATTGTGTGTGTGTGTGTGTGTGTGTGTGTGTGTGTGTGTGTGTGTGTGTGTGTGTGTGTGTGTGTGTGTGTGTGTGTGTGTGTGTGTGTGTGCGTGTGTGTGCGTGTGAGTGTTGTGTGTCTGTGTGTCTGTGTGTATTTTTTATCTGCTGGTCTCAGCAAAGTGATTGTGTTCAATATTGATGCAATGCTCTTCATGCCTTTATGGAGTGTAAAATTAACGAGCTGTCGGCTTTGCGGATGAGATTAAATGTTATGTGTGAGTGTGTGTTTGCGCATGTGTGTGTAGAGTGTGCATGATTCATTGACGGTGGGTGTGGGCAGAGCTGCTGCTCTGCATGCTAAACTGCCGCCACAGACTGTGAGGGTCAGCATGCACCGAGCTCAGGAAAAGGACACCACAGTTGTGAGGAAAGGCTGGAGTGCTGCCCCTTTAGGTGACGGTGACACTCAGAGCCACGCCATCTGCCCCTTATCTCCTAGACGTCTCTATCTTCATCAGAGGATGGCGTTTGCTCCTTTGATGAAGAAGCATTTAGGATGAAATAAGTACTAGACACTTCATATTTATTATTTATACGAAGTATTTTGTATGTGAGATGTGTGTTTATACATACGTTGCATATTGTGTACAGTATTGCATTTTTATACATGACAGTTACATAAAAGTTATAATCAAATCATTATTATTTTGTATTAATATTATTTTTATTACTGGTAGTATATTATTGTTATTATAATCTTATATTTCATACTATTGGTAATAATATTACTAATTATAATATTAACAGCAACAACAATGATAATAATGATAATAATAATGAAGATGATTATTGGTAGTTACTGTACTGGACCTCTGATTGTTCAGCCATTCAGATGTACTGTACAATCTGTTGTTTCCTTCCTATTGCTCACAGGACTCAAAGGACACAGCGCAGCATATAATTGTTTGTTACTGTTTGTTAATTTCATCTCATTGATATTGGCCTTACATTCTCACCAATGCTCCTTCTCAGAAAAGCATTAAAGTGGTGTTGCATGACTTTTTTGTGCGAAGCAGTCAAAAATAATGCACACTTTTATCACAACACAAAAGGTTTTTTTTTTTTTATATATCTGCTGACTTACATTATGGTATCATTATTTCAGATAAACAATTATATGGAAGTTGCAACACTACACCCCGCACAATTGTTTATGTACTTGTTATAAATGCTGACAGTGATTCGCTACTCTGACTGACTCTACTACTGATACCACTGTACCTGAGTGTTTGGTGTTGATCAAAACGTGAGAGAGAATCCCTTTACTCCAAGCTGTCACTGTATTGAATTATTGTCTAGGGTGATCTCTCAAAAGAGCATGTTCACTCATCAGAACGCTATGTAGTTATATTAGCTTCTTGCGATATCTTAATCTCTGGAAACATGTTAATTGCTATCCTTCTAATTTTTAGGACTTACAGGCAAACAGCACTGGAGGAAAAAAGGCTCTAGACTCCTGAGCTAAAGCTGCCTGCTGCTGTTGTTTAATGCAGGAGGTATTTTGGGGTGTGGGATGAATAAAACATTAGACCACCTTGTTTATTTCCATCCCTCAACCGTAACTCGTTCTTTACATAATTGAATTCTAGTCCGTTCGAGGCAGTGCATCTAATTGAACCTCTAGCCGTTAGCCAGGGAATGATTTGTTTCCATGCTGACTCCAAACTCTGATCCTCTGAGGGCTGCCTCTCACACAGGAGAGCTCCTCTAGATTGCATAGAGGGCCGGGGTCAGTGTTTCAATCCCATTTGTAGTAGAAAAATGGACATTTGCATCACCTTGCGTTCTTGCCTGAGGATTTCAAGCCCTTCTGCTTGAGTCTGTCTCTGTCCTTGTGTCTTTCAGTGTGTGAGAAGCTGCCTCCCTTACTGGCAGACTTTCAGCCTGGATGATTTACACAAAACAAACAGGACTGCTCCCTTTCCCTTCTCCAGATCAAAGTATCTCCCTCCCTCCCTCCCCTATTTCCGCTCCTTCTTTTTCCACACAATGTGATTTTGTAAATGTGTGACTTGTCGCCTAATCTGTCATGCTGCACATTACAGTACAGACTGCTCCCCCTGACAGGCTTTGATTGTGAGAGACGTTTAAACCCATTGTGCAGTGGGGTTCTTTATGCACCGCCATGCCCTCTGCGTAAGGAAGCATTGTGGTACTGAGTTAGAGACCCCATTGAACTCCAACTTCCGCTTTCTCGCACGAAACAGCAGCACGTTAGCATTCTGCTCCAACACTTAGCCAGAGGAGCAGAGGGGTTAAAGGTAATGATTGTGACATTTTATTTGAAGTCCAAGATCTGAAAGCGTTTGTACTGTCTGTTAAAGAAAAAAATCATATCAGGATTGACATTGCCCTGTAATGGGTCAGAGCAGCTAAAGTGTCAGTGAGCATAAATATAAGTGTAAGCACTTTAAGTACTTTACTTTTTTTTTTTTTAAATTTCCTATGAAGGTAAGGAGGTGATGCTGTAAAATTGTGATTTTCGAAGTGTGATTACAAACCTATTAATGGTATGATAAGCCTAGATGACTGGTTTCAATTTTGAATAAAATGTCTTTGTGAAAACATGAAAGTTTCCTCAAACACCTGCCGTAAACACAAATCCCAGGTCTGTAGCCTAACAACTTTTCAGATGTAATGTAGCTGCTAACTACATACAGAACTCATTGCATCGTGACAATGTCTTCAAAACTTGTATCTTGGAAGTAAACTTGCATGAAACAGTGCGATCCTACCCTCTCACTGAAGTTACATAGTGCAGAAGCAAGTCATAGGGAGGCAGACAGACACTGTACCACCAAAATGATATTGAAGCTGTTAGTTTAAGGAAAAAAGTTACATAATGTTGTTTTAACATTATGCAACATTTCCTGATTTTGCTGCGTCATGATAAAATGATGTTCCGTTCTGTTGATGTGCCGAGTCAAACCAAGTACAGCCGATACGGCAGATATGATGGAAAAATGCCATAAGACACTGAACCGGCCCTGTCGCTCCCAATTAGCCCCACTGAGCCTCTCACTGCAACCAATTCGATCCCACTGCTGGACTCAGGGAGTAAACCACTCACAGACTTCACCACTTACTGCTAACCCACTGCCAGGAGGTGTAGAGTGGTGCACTTTGCTCACACTTAATCGATTATTGTCACTTAATAAAGATGCTGGATATAGAAACATTAACATACTACTCAATTAAAATGTTGCTGGCTGTAGATTTGTCATAAAAGAATGTAAGCATCCAATGTGGATGTTGTTAAGATTTTTCTTATATTATTCTGCCAGGTCAGTTTGTTTCTCCATACTTGAGATACGTAATGCAAGGCTGGCATGTGGTTCATACTAAAGCAAGCAGAAAATAATCTTGTTTCAAACTTTAATCACAACAAAACCTTCACTGATTGCTTTGTGGCTTATAACCAAGCCAATTGCGGTCAAGTTGTTGCACACTATGTAAAATGCAGAGATATGTAGGATCTGTACGCCTTGTCCCTTATTTTATTAAAAAGTAGCCTGACTAATTTAATATTTTGGGCAACTTTTGAAACTCCACAAGACATTCTGTGGATTTCAATAAGTTTGGCTGCAAAGTATGAGTTTGCAGTGACTGCTTATTATGACAGACACCATTGTAGGATACTTTCAAACATCAGCCGTTAGCTAAACACCTTTTGAAGAAGGAGGAAAGCAGAAACTGGAAAGTTGCACTTCAAAACCCTTCTTACTCCTAAATGCATCCATCAAAAGGCAGTGTGTCTGTCACGCTGGCAGTAAGCAAGATAGTGCACCTCTCTTTTCAGTCACTGTAAGTCACGCTGAATAACAGCATCAACTAAATGCATGAGCACTGACTAAAATGGAGCGCATGCTGGGCTTGTTATCAGGGAGACTGCCCTGAGGAGAAAGATCAGAGGTCCAGAGCTAACAGCAACAACCAGTGTGTCCATCAACACTTATGTCTCCTGGAAAAGTGACCTTGAACAAAAGCACTGGCTCTCTATGTACTCGCTTGTTGTAAGCAGCTCTCAGGAAGAGCCAGTCATATAAAACCCCACTAAGGAATAATGTAGGTGAGAAAAACAAAAAGTAAGCTGATCTCTTGTTTTGGAGGAAGGGGGATGTGATTGAGGTCGATGTTACCGTCCAGTGGAATGAATGAGAGCAGCCTTCTCACCAGCGGGATGTATGGGGATCATACGTGTGTGTGTGTGTGTGTGTGTGTGTGTGTGTGTGTGTTCTCATTGCGCACTGACTGACAGCCGGTTTCAAGTGAACGGAAGGGAAACCAGAGACAAGTAGGTCAAGAGACACTGGGCTCACTGTCTCAGGTTGATTGGGTCAGTGTTTCCACTCACACCTCACCTTCCCTCGACCGACCGCACTGCAAAAAAATATGCAACTTAACAAGCTGATTAATGTTCAAGGTAGAAGCACCGAACAAATTCTGCTATGCTGTTTGTATTTTCATTTCATATAAGTAAAATGCACCTAAATTCCACAATATGGTTGTTTAATGCAATGCAATGGCAGACGTTAGGCTTCATAGAGGGTTTGTTTACTTCTTTGTGCCTTTATCCAATGATGACTGGCTTACTGGAAGGATTCATATGGAAACTGATACCTCCACACCACGGCGATTACGAGGGATCTTTATAGGGATGCATTTGCAAAGGATTATGCAAATGTCGTCGCTCAGCAGTCAAGGATGAGGATACGGGATCCTGGGGTGGGAGTTACTGGGAGTTAGCTGTTACAAAAAGCCCAGAGCAGCAGCAGTAAACAAAGTGAGATGTGACAGTTAGACACACTAAGAAAACAGCCACAGGTCATATCTGCCTCCACTTACTGCTCTGTTATTCCTCCTTCTCTATTTTTCCTGTTCTTTGCTTATTCTTACCTTTTCCCATGCCTAACCCTAGTGTTTGCATTCCTGGAAACCTCAGGCCGTCTTTGACAGCTTGAAAGACATTGTAATGTCAAAGCTTTGCAACTCTGGGAAAAAAGACCAGAAAAATACACGCATGGAGGACTTCATACTTCAAACATGTGTATAACAACATGTAAGGGTAAATTGTAATCCAAACTAGTGTTTTTGCTGCCTAAGCCTAACTAAACACTACAGAAAACTGAAATACATCAAAATAATAAGTGAAGTTAGTGTTCAAATAATAAGTGAGCAGAATGACAATTTTTTCCATGAGAATATGCTTGAGATTTGGACTTTGCCGCATTTTTGTAAATTAAAATGATGGTCCTGGAAAAACATTGATCATGATATTGTAGAAACAACACCAACAAAGCACTATCAGATACACCTGGTTATAAACAACAGATTTTGTCACTTTCAAAAACTGACAAAATCATTGTCAGAAAGCTGAAAATAAAGATTCTGTTACTTACTTCATTAAAGGCTGACATTTCTGAGAAAATGTATGTGTTTTTCTTAGGACAGTGATGCACTATACCTATAATTGATGCTGTTAATGACTGAATGCAGTCCTACCTTGCCGAAAAGTGCATATACATATACACCAACTAGCTACCAACCCGACCCTTAGAAAATAAAGGGATACACTGTATATTTGGTCATGCAAAACACAAATTTTATTATGTGGATCAATAATTCTGATCTGAATTGGTCATTAAAGTATGTTGTCACCGTCATTGAAAGGAGAAAAAAACAAAGACTTAACTAGCATTGATAAATGGCCAATTTATCATTAATTTAATTTTAGTTTACAGCAATTTTGCTGCTAAAGCATTTATTAGGAAGTTGGACAAGTTCATTCACATCAGTTGCAACTTTTTAATGGCCATCCAAATAATGTTGATGGATGAACAAAGTATTATAAACATCAGTTGGAACTTTACAATTAACAGGTGCTTGATAAATGGTTTATAAAGCATTTCATTGTTTGCTAACAATTAAATAACTATTAACTATAAAATTATCATTGATTATCATAAAGTGTTACTAGAATTGCTTTAAAGTGACAATCTCAAAAATGTTCATGTAAAAAAATATTTGTTAAGTCATTATCTATTGCCGAATTAGGTAACACGATGATGATTGAGCCTATGGCCCACTAATGAAAGCCCTTGCATTTACTGTAATACCAAGATGCACACTTGGCGACTTTCCCGGAAAATATCACAAGCAGCACACAGTTAGCTCCCGTTGGTCAGTTCAGCAGGAAGAGTCATTCATATTGATTGTTCGATCGTTCGTTTGTTTGTTTGTTTGTTTGTTTGTTCGTTCCTTCCTTCCTTCGTTCCTTCGCTCAGTCACGTTTCCGGTACAACGTCATTCAGCGGTGAATCATGTAATGCACAGTTCTCAGCTCCTTGTTCTCAAACGATTGTGCTAACGGTCAAAATATCACTGTAATTCAAGGCAATACATAGCTGCAACTTAATGTTTATGTGCACTTTTAGACAACACAACAGTGGATGATGTGTATATTCACCTTGACATTAAATTGATATGGATTGAAGGTAAGCCGAGGGTGACTGACTGACTGAACGAGAACGCCAGGAGAGGAATCAGTGAACGAACGAGAACGATGAGCTACGAAGAAATTGAAATTTTTTTTTTTTTTTTTTTTTCATGGAAACGGTTCTATGCTTTCCTGTTTCTCATTGGCTAAAACTTGCTCACAAACTAGCCATCTTTAGTGGTTGGTCAGCCAGAGAGAGTAGGTGGTTCACACGTGACATAACAGTTTTGGTTGTCCTGGTCTCTGCTAGTGTCCGGAGTACTGTAACTGAAAAAATGAAGAACAGACCGATAACAGAGGATGAAGAAACAAAGATGAAAAAAAGGTGAAAGTCGCTTTCATGTAGTGTTGTTAGGGAGGCGTGGCAAAGCTTCCAAATGACAGCTGACTGACATCACACAGGCAACACTGGATCTATGGGAAGCAGTGAGGTCCAAAAATACACCTGCAATTGCCGCTTCCAGAATTCTTCGACACTGCCACTTTAATTACTCTCATCAATTAATAAAAAAGTGAATACAAGACAGATAGATGAAATAAATACATATTCAATTAAACACACAATGAATGAAAAAATAAGTGAAAATGAAAAAGTAAGACATTTCTCATGTATGCTTGATAGAACATTTAACACTATGTGAAATGCATGAGAGGCTGTGAAGATAATACATATCGCATTAGCAAATACACATGCATTTCTGTAACCGTGCTTTAAGGGGGACACACACTCACATCCACAGTAACAAATAGTATCTCATTATATCTCAGTTGTGCCCTGCAGCAAAGTGGTTATTTAGACAGCTGTCCAAAGTAGTTTGCAGGGAGTTACCGCGTTAGATTGTGAGCAAATTTGTTTGGACCCCGAGGGCTAAGTCGAAGCCGGCCTCGGGGGCTCTGCGTGAGAGTGCAGGGGTGTGTGTCTCTCAGCGCGGAGCAATGCATGTGAAAGAGACTGTGTGAGTGTGCTGGAGGTGGAGGACGTCACACATGTGCCTCTGCTAGCGTCCAAAAATAAACGAGCGCTTGTGTTGACCTCTTGTTGATGAATTCATCTGAGGGTAAAGGTCATGGATGTGTCAGCAGTGTGTATCACATCTACCTGCTCTCTTGTATTAACTACAATACGCTCAGTTCCCTCTTCACACTTCTTCTCTCATTTTCCTCCTCTCCCCCATAATCTGTATTTGCTGTGACAGCTGTTGCTCTTTTTAATTTTAGTCGGCCTATTGGCTGCCTGATGATTAATTGGACAGCGGGGCTCAGGTTGTAAATAGATGTTCTATTCTCATGGTTGTTTTCTCCAGTTAGGAGACCGCGCACCTGATTAGAACACTCGCTGGACATGAAACAGAGCAGGTGCTAGAAAGCCCAGGGTTTAACACGCAGATACAGTTGTCTGAGTTCCCTCGAGTGTGTGTGTGTTTATGTTTCATTGAAGGACTGGAAACATGTGACTGCAAGCTGCATACACAGACATGTAAGCAATGCACGTTAATATATTTTTGCCAGAGCAGAACCCCCAAGATGTTGCTCCAAAGTCAAAGTCCAAAATGTAGGCCTACATTATAATTTCAGCATCCTATTTCAAAAAGGGGCAGGTCACAATAACTCAAACCTCAGGACATGTCTCCAGGCCAACAGTGGCTCATGAGGGACAATTACACTGACCCCTGTGAGGGTCATGTGACTGACGGGGCAGCCAAAAGCATTAGCTGACTATTTGTTGGAAATTGCTAGCTAGACTCTATAAACTGTTGTAACATATTCTACAATTATAATCAGTGGAAGAGTGGAGAGCCCAACTGTCTTTCAAAATAAAAGTTGAAACAACACACTAACTGAATTCCACAGCAGAGGACTGAGACACTACATGCCTCTCACTTGGATCCCATATTTAAGCGTGGATGCAAAATTGTGAATACATTAGCATTTTTGTACTGGTTGACATTTTATCCACAATTGAATTACATCCCTTCTACATCTATATGTTTTTTTAAGTAAAGTGCAATTCAGTCATTATCTGCCCACCCCCACTTCATTTTTGGGTGAACTGTTACTTCAAGCTAATGTATTTACTATCATGTTTTTTCAAAGCATGGCATGGCACATTTAGCACCATACGCAACATAGTTTTAAGCTTGGCAGTCTAATGTTACTCACATGTGAATTAGATTGCTAAAACATCTAAGAAAAACAAATTAAAGGCCATACGTCAGAGAGTGGGTTACCATTGTTTTTTTGATGACAGTGCTGATAATATTGTGCTGCTGATACGACTGCATTTACACTGCAAACAGGAGTCGGGACAACGCGTATGTCTTTTAGTGTGTTTCTCTACGCGTCTCCCATTGACATGAAAGTCTGGCACCAAAGCAAGATTCGGTGATGTAATGAGCCTTCATCCTTTTTAAGTTCCTTGGGAACAATTGACCACTAAGGTGTGTTTTTCTATGTAAAAGAATAATCCCTGTAAACAGCACCGGAGGAGTCAATATGCTGGATACAGAAATAAGGACAAATGAATACATGTATTTGAAATTAAGCAGAGGAAATACTCAGGCAACAGGCCACAACAGGTCTAATAAAGTTAAACTAAGACTCAAGACTGGTATCAAAATTATCATCTAACTTCTATCAGGTAGAATCAAAACTAATCAAACTACTATTCCTTGAAATATTGTCATACAGACTGCAGTGTAACCTCACATTCATCCAGAATTTTCCTTTTAGCCATGCAGAGTTTTGTCTCTAATTGTCCAGGTTTTTGAATATCCTCCTCTGTGAATACAGTTGGCATTAACAGTATTGAAATCCCTTATATCAGAGTTTTCAACGGCATGTGCTTGCCAGTACATTGGTTTTAACACATTGCTGCCCTTGCTGCTGCTTTCGCTAAGCTGGATTAACAAATTATGGATAGAAACATACCAGTTTTCAGAAAAATGCTGTTATTCTAGCACGTGGTGCACATTCCTGAGATTCACATGATGGTTACTGTAGTTACCCGAAATTACCTTTCAGTACTAAGGCGCCTGAAATTAATTGCCATGCAAGTGCGCATTGGTTCAATTGTGTTGATTAGTTATTGTGAATGCGTGTCAATGTGGGAAAACAGCACAAGAACAGAAACTGTAAAGGTGTGCTGCAACTCCTCCAGCTTCAACTCCAACCCCTCCTGATGGAGCTAAATTTTGCAACTGACAATCAATTAAATCATGAGTATATCTGTCACTCTAACTTTACTGTAGAAGGACATGACATGTTTATCATTTCCTTAAGTTGTTCTCTGTCTCCGATATCTCAGTTTAGCTTTAAAAGCTACTGTATGTCATTCTCACTGCAGGCACACTCACAAATAGGCAAACTCTTTCCGCTGGCTTCCTGTGTGGCACACACTTGGCTACACATACATACACTTTTAGCACTCAACTATAAATAGATCCAGTTCAGTCCACTGCCTCTCTAACGTCAGTCTACTAGTCAGTAAGTCTGAGCCTTGGAAACAGCACTCACGGCACCACTAACCTATCACATGATGAGGGGAAATAGCCAACAATCCAGCTGCCCCTATCACCTGACCTGCTGGAAAAAATAACCAGTGCTCAACAGGGCGATGCCAGCAGCCTGCGAAGGAGATTGGAAGGTTGGGGTTAAATCTTTGGAGGCACTGTCGATTTTAGAGAGTGCAAGAGCCATTTAAGGTGCAAAGAAGTATAAATGTATGTAACGGCAACCATCTCAGTGTCTCTTAAGACAGTATTTGTTTTGGAGAAAAAGGTTCTAGAGAAGTCTAGTGATTTGTAGTGATTGGTGACATCAACTGCAAAGATGATATAATTCAAACCAGAATTCTGAAAAGACACTCGTGATAAAATTAACGAAGTCAGAGAATGAAAATGTGGAATCTGTAAATTTATTACTGTAGGTACGATATTTAAACAGTTATGACTTTCACTCATCCTGAAGTAAGTGTAACATTTTCATTTTGGATTGCCACTGAAGTTCATTATCCTTTGTAAAAGTACATCACCAAAGAGTTGTTGAAGATCATCAGTCATTGGACAGCAAAGAATCTGTACAAGTAGGGGTTGAGGAACACAATGATTTTGCAAGTAATGATTTTGATAGTGTGATGGCTCATTATTCTTACTGATTACGTTCAATTGTAGTGAACCAGCATTCACAATACCAGGACCCTGCAACTAAAGAAGATGAATAGAATCCAGCCATCATTCACATGATTGTTGCTTTTCCTACTTTAAATGTCTTCCTGGATTACAGCCTATAATCTATATTGTCTTATCATATTGAATTGATATTTCACACCAAACATAACCTGTAAATCCAACAAAGCATACACTGATGACAGTAACTGATAAGGTAGACTTTTGGTTGGATTTTGTAACAAGATGCTCTTACTCTACAAGTGTGTTTCCATTCAACTGTTCTTTTTGCATTTCTGCATGAAGTTTAATGAATCATTACATTTATGTAAATGTATATGTTTGAGTCTCTATTGTTAATCGCAAATTAATCACACATTTTTTATACATTCTAAATGCACCTCAACCGGATATTTTTAAAGTTTGTAATACTCTCGTCAACATGGGAGTGGACAAATATGCTTGCTTTCTACTGTATGTTTATTATTATTGCAAAAATCCAGAACAATGACAAATACTGTCCAGAATATTCTCCAGAATAACCTCAAGGGTACTACATGCTCAAAAAGTATGCTGAAAGCATAACATGGCAAACTCAAGCCACATGTAAAATTCTTTAGTAACATTGTCATTCAAAAACTCTTTTTCTTTATCCATTTCTGCTCAATGAAGTTTGTTTCTACTTGCCATCCAAAATGTTACTGCTGCGTTGTTTCCTGTTTTCCCAAATTACGTTCAGGCTGAGGGTTATAACGTGCATGCGTTAATCATGCGTCAAAAAAAATGAACCCTAACTTTGACGGCCCTAGTAATGATATGAGTATGTATCTTACTTTGTGTTTGAACATCTATACATTTAGCAGTTGAAGTGTCCTAACTTCTGACTCTAATTCTACATCTGACAGGAAAGGGCGACAAAAAAGATGCCCAAACATTAATTATATTTATTTACTACATTTATTGAAGTGCAGATAATGTGGAGCTCCCAATTTGGAGCTGCACATATTTTGAATGCAGGAGAAAACCGATGAACCCAGCATGGGCAGAACATGCAAAGTCTGTGCTACCACAACAGTGGGGGCAGTTTTAGTTTGAGTACTAGGTCCTGTGTGTAGGATTTAGTGGAATCGAGCGATCGGGTGGCAGATTGCAACCAAATAAATACCCCTTGTCACACCTTCCCCTACAGTGGCTAGGGGCTTCGCGCGACTAGATTGCATACAAAGTCAATGATACGACACAATTAGACTAGGATTTGCATCTATTTGCACCAGGTGAGCAAATGACAAGAATTGTATCAAGTGAGCATTCGTGTGACTTTTGTGAATATTTAAATCCAGTGAAATTTTCGCGTGATGCTGCGTCCTGGAAGCCTGTCAGCGTTAGCATTCACACTGAGATCATAACGTTAACGTTGCTGATGTCCGGACATTCATGACAACACTGGAGGAGAGAATAATAATCACTTATCATGGCTGTTTTTTCGGACACCCAGGGCTGTACGACAACACAGCTACTGTTTCCACAAGACGGCATTATGATGTTATTTTCATGTCCTTCTAATCCATTTACTGCAGGAAGATCACGAGAAATCTCTTAATTTTGGGTTGATACTGATGTGGTTTGCGGTTATTTTTATTTGCGCTTTTGATTGCAGGTTTATACATTTTTAATGTCTTCTCCCGCCAGAAATGCAAATATTTTCTTCGGGTTTGGTCTGAGTCCTACACAGTGAATCTTTAAGAGTGCACCCATTGCAATGAGAGAAAAGCAGCCATTGTTTTTTAAGATGAATGCAAAGATAGAAAATAAAAACAGGAAGAAGACGAAGAAAGATTGAATCTAGGACCCTTGTTGTCCTGTGAGTAAAGGGCTTCCTTCCAAAGTGGGCCACAGCTTGATAATTGCAGGGCACTTTGTTTCTTTTGGACCAGATCCATTCTCCAGGTGGATGACTTAACAAAACTGAATCAGGTGCAATCAGTTGTAGCAGAACTCCAGAGTTAAACTTATGTGAGGCAGTGTTCTATGTCCATGTCCATGTCCATACTATATTTATATATTTATACACACACACACACACACACACGCACAAACACGCACGCACACACACGCACACAGACACAAATGAATAAATGGCTCAAGTTAACAACAACAAGTTAACGTGCCTTAAAATCCACCGAAAATAATACTGAAATAAATGTATGCATTCATCAATTCAGTGACATGTGCTTTATTTATATTATTTCCTAATATTTTCCCATTTAACTTTCCATTTTATTCATCTATTTTTTCTTTGAGAGAGAAGGGGGATGACATGCAGGAAAGGGCAACAGGTCAGATTTGAACTTCTGGGCTGCTGCAGCAAATATATACATATATACAGTATATGGGGTACACGCTCTACAAACTGATCTTCCAGGGCAATTTTTATTTCTGTTCTGTTATTTATTGTTTTTTTTCCCCCATTTGCAACATCCGCATATTTAGGTCCAATAAACCTAATCATTTTTATTCATCTGTGTTTATTTTCCACATTTCTTTTAACATTTCATCTTCATTATGCAACTGAAGGGGCATCCATCTGTCTGTCTATTTGTTTTTGGACAGATTTTGTCAACATTATAGCATCACAACTTTGCACAATGCAGTCACACACAGGTGTGAGGTTAAGATAAAAACGAAAGTTGAGTTTGAATGTGGGTGTGGTCTCATAAAATAATGTGGTAATCACTGCTGAGTAGTCAGGGGTTAGAACATGAACATGTTGATGGGTTTAGCAGCTGGTGTGATCCCATATATTTTTTTAATGTTGTGACCTGTGGGAAATGTCATTTCATTTTGGGAGTCCCTGGCAGTCTTTTCAGTTGTTTAGATATGAGGAATGTGTTGTTATGCTAAGCTAAGCCAACCCTCTGCTTGCTGTAACTGTATTTAATACACTGATTTGTTCTAATCTCTCAACAAGAAAGTGAATAAGCATATTTTCCCCAGAATGTCAAATGATATTAGACTTGAATAAACACCAAACATTTGGTGATCTGCGTGATACTTTCACACAAACAGAAAACATAAATGCAAATAAACACACTTGCAAGGCAACAGGCCACAAAACTGCACTATGTCACTGGCATACAGGAGTGTGATGTTGCTGTATATAATACAGTATACAATATACTCTCAGTTCAGGGTTGTGTGTGGAGCTAATCAAATGGGCTAAAGAATAAAGTGAAGACTGTCCATGCAACAGCCCCCTATGGGGTGCCGATTGTAAAGTTGCTCATGCTAAAATAAACAGCAACTTTTCGCCACATTTAGCTACAAACCATGTTTCACCATGTTAAATTGAAATCGAAATGTTAAATGTTAAATCTAAATTGAAATATTACATTTAAATATAAATGTTAAATATTAACATAAATATTGAATGTTAAATCTAAAGGCTAAATATTAAATCCAAATGTTAAATTTAAATCTAAATCTAAATGTTAAATGTAAATCCAAACGTTAAATCTAAATGCTAAATGTTAGATCTAAATGTCACGGGTGAAACTAAATATTTAGCTAATATGCAAATTCACACTGCCTGTCACCGGAAGTACCAAAATAAAAGCTCACTGGCGCGAACAAGTGCTATTCGCAGTCTTCTTCGGGTACTCAGACGGAGTACACAGATCACGTCACAACGCCACGCAAAGGCTGTCCCAATTCGAAGGCTCCTCCAAATGCGGCCTTCTTTTACCTCTTTTTGGAGGATGCACCCCTACAATCCTTCGCGGCCACCCATATCCCAAGATTCTTTGCGCGCCTGAAAAAGAAGAAATAAATAAAGAAAATGGCAACATCGCATGACGTAGATCTTCACTTTCGTGGGCCTGGGCAGCAGAAATCGTGATGTAAAGGTAAGGGCGGGAACATCTGGTGATGCAAGCAGGAAATGCTCAGAAGGCTAGACCATCCAATTTATCAACGTCTGACACAGGAGGTCTCTCCGAAGGATTCGCCTTCAAATGCTGCAGCTCCTGAATTGGGATACAGCCATAGTGTCTTTTGCCCATGTTGAACAGCCATTTTCATGGTAAATCTTAATCTTTACTCAACAACTCCATCTCTAATACCTGCGATATCATCACACAAATGGCGACTCATCAGCCTCTCTCTGTAACTCTTTGTTGTTGTGAAAGCATCTACATCCAACTATATTTTTTATTTTTTTCTCCCCTGTAGAAGTGAAACCAGTGATTTTCTCCAACTGGGAGAAGATTGACAGTCTGGAGATGAGTAGGGGTGAAGCCAGTGGAAAACCCAGAGAAAAATTACTGACTGTGGAGGAAATGCTACAGGTGGCTTGAAAGTGACTGAACACTTGTGCAGTATAGACGTACAGTAGTTGCCAACACATCAATGGGACTTTGATGACTGACCACCATGGGCCCATAAAGAAAATGACATGAAGCACTTAACATGGACTGAATTCATGTTGTACACATTAAAAGGTAACCCTATATTCGGCCATTATTAAACTATTACAGTAAGTCTGTACAAATGGTGTAATAAGTTTTAAAAAGTCAAATGTTTTATACTTGCAATTCAGAAAATTAAACTTATGGCAATATCCCATCCATTTTGAATTATATCAATACAAAATAAAATGACTTATTGCGGTCAAGGAGCAGCATTTCACTTTGCTCAATTCTAAATAGTTTGACGGCTACATTGTGCATTTTGGCCTAGTTTGTATTAAATATGCTTTATTGTGGTTGAGATAATATTGCTGTTGCCTGTCAGGCTGATATCACTGTAATTTACCCGATCAGTATAATAATGCTGCAAACTGCTCTCCAGAAACTGACCAGAAAAGCTGCACAATCCTCACAGGCAGATGTACAAAGTACTCAGGCAGTCGCGCTTGCAATGATTTAAATCTATGATTGAATATTTTAAAAAGTCAAAGCCTTATAGAATTAGTTGTAGGAGAACATGTCATATTTAATATTAAAAAAAAATCTGAACTGTTTAGGAATTGCCTTGGAAACACCATTTGTAAAGGTCTCAATGTTTGCAAAATAAAAAAAAAAAGTTTCGTTTGCGTTGCACAAAAACCCAGTAATGTATTTTGACCCATTCCAACGCTCCAATCTGGGAAAGAAGAAAGTAAACATATCAGTTAAAGGTTTTATTTAAAGCAGAGAAAACTTGGGACATACAGAAGTATCCTCAACTGAACTCTTGCATAATTCTGCAAACTTATTCCCTTATTATTGGTGAGGTCACAGGAGTTCGTGATCAGTTCTGCGGTCCAAAGATCTAAAGGGATGACTCTGCCTTTGCCTTGTTCTGCAGCTTTTGCCCCACCTTCATGTGCCATCTCCCCCCAGCTTCATAGATGCCGCGATTGTAGCTGCTGCCGCCGTCGGCCGCGCTGCGGCTTCCGTTGTTGTGGTTGCTGCTGCCGGCATTGGCTGCACTGCGGCTCCCGTTGTTGTAGCTGAAGCCGCCGGCATCGGCCGCGCCATGGCTCCCGTTGTTGTAGCTGCTGCCATCGGCATCGGCCACGCCGCGGCTGCCGCTGTTGTAGCTGCTGCCGCCGGCATCGGCCGCACCGCGGCCGTTCCAGAAAGTGTCTCACAAAAGATTTGGGCACACGTGTTCTTACCTTCCATCGTCCTCTGAAGCCCATGATCATTCCTTTTATTTGTCCCACCAACTGGCAAACAAGAGCCTATGGATAGTACACTTGTTGTTAATCAAATGTTCATGTGGTTTGATGGCACAATATATCTCAGACTAGTGACAACTAAAATTTCACATTTCAAGTTATGCCAAAGCATCTTCTAGTATGTCAAGTTTTTGCCTGAAGTCATGTGAACTCACTCTTACAGCTTCTATACTCCATTACCATTTTTTTAAACAGAAGCTTGAAATAAAAAGAAATTTGAAAACCTTTGGCAAGCCAAACAGTCAGGACACAAACAAAGAAGGCCCAAATAGCTCCCATTGCATCAGTCACCAACAGGCTACCTGTGCCACAAACTGGGTCTGAAAAAGCCTCTCATGAAGCTGGCATAGCTGTGTTAAGGTTCATGTTGAGATGGTTAAAAATGCATAAGGGTAAATGTGAATAAGGACATGATTGATAAGTGATAATGGATAATTAAGGATAAATGGTGTAACATGATTTATCAATACTGTTAAAAAAGGGGATACAACAGAGAGCGAGAGAAAGTTTGAAAACCTTCTGGTTCAATGGTTTTTCTTTATTTTCATTATTTTCTACAATAATTTTCTGTAGATTGACACTAAAGACATCCAAACTATGAAGGAACACAATATGATTTATATTTTATATTCTTTAAAGTAGCCACCTTTTGCTTTGATGACATCTTTGCACACTTCTGGGATTCTCTCAGACAGATTCATGAGGTGATTATAGTGAATGAGAGGGTTTTTTTTGTTTGTTTGTTTTAACTGCTAACCCCCAGGCAATGTCCAATGTGCTCCAGGCACTGTAGATTTTTTATTCCCCCTTGAACAGTACCCTGTCTGTGTTCCGGGACCTTTTGATTTACAAATTAAGCATGGTTCTGGACCACTCCAGGGATGTCTTTCTAGTACCACTTTTTCACCAAAATTAGTGTATGTACAGTACACAGCCTTATTTTAAAGCAGGTAAACCTGCTAAAAACAGCAAATGACTCCTTTCTCTTTTTGCCCTTTTCACTCCTTTTGCCCATATGTTTTCTTTTCTTGTGTGCAACATTTGTTGTCATACAAGTAATGGAAAAACTGGGAACAGTAGAAAGCCACAGATCAGATGACATCAAAAAGACGTTAAAACTTGTTTCACAAATGAACTAATTAGACACCTTGTTTTTTCCGAGAGCTGATGAAGTTGCTCAGGAGTGAGACCACTCACTTCTCTAACACACATGCGCAGTTCTAACGATGCAGCTGGCAAGGTGTAGTGACATGTAAGCCAGTAACAAGGAAACGGTGGTTACTTTTCTACCATCTTTTACCTCAGTTGTTCTTTCAAACTCAGCGCAGACGATGGTTCATGTTCACTGCTTGAACAGAAATGGATAAACAAGTATAAAAAAGCCAGCTACCTTAACTTCAACACATGTCATAGCTATCGCAGTATCAATTGACATGGACATGGGAGTGAATGCCTATTGTACCCATTCACATTAAAGACAAAAGCCAGACGTTAGCAGGTGTTAGTGGGTTCTTTGTCCAGTGTTTAAGGGATGAGGGCATGAGTCACAAATGTTTAGCTCATTTGTTCCATCCAATTCAGGAAAGCCCAAAGGGTCTCAGGATGATACATAGGGATTATAAGATGATCAACAGGATAGAAATGCAGAAGAAATGTGTTTTTGCGACAAAAGGTTTGTTCTGCTTTGAATAACGTTTTGTCTTTATAGAGTTATAAGCCAAAAAATGCTGGGAACCACTGAACTAGTCACGATGAAATAAAAGGATGACTTATCATCTCCACGTAGAACTGAGATTTTCCTTGATGTTAGAGACACAGTCAACTGGAGCAGAAATTAGACCCTCTGCTTTATCAGGGTTGAGCTGTGAGAGATTATTTGACATTCGATTTTTTTGCAGAATTCACTCAG
Organism: Diplodus puntazzo; assembly: GCA_963678695.2. NCBI lineage: Eukaryota > Metazoa > Chordata > Actinopteri > Spariformes > Sparidae > Diplodus > Diplodus puntazzo. The sequence goes on along the minus strand of OZ023176.1, from coordinate 6,311,792 downwards.
TTATGAAAAATAGAGACTTCTGTGGTATTTTGACGCTAAATTAAGATGTATAACTGCATTATCTGCAAAGTAACAATAGGAGATACCTTAAAACAATCACCTGGTGAAACATAAGTAAGTAAGTAAGTAAGTTTTTATTTATATAGCACTTTTTTCAAAACAAAGTTTGCAAAGTGCTGTACAGGGTGCAGTAAACATAAAACCTAAGTAAAAATATAATCAAAAACAAACAAAAGTAAACAAAATAAAATAGAGAAGATACAAACAAACAAACATACATGTACAGATATGTGCAAAGAATAATTACAGTTCAGTTGTAGGAAATGCAAGACAACAGAGATGGGTTTTGAGAAGTTTTTTGAAGACATTTAGTGATTCAGCTGATCTGACGGAATAGGGTAGACTATTCCAGAGTGATGGGGCCCTGACGGCAAAAGCGCAGTCACCTTTAGATTTGATGAGGGAGCGGGGTATAGATAGGAGGCCTAGGTCAGAAGATCTCAGTGGTCTAGAGGTGGAGTAAGGGTGTAGGAGTTCAGCAATTTAGGGAGGGGCAAGGCCTTGAAGGGCCTTTTATGTGAGAAGTCATGTCTTGAAGTCTATTCTGTATTTTACTGGGAACCAATGAAGGGATGCAAGAATAGGTGTGATGTGGGATCTGCGATTGGTTTTGGTAAGTAGTCTGGCTGCAGCGTTTTGTACAAGCTGCAGGCGAGACAGAGCTGCACGGTTGAGACAGGTGAAAAGAGCGTTACAGTAGTCAAGGCAAGAGAAAATCAGGGTGTGGATCAGAAGTTCAAGATGGCTGGTTGTTAGCATCGCTTTGATTTTTGAGATGTTCCGGAGTTGGAAACATACCTATCAACATTGCCATCAATAGAGCCACGCTGTTATCATGGATTGCAAGCAACACAAATGTAGATGTGGGAGGAAAAACAATTACCGAGAAGACAGAACAAATGAGAGATAAATAGAAAGAATGGGGAGAAGGAAGTTAGAATGTTTTTGTTTTTTCTTTATATTCTCTGTAGCACGGAGGGCCTTTACCTCAGTACACGAAGCAGACGACTCAGGAGGAATATTGGGATTCAGCTCCACTCCTCTTCCTCTGTTTTCTATTCTGCCTGTGTGAAGCAGGGAGAGCAGGAGGGATAGACTGTTCTCTGTATCAGCACTCCAGGGGCTGCATGGCATGGCATCACACAAGTGCCGACCGTCTCTCCATCGCATGGGAAGCTTTTCTTCTGCACGCACACATTCAAACCAACCTAAAATCTGAAAATGTATATTAGCTTTGCTCTGCTTTTCATGAAAGTGCATGCTGGTACAATAGTGCAATGTGACACGGCATCTGAGAGCCTGTAGCATTATAGCAGAGGGAAGCAAACTCCCTTGTGAGAAACATATGTCTCAATGCACCACACCTAACCATTGCTAGTCAGAGGAGCTGTTTGTTTTATCTTCTTCGCTGTGTGTGTGAGTGTGTGTGTGTGTGTGTGTGTGTGTGTGTGTGTGTGTGTGTGTGTGTATGTGTGTGTGTGCTAGGAAGAAGTACATCATTCTCCACTTGAGCAATAGCCTGCCCTTGGGTTTCTGCAGTATTTCTGCCTCACTCTCTGTGGCCCTTTATTACTCTCATGATTTTCCGGGTAATTGAATCAGACATAAACATGCAGACGTGCTTACAAGGATGAGCACGTAAAACTGCGGTCACACACACACACACACACACACACAGGGCAGATGTGCAGGCTTGAATGACTTGTTTATAAACGGTTGCTATAAAAAGCAGCCTTCCCTGCTCCAAGTTGATGGAATTGCATAATGAGTGTGATGTCAGCATTGTTCTTTCCACGGTAACAAGTGACGCTGATGGGCAATGGAGGCAGGGATCAGTGTGGTGATCGAGGCAGATGCAGAGAAGAGGAAAAGCAGAGAGTGCAAGAATATAAAGGAGAGAAAGTCAAAGCTGAAGTAAGTGAGAATTGTATCTATGTGAGCTCATTAGCTTGAATCACAAAATGGCATTGCCACAGAGATTTTACAAACACGTCAAATGTCATCTTGTATCAGAAGCTCTCACCTGGAGAAATAAGGACAACAAAAAAAAGAGCTCACCAAACCAGAGAAGGATGTCCTTGCCAAACAGCTACAGTTGACGGTATCAGCCGCTCTTGCTAATGTAAAAGCCCCCCTCTCTAGTCTCACTTCTTAGGACAGGAAGGCCCTGTCATCACTCAACAGAGACAGGAACATCACCATCTCGCCGGCAGACAAAGGGAGATGCACTGCAGTGCTAAACTAAGCAAACTACCACTCCAAAGTCACTGACCTGCTCTGTCATACTAACACCTATGAGACTCTGAGGCGAGATCCTACCAGCAGCTACAAAAAGAAGGTTGTAGAACATCTACAAAAACTAGAAAGGAGCAAAGCCATTTACAGGCCATTATATTAGAGACTGTGCCACAGGGAAGCCATCCCATGTATCTGTGGACTCCCCAAGATACACAAGGAAGGAGCACCACTCAGACCCATCAGCAGCAGCATCAACTCAGTTACCCATTACACATCAAAGAACTTCTTTTGGTCAGTATCACTCAACACCACATCAATAACTCATAGGATTTAGCCAACAAGGTGAGAGAAATAACACTGCACTCAGACAAAACAATGGTTTCTTATGATGTCACATCATCATCTACATGCACTCCTACTCAAGAAGCTGTTGACAGCCACCTGCTTCCAGTACAGGCAAGGTTTCTACAGACAAAAGCATGGCTGTGCCATGAGCTCACCGGTGTCACCAACAGTGGCCAACCTCTACATGGAATAAGTTGAGCCCTGATTACCTTCACAGGAACTGCTCCTAGCCACTGCTTCAGGTATGTGGATGACACCTAGGTCAAAATCAGGACGAGGGAAGTAGAAGTCTTCACAGAACATATAAAAGTTGTGGACCGTAAGATCGAGTTCACGCAGGAAGATCTCAGAGGAGACAGTCTGCCCTTCTTGGACTGTGTAGTACACACTTATGAAGACAGAAGCCTCAACATTGAGGTGTACAGAAAACCTACAGACACAGATCAATAATTGCTGTCAGAGGGCTGCCAAGCCTTTTCAATATTTGTAGATATGACACCACAGGATATTTTTTAAGTAGACCTCAGGTCAATTTCCAGCCATGTTTGTGGCAACAAAACTGGGTGTTTTTTTTATTGGCCTTTATGTGGCTTTATTGATAGAACAGGCTCAAGATACAACAGGAAACAGAATGAGAGAGAGGGGAGTGACACGCAGCAAATGGTCCAGGTCGGGATTCGAACCCGGGGCCGCTGCAGTGAGGAGTACAAAGCCTCTGTACATGGGACGACCGTTCTACCAACTAAGCTAAATGGCACCCCAAAAACTAGGTGTTTTTAAGGAGACCAAGAGAGATCACCAGCGGTGCCAAAACATGACCTAACCCAAACCAAGTGGTTTTGTTTCCTAAACCTAACCAGAGCACAAGTATAGCGTTGCCACTTGATAAAATAGAAAAGTATTCCTAAAGAGCCAGTAAGTTTGTGTGTGTTTCTACATAAACACATTTTAGCATATCTCATATAACATATAATGTACATTAATGTACATGAAGATTGGATTCTACAAAGGTTACAATATTTTTAACCTCAGAATATTTAGACCCACAAACCCGCCCACTGTCAGTGCTGCAGTGTAACTTTATCTCTCTGCATTGGCCTTTTACTTGATAAACACTGATAGATTCTTGATAGAGTGGTAAGTGAAGCAGTAATGAAATCACAGTAAAGTAACTGCCCCTCTAAACAACTTCTCTCGGTCAACAGGTTTAGCTAAAAAAAAATAAACTGATGAACAGGTCTCAGGCAAAGACACACAAGCATGCACAGAATGTATTCCCTCCTGGGGTTCTTCTGAGCCCTCATATAATCATCGTGCTGGGAGAGAGATCAAGGGTGGCAACATCAGTGTATGCTGGTCACATTAAAATGGAGCAAGCGTGCTGATTTGGAGAAAGAGCCATCTAATTACCATGTTGGATCAGAGAAATAATGAGTGTAAGAGCTGGAACGCAGCAGGTGGGAGAAATAGATGCTGGGGCCTCTAATGTTCATAGTCTGAGTCTAAGTTAAACAGCAGTCTAATGAGCTAGAGAATGTGTTTAAAATGAAACATTGCAATGTATTATCTCAGTGTGTCTCCATCCTCAAGTTCAAATATCTTTGACTGTTTCATATTGCTTAAGACAGCGTTAAGAAAACAGGCCGTGATCTATTTTGGTGTCACAGACTATAGTACTGTTGTTAACTTGAAACCTCCCACGTGGTGCAAACGGTGTAATCCTTTTAATTGCTACGAGTCAAGCCAGAGAGCAGGCCCACACTGGGATCTGGTGCTGGCAGAGCACTGTTGCCAAGGTGCTGCTTCAGTCCAAACTTAAAGCGGCATGATTGATCGTGTAAATACTGCGTTACTTGAAGGACTGGAAACAGCAGGTAGGAGCACCACTGTGCAAATAAGCAGTCTCCTCAGTTCTGATGTGATCACATTGACATCACACAGTTTATACTGTGCACAGCAGGAATTGTTCCCAGTTGTGAACGTAATCATGTCCCAGCTGCCCTAATAATCACACGGGATCTGATCTTCCTCTTCCTCCCCTTGCCTCTTTTCACTTTTTACTGTTTAGCTGAAGCCTGGAAATAAGTTCAAATATAGAAGGGGAGGGACAGGGGGAGGACTGACTCATCACAATTAACTAAACGCGTTTGTTTGTTTCCATGTATTACATCCCACTCCGCCCTTTTTCTCTCTTCACCTGTGTCCTGTTACTTAATCAGCCATTGTATATATAGTCTGTGTGCTCCCTGCTGTCCTTGTCAGTTCATCTGTTTTGGTCCCCTGTCTTCATGTCCCTTCTCCCATGATTTGTTTTCTGGCTATTATTCCTCATGTTTTTCCTGGACAGTACTTTGCATTTAGATTTAGACTTTGCTTTTCTTGGTTAGTACTTTGTTTAGTTTTTTGTGTTTCAGCTTTGTATCTTGGTATTTTTTTAAATCTTGTTATTAAATGCTTGCTTTTTTGTTCTCTACCCTGCCTGCCTCCTGAGTGTCTCGTGTGTGGGTCCTCACTATTTGGCCACACGTCACACAAGCACTGCTACTCAAATCTACACACATGTTTTTTGATACCAAATTTGTTTTTTGTTTTTTATACATATAATTGAGGGGGTTTTGTTTTTGTGATAGTATTTTTATCATGGTGAAGATGTTACGCTTATATATCTGAAAATGAGACTCACACTCACCAAAGACTCAAGGTCTACATTAGTCAAATTACAGAACAAAAACACCCAACAGTGGAGGTCACCTCGCTGCTGTAGTCAGGTTGATAAACGAGGTTGAAGATAAATCCACCTTTTAACGCCAAAAGTTTAATTAATCTCTAAGCGCTTCTCCCTTAAACGGACAGTGTGTAACTATTTAAGTAATTTATTAACTCAAATCAACGTCTTCGTTCATAAGTAAGTCCGCATTGTTGTACAGTTACCTCTGCCAACAATCTGACTTATCCTCCTGAGCGAAGAATTACCTATTTGAATATACAAAGCATGGGTAAGCTCTATGGAGGCCGCCATGTCTTTCCGGGTGTAAAAAAAATTTGGACTGCCGAGAGGGACACAAAGCACTACGTAGTAAGGCTAAACGCGTTTTAGCACAGAGCCAGCTTGACTGCGGAAGTGAGAGGGAGCTCAGCGAAAGCGCTCGTCACTAACTAACATCTAACTAACTACATCTTTACCTCATTACTTGAATCAGTAGAAATACTCGACGCTGTTGGGAAAGAGTCCATATTTTGAAAATGATTTTTTTGTCCGTCAGGGCCACCGTAGATTCTGGAAAGTCTTTAGGGTGGGAGGGGTGAGCAAAATAGTGTTGCAATGTAGAGTCTCACAGCTAGGTGGTGCTAAATACTCGATATATTACACACTGTCCCTTTAAGTCCTTAAGTAAGCAGCCCAAACTCACAGCAGTATCTGTGGGGTGTCTGGGTGTTTATACCTCTGGAAGGTTTGGCTCTGCATTGTTTCACTAACTTGTAGGCAGTGGTGGAAGAAGTTATTTTATCTTTATGAAAGTAAAGGTGTTTATACTATATATAACCTCTCCTGCAAGACCGCTTCCAATCAATGGAGTTGAACATTTGAACTTCACTGTGTAGAATGATCCATGTGCAGAGTTTGACACTTCAGGGCTTTTTTTTACGTTCATTGAAATTTTTCTAATAACATAATTTTTGAATGTGGTAATTACACTGTGTCCTGAAAAGAACAGGTCAAATACACATTATTGATTTTTTTCATGTAAATCTCAATGGAGTAGAAAAATAAAATATCATATAATGGAAACTCCCCAGTGCAGTACAAGTAGCTCAAGTTTTATTTAAGTATAACACTTGAGTTTATTTTCCACCACTTCTGCCAGTATTTAGTATTTATTCAAGGGCGGTGAATTAATTCAAATATTTAATCGCGATTAATGGAATGATTGTCCAGTTAACTCGCCATTGTTCTTAATGTACTCTAAAGGGATATTTTCAAGTTTTTAATACTCTTATCATCATGGAAGTGGACACATATGTTTGCCTTATGCAGATGTATGTTTAGTATCATTGCAATCCAAAACCTTGATAAATACTGTCCAGAATAACCTCAAAGGTACTGCATGCTCAGAAAAATGCTGAGAGCATAACATGGCAAACTCAAGCCCAACAAGCAACAACAGATGGCATAATGACCTGAATGTAACATTCCTTTGTAATACTTAACAGTGTGGTCTGCCTTTGGCAAAGGGGAAGAGGGCTCTCTGGATCAGTTGTGTTCTTGGCCAGCAAGTTGTATTTGAGACTGAACGTACTCCGCTGGTAACTCGACAGTAAATGCAAATAACTTTGTCCCTGTTGAGAGAACTATCTGGCAGGGCTGTGAAGCTGAACTTGCCTTTCCAGAGACCCTTATCTTTATCCATTTCTGCTTAAAGAGATTTTGTTTCTGCTCACCACCCACAATGTAACTACTCTATCGCTTCCCATTTTCCCAAACTACAGGGCGCACCTGATTGTCTAACACTGCCAAAATCTGTTTTGCCAATGGTGGAGTCAGGAGGGGCTGCGTTGTTTTGATGAACTTCCAACAACATTAACACCTACTAATGACAGCTACTGGCCAGGTGTGTGTAGGTGTGAAAGAAGACAGGGCTTGTTGTCTTCTCTTAAGATCTCTTTTTCATTCTTTAACCAACTAAAATGTAAAAAACACTGAATTTCTCAAGAGATTGGCAAGGCAGTGAGTTGCTGCCCAAACGGGGCTAGGATAGCAGCCTCCTCGCCACCACTTTTGAGTGAGTCATTGACAACATGTATAAATACAGACTGATTTCGTTGTTTCAGTACTCTCTCAAAGTGCTGTGATGGGTAGAGTTCTGAAAATCAATACGAGGGATGCAACGGTTATAGATTTTGATGGTACGATTATAGTCTGAGGAAAAAATCTCAGTTTCACGGTTTCGTGATTATAATACATTATTTTTTAAACCAAGTATAAAATCACAGGAGGATTTATTGTATTATGTGTCCACATTTTTTTGATGCCTTTTGTTTTCTGCCTTTCGAAAAAAAGAAATCATACACTAACCAAATAATGCATTACAAAATGATAAATAAAAATAAACAAAAAGTCTTTATATCTCTTTGGAATTTAATGTAAGCTAACTCCATGTCAGTATTTCCCTTTTGAACAAACATAAATGGAGGCAAAGGCTGCAGGACCTCTACCTGTACTGCATCAGTCCCCTCAAGTGACTCTTTCCTGTGTGAATAACACAGCGGTTCATCTTTAAGGCAGATATGCTTCGCTCTGTGTGAACAACCAATGGCGGAGAACTGGCGAACCGCCACTGCGGCGATAATGCAGGGGCTACTGATGGCAGAGGATGCTACGCAAGGTGCCATGGAGTCAGAAGCAATTTGGGGTTCAGTATCTTGTTTAAGGACACTTCAACATGCAGCTCAGCTCAGCCAGGGGGAGCTGGGATTCGAATCAGCAACCTTCCGATCACTAGACGACCCGCTCTACTCTCTGAGCAACAGCCAATAATAAGAAACTAATTTTATTCCCTTTGGAAATAAATATTAACCAGAGATTCACTTAGTATTTCCCCTCAGAACAGAACAAGGAGTTAAAGGCAGTAGGACCTGTTTTATATGGAAGGATATTAGGGCCAGAGATGAGGAAAGAAAATGATAGAAGTACGTTTTTTTTTTCATTATGCAATTCAAGAAAAAAGTTGAAATGTTGAGAATAAAGTCGAAATATATATAATAATTTTCCTTCTAAACAGACAAAGTTTTTGGCACAATCTCTTCAAAGTCCAAACTGACAACTACACTGACAACCACACTTTGTTTATGAGCTAAAGGAGAACTAATTTTTTCTGTTACGAAAGCCGATTCTGAAGTACAGTTTCACCAGTTCATCTACACAAGGCATGTTGTTGAGGCAGTCATATGCTCTGTTCGATGTGGTCTCAAAAGGTCGACTTTAACCTTGCAATGTCTCACCCCTATTACTCTCCCTAATTACTATAAGTTTTTTTTTTTCAACTTTGTTATTAATTAGTGTATTACCTCCACCTGAGCAACCTTTAGTAGCATCTTTTTTCCATAAACTCTGCAGATTGGATATCCGGCTTCTAGAAAAATCCCCTGAAAAGCATGGATGCTCGCAATTCATTCATAACTGCATAATATCAATGAAGTCATCACTGCCTCATTACCACTAGCGGTGGTTTATATTAACATTAGGAAGCCATGCTCCTACCCTGCCAGTCTGCACTGATATTAGAGGAGCAATTTAAAGTACAGCAACTACACTGCTGGACTTAAGTTAAAGATTTGGGGCACCAGATGCCATCAAACGGGGGAATTAAATATTGTGATAAGTCAAAATATTTATAATGTAATATATATGATATAATTGTATGTTTATTATAAAGAAAAGGACCAGAGTTTAATCATCCATATGAGTTTTCATAATCTTCAGTATGAAGTGTGCCTCTGAAAAACCCTCTGAAGCCCTCACACTTCACCCTACCCCTCTGTCCAAGATACAGAGGTGTAAGACTGAGTGGTAGGGGCAGGAGGTGTCTTGGGATTGGGCCAAAGTGTATCCTCCACTGAGCTTTTTTGGCCAGATTTGTAGTGTTCAAAGACCACAACAGATCACTGCTGATGTGCACTCCAATTTTGCAGAGGGGTGAACAGTGTGTCCACGCCTCCCTGAAGTCTACAAGTATCCTTGTTGTCTTCTTTGCTTCTTTAGTAGAAAGTTGTTTCTCTGAGGACAGTGTATATCAAGTCAAGGCCAGTCTGTGATTTATCCGGAGATTGTTTCTTGAAAGACAATTGCTCTTGATAAAAAATGTTGTTTTGCTTTGACCACTACAAACAAAACTTCGATCATCTCCACTGTGCAAAAGCAACGTTTCCTTTAACTCTGGCAAAGCAAGCCTTTTAAGGACGAGGCAGATCACATGTGATAGTGATCAGTAAATTATTATATTACATTACAACATTCAACCTCCAAACATGCACAGGAACATAGTGTACCAAAGCCTGTCTGATTACTGAGCCATTATCATCAGCTGTAGTGCAGCTGGAATGAATTCATGGGAGAATTCCACACAGTCAGAATACTTGTGAACAAGCATTTGGCCCGAGGTCAGCTTGATAGAAGAAGAAGAGATTCATATTGGCAGCTTCCCCCGGAACGAACCTTAAACCTCAAAAAGACAAATGAGAAACACGAAGAGTCAGTGAGTCACCTCATCTCATCTTAACCCTGTCTCAATCTGTATTCACGCCGAGCATTCGTCCTGGATCGAGTCTGCCTGTGGATCCACTGTGCCACTCTTCGCTGAGTTCACACAGAACCGTGGTTAAGGCTTTCCCAGTCAAGTGAATGTGCTGCATCACAGCAAATCTCGAATGGAGCCGAGTGGGTTGTTTTTAAAGGCAGACTCATTTCGGTTTCATCAGGCTGCTCTTCAGGGGCCGGGGGGAGAGTGGTCTTCAGCCGGCGGAGAGAAAAGGAGGTGCCGTGGCATCAGCTCAGGCTGACAGCCAAGTCTCACAGACTGGACTGGAGCCGCTCTTCATCTCCCCTCTTCTGCACATCTCTTCATCACACAAGTACCAGTGTAAAGTGTTTTTAATGCCATGTTTACCTTGCTCCTGGGGGCAGCTACCCTATCCTCTCTTATCTACTCTCAGTTGCTCAGTTTCTACTAACCCAATGTATTAGGTACTCCTAATATAATAGCTATGGAATAAAAAGTGCATTCATAAAGATTCCAAAGTCAGATTTTTGTTGAATTATCAGTTTCACAATAGTGGCTATAAACTTGTGAGATACTTTGATAGTGAGTGATGATTATGTGTAATTTGGATCTCTGCTCCCAAAAATCATTTCTCAAAATCAAACCAGACATGCGAAAAACTAACAGCAATAACATTAAGCAATAGTATTGTTGAATTTGCTGAGAAATGTGAAGGATATCAATAACACAACACCTTCACATGGCAGAGATGCACCTTGCCAGCTGGAAAACCAAAGAAAAAGAAATCCGTCTTAGCTGGTATGGTATACTGAGTATGCCAGATTTTGAATCAAATTTGAGCTCTAAAATTAAAACCTTTAAGAACAAGAACATCATCAAACATAACACAGGCGGCATAACATCCCCGATAACTACAAACATAAAGACAACGATTCTATGCTATGTGTGTTCATCAGAGTCCATAGCAACCACCATGACAACAAAAGAAAATCCTGCCATTTCGTTGTTTACCTGGAGTCATTTTTGTAACCTCACTATAGATATAATCATAAAACGTATTTTAATGCAGAAACCCACAGAATGAAATGTCTGCCATGTTTCTGGTTCACAGACAGTCATGTGACTTGGACATTAAAAAAAAAAGGCAGTGAAAAAAAGTAATGATCCCACAAATTTAGAGCCATTATTGTCATGTTTCATGGACCACCATAGCTATTACTCATTCTGATTTGATACTGGGTTGTCATTTTGGAGGATGTAGTTTGTGATGCCAATTATTTGTTATATACTGACAGGTGTTTCTATTATGTTGTCCACCCAATTTATATCAGTGAGGTTAGGCTTAACATATTGTTCTCTGTGTTTATTCTGTTATTTGTGTCAATATGTCTCTGCAATTAAGGACAAAATGTGAGTGTGGGAGTGTTGGTATGCTGCATTTGCATGTAGGCTGGGTGTGTGTGCACGTGTCTGTGTGTGTGTGTGTGTGTGTGTGTGGGTGGGCGGGTGTGGGTATGAGAGAGAAATGGGAGAGTGAACATGATGTACCCAGGCACAGTTTTCCTGGGCCGCGTCCAAGTGTGGGAGTCTGCTTGCAGCTACATACTTTGGGGACACCTCCAATCACATCGCCCCTGTTCTCTGTCCTCGCCCTAACCTGATATACCCCTGTGACCTCACTATTACCTCCAACCCCCTGACTCACGCTGGCACTGATACCCCTCCAATGTCCTTCATTTCCTCTCTTGTCCCACTAACTTTTCACTTCTACCCTCGCATTCGCCCTTGTATTCCAAACCTGACCTGAGTCCTTTCATGGTTTTTTGGCAGCCCCTTAATTGGTCTGTACATCAACCCCCACCTTTCCTCCACTTACAACGCCTCCTCTCTTTCTCCCTCATTGTCTTTCCTCCCCCTCCTACCTTTCACTTGTCCTCTGGAAGCTTTGTGGAGTAGAGCCTTTGGTCATGTGAGGTGACTGCTGTGTCCTGTGCCAAGCATGCAGGCTGGCGCCACTGGCATAACAGCAAAACAGAACCCCCTAAAATACTCCCTGACACACACACACACTCTTAAGCACTACACTAACAGGTGCACTCTGAATTTAAAGTGGTAAGCCTTGAGATCCCCTTGTTTTAATTTTGGCAACATATCTGGTGGTAGTGGTCTTTACGGTGGTGTTGTGGAGAAAGGTGCAGACCACAGGGCCAAAGCACTGTGTACGTGCCCAGAGACCAACTCCACATCTTAGCCTGTGTGTTGGTCAAGGGCACCGATTGGAAAATCAACCTAATGTACATGTTTTTGACGCTCGTGAAACGCAACCCAGGTCCTTCGTACTGTGAGGCAAAAGTGCTAACCACTGCGTTACTACTGAAACAATATGAATGAAATAATACAATTGTGCCATGGTCTTATATCTGGAAATGCCATGCTCTCACAAAATGTGTAGCCTATGCTTCAAATTCATCAAAAAAAAAAAAACACAAGTGAATTCAAGTCTCTTTTCACAGCTCCAATCAGCATTGAGCAATATGATCCAAGGGTTTATATCGACTTGTGTGAGGATAAAATCTCTACAGTATGTACATATTAATGGTTGCAAACAGAGTCTACGCATGGCTGCAGACTAGATGGCTGTAGCCAACTCAGAAACCAAACTGAATCCTGCCTGAGCTGGAAGTCCCTGGCCCTTAGAGTCTGGGCACACCTCTGGATTTAAACACTATTTTGTTGCATCAATCAGCAAAAGCATCACCCGAAGCAAACACAATCATACCTCAAGAAAATCAAAGACTATTAAAGAAAGTTCTAGTATTAAGAAAGACATTTTCCAGTTCCAAGTTAAATTGTTCCAAGTTAAATTTGCTTCAGATTTTAGGCGTCAAACAAGATTAAATAACTTGTTGAGATAGATTTTTGTTTTGCAGTACAGGCTCTTTTGGATAATACTGTAATGGAGAGGGGAGGTGGGTCCAGCAAGGTAAAAAAAAAAAAAAAGGAATGAGTGTAAGGAGTGAGAGATGGAGATGAACATGGGAACGAGGGAACTGACGGGATGAGTGAGGGATTTCTAGGTTTAAGAGCTTTGCTGCGCTTTAACACGAGCAAATTATTCAGAGCTGGCAAACAATAGAGCCCTGAGACATAGAGGACTCAACTGAGATCAACACCATGTAGGAGTTAATGAAGTTCTCCACCAACACACTGCAGAGAGATTTGACAGTCTGGAAGCTCGAGACACTCTCCTAATTGTGTTTTGATAAAATAGAAATGTCACATACTTCATTTTCCAATTACAACTGCTTTAACAGATGGAGACTAGCTGAATTTTGACCGTTTGGCATGTAATTTACAAAAGATGTATCAAAACATTTGTCACTCTGCTAAATGACAATTGTTATTCTATTAACATTTCGCTAAGACAGTTAGTACCTGATGAATGTCAAACACAAAATGTCAGAAAATAACTAGTTCCACAAGCAGTGATGGAATGGAACTATGTACATTTAATTAAGTACTGTCAATTTCGAGCTGCTTGTACTTGACTTGAGTTTTGCCATTTGCTCCTACTTTATACTTTCACTCCATTATGCTTTGGATACACTTTGATAACTTTGTTACTAGTTACTTTGCAGATTAAATGCTGCATCATAGCCACAGTAGCACATTTTAAAATGAATTTATGGGCAATCTGGAAAAAAAAAAAGGGGGGGGGGGGGATGCTGGCTGTCAGATCCAATCATCCACTAGGCTGATAACTGGTCGATCCTTAGTATACAATATGTACAGTACATACATATGATTACATGCATAATTTACTTTTCTCTTTATACTTTAATAGAGTACATTTATTGCCAGTAAAATACTTAAGCACACTTGATCAGTCACTAATATTAATGTATAAGGTGTATGAGGTGAAGAGGTTATGTACCTCTTACAGCAGCAAATTACCAGTAATAACAACCACCAACTGTGGTAAAATAAGTAGTGAGATCCATAACTGAATTAAAAATTGCCAAAACTGAAAAAATACTATGACAGGTGAAGGTCAAGTCTGTTCACACTTAAAGCTGCACTCATCAATAATTTCAGATCAAGATTGGATTAAAGGACTGTGTGTGAAATGGGGTCTTCTGTAGTGACGACCCCACAGAGAACTGACTCAGCTCCTTTCAGTTCTACTGAGCTTTCAGCGCCTTTCAGTTCATTGTCTTGTTATGCTCACATCAAGCAATCTTATTCCAGCCCCAGCAGGCAGCTGTTTAAAAATGCACAGTATGTCATCTAATTATCTCAATATCAATCAAAACAATGACTGCATCTGAATGTCTGGACTTGTCTGCTGCTGAGGGCTGTAGAAACCCACAATGAATCCATTCAACAAGGTCCCCACTAGTGGACTGCTCTGCAGACTTTCAGAGTCCATTTGGGTTGTACATTTCACTAAACTTTAAAGAGTTCATTACCCACAGTTCATTGCGATATGGACGCGATGTTGTAGTTTTTCCAATTGCCGACTGTTAAATCTGTTAAACTTATCACGAATGTATAAACAGTTACTTCATTAAAACAATACTGTAGTCACGAAGGACAGAAGTAATATTCAACCACGTTATGATACTGAAATACATGGAAGTACAGGGTACAGAGTTAGTCACAATGCATTTTGGTATTGTAGTCTTTAGGCCCGTCTATCAGCAGCCTAATAGCCTTGTAGTCTCACACCCTCGCACACTTGGCATGTTGACGGTCAACAAATCACAGCATGTACTAATGTTGATGAAAGCCTATCTGACGTCGCTCAGGCAAAAATGTTCAAATATGCAAACTGATCGATTAATTGATTAATTGAAGTATTTGGAGTAAAAGTAAAAGTTTTCTCTTTTTCTTCTCTTATATTCTTGTATCTCTATTTGTGTTACGCAAATGATCAAAGGTGCGTAAGAATTTCACTGCAATTTCTTGTAATTATATGTGACAATAAGTAAACTTGAACTTGAACTGGACTCCTATGTAGTATTTTCATACAGCAACATTATTATGTAAATGTATGTCATGTATTAGTGTAAAACATGTACTTTCCACCACTGACAAAAAATAATCCTAGCTCAAAAGACCAATCACTGGTGTCCTTGTGCCCTGACACAGCATTATGCAATTAGCAGCACCGATTTACATCAGTAAATTATGTCACAAAGATTTACCAGATCAAGGTGGATCAACTCCACTGTGCCAAAAATACATGTTTTGTTTGAGTTTACTTTCCATACTGCTCTAATCTGAAGCTAAATCAGACGTATTCTTCATGACTCAGATGTTTACACTGCTCTGTCTGCTGGTTATAAGGACTGTGTAACATAGCTGATTGATCATGTATTGATATCTCTCTCTCTCTCTCTCTCTCTGTCACACACACACACACACACACACACACACACACACACACACACACACACACACACACTCGCACTCACACACTGTGCCTTCCTGGTCTGCCAGCACCCTGATTAAACTTCTAAAGCAGATTGCATAATACACACAACAGAAGCGGGGCAGTGGAGATTTAGAACAGCAGCCTCCCACTCTCTCTTTCTCTCTCTCTTTCTCTCTCTCTCTCTCTCTCTCTCTCTCTCTCTCTCTCTCTCTCTCTCTCTCTCTCTCTCGGATGAAGGGATTGCATAAGGAAGGAGAAGGGATGGATTCAGGTCACGGTGGCTCTGGGAGCCAGTGTGAGTGATTAGACCAGACACACTCAGGCAACTGGAGCTTGCTCCCTGTCTGGAGAGGAGGGATGGAGGAAAGTAAAGGAGAAACAGACGGAGCAGAGGCCGGTCTTCCAGGCTGTCAACCCACTCCACTCCACCTGTTCTATTCCTGACCAGCCTGTGTGCTGCTCCAAAAATAAAACACTATGAAGGGGTGGGTGAGCACTTGCATTTGCAGCAGCAGCACTCCTCCTCCTCCTCCTCCTCCTCCCCTAAAAACACACACACATATAATGTACACACACTTACTATTCATTTTCTCAACAAACATAAATGTGTAGATGTAAAACTCATCAATAAGATAAAACAAACATATCCAAATGTACACCTGAAGGGCACATTTGACAAGGACAATCCAAAACGAGAGAAATCATACACATAAAAGATTTAGTAGGTACAGCTTATTTCACTGACAGTTTACCCACAGTTTTACCACTGTTACATGTTGTTTTCACATGATTTCTTTGGTTTAATTGAAGCTTAGTGGGTATTTATACTCAGATGTCTTTTTTAATCTTGTTGAAGGAACTGACCACACAAAGGTAGATTCTCCTTGCAACGAATTACATATGGTATGACTTTTTTTTTTATTTGTTTGTTTTCAACTTCACTGATTCACAAGTGGGTCAGTCCTTATATACTTTGGAAGTGCAACCAAACAGCTTACCAAGTCTCACCAGCTGTATGAGACTGAATTTTTGGAAATGAATGCCGTCACAGTAAAGAATCCTTTTTTTTCTCAATCATAAATGAATGGTCACTACAACCATTTGTTTCACATGGTTGAAGGTATTACTGATACCACTCAGCCACTAAATGTGATATCTCATCTTCCCCCTTCAATTGCATCCACATCACAACAACGCTGTTATTCATCATTTCCCCCCTCAAGTGGCTGCCAGTTTGTGCGCTAACATTGCTAATGCTAGCTAGTTATTAGGTTAGTAAAGTATGCCAGGCACATACTAGCAACTACCAAGGCTGTTGATCACTGATGAAACACAGATATCATGTGATACTGATGGCATTGTACTATTTGCAGACAAAAATATAAAACAAATATACAAAACAACCATTTTGGACTTTACAAACATTTCTAAATTATTGATTCACAATCATAGTAATGTTTTTAAGGTAAGTAGATACTTTCTACAAGCTCTGTTGATGTTTTTTTTTTGCATGTAAAATGTTTTCAACTTGATAATATAAGAAGATTGATACCACGGTACCACTCACATGTGAGTAAGGATGTGGTAAACCCATTTTACCATAAAGACTGTAAGCAAGGAAAAACAGCCTGGCTCTTCTCAGAGTTCCATACACCTGCCTAAACTTATCAAATCACACCTTGATGGTGCTTGTTTTTGTACAGAACCAATGTACCAAGTTCAGTCTACTTTGGACAGTATTTATGCTTTTCATGTGGATTTATCATATGTTTAGCAAGGGGAAACAGCAGGGCTGGCTAGCTCTAAAGCTATCTTATGTAGCCTATATCAAATCAAATCAGTTTTATTTTATTTATAGTTCCTAATATTACAATCACATTGCCTCAGTTGACAGTTTACAAACTTTACATTTAATAGTATGGGGGATTATATGGAAAAACGTTACACGGTGGATAGAAGTGTGAAATTTGGCATAGAAGTCTCTTGGGTGATCCTAAGACATCCTAGAAGGGGTGGACAAAAAAAACCTCCCATAAACCTCATAAAAACATGCAATTTGGTATATATAGTCTTTGAGTGACGCTCTAGCATCTTGGAAAATGAATTCCAAAAATTGTGAACAGGAAGTGAGTTTTTGAAGAAATTCAATGTGACCGTCCATACAATTGGCAGCTAATTCAAAACTCACCAAAACAACCTCATAAAAGCATGACATTTGGTATATATACTCTTTGGGTGACCCTAAGGCACCCTGGAAAATGAGTCCCAAAAACTGCAAACAGGCAATGAGCTTTTGAAGAAATTAAAAATGGCTGCCCACAGAGTTGGCAGCTGTTTGAAAGCTCAGCAAAAACACCTTAAAAAAGGAAAGGAATGTGAAATGGCTAACTATGTATTATCTGTTACAAAGAAGACACCATGCACCTCAAGGAGACCATATCAAACCATAAAACAGGCCTATACAGTACATCCATACACATACTCCAGTACATTGGCACAGTGCTGTGCAAGGCAAGCCTGCATTCTTGCATCAACACTTTCGAGAGCAGAGAGGCTCAGTTTTGCAGTCACATTTAAGAAGTTCTCTACATACCTTGGCTGCCTCTGGTAAAAGTGTCCATAAAGGTGTCTAAGAATCATCTATTTTGGTCCATCCATATTTTGCTGGGGAAGGCACCTAATGAATAGTCTGCAGACATTTGGACCAAATACTGGTTTGGTACACTGCTCAGTTAGAATGCTGTAGCAGTGCAGCCTGTGTGGGAGGGATGTCTTCCATTGACAGACATTTTTGTGAAAACTCATCCTTCCTGAAATCATTGAACTTTTCTAGGTCAGTTGTTTTATCGTATAGAACACATTTGTATCACTCAAGCACTGCAAAGGCACATAGTTCAGCAAAGTCTCCTGTTACTCAGTGCTTGAAAGTATTTTGGCAATAACCATTACACTTTTTTTTAAAAATCGCAGGAGTTTGGGAGCGTTTTCCCATTCATTCTTATGGGGACATTTTCAACTTTGGCTCTGCTACTGTTCCAGCATATGTGGAGCCAGAGAAACTTGTTCACCTTTTTGAGCTCTTTCAGCCCTCTTACTTTTCAGCTTTTCTGCCTCTTAGCTTTGTCCATGCATTCAGCTTCATATTCAGCGAGAGAAACTGTTCAGCTATCAAACCGTTCACCTCTTTAAGCTCCTTCAGCCTCTTACTTTTCAGCTTTTCAGCAGGAGGGGGAGGTTTGGATTGGGAGCAACAATACCTTAACTTGGGCATCATCATTATTAGCATATCTTACTGAGTCTACATTTACTAATGCTAATGCTAACACGGGCATAACATTATAGTGAGTCAGTGAGTTGTGTCCCAGTGTAAGGCGTTATCTCACATAAACATTTTATCGATAAACTACTCTTTCAAAGTTATAGATGAGTTCTTGTTAAAGTTTTTAAAACCATTTATGTTTGTATTTTACAATAATTTCCCACTCAGATGAGGATCCATTTCATGACTTGTCATTCAGACCATTTTTTTATAACCATTTTTTTCTCTTTAAAGCTGTTAAAAAGCCATGTAACATTATTTTCATAGGATACATTGCACATATTATTTGATAGTGGTCTATATACATCACATGCAAAAAGAAAATGGGAGAATAAAGCATAATTTCCAAGCCAAGTAATATTATATCACTCTTGGGTCTTTTTGGTGGCCATCTTGGATTTTCCATTTAAAAATGAACTTAATGGACTGGAAAATTTGGGCACCCCTTCTGAAATGATGAGATATACCCTAAAGAGTATCTATACCAGTTCTGGTGCCTCTATTCACCGCGTAACGATTCAGCCCTTTTTCTTCGATAATTCCCCCTACTATACAGACATCCTCTGTCCTTAGAACCTCGATTCGAGTGAGGTAAAAAAAATTGCCATATTGAGAAAAACAACCTTTTGACAGGGAAATAAAGAAGATGGAAGAAACCTTGGGAAGAGCCACAGAGGAAGAATCCATCTCCCAGGATGGACAGACCTGCAGCAGATGTACAGAACAGAACAACAAAATCACAATATACAAGTTGTATTAACAGAAAATCTGATACAAAATATGTAATATATATAAAGTGTGTGGATCCAGGAGGATGACTGAAGCGGTGCCCAAGCCATACAATCTCATCTCCAACGTGGTGACCTGGAAGACGGCCACACAAGATGCCTTTAATCCATATAAACAGCAACATAACAACAAAACTGTTGCAGGGGTGAGTTACATGTTGGGACTATTCAATGATATTAGTGCTGTCCGCTACATTTCTTTCCTTTGGAGTTAGGCTAGAATTCGAGCAACTTCCAGATTTCTAAACAAGCTCATTTCCTCGAAAGCTGAGTCAGTTCTGTAAAGCTTCTCAAACAGTAAATAAGAGGTGAAATGTGCTTTACGGTGTCACATGGTATTTTCTGTTTGTATGTTGTGGGGTTTTTTTGACACCACAGGATAATGTTGAGGAAACTGTTATTACAGTTTAACGTTTCTTTTCAACCTTCAGCTGACAGCTTGGCATCTGTAGCTCCAATAATGAAGGGCTAATTTATTGAACTAATACACCTGCCACAGACAGCTACAGCTCACACACATGCATATACCCTTTATCTGCTTATGTCACCTGTGTGACAAATACACCTCCTGACACACAAATCACCTTATACCATCAGTAATCAAACACATGGCTGCTCTGATTTAAATGTTTAATTTGAAATACACTCCGCCGTTAGGTAATCTTTGCCAACGTTTACTGTTGTAAGGATTTCCATATCACATGATCAGCGCAGGATCTAGTTTCATACCAATGAAATATTCAGGAGCAGTCAATCAAGGACAGTCCGCTGCTCCTGGAAGTGTCACCGGGTTATCTCCTCACCACATAACATGAAAATAATTGAAGGGAGGATGCACTCCCTCCCCTCGCTTTCCACCAGTCAGTCACTGTTTTGCTCCAAGCATTGAATCTTGCTGAGCTTGCAATGTGTATGTGGGTGTGCTTGTGTGTGCATGAGTGTGTGTGTGTGTGTGTGTGTGTGTGTGTGTGTGTGTGTGTGTGTGTGTGTGTGTGTGTGTGTGTGTGTGTGTGTGTGTGTGTGGTTATATTTCATATGTCCGAACTGTTCTCATTACATAAGGACAGCAGCAGCACAGCAGTGGAACGGAAGTGACCACGTGTTCAGTAACTGGTTTACAGGTTGAGGTTGTAAAAAGCTTAATCCAGCTGCTGGGTAGGAGACAGAAGCCTGCAGCACATTTGAATAGCTCCCTTTAGTGTCTTCAATACATGGTCATTTATCTTGGCCTGAGATAACCACCCTTTCCCACCAGAGGACAGTAAAACACAAGCAGCACCAGAACCACTTTTCCTGAATGTGTTCATGCATTGCAGGTAGTAACATTCTGACGGTGAAATTATGTTGCAGGCGCACAGTCCTGTGCCACTGTGTTCTTTCAGTGAGGATATTAGACAGGTTACTTGAGCTTGTGCTACTCTCTAGTGGAGCAAAAGGGTTACTGCTTCATTTGATCACATGGTCCTTGGAAGGGGCGACCAGGGCTCATTATGAGAGTTGTGACACTCCCATAGGAGCCTGTTGTAATTGAAGAAAGCGAAAGTCACGCCTGTCATGCCGCAGCTTATAGTCTTAAACATTGAATACTTTAAGCACTCAACCCTATTCATTTTCAGTGTTTCACAAGCATGCTGGCTGGAATGATGATGAAATGACTGCATTTTAACACATTAATTCACAAATTAATTCTTGAATCTACTTAATAATGTTGTCTTAGTTACATTTTTTAGTAAGATCATAACTAATTAGGTAATGATTGCAATTAACTTGTTAGTTAACCTCAACAAAATGTAATTAGCTAACTTAACATTTAACCTTAAATGTCACTTCCTAAAGGATGTTGTTTCTTCGAAGACTGCGCATTTATGGAAAAAAGTATCATCATCTTATCCATGATATTAATGATCACATAAATTATTTGATTATATTACATTATGCACTGCTGCACCGTACTAAACATTATGGGAACCCCCCCTTCAATCTGAAATTAAACAGAACAGAGATCAATGGGACATTTGATACCAATTTCAGGACAAAATGGACGTTTTTGACACAAACACTGACTAGGTGGCTGTTTTTCTGTGAGTTCTGTGAATGAATATGTAATTTACGATGTTCTCGGATGTTTTTCTTTATTAAAAACACTTCCAGAAATCACAAATCCTAAAAAAAGCAAAGACAAAACGGGCCTGTCCTCAGCTATACCAGAGCTAAATTTACTATCTGTCATAGTTTAGTTATGCTAAAAACTGTTATCTGGGGGCTGGGGCACAATTAACAGCAAGTTTAAGTTGTTATGATTCCCATCATATGATTAAAAATTTAATCTACAAATAAATAGGATTTTGAGCTGTGCCAAAACTGTTTTTGGTCAACAGCACTGTGTGGAACTAGAGCATCTGACATATTCAATGGCACTTGCTGATACATGCACAGTTTCACTGTGTCTGTAACTTCTACTAATGTGGGAGGAAGAGGTCAAGACATGAGTCCAACTGGAGCTTTCTTATTGAGGGGCAGGTCAATGTAAGCAGAAATGTACTTTCATATTGGAATAAGGGTGAAGGTAAGATCACCTATGGTTGTATTAAATGTGATTTGTACAGCTCAGTCAGTCCAGTGACCAGGAGGAAATGTTTGCTGTTTATGTTTCTGCAAACTATTGTTAAGTTCACATTTGTTTGTGTCATACATAGGCAACTATATTGAAATTAGCCACTAATTATTAAAACACATGTGCCATATCATGCTCCCATTACAGAGTTATGGCCTAACTTTCATATTGGGATGTTAGGGGATGGTGGTGGAATGGTGAAAAGCCTGCCAGGCCAGTGACTGCAGTCTGATACCACTGGATTATTTTGATGATGAACCATGAAGTTTCACCATTTGTATGCGTGACATGACTGGATATTTTTAAAGGGGCCTTCAAACAAAAAAAAAATGAAGCTTTCAATGGGGAATTGGGACATTTACAGCCAAGTCTGTAGAGACAAAAACAGGTATTTCAAACCAAAACATGATCCATTCCTAACCATAGCCCACTAGTTTTTGTACCTAAAACTAATCTGACATTAAACGCAGCTTAATCACACATTCTGTGCCTTCAAATTCAAGATCTTCATTTACACCAGTTCTCCTAGTCATTCTCAAAAAACCTCATCACGGAGGCCTGTTATTAGACTGGCTGGTCACCAGTGGTGTAGTTTAATGACACCATAAATGTAGTTTACAAGTGTAATACCTACATTGGCAGTTATTTGTGATTTCATAAGTGCTGGTTGCTGGAAACCGACACTGAGAGACACATTCAAAGGTCCACCAAATTGCTCTGAGTTTCTATTATGTTCCTTGGTACCTCAAACAGCATTATGCTGCCAGGAAACTGCACCAGCAGGAGAGGAAAAATACTTGGACAACCCTGAACTAATCGCTGCAATGCCTAATTTGTTCTGTATGAGGCCTTATGGGAGTTCTGTTAGCAGACAATTGCGAACACATCCAGCAGATACAGAGCAACATTAGTATTTAACTTATTCAGAGGAGCAATAGATACACAGGCCATACTGGAGACATCACCAGCTGACTGGGTTTATGCGCAGCCCAGGACAAGAAGGCTCTGCAGCGGGTGATTTAAACTGCCCAGAACATTATACAGTTAGTTACCCATCTACAAAGCATCAGTCATGTATACACTAATATATATAAACCCTACCTAGTCACAGTCTGTTCACCCTGCTGTAATCTCGAAAAAGTATACAGAACTACTGCTGCCATACCACCAGACTACAGAGCAGTTCCTTTCCTCCGGCTGTGAGACTCCTGAACTCATCCTCAACATTCCACCATCATGTTTTCTCGTGTAGTATAAAGGGGCTGCAACTTGCATTTCATGATACAACCTTTAGTTGTAAAATGACAATTAAATTAACCTTGAGATTTTTTTTTGTCTGGACATTGTGGGCCATAAAACCAAAAGACATCTCAAGTGACATCTTTTACATTTTTTTTTTATTTAAACAATATAAAAAAAATACTGTTTATGCAAAAAAAAAAATTTCAAGCTGTATAGTTTTCAAAACAGCCCACAATGCTGCAGTGGTGGAATAAAGAGAATTTTTTGTCTTGGGTATGTATTCCACATTTTAAGCAATAAAACAAAATGGATGAAATCTAAAATAATTATCAATATAAAGCAAACATATGCACTTATTATGTAAATGCTATTTGGACACTGAGATAGCTTCAGATAAAACACATTTTAATCACATATTTCCATCTTTCCCAGTTGTAGCAGGGTTTTGGTACTGATGTGTCCTCAAGCATTTGCATCAACTTGATCGGATTTCTGTTCACAGTACAGTTCATAGCACTACATAACACTGCCTCGTAAGACTGGCTCAACCTTAGGACTTATTAAATATTTCCAACTTCCCATCAATGAATGCATGCTAGCCTGGATTGTGTTGAACACTTGAAGAAGTCAACATAGCTTTATGTACACAAGCCTCAGTCAACACCAGAGGATGCTGTAGCTCACATAACGTCTACAAACACAGAGCCATGTTACTCGCACTGCAAATACACTGCTCTGCACTAATGACAGCAGGTTTACTGTGGTGAATACATGCAACATATTCCATAAGTGTTTGAATTAGAAAGAACACTCCGGCTGCAACATATCTAATGTATACATTTCCACTTCTGCACACGGAAGATGCATTAGATTGTATTGGTTAACAGCTGCAACTGACGTTTTATGCTTATTTGCTTCATTTAATGCTGTTTTTATTTCATTTTTAATTTAATACTTCTATATGGATTCATATTTTTCTGACTTTGACTAATCAAGGGACTGATTGCATTTTAATTGAAAGCATATTAAAGAGTCTGATGCTATTGTCCAGACAGCATTTAGAGATGACGTGCTTTGCTCAGTGCCACTTCTGAGTGTAATTCCCAGCAGTGACAACAAATGTCTCAATCATTTCTCCATCCAGAGCAGATGCTGTGAACCTCAGATCAGCCTCTACCTACCAGCGTCAAACTTTTCAGCTGCTGCTGCCCCAGGATGATATACTGCCATGGGATCCTGTCCATCTCCAGTCAATGCGTGTGAGTGGCTACTGTATCTTTTCAATAGACGTTCCAAATGATATGACCATAACAGATGCAGGTCATGAATCAAAGGTCTTAAACCACCCGGCTAGCTGATGCGTTCAACAGGTGCTACTGTCCGATCTCCTCTGGATAGTCAACATTGAGGCACCACATAGAAATGCACATACAGTCAGACCAGCTCCACTGTCCTGGTGTGTGCTGTGTCCTCTCTACCTGGTGCAGGTCTACATCTTAGCCTCGCATGGACCACACCGACTGTTCCTGCCTTGTGTGAACTGAGCTCAGTGAACGCAATGACCCCATCAAATCAACCAAGCCTGAGAGGAAGGAGAGGAAAAAAAAAATATACAAGCGAAAATTCATGCACAGCGTATCAAAGCATAACTCTTGTACACTTTTACTTGGCGCAGCTCAAAGTAGAAAAGCATAAATGTGCTTGAAATACGAGGATCACACATGTTTCAAATATGCTGAATTTTAATTGATAATAAATTGTGCTTTTGCAGACCCCAGACTACGCACTGAAGTGGTTAAAGGTGTTTTTTTAATAGACATAGGGTGGAAAATCAGAGAGAAAAATAATTGATGGCAGTTGCAGTTGTTCTGAGGGCAGGAGCAGAGCTAGTTCCCTCAGCTGAACTGTAGGTTGAACCAATTAATACATTAAAGAGAGCGTGGGTAAGTTATTCTAGAGGCTTTTTTTGTTATGCTTGTAGAGAATCTGTAAACATCGCAACAGCAATCAAAATCCTGTCACTGTGTCTGCTGGTGGCCTCTGATTAGTCAATCCAATCACTTCATTCAGCCTGCATGAAAACATTGGACAGGCATCCTGTCTCTCTACCTGTGCACCCGCCTGCCTGCACGTACTCCACCTTTTGCACTCTGCACGCATTGCCTATGCCTGGAGTCTTTCACTGGGCTTAGCACATGTATTGCTCAAACTATTGATCTAGTGGCACAGGAATGGCAGAGAACACTGTGGGAAAAAAACAACATAGACCAGCACTAACACCAGCACCAAAACCCAACATATGCTGGTCTGGCAATACAGTGACAAGAAGTGGTAGTTGAATGCATTCATTCTGATTTCCCTTGTTAGATCCATGAAATTTATTAGCAAAATCTTACACGTGATATGTTGGTGATATCATCACAGTCCCACAATAGTATTACAAAATGTTTTTAATCACAATATCATAAAATTTGGTATATCTTTAATCCCTGAGAGAGTTTTTTTTTCTTTTGTTTGTGATTCAATACTTTCAAATGTAACTTTTCTTTTTACTGGTTTCTACAATCTTGCAAAAAGTGTGCTCATATGTTCCACCAACAACCATTAATAAACCAAAAGTTTCCAGTCCTAGTCTGTGGTTTAAAGTGAAACTCTCGCCAAAATGCAACCTAGGCTTTTTTTGTGAATGTATTTGAGGCAAACCTTGATGCTAGCGTAAAAGTGCCCCATGCACTCCCATTGAAAATGAGTTTGAGCCGAAAACAAAAAAAACGGTCAATCTTAAAAGTGCCTCTTTCATCATAATTATGCTTTTACACAAAGGTTTGACTCATATACATTCACAAAAAAAGCCTAGGTTGCATTTTGGTGAGAGTTTTACTTTAAGAAACCCTAATCCAGTGGTTCTGTACCTTTTGGCCAGTACTATGCAATTTTTTAAAAAGTGTTTAAAAGCTGTAGATTTGGGGTTCAATCAAGAATCATAATTGTCCCTGATTGGACTCCAGCTGCAGACCTTTGTTGCATCTCTTTCTCTCACTCCTATCTAATCAAGACAGAAAATGCTGAAAATGTGCTCAACAAGAATGGACGGGGTCATCCTTACAGCACAGACAAAATACGAAAAATAAATGTAACTTTGTGTATGAATAATTTTCCATCTCCACGTCATCTACCTGTGAGTATTGTAGATTCACAGTTAGGTGCACAACATGTTTAGGAATGTTGCCACATTGGGCTGTACATAGAAATAAATATGGTTTCTCATAACTCATCATAAACTATCCCAGTCAAAACCCCATCTATCCATCTCAGTCTTTTATGCCACCAAAAGAAAGAAAATAACGGAAACAATATTTAGTAAAATAGAAATACTCATGGCAAATAAAAGAAAATTGAATATGTGATTTGATGATAAATAATGGGACAGTCTTAATATTTTGATGTTTATCATAGTTTTGACACATCATATGTACTTTGATTTTTATCATACACACATTTTCTCCTTCTCTTTCCCTTTCCTTCTTTTTCTGCCAGAGATGAGCTTCCATACATTACATAGACGCAGATGTATAAAGAAAAAAATATTTTAAAAATTACAAAAAGTTATTTTTTGACCCCTTTGAGTTTTCTTGGACATCTCAGGGGTGTCTGAAACCTTAAGTTGGGTACCACTTCCAAATCTCCAAATAACCCTATTTCTTTTTTTCCTTTCAATTATTTATTCAATTAATTATTTATAATTCATGTTATTTTATCAGGATTACATTTCTAAATCAGCATTTTGGACCTCACTCATAGTTTATTCTTAGAGTTCAAGATTCCAATTTTGTTAAAGCTGCAATACATTTTTCATTGCAATCAGCAGTAAATAATTAAAATACAATTGTATAATAACAATCATCATAGGCTCACAGATGAACTGTATAAATAAACTGATACAACCCACTGAACTGAAGAATGTGCAAAAGAGCTGTCTATGAGTAATAGTAAGGGACAAATAAGAAGTATACGGTTTTGAAATAAATAAGCGTGTTCTGACTGGGTATCTAAGAGTCATTAAATTGCTGGCAGTCAAGAGAGCTGTTGGTTTGAGAACTTTGTTTATATTGCTTTCAGATGTGATCCAAGGTGCTGCATATCTAAAATTTCTGTACTCGGGGGCCTCAACAGCTGCTGAAGTGCAGGTCTGAGCTCCCCGGTGGTTTTGCCAGTAAAGGAACACCATACATGGGCTGATCGCCTGCCTCCCTCGCCACTCTGGATGGGAGAAACAGAATCTCATCTGGGAAGTAGAACACCCTCGTTGAAGCCCACCAAGGCCTGTTCCTAGTAACCCAGAGATGCCTGCTGGCACGGCATGAAACACATAACTCTTGTATGGGAGTGGATCTGAGGTTTACAGCTTGGGCTCCTTATCCAATTAAACTGGATCATGGAGTCAAAACAAAACAAGGAGAACGTTTTACAATGCCACAGGGGTATTTAGAATGGATGGGTTCTGTTGGGGGGCTTTGGGGGATGGAGTGGGGCTGATCTAAGCTGGGGATATGTTATTCCCAAAACTCTTTCATCACAGTCTGTCAGAGTAACCACACAGGTATAAGGAGCAGCTGCTGTGTTTCCATCAACAGGTACAGAGTGATATAATAACTCAAATTTAAACTAATTCGGTTCCAATATCTAAAGGTCTGTCTAATAATCAAAATAATATTCAATTTATGTATATATATATATATATATATATATATATGTATATATGAACAGATTTAAAAAGAGGACACAGTAGAAAAATCACAAATCTTTATTTTTCTTACACAAAATTATACAACATGCCACTTAATTTCAGAGAGAATGTGAAATACAAAAAAACGAGACCAAAGGAAAGCTTACCTGATAATAAATAGCCAAAAGGTATGAGCAATTAGATGAAAAATACATGGCTGATTGTGAGAAAATGTAGTGGTTAATAAAATATATTACACCTCATTTATTTGGATGACCCAAATCTACCTACTGTATATGTAAAACCCTGTGCAGGTTTATGAGTGTATTCATACAGCATGAAAACTGAGAAATATGTTGTCAATGTATGAAACTGGAGTGTTTTCACATATCAAAAGTACCAGTGGTTATATGTATGGCAAATAAAAGAATTGAAAAAAACTGTTAGTTAAATTATTTACATTAAAACTCAATCGTGTCTGTTTTGTGCTTCAGTGCGAGTCTGCAACCTCGATTTCTGGTGGAGGCAAGAGAGGGGCATGAGGGAAGTCAGAGTCTGGTGGGATTCAGGTAACAAGGGGATCGTGATGGATGTCTCATGGTATTTCAATCAACAACACCATTAGCAGAAAAGCTCTGCTGTGAAAAGACCACACAAAAAGACATTTACATGTTACATGACTTTTGCAAACTTTCAAAAACAGACACTTAAATGTAGCGAGGTTGGTCCTAACATTTAAAACATTACTGCAATTTAGGCTTAAAAGCCAAACAGTTGAATCAGGTTTTCTACCTCTAAACTTTATGTACAGATCATAACACGAACCATAACCCTATTGAGGGCTGTTGGTGATCGCTTTGAGAATATCACATGTGTTCTTTGAGATGACCTCTCTCAGTTTGCGTACTCTGCGAGGGCTGGAAGCGCCCACGTAGCTCTCCGGCTGAAGGACAGCCATCCCATCATTTGCATTGCCCATAATGATGACCTGTCCCTCAGCGGCCGCGCCTGTGATGTTTGGGCACGGGCAGTTCCAGTCCATGTTGAGGAAGGTGACCTCAAGAGGTTCCTTGCCAAAGAAACGTAAACCCATCTTCTCATCCTTGAGGATCTCTTCCACAGTTACGAGGGCATGGCCTGAGTCCTTCTCCTCTGTCAGCTCCGTCATGCGACCCAGGATGACGAAGTCGCTCCGGCAGAAGCTCGTCACCATCTTACCTCTGGGCTTGCAGGCCTTGCAGTGGTGGTTTTTGGGGTAGGGGCACATCTCCTCACAGGCTTCTTTGGATTCAAAGTTGTTGTCATTGCCCTCACATCCTCCATAGATGAAGGACTGACACTGCCGCAGGCTGCTGCTGTAAGCCCAGCGTGGCTCGTATGCCTTACAAGGGCCCTGCAGGCTGGGGAGCCCGCAGGGGCCCGACAGCTCTGGACCGCAGCACTGCATACACTCCTCATACGTGTCGAACTTCCTGGGCTGCTGGTTGTTGCTGTGGCAGTGAGTGAAGGAAAAGCAGTTGTTGGTCTTGGGCTCATAGTACCAGCTGACCCTCTCCAGCTCGCTCCCGCAATCCTCTGGGTTGTCGGGGGGTTTCACACACTCTTCAGGTAGGCAGAGAGTCACATTCTTGGGCTTGGGGATCTTGGGTGGCTCTGTGAGCAGCACAATGAGTGGGTGGTTGGCCTGCACTGAGCCAGATGGGTTCTGAGCCGTGCAGGTGTAGACACCGGAATCAAGTGGCTGGGCGTTGTAGATCACCAGCTGACCAATGTTAGTAACCACCATATTTCCTTGCACGTGATTAGGCCTCATGACTACCCTCTCCACCCCATCTGGTAGCTGCTTCTCCCAGGTGATCTCGGGCCGGGGTCGACCCGCCACATCACACAGGAAGCTGGCTGTGTCACCCACATTTATGGTCTGGTGAGCAGGGCTGCTGATCACAATGGGAGGCTGAGGCTCAGTGGGAGGTGGGATAGTTGCCTGCAGAGGAGCAGTGGTAGGACGAAGAGTGGTCGCCTGGGGCAACGAAGGGCTGGTGTTGGGCCAGGTGAGGTGGAAGCGGCAGGTGACGACAGACAGGGTGATGCCCTTGGAGCATGCCTCTGCATCCATGTAGCACTTGTTGTAGTAGGTCATGCCGTCAGAGGCGCAGGTGAAGTGCGGCTCCCTCTCACAGCGGTCCCGGCACTTGCACACTGGCTGGCCGTCCCAGATGTCACACTCAGACCCCTGCTGAGGGCACATGAAACTGGTGCAGGTGGCCTCCTTGGGCATTCCCACTGTACCTTTCGTCCTGTCCACGTAACGGGCTGCCACACAACTCCGGTTCCCACAAACATTTTGGCAACACTTCTCAAACGACTCACACTCCTGTAAGAGGAGAAGAGAGACGTTATGAACACAGGAGGCGTGTTTGTGAGGCATTTTCATATGCTTGACGTATAATTAATAACACAGAAATTAGATTGCAGGGTTAGGGGTTAGGGTTAGGGTTTTATATATATACATATACATATATATATATATATATATATATATATATATATATATAATATATATATATATATATATAATATATATATATACACACACATATATACTGTATATATACATATATATTGTATATCTATATATATACATATATATTGTATATCTATATCTATATATATATATATATATATATATATATATACACATATATACTGTATATATACATATATATTGTATATCTATATATATACATATATACATATATATTGTATATCTATATATATATAACTATATATATATCTATAGATATAGATATATATGTATTATACAAGCAAAACCAATTCACACTTTAACATTAACACTAAAAAGAGGTTCAGGATATCTTCCTGACATTACCTGATCAGATTCACACTCTCTTGTGCAGGTGCTCATTGCATCCACCCACAGGTTGGGGTTCATGTCATTGGGGCAGATCCCGGCGTGTGAGTAGGTGATTTGAGGCATAACTCCGACCTGGTGCTCCATCCACACTGACACACACGCCAGGAACCAGATCCACCGTGGAAACAGCATCCACCACATCTCCAGAGCGGAACAACAAATCAACAAGTGGTGAAGTTTTCTTATTCTTTTTTTTTTTTTTTTTAAGTAGGATATTTCTGTGCGCTAGCAGTCAAACTCCACTTCTCTAGATATGACTACAGGTAAAACGACGAGAAAACCTAAAAAAAACGCATCGCACGTGAGTCTCTTAGCCGGGAGGATGTGTGTCAGCTGATCGATCCAGTTTTATATCCCACTCCTGCAGCAATCATGCACTATTTATACTCCCGATCTGCAGCAATCACTGTTAACATGACTCGCCAAGTTACTCCTAACATGCCAGTGATGAGAAGCCCCTGAGCTTTCTCAGAGGTCCGCGGTGAGCGCTGGGCTGGACTGACGGGGCACCTGCCTGTTAAAAGGATTGCTGGTAACCCCGTTTAACCCTTTACGGGCTCTGCGCGCTGTGCGTCCGCGCGCAGGAGCTCTGCATGCATCTTGTTGCTTTAAAAAGATCTGCCTATTATTTAACCAGTGTTAAAGGCTAAAACCTCATCTCCACTTATAACAAATTGAGAATGTCTGAATTTTATTTTCATTTCGCATTTGTTGCAATCTGAAGTCACGCTGCACATCCACGCTCTTTAATTGCAGCCCACTTTATTTTGAAAGTACACAGAAAATGATGGTACAGTATTACACTGTGTGTAGAAACCTCTGAGCTTTGTTTCATCCGTAAATATTAAATCAATATATTTTTACTCACCTTTTGAAAGAATAGAAACTCTTCAGAACACAATTGCTGTTTGAATAATATAATGTCCATGAAATAAGAATACAGAAAATGACCTTCATGCTATGTATATTTTTATTTTTAGTTCTCTCTTTCAACATTTTTGTTTCAACAAAATACATATTCATGTCACAATTCGGGAGTTTGTGGGCTTTTTAACCAACTTCTCTCAAGAAATTATTTCTTTATTTGTGTTTTTTTCTCTTCTTGATTTTAAACTTGTTTAGTTAATCTACTTCACATTCATTACACGTCTAACAAACTTAGTCATTACGACATGAAGTGGAGAAATTAGTGTTTAGATTTGTGATAAACAACAAAAATAAATGTTGAGTAAATTTCCTTCAGATTTGACTTGGTAATAGATAATAGAAATATATTGATATTAATAAATAAATACAGATGCATTTATTCTTGTCAGTTTGGTACGTTATCACAAAATAAGTAGTTAGATATGTCTTCATGCAGCTTTTTAAAGAAATAACTGGAGTACTGAGGCAACTGATACATATTCTTACATGCTGTTTAAAAGGTCTCACCGGAACAGACAGAATAATTGTATTGAATAACTACCTGGGCTCTTCTGCTGCTACAAATGACAGTTCTTTGTGCTTATTCAACTTACGCTGTGTAAAATGTTTGAATTATTGTTAAGTCTTTAAAAAATCGCTCGCAATAAGTGAAGTGCTGGTAATTTAAAGGTTCACAATGACATGTTTAGAACTTTTCAATTCACTGCATTTACAATCAATGTAATATTGATTGTGAGCTGCAAAACAATTTCGATTCTTGGACATGGATTTTATAGTACACACGCTCTACATTCGACAAAGCATGTCTTTATACACAGGATTAGTTCTGCCATCGACACATTCCAGAAAAAAAAAAACTGTTGCAAAGACAGGCAGAGGGACATTATTTTGCAACATTATAACAGCTTATCAACCAACGCTCAAGTTTTGATTTATAGGTTTGGCTCCGTATCAAGGACTTAAAATAGCAAACACAACTCTTTGATTACATGTCTTTTCAAATCCGACTCGCAGAGGTGAGATGAGGACAATGCAAGTAAGGGGGGGAAAAAAAAGCTGATCAGGTGATGTGCTCTGGCGTGTGCGATTTAATGAATGAAGGTGCAGTTATAATTTGCTCATTCCTTTTCTCTTCGATTGGTTTCCTCCACAGTTCAGCTGAGGACAGGGAAGCTATTGCACCGCCTTCCAGTGCAATAACAGTGGACTCCTGCTGTGTCAAAGTGTTGGTGGGGGAGATTGTTTGTTCCTGATGCAGACATGGTGTTTGTGTGTTGTGTGTGTGTGTGTGTGTGTGTGTGTGTGTGTGTGTGTGTGTGTGTGTTTTCATGACAAGCAAATAAATAAAACCTGTTTAGCTCAAGCTTGCCGAGCTTCAAGAGCTGCAGGTCTCAATCCTGTAAGAAGGATTATTTTTGCTCCATTTCACTACCGATGACAAACAACTGCACATACTCTGCATGTGTGATTATCAGTTTATGACTATTTGTGTCTTGGTTTTTCCCAGGAACTCACTGCAAACCCAACTCTCTTTTTGTTCCCCTTTTTTTTGGGTCACTTTCTGTACAATCAAACTGCAAAAGAATTCCTTTTCGACATACACAAATAGATAATAAGTATGGAGAGGTCAGATTGGCTGACATAAATAAAGACAAAATACATGCTGTCACTTCCTCAAGCGCTGGAAGAAGTCGGCTCACCTCACACGGCCCTCACACAGTCTGAACCTGTCACGTACAAATGGCATGTTTCATACGGAGGCGGAATTAATAAACTCCTGTCAGACTGAGTGAGGACGGATACATCTCGGGGCAACAAAACCATAGGAAATGATAGGCTTATTCTTCTTAACTCAGGAAAACATCAACACACAAGGCCTTCTGTGGGATCAAATAATTTTATACCCTGAAAAGCTATTATCTAATGGCAGGCCCTCAGCTGAGAGGTTATTTGAGGATTCAAGCTTCAATAAAAGTAGCAGCTACTTCATTTCATGAAGCTTTGCCCATAGGCAGGAAGCTCGCAGCCAAGTGCTCATTCATCCTGGGCCATCGGCATCAGTCAATGCTGGAGAGACAAAGAGAGCGTGTGTTTATGGCATCGGTAATTGGAAGAAAACATTGAGAAATGCTTACCACAGCTTCTCTGTAAAACATCAGGCAACGGTGTGTCTGTGTGTGGGGGGCAAGAAGTATCTTGCTGCAGAGGGATCTGAGGTAAACTTGTGTTTTTAATCCTGCTCTGGTGCTATACTGTGTGTGTTTCTACTAGATTAGATTGACATTTCTTAATCCTAAATAAATCCCGCCAACAACCAATTTCTCAAGTAGTTCACTGTAAGTGATGAAACACATCCTCCATAAAAATCCATCGAGTCTCCAAACTGTTGGTGTGGATGCAAAAAGCAAAGACACAAACCTTGTTCATCTGTTTGTCCGAACGATATGTGCCGCTCGACTCAAGTCATGTTGTTCTTATTGGGTGTTACAGCAGAACAATATATGTGTTTGTGTGTTTGTGGTTACTAAACTGAGACCGGTGTTTGAGACGACTTTGTGTGCTGCACAGATGTGACTTGGTGCCCGTCCATGTGGGGGAAAAAAAATTACTGGTAGAAACATTCCGCTTACATCTTGATTAGTAAAAGATTAGAATAAGTGCAGCCTGGATATTTTACCAGCAGGGTTCTTCATATTTTACCAGCAGGGTTCTTCAAAAAAGTTTCGGACTGCATGATTCCAGATCTGCTACAGATTGTTAACACGTCTCTTCTCTCAGGTGTCTTTCCCCAAGCCATTAAGACTGCAGTCATTAAACCACTCCTGAAGAAGAGAACTCTAGACACATCAGTAATGAATAACTATAGGCCCATTTCAAACCTCCCAATTTTAAGTAAAATAATTGAAAAAGCTGTCTTTCAACAGCTGAACAATTACTTAATAATAAATGGCTGTTTTGATGTTTTCCAATCAGGATTTCGACCACATCACAGCACTGAGATGGCTCTTGTTAAGATCCTCAACGACATTCATTCAAACACAGACAACGGAAAAATCTCAGTCTTAGTATTACTGGATCTCAGTGCTGCGTTTGACACAGTCGACCATAATGTACTACTGCACCGACTGGAAAATTGGGTTGGACCCTCTGGTACAACACTAAAGTGGTTTAAATCTTATCTAAATGAGAGAGATTACTTTGTGTCTATTGGTGATTACACATCTGAACGGATGAAAATGACAAGCGGAGTACCCCAGGGCTCCATTCTGGGGCCTCTACTATTCAACA
Organism: Diplodus puntazzo; assembly: GCA_963678695.2. NCBI lineage: Eukaryota > Metazoa > Chordata > Actinopteri > Spariformes > Sparidae > Diplodus > Diplodus puntazzo. Next base: position 6,276,596 of record OZ023176.1, on the reverse strand, counting down.
TTTACATGCTCCCTCTAGCTCAGATAATGGAAAACAATGAAATTTGCTACCATAGTTATGCAGATGACACACAAATTTATATAACCATATCACCAGGGGACTATAATCCCATACATACCCTGAGTAGATGCATTGAACAAATCAAAGATTGGATGTGTCAGAGTTTTCTTCGGTTAAACAAAGATAAGACTGAAATAATTGCTTTTGGATCCAAGGAAGAATGACTTAAAGTCTCTGCTCAGCTACACTCTGTAATGTTGAAAACTACAGACCAAGCCAGAAACCTCGGTGTAATTATGGACTCAGACATGAATTTCAGCAGCCATATTAAGACAGTTACAAAGTCAGCCTACTATCACCTTAAGAATATATCCAGGATAAGAGGGCTTATGTTTCGGCAGGATTTGGAGAAACTTGTTCACACATTTATCTTCAGCAGACTCGACTACTGTAATGGTGTCCTTACAGGACTCCTTAAAAACTCCATCAGACAGTTGCAGCTGATTCAGAACGCTGCTGCTCGAGTCCTAACAAGAACCAAAAAAGTAGATCACATCACTCCAGTTCTTAGATCTTTACACTGGCTTCCTGTCTATCAAAGAATAGATTTCAAAGTCCTGTTGTTGGTTTATAAAGTATTGAATGGTTTCGGGCCAAAATACATTTCTGATATGCTGCCACGTTATGAACCATCCAGACCTCTGAGATCGTCAGGTACCGGTCTGCTTTCAGTCCCCAGAGTCAGAAGTAAACATGGAGAAGCAGCTTTCAGTTACTATGTGCCACAAATTTGGAACAAACTCCCTGAAAATTGCAGGTCTGCTCCAACACTCTCCTCTTTTAAATCAAGACTTAAAACATTTCTTTTTGCTACTGCTTTTAACTGAAGCAATTCAAGTCTTTGAACTGCATTATGACTCTGACTCTACAGTCTTGTTTCTTTTGAAGCTTTTCTATTTTAGCCTACTTGTTTTGATGTTTGTTTCTTAATGTTTTTACTGGTCTAAAATGCTATTTTTTTAATGCAATTTTTAATGTCTTTTAAATGAAATTTTTTTTCTTTCAATGTAATTTGTGTGTGCCTGTAAAGCACTTTGTGTTGCCTTGTGTCTGAATTGTGCTATACAAATAAACTTGCCTTGCCTTGCCTTGCCTTGCCTAAGTGTCAGAGATACCGAATGAGACAAGGCTTTAGTGGCTGGACTAAAGGTAGAAGAGTCCCCAGCTGACTGTGAGCTCACTCTAGTGGATGACTGGAATAATGACATTCTCATTCAGTTTTTCAGTTTTCACCATGCCTACTTAGCTCACCAGGGCTGAAACATTATTTTAGGTTTAGGCTTTTTATTTTTAAATATGCACTTTATTAGGTAGAAGGTTGTAATGTTACAGTTTTATAAAGGACTTTAAAATTGTTTGACTTGTGTTAATGTAACTTGGTTAGCCCTCTCAATGGCTTTGCCTCAGAGACAAATATTTTCTGCACTCACCCCCAGATCAGAGGTAGTATCCCCCTTATAGAACCCCTGTAACTTGTAGGCTCATCTCCCTTTTTCACTTAGCTACCTTGAAAAGCAACATCCTCATCAACACCCAGTGTCAAAGAAGGAGTTTACCGTGTCTTTTCTTACAAGCTTTGGGTCATCTGTGCCTTGCCGATGCTGCTGGCAGACCCCCACAGTTCCTCTGTCTCGGTCGGCAGCTGTAGAAGCCAAATGTGTGCTGAAATAATCAAGAAGCTGATGTGTTTTTCACAGTTTGAACACTGGGTGTCACTGTACAACCAGCCTAGGGGCTCGGGTATAAAGGCAGGAAAGTTCCAGTTGGCGACAGGTGTTTGAATAGGACCTTGTTCAGTTTATGCACAGTGGAAGAAATAAAGAAATTGTCATGCTGCAAATGATGAATAGCCTGTGGATTCTGTGAGTGTGCACTGGAGCCATTTCATATAAGACCTCCGTGAAGTTGGTGAACTCACATGAGACAAATAATTAAGAAGAGCTGAGTGGGAATGATTTTTCACATCAGCCTCTGACCAAGAAGAAATATTTCTACTTCAAAACATCTCTGTGGGAAATATTTGTCACCTGAGGTTGACAGTTATTTCGCCCATTAACAGTTTTCTTTAAAAAATATTGACAGCTTGTAGAACATGTATGCCAGGAGCAATGCCAATGACCTGATGATGTTTTAAACAGGAGGACTCATATTAAAAACTGAAAATCCTCAGGTCAACAGCACGTTAAGGACTTAATCATATATTAAAAAAAAAAAAAAAATTAAACCGTTTTTAGCACAAATACTTTTACTCTTGGTGCTTTAAATACATTTTGCAGATAATACTTAAGTACTTCTAATAAGTAAGACTTGCTTACTCTCATTACAAGTATTTCTTTAGTATTTCTATATTGTGGTTGTACTAGTTTTAACTTAAGTAGAGGCTCTGAACACCTCCTCTGACTCTGTTTGTATCTAGTAACAATTCTTGAGTTAAACTTCTCCAAATACGTAACAAAAAAAAGCAAATTTGTGATATCCAAATGCTGTAACTACAAGACAAGCAGAGGGTTTAACTGTCATAACCCTGACGACATTGTCATATAACTGCTAGACTGACCTGGATGTATCAAATCATGATGATTGTTACGATACAATGCCTACAGTAATTTCAACACAGCACACAAACATTGTTCTTACTTTTTTTTTAATAAAGGCATTTTTCATATTTCATATTTTGGTGGTACAGAATTCAAGTTTTTTTTATAGATTTGGTTCACAAAAGAATCACATATTTAACTGAGCAAACTTCCCTAGATGAAACAATTCTTTAAAAAGTAACTTAAATATTGGTACAGTACAAAAATAAGTGGGTGTATCACAAAAGTGTAGGTTTTTTCTTATGAGGAAAGTACAGTGGCACAGTATTTGTCTTGGTAAAAAAAATAAAATAAAAATATTTCTTTCTTTTTCTTTCTTTCTTTCTTTCTTTCTTTCTTTCTTTCTTTCTTTCTTTCTTTCTTTCTTTCTTTCTTTCTTCCTTCCTTCCTTCCTTCCTTCCTTTCCGCCTTCCTTCCTTCCTTCCTTCATTCCTGTGTCGATTGTGCAGCAGACAGCTGATTTAAAAAACGATACATTCACTGGCTTTTTTTCATCCCACTGGCAGAAGGCACTAAAGTGCAGAATTGGACCAACTAGTACTTGCACATATGGCTTGTTTTTTTCCTATTTAGATGCCAAAGCGATGTGTCTTTCCCCCACAGGACATTATAGTCAGTGCAAGAAACTTAAGACAATCACAAAAGAGGATGTCCTCTTTTAAATGTCCTGATGTGGGTTCAAGCAAAATGTTTGCAACTGCTAATTTATCCATGTCTGCAAAGGAGCTCAGGCTAAACCGAACAACAGCAGTAAGTGCCCTGAAATAAAGGTACTCTTCAGTTCCACTGCCAGCTCTGATGTTCAGAGTCGCACTGAACTTATCTGAGCTGATCCTCGACCCTGGTTTGTAACATTGGGACAAAAAAGGCGGTTCTACTGTGTCAGTCCTGCATCCTTAGCCATGCTGTAGAAGATTCCTCTCTGCGATATAAGGTTTGTAGGAGTATCAAACTCTGCTATCTGTCCCTTGTCCAACACCAGCACTCTGCAAGAAGAGAGAGAAGAGAATGATTTACAAAGCCGGAATCACAATCATAACAATGCTAAAAAGGCTCAAGGCTCAATATATCTAAAGGATGGAATTAGGGCAACAATGAGTTGTCGTTCCATCAATTTGTTGATTGAAAAGCTGGTCCAACTTCTTACATGTACAAGGATGTACTTTTTTTGTCTTTTGAAATAGTAAATGAAGATTCTTTGGGTTTGAAACTGTTGTTGGTCAAAAGAAGCAAGTTGTAGATGGAATATTACGGAAATTGACCTGCTGAGCAATTTTCTGAAGTATTTGACACTTTTGACACTCACAAAATGAAAATAATCATTAGTTGGAGGTCTACATGAAATAACATTCCTGTTAAAGTGATGGCTTCTAACCCTAACCCAGAAATACTGTAGGAGTTGGTTGACCCAGACTGAGTTTTGAAGTTTTTATTTGAAACTTATGTGTAATCAATTTGTATGCTGAGTAAGTACCAAACCATTTCAAAAGGGACATCAATTTGGATACACTTCTCTCTGGATCACTCAGTCAGCATAATATAATCTGCAAATAAATGTATCTTATATTCTTCTATTCAGCATTAAATTCCCATTAATCTCTGGATCTTCCCTTATCACCAGAGCTAAAGGCTCTATAAAGAATGCAGAAAGGGTGGGGCTGAGTGGACAAACCTGCCAACACCCTCTCTATAAACTGATGGATTGGCACAGTTGATATGTATATTGACCTACTGCATTGTACTGATCTCTTATCAAAGCCATATTGCTCGAGTACTAGATAGAGAAAATGCCATCAAACCGGAGGCTTTGTCTGCGTTTACGCTGATTAAGGTTGCACTTATATTTTTCTTAATTGCATGATCAACCACATGCAGTGTTGTCCTAATACTGTCCTGTGTTTTATCGTAGATTTTATTTAGTTCCTGTTGAATACATTTACTGCATTCCAGTAAGCAAATTTATTAGCTGAGCATAAAGAGTTCAATAATTCACTAACTTGCCCCTTCAAAGTTAGCAAACTGGAAGATTTTATACCTTGATCTCACTGAGAGTTATGTGCTGGAACTAGTTACTGGCAAAGCAAGTGACTTCCCAGATTTGCTGCTGATTGCTTGACAACCGTATGATGACAACAAGACACCAGGAAGTCATTGCTCCCTAGCAAGAAACAATTCCAGCACATAATCCTGTCGCCGAGTCAGGAGTTTTAAATCATGTTTATCTGCTGTTTAAGTTGAGATACACTTATCGTTTCTGCTGCAGGTAATGTCATTAATATTTTCCTAATTAAGCACGTTTATCACCCCTCGCATCCCACCTGCTATTAATGAGAATGATCATTTTTATGATCCTTCCCACCTGATCCATGGACTGAGATCCACACATTACTGTTACTGCAATTTTTCTTCTACTTCAGTTTGCAATGTCCTCCATACAGCAGAATGCAGAATCACAGAGAAGGTCTGAAAGCTTATTATTATCACTGCACTTTATTTACTTCTTCTGGCTGAGTTTTGTTGATGAAGAAATACGTGCCTGTGCTTTCTTTACAAGACAATATATACCTGCAATTTAAACCAAGTGTTCATATAAAGTATATATACTGAACCTTGTGTAGTCCATGATTGTGTTGAGTCTATGAGCAATAGTAAAGACGGTGCAGTCCTCAAATTGAGTCCGAATAGTAGACTGGATGAGATCATCCGTCTCCAAGTCGATAGCAGCTGTGGCTTCATCCAAGATGAGGATCCTGGTCTTCCTCAGGAGAGCTCGAGCTAAACACACCAGCTGCCTCTGGCCCACACTGTACATACAACAATACATGAAACATACAGAACACAGCACTGCAGAGAACCTTTAGCTTATCTGCTGACAACAAATATTTGTCCAGTCACCGGTTTGCTGCATTTCGTCTCCTCTGAACCTACCTGAGGTTCTCTCCTCCCTCTGCACACTCCAGCTCCAGTTTTGCCGGCTGGTTGCTGACAAACTTCTGAAGGTGAGAATGTTCTAGAGCTTTCCACACCTCTTCATCACTGTACCTCTCAAAGGGGTCCAGGTTCATCCTCAGTGTGCCTGAGAAAAGCACAGGCTCCTGTGGCAGAGAGAAGACTTTGAGTATAACCCACGACCAGATACAACTCCGACAAGGGCAATTCTTCATCTTTGATATTTTAGTGGCTTGATAGTACTTTCAGTAAAATTAAAGCTATTTTTGTTATCTATTTTCAGTTGTTTGACTCTTATTTTCAAAGGTGATAGATGAGAGATTTAAGCTTCTCATATTTGCGCACTTAATATGAAGCTACATCCAATAAGCCATTATCTTAGCAAAGCTTAAAGACTTAAAAATAATTCCCTAACATGCACCTCTAAAGCTAGCAAGCTAGAACAATTTGGAGAGTTATGTGCTGGAACTGTCATAAGCTTTGTCTATAACAGGATTTGCTCCTGATTGCTTGAGAACCATATGATGACAACAAGACACCAGGAGGTAATTGCTCCCAATAAGAAATAATATTTATTATTTACACTACACTATCACTATCCATGCTGATGATGTTGATCTTGATAGAATGGCAATCTGGCTGCCATGGTAATGGATTACATTCGACTGTTAACCATGCCCTTGTTGTCGATTTTAAAAAGGAGGTTAACCAAAAAACAGGAAGTTAAACCGGCTGGAGTGGGGCTTTATAAAATGTTATATTTTTGTCAAACCGGATCATTTTTCATCATCACTTGTCTTTTGTGAAATGTGTATGGATGTTTGTGTACCTGTGGAATGATGGTGAGTTTGGACCTCAGGTCATGCAGGCCTATCTCAGCTATCTTCACTTCGTCGACGGTGATCTCTCCTGCTGCAGCTTCCAGTAGTCTGAAGAGACAGAGCGTCATGGAGGACTTGCCGGCTCCGGTACGACCCACGATACCTATCTGTACAGAAACGCGCACACACAATCGCAGCTGTGATTAATGAAGCCGTCCTGTTGACCCAATATTGTTTACTGATTGCCTCATCACTCTCTACCTTCTCCCCTCCTTTGACATTCAATGTGAGTCTTTTTAGGACGAGGTCCAGTCCCTCTCTGTAGCGAACACTGTAGTCGTGGAACTCCACGTTACCCTCCATCGGCCATTCAGGTGGGGGCTTCTTATCCTCCACCTCCCAGGGGGCCTGTGAACACAAATGCAGCATTTCTGACTAGGAAAACTTTCTGAACAACTCATTAGCCTGCTTGGTTTTCAGCACAACTGATTTGTTCATCATTCTGTGTGTGCAGAGTCACTCAGAGCTGCCAAACATTTATGTCACCTCTGGGACACGCTGGATGCTCCAAACAAAGGCTTTCGCTAATAACTATACCAGCTTTAGAAGGGGCACACACTGCTGAAGGTTGGCTGCTGTACAGTACTCTGTGTACAGATATGTATCAGAGGGGCCCTTGTTGGCACCAGCTAATCACACATTTCTGGATCTAGTTTTAGTTTATAGGACCTGTGTTGTTTGAGAACATGCCTTGGCAGCAGGACAGCTTCTTGGAATGTGGGTAAATTTTTAGCTGTAGCACAAAGCCAACACTATTTTGTCTCTCTGGAAAGCAAACACATGCACAGCCCAACTTTAGCTCCAAAAGGAACAGAGGTGGACACATTTTCTATGTTCTCACACACACACACACGCGCGCACGCACGTACACACACACGCGCACGCGCGCGCGCGCACACACACACACACACACACACACACACACACACAAGTAGAGTAGGTACCACCAGATTACCTCTGTCTTTGTCTCAGAGTACTCTTTCACTCTCTCCACTGCAACAATGTTGTTCTCCAGATCTGAAGACATTCGCACCATCCAGTTCAGAGACATGGTCACCTAAATAAAAAAAACACACACTGGAATGTATTTCAGTGATCCCCTGTAGGTACTTCTGCTGCTGCATGAGGCTATGTGGAAAGGTTATGGAGTTGTTCAAAACATTTGAAAATAATAACATAGAAAAAAAAATAGACAAATCTGGTAATAAAGGTTCATTAGTGTTGACTGAAACCTACATTAATAGATTTTTTGGCCACTTGTGGGCAACAGAACACAACATTGACACCTTTGGAAAAATTGATAGAGCAAACTTGATAGCACAGTTAATACAGAGCAATAGTATACATTTGGAGTCATGTTTCTGGTAGGTCTCCAAGTTTTATCTCCACAGCACTGTGTGAGCAATAGCAATAGCTAATAACTCATACTGTCACACAAGAAAGGAGCCAGTTTTTTACATATAGTAAATATCTCTGTTTGAACAAAACTGTTCATGTTTTAACATCACCAGTTTATGGACTTGCAGTATATTTCAGATAATTTAGCAGCAAAAGTATTTCGCATTTAGCTACTGTAGCTGTGTATTTATATTGCAAAGCAAAATACAGTTATTCATTTTAAAGGAAAGCGTTCATTGTGTGTGTACATGCTTTGAATGACTAAAATATAACTATGCAGTGTTCTAAGCAGACCGGATGGCACACAGCAGATGATAGAACGCTCATTACAGCCATAAGACTTGAGACTTGACTTGGACATGCAAAGAATGATTTGTAAGCATTTCTGATAGAAGTCTTTAAGAGTGTGCATTAGGAGCCAATTCCTCCTGTCTTTTTTAAAGTGTCCTCAACTGTTAAATCTGCTGCTGTGTTTGCCTGTGAAATTCACAGACTTGCCATTAGAACACCCATTTGCAGCGAGCATCAATGGACTGCAACACTTACAGATTGGAAGTCAGGAATACCAACTCTCATGGCCGATTATGACTAGCTTGCCTTCCTGCTAGCTTGTTTACATTTGGACTATTAGTGACCAGGTTAGTGTGAGGGTAACTTGCACTTTTACAAATAAACATACTTAAAATAGAAACTATTTACTGACCTCTGCGACATATGATAGGACTTTCGAGGAAACTACTTTCAAGGAAACTAACTTCAGCTACTGATTTATGTTGTTTGTTGTGTAAACAGTTAAATGCTACAGATAGATCACATTACGTACCTGCAGAGCGTAGGACACTGACAGACCCACAAGGCCAGGGTTGAGATTTTCCTTTCCAGTCACAGCAAACAGAGCAGCAAACAACACAATGCAGTTTCCAATGAATTCTATACGCACTCCGAGCCACCTGTATGACAGTATCACAGCCGGTTAAAGTTATGATAAATCAGATTTAATGGAGAGCAGAGGAACTCAGCTTCTGTAAGTGCAGATACATTTTAATTTTCGACTATAAGATTATTTTAGGCATGTTGTACTTCTGGTCACACCAAAATAAGCTTTTGTCAAAGCTAGTGCTCTGATTGCTGATTTTAAACACCTGCAGCGAATACCAAAGTATATCATTAAAGGTCTTATTGATATGAATGAATATGAAATCATTTTTTAAAAACAATACATCCACAGAGGATGTAGAGAGGTTCAGAACATTCAAACATTATCATAATAGTTAATCAATAATTTGTTGGGTCCTAAATGGTTTAATTGTTTATTTCTGACGGTTGTGAGACAGTAGAGTAACACTGTTGGTATCATGCAGCATCTGTGTTTAATCAGCATCAACAGACCTGGTAGTTGTATATTTCATCAATTTAACCACTGGTAAAAATGGTTGATTGTATCAAGTTGAGATTAAGTGAGTATGCACCCAACATACTGTATTGCCCTTAGCAAAGTTACCACTAGCTAGTGTTAGCAACATTAAATTTAGCTACCTAGCATTAGTGACGTTAACCTTGGATTGGTAGCCTTAGCAACGTTAACTGCAAAAAACTGTCCACCACTTGAGGGGGCAGATGAGCTGAACAGCAGTTATGTTATCACTACTACCTTTAAGCAGAGATGGAAGTTGTGCTGCTACACTGACTTGTGTACGCTCTCTGTAATTAGTATAGACTAGTACTTAGTGAACACTGCAGCAAGTGAAATCATATCTAGCTCCTGTGTGTGAGATTATACACTATACTGTTACTTTACTATACTTTTTTAAATAGTTGTAGGTCTATCCATTTGTATCCAGGGGCATTTTGGTCTTTGCCCCTTAATAATGCCTCTTTGGAATCGAATACACATTTGTGAATTAGTCTGGCGATGCCAGGCTAATCTAGCATGTTACATCTTGTCATTAATGACAAAGTATATATTTACGGTGCAGATATGACAGTGGTGCTGCTGCTGTTCTGCTGAGCTGAAACAGGAAACTTACCTGTTGGACACTATACCAGGGTAGTAACTCTTTTGGTTGTCATCCACTTTCATATCACTCATCAGAATAAAGGCAGAGTGTCTGCCATAGGCTCGGATTACACTACAGCCAGTGACGGTCTCAGAGAAATGGGAGTATATGGGAGAGCGGCTGACTGACTCCAGGCGCTTTAGCTGCCGAGACGTTGCGACGTAAAATCTCTACAGAGGTCGAGAAACAAACACAACATTACAACTGAACAAGTCTTCACAGATGATCAGAAATTCAAAAACATTTATGATGCACACAGATGAGCCCACACACATACACACACAAACACACGCTGAGAAATAAAGGAAACCTGTATGAACAAAACACCTGCAGTGCTCATTTAATATTCAAGTTTATGCATTTTTGATAAGATGCCAACCAATGGCACATTAGCTGCTCAAAGGTGGTAAGTTCACCTCAGTCTTACACTCAGAATAAATATGTGTGCAATTCACTGATGTTAAACCGCAGGTGTTTTGTTTTCATCACACATATTTCTGCATTGAAAACAATTTTTTGGCCTGATAAAAATAATACAATTACTTTAAAAATGTTAATAGCTTAGTTCCCCATTGTATCTACAGTCGTGGTCAAAAGTTTACATACGCTTGAACACAACATGTACGTATACCATGGCAGTCTTGAGTTCCAATGATTACGGTACTACAACTCCCACTTCTCTGTGATGAAATGAGTCAAACACATACTACTTGTTAACAAAAAACATTCATAAAGTCTGGCCCAAAAGAGGCGTGATGGTACAGATCATAACATTCAGATCTATGTGTTATTTTCAACGCGTTTCCTCCAGTGTCTTCCTGTTAATCTAAACATGTGCACACTGACTGTTTATAATCATATGGATGCTGTTATAATGTGTTGTGATTGAGATCCTTACCCACCATACATTTTGAAAAGTGACAAAGTGACGTTTTCTGCACTAAATTACATAAATACAAAATCACCATCAGTAAGCAGGTCAGTCCGAGTCTCTCATTTGTGGAGAAGGATGCTGTTTTCCGGGGGAAAGTTTACTGAAGTGTGGGTCGTGAGGGCTGACTGTCACAGTGATTTTATTTGACAACAACACAATTGTGGAAGGAGACGAACACACAGTGAGCCAAAGTTTTTGCCGTGGACAGACACTGTTTTTCTGGCAGAAATGTGACGAAGAGTCTGTAAGGACAGACATGATGACAGACACTTCTCCACGTATAAATGGCAACTTATTAGAGGAATAAAAATAACGCAAATACCTTATTATGGTTTTGCTGTTGCTTTGTGGATATTTTCTCTTTTATTTGATAAGTGAAGGATCTGTTTAGTTATCAGACTGTGAGCACCATCAGATCAGCACGCCCCCACTCCGCCCCTCCGGCTTAACACATTCACCTTTCATTCTGATATCACCTCCGGATCAGAGCCTGAACTGTCCTCCAACTCCGCATGTGAACCTTTCACACAGTGGATGATGAATGGTCGCATGATTCCTGCATTCAAAGGGCAGTGTGAATGGGATCAATGCTGAGCTCCTTAGACTTTCCCATTATAATGTTTTTGGCTGGGTCTAATTAATGTATCAAACTAGCCCTATTAAATTGGGCCAAGAAAAGTCATCAGCTGTTATCAATCATAATCATACAGAGGGAGATAAGAGGCCATGCTACAATGCTACAAAAATATAAATTCGTTTGACCCAGCAGATTTGGTCATATTTTCAGAAGACTTATTATACCAAACTTCATGCATGTTTTTTGTGACAAAGTAGTATGCGTTTCACTCATTCCATCACGGAAAAATAAGAGTTGTGGAAATCATTGGAACTAAAGACTGCCATAATATACATTTTCTTGTATAGTGTATGGAAAAGTTTTGACCAAACTACATGTGCCATCATATTATTGTAGTGAGTGGTTTGGCTTGTATTAGAAGAATTTTGCCCCAAGGGCATTACAGAGAAATGATGCAGAAAAGATGAAGGGCCATGCAGGATGGATGCCATGACGAAACAATAGCAATACAATGAGCTTGTGTCAGTACAGCTGATTTTAGTCATTTGGATGTCCGGTTAGTATAAACGTTGAAGGTGAGCACACAGACCCTAAATGCCCCATGAATCTCTGCTCCAAAATCCCTTTACCTGAACATTTTTTAATGATCTATGACTGATGATGTCAAGTCATGATTATCTGTATTTGAAAGCTAACATATTTATAAGTGTAATTATGTTTTGGCAAGTAAACTGAACTTCAAGAGTTAATTTGGTGGATGGACCCTTTAACTAGATGTAATAGCAGAAGTATGCAAAACTGTGCCAACCTGACATTAAGTACAGGAGTGTGTTTTGATCACTACAAATTGTATTATCAAATCTTAATGGCCATTACAATACTTTTTCAAACTTGTAATCTTAACTTGATGCAATACCTATAGACACATAACGAATTTGTTGTGTCAGAATTAAATATTCCGATTCACATTCAAAATTCTAAATCATGCGATATATTAGCAAAAATGAATGTTGGATGATCTGGAATTTGCCTTGCTATTGGTACTACAGCAGGGCTCAGCAACAATAGTTTTAATGATTGCCAGGTTACCAATGGCAACCAATTGAGAAACTGCCATGGCAACCATGTATTTTAACTTACCACATTGTAAAAAAAAATATTTTCTTTTTTGACTATAAAGCAAGTCTAGGTGCTGTATAATTACACAGCCCTGTGAAACTGTGGCTTCACAAAAGTTGTCAGGAAGTTGTGATGTCACAGCGATACAGTCATTGCCTTAAGCCAACCACTAGCACGGTTATAGTTGAGAAAAACACCGGCAGAGTCGATGTCACGACATGCTGAGTGGTGCCCGCTCATGTCTGTAATAGCTACCCCATCAGAGCAGACTGAGTTTTTCGGGCAGGGGTCCTTAAAGCGACAGTAAAGCGAAACGTTCAGAGAAAGGGTGAATAGAAGTGCTGCAGCAATTATGACAGTATGAGGGAAGAATAAAATGGTTGTTGTTTTTTTTCATATCAAAGCATACTAGCATTTATGTTAACCTGAAAAATGGCATAATACGAGACCGTTTTCATATCTAAAGAATAAATGACAGAAAAAAGGAAATCGTGCACCCCGAAGCAAGACAAAATATCAATGTTTGTTGCATTAATTAAATTGAAACACTGTCCCAAAAATGCTGCTGTTAAAGTCACTAGGCCAGTGATTATTTAAGTTCTGTGAAGTATCAGATTTTGTTTATTTCCTGTAATCGAGCTTTTAAATATTCCTTTATGTCACAAATCATTAATAAGCATATGATTGTGGAGTATCATAATCAACAAAAAATATATGGCGAATAAAAATGGTGTCCATATTTTTAGTTTCAGGGACCAAAAGCTGATGCCTGGTATCGCCTTATAAAAGTAAGATCTGATCCCTGTGTATTGGTGAACATTACACACTACACAACTGCTGTCAGACAGAGCTACTCCTGTGGCAGGAATAACCTCATTAAATCTCAGTGGGCAGAAGGTATTGTAGCAAGCCTTACCGGCAAACAGGTCTCTCCTGCCTGTCTAATGATCTTACCAGATGAGCGAGTATGATAAGAAATGATCCTATCTAACCCATTGTAGAAAGGAGTTCGCAGAAAGTTAATCAGCAAATCAACAGTCGACTGGACATTGTACTCCCTGTCTAAATGAGATTAATCCATAATTCAATAAACCTAGTGAGATTGTTTCTGCCTCCAGAGCAGCCCTGCCTCTGAGGATTAATGTAACATAATTAGAATTTTAATTTGAAAAAAAAATTACATTTTTTAAAATTAATTTAAATATTGTGTTTTGTTTCATATCATATCCTTAAAAGATGATTGGTGTCACCAACTGATCCAAGACTAGAGCTTCCACAGTCTAAAGCTACAGGCTGGCCGCTGATCCACTGCCAGCTAGGACTACTGGACCAAACTACACTGCACCTACAGCACTAGAACAGCAATGATCTTCACTTTAACCACATGCAACAGTCTACCAGCACACACACTCAACATCACATGCATGTCATATTAATGAGTTAGCAGACTCGTTTCCTATTTACCTGAACCCACCAATAGAACACCATTAATGGGGCTATGACTATGAGGAACATTGGGGTGAGGGCAGAGCATATGAGCAGCACATTCAGTGTGTACCAGAAAGTGCGCATCCATATGTCAATATTTTCTGGGATGTGAGCGTCTATAGCGTCCACGTCTTTGCTGAAGCGGTTTAGTAACCGCCCAGTGGGGGTGCTCTCGAAGAAGGCCTGCGGAGCTCGCAGGACCCCCTGAAGCATGTTGCGGTGCATGAGCTTGGCTGCCTGCAGCATACTGTAGGCCCGGCACAGCAGGCAGTTAACCAACAACAGCACACCTGTGAGAAGGGGGGAGGGGAGGGGGAGGGGTCAAGCGTGACAACACAATAACACCTGTGTTAAATAGATTAGGAGCCGTTCCAATGTCTAATGAGATGGCAGCTTCCACTGTCACTACAGACTTCGGAGACACATTCAGGACTTGATTGTGGCTTTTTTTAAAAACCATATGAGACCAAAAGTGCTTTGTTTTAGTGTGTGCTTCCACCGATTAGCTAATACTAAATACCAGTTCCAATATTAACAAAATGTGTGCTCTGTACAAAGAGAAAACCAAAGATGCATCGCTTCTTACAGGCCAGCTATCCTGTCATTGGCTACAATGACAGGATTCATCTGAACTTGTGTCAGTTTCTTGAAAATGTTTCACCTTCCCTCCAACAAACTGAAACAAGTCCAGTTGTGTATGTTATAGCACTTAGAATTACAATGACCTGGATGACTTCATCAGCATACACTGATGAGCATAGTGTTGATTGGGAATGACTGATGTGAGCTACTACTTTAACTTAGTTCATTCATGTATTTGTCCTAATTAGAGCTACACAAATCCAACATACAAGTAATACATTAAACTTATCGAAATGTTTTTTACATAAGGTAGAATGAGGCCAGGGAATGCTGTAGCAGTAAAAACCTGAAAGCTCGCTATAACCTTTTTGCACATGTCGCTATCTTCTTTCCTGCAGGAAGTACTGAATGATACCCTAATCACTGACTATAAACCAAAACATTTTCGAATACAAGAACGCCAGACACTCTGTAACAAACCACCTGGAGTATGGACAGCCAACTACTCCGCTACTTTCAAAAAACACATAAATTCTCATGTGCAATACAAAGTAGTGACATTAACAGCTCCATAGACATTACTTTGTAGACCCTAAATCAAATCCCATTCACACTGGCTTACAGTAAAGACCCATTACACTAAGTAGATCCAGCGGTAATAACACTCCACCACTAGAGTAAGGTTATAGATCAGTAAAGCCTGAGTAAAATTACTTCTGTAAACTGGTACTCCAAGATCAGGTTTTACATTGAGGTAACTTCCATATATATTGTATGCATATTGGGGCTGGCTGTGTTGCTCAACATGAGTGTGTTTGGGTGTGTGTGAAAGCAGGCTGCGGGCAGGACAGGAAGTGTTTTGGCTGCGGAGAGAGCAAAGAAAATGTATGATTGAAAAGGAGATAATCACAGCCCCGGACGCTCGTCAGGAACAACTTCACAGTCTATAGAGAAACAAAAGCCACAACTGAAAAGTAAAAGAAAGAAGTTGCTGCACCGACTTGCATGCGGCATGCCATTCCAGGAAGAGGAAGAATAAAAAAAAAAGGAGGAACATGAAGGTATAAAGGATCATCATGACATAAGAAATGTTTCCCGAGTACCTGGACAAATAAGTATATGAAAGCCAGGGGTGCAATGACAACGGCAAAGATAGGCGTGCTGGAGATGATAACAATAATGGTGGAGAGAGACACGAAGACGGTGCCCAGCAACATGAGCACGGTGGCTGGGAGAGCCTCATCTATGATGTAGATGTCCTTGGAGAAGCGGTTGATGATGCGTCCTATAGGCGTGGTGTCAAAGAAAGACTGGGGCGTGTGAAGTTTGTTGACCAGCAGATTATTGTGCAGCTTCTTGGCTGCACCGATGTTTCCCATGGCTAGTGTGAAGGAAGAAATCATAACCAGGATACCTGAGGTGGGGATGAACCAGAGGAGTAGGAGGAGTAAGAAAGTGAGAGGAAGGTTAAAATGTGGGATGACAAAAGCAACGGAATTACTAGTAGACACCGGAAGTGTCTGTCCTGAAAGTAGAGATGCAACACTGTAAAAGAACAGCAGTCGTCAACATTATCCTCCACATCCACAGCCTCCACACACTCAACCAACACAAAACAGCAAATAATATTAATGCATACTTATAGTTGCATGTAGATGTAATGTGTGTGTATTAAAGCTATCTCTGGTGAATATCCTTTAGCCCAAGGCATCTGAGTTCTCCCCTGAGCTTGTTTTATATAAAGAAACCTTCAAAATGGCTAGCCAGCAAATATATTCACTTAATTTCAACAAACTAGAAGCTGCATGGATGGAAGAAGCATCGAACTAGTTCAGGTTCAAAAATCATTTTAGCACCTTGATGTGGAAGTACATTAAATTAACTCTAAAATGAAGCCCTACTTCATTCAGTTCTTACTGTAACAATTAGTGTTTCTTACCTTGTGCAATGCCCAGTGCTGCGTACACCCCCACCCTCATATGAACATTCTCCTGAGTCTGATTGTTTGAGGCATCATTAGTCCACTGGCTGAGCCAGATGTTTGCTCCGATGGATGCGGCGCTCTGACAACCATACAGGAAACAGATGAACACCGACAGCAGAGGTCCCACCGCCTTGATGTACTCCAGGTACACCTTTGCTTTCACCTGGTTAGAGGTGACACAGCAGTTAACAGCCAAAAATCACTGCTATGTTTTCTTATGTAGATAATTGGTATTTTTTGATTTTAGGTTTCTTGAAAACAACAGTGTGATATCGCAATGTTATGGAGGTGATAGAATATGATTTTGGCAGAAAGGAAAGTGCTCATTCTGTTGAAAATTAACAACATTTTCTTTTTCAAAATAATCATAGTTGATCATGTATGGATCTTTTACACAAGTGTAACATGTTTACATACATTTGATGAATCATATAACTATAACTATTGTTAAAAAACTTATTGTTAATAGGTGTGGTATTTGTTCAATAACTTGTATTATTAAAAATGATTGCTTGGATGAGTTTCTCTTTCTCATGAGATTTATTTTTCTCTTGTTGCTCTGAGGCTTCAAAATCATTTTGATGGTACATCGGATTAATGGTCTCTGTCACAGCCACTCTATTACTTGTTTCTGAAATATGCATCTTTGGTGAGAGGGTAGGTAAGTTTTCTTGCTATGACCTAATTCCTGAGATTTGTTTCTACAACTGTAGTGTTGCACTCAAACTGTGGGGGGCGTCAAATCCAACAAAATGCCAATTTCTATTTAAATGGTGGCTGAAATAAAACGCTGCAAATAAGCAAAACAATCTAAAATGTTAAGCGTTGCAAGCCCCTCCACCAAACATCCTGCACTTTTGGGCTACCCGCTGGGCTGTAATTTAGACCCTGGCCCCTGCAGTGTGAATGCACTCAATTCCTCCAAAAGTTCCTAGTCTTTGAGGAAAGTTCCTTTAAAATGTCTATCTATATATCTGAAAGTAAAAGCAGGCAGTTATAGATATTTGTATAAGGAGAGAAGAGAGATTTGATAACCTACCCTGCCTGTTTCAGCAGTCTCTGCTTGGATGAGTTTCTCCTTCTCATGTGGTTTATGTTTCTCTTGCTGCTCTGAGTGTTTCCTCTGGCTGCATCCGTGTCTCCTCACTGAGCGGGACCTGGGGTTCTCTCCATCTGCTGAAAGTATGCTGATCTGCCTGTAAAGTGAGGAAAAATAATGTCAATGTATGGAACTTATTCAGAAGATGCCATTTACAAACAAATCCACCGGACGAGCATTCAAGAATATGTCTGCTGTGTGTTGATGTTGATGGACAAATAACGATATTCAGTCAGTGGCTGTGCCCCTTATCATGTCCAAGGAAAATGCAGAATGTATGAAAAATTCTAAACCTTACAGCTAAAGAAACTAAAATCTTAAACTCCTTCCTCTACCTGATGAAATTTCTCTTGGCTTCATTGATCGCTGGCTCATTGTCTGCCATGTCTGTGTGGTTGCTGAGGGCATCTTCAGGGAACAATTCTCCATCTTCAATTAACTCATCTGTAACAGCATCGTGAGAATTATTAGCTTTGTAAAGCTTTTTTCAAAACAGCTCAACCATAAAAATGATATGAGATATATGAGATAAGAGTCAAAGGAAATGTTTCTCTACCAGTGGCCTCGTCCTCCTCTACGATGTCATCCAGGGAGTAATTCCTGAGAAACTCAGCGAAGGCTCCATTCTGATTGAGCAGCTCCTGGTACGAGCCCATCTCTGACACCCTGCCTTCCACCATTACCATGATGTTATCCACCTGGGGCAGGAAGCTAATGCCATGTGTCACTAGAATGCGTGTCTGGAGTCAAACAACAAAATACACATTGTTATCTCACAAACTACAAACATACAGATATTGAAACAAACACACAGTCAAACACACGTACACCTTTTATTATAAGCTCAGTTTCCATGACATAGTCAGTGTGTGCTTTCCCAGCAGAATCAATTCACACGGGAAGTCAAACAGCTCTTATCAGAAATTGGTACCATAAATATAAAGAAACAACTAGGATAAACTGATAAAAGAAGCAGCCTCCTATCTTGTAAAAAGATAACATGCAACTTCTACTGAAACAAGAGTGAAGCTGAACTTTAGCACAATAGTACTGAGCTAAACACTAATGTTGGTATGCTGTAAAACAAGCTTAGCAGGTATAATGGTGTCAATGTTACATGTGAAGCTCATTGGAATGTTATGAGTTATCTGGTCATTAAATCATTTGACCTGACGATAGTGCTGAATGAAACATCAAGATAGCCAGTTGGTCAGTAAGTTTAATGACAGGTCATTCATTTTTCATGGGATCATGAACGAGTTTATCAGTCTATCCGACAGTTGTTGAGACATTTCAGTCTGAATAGAAAACAGACAGAGAAATAGCATATGGATAAAAATCCTTCTATACTGAGCTGGGGGCTTCAGGTTTCGATATTCAACAAGTCAATTATTCTGTTTGGTTTTAGCACAGTGCCGTAAAAAGTGAAATAGTCACATTATTATTAGTAATGACCAAAGGTGGACACAAAGCCCAGTTCAGACCAAAGATTTGTGACGCAACAAAACCAATTTGGAATGCTGCATGGGAAAGTTGCAGCATGACTCAGGCCGGCTGATTGCTTGACAAGCAACTCAGCTTGTCAAGTCTTGTTTTAGAACATAATGCATGGAGTCAATGAAATCAGCGCCTATTGCTTAACTCACAACTTCAATGCTTTTCCTTTGTTTTAACATTCACTTCCCACTGCTCACTCACTCAACTGTACTTCACCACTCTCTATTTTACATACTCCCTTGGTAATGTACACACCTTTTATCAACGCCATTTCATCTTAACTACAAAATGCAAAAGTAACTCTATGCTTGTTCATAGTTTAAGGCAGGTCAAATTATATCCAACAACAAAAAGCCCAAAAAGACGACATTAATGCGTGGCTCAGTTGTTGCAGCTCAGATGATCCACTGTCTTGTCTCTTAGGTGTGAACTGGCGCCATTTTAGAACGCTGCAGATTGGCACACTGCAAGAAGTTGCAAGTTTCAACTCGTCACATAGCTTTGATCTGAAAAGGACTGTTTCTTTTACTTCTCATCTGAAATAATTATCTTTATTATGCCATGCAATAGAATTTTAGATATCTAGAGAACACAGTCACACTGTTACTGTAGTCAAACAGATCAAGTATCATTGAGATTTAGACTAAACAGATTCGGCTCATTTGTAAACAATCGAGGACTTTGCCATTTCACTTTGCCCTCCGGTTTATCCCAGCTCTGTTAGTTTACACAACTGGTTGTATTTGCGATTATCATTGTTATTGGGTGAAAAAATATGATACATCTCCTGCGATTAATCAACTAGTTGATTGCTTTTAGGGAGTAGTCGATGGCTACCAAAATGCAGCAGTAGTTCATGCCTTTCTCTTAGCTATGCAAGCTTGAATGGTTTTCCGACTATGAGAGTCAGATTCATGAAAGGATTGTCCAGCAAAGAGCAAAACAAATCACCATATGGAATAATGGTAAATGTTATATATCTGCTGACAACACCGTAGTTTTTTGGGTTTTTTTCAATAAAACAAGATCAAAACCTTGATTTCAGTTCCCCTCACCTTTCCTTTTAGCAACCCCTCTGGACCAATGAGGTTGTCAAAGATGTGTT
This sequence comes from Diplodus puntazzo, assembly GCA_963678695.2. Classification (NCBI taxonomy): domain Eukaryota; kingdom Metazoa; phylum Chordata; class Actinopteri; order Spariformes; family Sparidae; genus Diplodus; species Diplodus puntazzo. Next base: position 6,256,269 of record OZ023176.1, on the reverse strand, counting down.
TGGCCACATGGGCATCCACAGCAGACAGCGGGTCGTCCAGCAGGTAGACATCAGTGTCACTGTACAGAGCTCGGGCCAGACTCACCCTCTGTCTCTGCCCACCAGAGAGGTTGATTCCCTGCAGGATAGAGATATGTCAACGGAATTGCGTTAATATACTACGTGTTTTTTTTTCAGTAAAAGACACAGCCTCAATCAAATGGCGGAAAAATGTCAAGAAAGGAAACCAGAACCAAATCTGCCACGTGAAAACACAAACACAAAAAGTTTTTCTCAGTAAGAAAACGGAAAATGAAAGTACCTTCTCGCCTATCTCCGTCATGTCTCCTCCAGGCAGGACTTCCAAGTCAGGAGTTAAGGCACAGGCGTCCAGAACGCAGGAGTACTTCTGCTCATTGTAGGGTTTTCCAAACAGGATGTTATCTCTCAGCGTGGCATTCTGTATCCAGGCCTGCTGGGGTACGTATGCCACTGACCCCTAAGGAGAGTATGCCGAAGAACATGGTCAGCTGATATATTGTTAATATAAGAATACTGAGTGGTGTAGTTTTTGAAGAATGAAAAAGGTACAGTAAAGACAATAAATGAATACTGTTACCTGCTGGTATGTTAAAAACATGAAACAAGAAATGAAGTCATACCCGAACAGAGACGTCTCCCTCCAGTTTCTCCATTTCACCCAGCAGCGCGGAGATGAGGGAGGACTTCCCACAGCCGACGTGGCCCACCACTGCCAGCAGAGAGCCCTGGGGCACCATCACGTTAATACTACAAACACAGTCAACAGTTTTAAGAAGAGTCTGAGGGATGACAACACAGACACATGACAATATGTGGCTTTTCATGACATACTTGTGCAGAACAGCAGGATCTTCTTTAGCCCACGTGAATTTCCCGTTAATGACCGTCACTGAAAACTCTGTTGAGTGACAAAACGTCATGTTATTTCCTTTTGAACTGGCACCAATGTCATGAAGTCTGTCTGACAGGACAAAATACTAAAATATGTTTTTGAACTGTGAGTCATCCAAAAACTCTTCAAGCTCTTAGTCACTGGGTGAGTGGGATGTGCTGATTTTGCCCTAAAGCCTTGAATTAAAAGAGCTACGAAATAAATACAAAAGAATGATGCCATATAACAACAAAGCACATTTTCTCAATGTATTTCAGACACTGAGGCGTGTTTAAAGCATAAGTAATGACACAAGAAAAAATGATAAGCAGTGTTCATTCTTACCTGTGCCTGTGTTCTTTCGTTCTACAGCATGTGGGTCCAGTTCATCGTGACTCAGGAAAGACTGGATTCGCTTAAGTGAGACGCTGGCCTGCAATGCAGAATAAACACACAGGCACTCAATAAAACCTGTCAATTAAAACATACAGTTAAAGAAAATAAGAAACAGAACCTACCTGTACCATACTGCTAATGACTTGGGGCAGCATGTTGAGAGGAAACCTGAGGATGTTAAAGAGCGAGAGCGACACAAAGGCCTTCTCCGCATCCAGGACGTTGTTCTCATCCACAGTCACATACACAGCAAATGTTGTCAGGGCAACCTAGAAACACAATGGAAAACAGGCCACTCAGACAACCAGGTCTGTCAGTTTATTGGAGAGATGTACAGCCGTCCATTTGCTAATGCTTCACACATTTACATATTCATGTGATTCCATCAGTGACTCATCAATGACCTCATTATCAACAGCTACGGAAATTGAGGGATACCTGTTTGATGATGGGGACACGGTTATTTACACTTGCTCTGACTAGGACTCTAAACTCAGGGACAAGAAAATGCGGCAGGTGTTGTCAGGACAGACGTGAAGCAGTAAAGGAGCGAAAAAGATTGGCTAATCATCAACTTGGGAAAGCACCCAGACTATTTTCTTTTCTATATATCTCATCTTTGAGTGTGTTTTACCCTGACGTAACCAGGCAGTTAAATCAGTATTAGTTCAATAAAAGAATGAAACTTGATTGCAGAAGGTATAGAGTTATATATTTCCTGTTTCAGAAGGAAAATAGGTTTAAAAATATCTCCTTTCTCAACATTTTGTGAGTTTATTTTCTTATTTAGTACACTAAAAGCTCAGCCGGTTAGCATGCTAACTTTCATTTCATTTCTTTCATTTTTTCACATTCTGTTGATAATGCGATCATTCTTGATGTTTCAAAGCTGCTGTAAGTCTTGTCATTGTTTGAGCTAACTTCCTGTATGTTCTGCAGTTAGAAATCCCTTCCCTCCCTTCTACATCACCACACGAATGCGCAGTGGTGGTAATCACATTACATAGCAGCAAAAAGGAGGATCCTGCTCTCTGTGCATTCCCACCTCTTCAAGAAGTTTTCTATCCTGATTGGATAAAGTGGGCAGGGATACCAGAAAATGTATTTTCTCTTTTACTGCATGTGCAGAGGGAAGAGGGTCATGAGTTACCGACCAAACACTTTATAACAGTAATTAATGTTGGAATATAGAGCTAATAGAGCTATCTAATACTTATTTTAATAAAAAGAATGTATCTGTTACAGCAGCTTTAAACTTGTAAATATTGGACCTTCAATCCATTACATAATTTTACATTACTACTAGATTACTCGACTAAAACAACTCATAATGCGTCTAAGACCCCATTGGTACTGAGTTGAGTTAACCCAGTATTATAAGTGCAATATTGGCCCACACTGGGTCAGTTTTTGACCCACTGTTTTTTTATGCAATTATTCCCTAAATGTTGTGCATTATGCCAGCATTACAACTGTAGCGTTCCAATGCTGCATTCAAATGCTTACTTAAATAACAAAATTCACGTTGAGTGGTGTTCACAATGTGAATCTGCAGACAATAAGTTTTTGCAAGTTTAATGTGAGTGTTATATATGAATGAACAATCATGTGCTGCATCAAATCAGCTTTTTTATCACAAGGTTCTTGAAATAGATTCTGCAAAAGCGCCTTTGTAATTTTGGACAACCAACTAGGCTATCTGAACACTTGGCGAATTGTATGTACAGCTTTCAAAAATGACTTATTCATTTCTAGAGGCAACAAGAGTTCCTCTGACAAGTCCTTGATGACAAACAAAAGTGCTGATGAGCATGTTATCATCTTCAGGAAATAGCAAATATGAAGACATTTTTGAAGACATTCAGGCAGCCGGTGTGGAATTTTTGGAACAGATTACCAATGAATTTCACGTAACAAGGATGCTTGAGGGAGGGACGGTATTCAGACATGAGGACTGAACCTACCAGAAAAGGGGCACTGGTCCAGGCCATAGTTGACAGCGCTCCCAGATACGCTGTCTTGCGCAGCACATTGAGTTCCTTCTGTCGGATGGTTAAGACCTTCTCCTTGAAGGAGTTCTCCCAGGCGTACAGCTTTAGGACTTTGATGCCATTCAGAATCTCGTTCATCAGCTTGATGCGAGCATCCTTGTACTGCATCTGCTCTACCTGGGGGAGAGCAAGAGGAAGACAGAGTCAAGAAGATATGTTGTTCTTTATCTGGCAATTAATAGACTAACAAAACAACAACAATATTGTCAAGTGGACAAAGGATACTTTTCTGAAGTGCTACATAATAATGCTATATATAATGTAAAATCATGCAGAATTACATATTTCAAACTTGATTGAATTCCAGTACACGTTGCAAAGGGTTAGGTTGATGTTTTGAAAAACTGAAGCTGAAGCTGGTATCTACAAGATCAGATGTGCTATTGAGTGAGGCACTAGCACTTGAATTAAAGGATATGCTCACAATAAAACAATGACAAGATATACAGTCAGGTGCCCATATGAACACTGAAGCAGTGTTGCTTGGTGTTATCAACCTCCTGCTCATACTAGCCATTGAAAGATCTCTCCTTAATGTGCTTTTAATGTTACTGATAGGGGACAATATAATTTGTCGGTAAAAAAAAAGTAAAACTAACTAAACTACTAAAACTGCCAAAAAAAACCATGTGCTTATGAGTAGCAGTTCCATTGACAATCAATAAACAATAACAGTAAATTACAACCATGTCCTGTTCTGACAGTTCCCACCTGGTAGGCTCGTGTCTTCATGGCAATGACAGCATTAAAAGGGATCAGCATGACCATTACAGCCACACCAGCCAGCACGGATGGACCGAGGTTCTATAAAATACAGCAGTCAGTATATCAATGCAAATATAATTCAACATAAATACAGAGATAAAGCAAAAGTCTCCTGTGTTCAATAACTACATGTACTGTGCTATTTACAGTAGTCCATGTGTGAACATACCTGCCAGAGGAAATAAAGTGCCAAAACAATCTGAAGTGGAGCAGACCACAACATGTTGAGGAAAGTGGTAAGATCCATGAACCTCTGTGCGTCCACAGACATCAGGTTGACTACCTCTCCCACCGTAGATGAGCGCTTGGCAGCATTAGTTATCACAAGCGCCTGCAGAACAATGATGGGGGGGGGGGGGTCGGGGGGGGGCACACAACTTTACTCAACATTGTAACAAGATCATTTTCTGTGGAGCAGTACTGTATCTGTTAAGGAAATGTGCTATGCATGAGAATTTTGTGGATACCTTCCTGTAGATAGCTCCTATGATAGCTGTGCGTACATTCATGCCTGTGACAAAGCAGTACTGAAAGTGACGGTGGAGGATGAGAGTCTGCAGGAAGGCTGTGAAAAACATGAGGAAGGCCAGCGAGTAACCCCACCAATCAGGAACACCCTTCTGTTTTGTGAACAAGATCAGCATCCTACAGTATAAGAGTGACAAAAGGGACGATTCCTTTAGATTACACCCACAACACTAAAGGAATCTGTAAACAGCTGTGTTACAAATGGCATATAAAGTTATCTTTTTATGCAATCCACACTTGGTCTGTAGATACACACACGTTTTTTCCATGCAAAATGTGAGTGAGTCAGCATAAACACACCATCTCCAGGTTGGAGTTTATGTAAATTTCAAGCATATAATGTGTTTGCTGTTTGAGCTGCAGGCCTAGAGTATGCTGTATAAAGACAGTGTTGTTATTCAGTTACATGATGGGATTTGGATGTAGAAAAGCAAAAAATGTGAAATGTACTCAGTACTTCATTACTTAAAAAGCATCTAGACACTAACAAACCCTTAATATGCAGAACTCCCTCCATTCTTCTATTAAATCATGCCTGAACAACTGCTAACACCTGTCTGTCTACCTGCCTCAGACAGTCTGTGATATTATAAGCAACCCACAGAGCACCGCAGTGAGGCTTTACTGAAAAACAAGATGTAGATCCCACATAACACCTTTTCCAGTCTCTTTTCATGCCCTCCCTGTAAACTTTCAGTGAAGTCTTAAAATAATACCACTTCTGTTTATGAGACACAGTCTGGTCTCTGTGCACTCAGAAGAACTGCTGACCCCTAATACCACTTAAAAGCATTCACAAGACAACAGAACCATTCCCAGATGAATTATACAGAATTTCTCACATTGGCAGAGACATTAGCAGCCTTGTTGCTTTCCTGCTGTGAGCGCATCAGAGCTGGTCACAGCTCCATTTGCATTTGCATCTCCATAGATCCCAATCTCATCTGTGGAATTCTCCAACGGGCTGACTACAACATGCCGGGTATTTTCATCAGTTGGCTGCTAGCATGCAACACGTTGTTGACACTTTTGACAACACATAAGTTATAGTCAGGAAACTTGAGAAGTCTTCTAACAAAATATCATCTGTGGCTACTTAAAGCCTCATTTTTACAGCACGGTATGGCTGGATTTGACTTGACTCACCAACAGGTATAGTTTTCCACTGCATATAGTATCCCCACAATGTAGGCAGAATTGTCAGTCAATTGTCATAATGATAAACAAATAACCAGAAGAGTGGAAGAATTCCTTTATTATAGCCCAGTAGACAAAACAACTGTGTCCATCACACTAGCGATGATTCCCTTTGACCAATCAATAGCCTGCAGTGTTTTCACTCCAGATTTTACTATCTGCTGGGACCCCGACTGAGGTGATACCAGAAAAGTACCACCAAGAACTATCAACAACTTCTGCCTACGGAAAAACCAAAAGAGAACATTTCCAAGCGAGTCAAGCAGTCTCAGGGAAATCACATGTGTGCAGCACAGGTTTTTAAGACTTTTTCACTAATTATAATCTATATTTTAGGTTTTTGTTTTTCTGCCCTTTTTAAAGCTTGATGTTAGATGGTGATGATGTGGACAAACTTGAATAGAACTTGCTACAGGGCACTGAATTGAGTGTGTGGGTTCACAGAATCAGGGGGTTGGGACTGAAATGCTAGAACAAATTGTTGAACCTTCCCTGCATTGTAGGCCCAAGTCAACAAAAAAATGTTTTGTTTCTTTGATAATACATTAAAAGGGGCATAATTTAGGAAACGTTTCTGATACCAGAGGGGTTTCTAACCAGTGGCTAATGGTAATACTAGAGAAAGTAATGGTGGTTGGACGACTAAGTGGGCCATTGCTGCCCATCAAGCTGGTTGCGCCAGCCACTGTAGTTTAACCTGAGCTGATACAATGTAGATATAACGTTAAGATATAATGTAAGGCTATGTCAAGCTGCTGAGTATCTGATCATTGCTTGGGAAAAGATCGGACTTAAAAGGTGTTTTGAGTTTGAAAATGGTGTGGAGAAGTTTTCTGATATAACAAGCTACTACCTGACAGACTAACTGAGCTAGATTAGCAGGAATGACAGCTGGAATATTGAGTGGGCCATGGCATTCAGATAAGTTGCCTATTTAAGCCAGCTGGTCCAGCCACTGTACTTTAGCCTAAGTAGATACGATGTAAATATAAGGCCTGGCAAAGCTGCTGTGTATCTGCTCTTTGCTAGGGTGAGTATAGGATTTAAAGGCAGCTTAAATGGTGTAGCAGAGTTACACAGTAGTGTCGCTCATCACTGGGGCTCAACTGCAGGGATTGTTGATCGGTCAAACATAATTTAACATGAATACTGGGCTATCAGTAAAGCAAACCTTTAGCACATTTGACTGTGTATTGATGAATACTGTTTTGAAAGTTGTGTTAATGTCAGTCATGGCACATATGCAATTTATTATATTTTAACAGAGCCTCCTGGTGGCGCAGGATGTGCATTTTCCTATTTTCTACTGAGATCATGTGACTCAAAGGTCAGAGTTAAACCAAGAAGCCTTCAGCATTGCTGCCACATGTACTTCATAAAGGCTACTCTGTTGTGCTTTGGAGAGTAATCGGTTTTAAGTTTGGTAAGTTTTGTGATTACTGTGTGCAAATACATATCTTGTCAATTTACAAAAAATGCTTTTATGTTAATGTTTATGCAAATAAGCATTTCATTGAAGTTTAGTCTGATTTTCTTTAAAACCGGTTAACTATCTGAAGATGTATGTAGATGTGCTACATGTACAGTACTCACAAAGCTTATCTCAAAATACCTTTAAGCAACATTTTGTTGAAATTGCCATTTTTGTGTGATTTGGCACTAACATCACTGTTAGAAATACGAATCCCAGGTCTGTAATAATTTGTCAGATGTAATGTTGGTGGTAACAACAAACACAACTCGGTACATCATAACAATGTTGTGTCTTGAAAACTTGAAACTTCAAGTAAACATGTGTTTAACACGTGGTCCTGTAAAAAGTAACACTATATTTATATTAAGTGACTTCTTCACAATTCTGCACTGACAGTACTACTGTTATTGCAGGGGTGTAAAACTTAACGTTCTTTTCTTTGTTTTTCCCTCTTTTCTTTGTTTTTCACTATTTCTCAGTGACTCAAATTAATCAAATATACAGCAAATCATGAACTCATTTTTTGAATAGAGCAGCAGCAGTACTACGAAGGTCAGAGCCTCCAGCATGTAAAACTCAAAAAGGAGAAAAGTTAGATCTGCAATACTAGTCTATGAATATTACATGGGTTTAATAACAAATTAGTTCTGTGCAATCTGACAGCTATAATATCAGAGAAATTTAAATTAAAATATTCTTATGCAAAACTTGACTTGCACTCGCAGTGATACAAAAACTCGGTGCAAACTAGCCTTATCCAACCACATGACTAAAAAAATACATACAGGAAAACAATGTGGTCAGCGATCTCTGATAACTTATCTACATAAAGAGGCCTGCTATCGATCAGTTCAATCTTTTATTAGAAACAGAAAGGAAACATACCCAATTTACATAATGACTTTGCATCCTGAACAAAGACAGTATGTATTTTAAATAAAGACATCCATCATACTTGGATCTAGTAAACCCACATGCAAAAACTCAAATACAACATGCAAAAAGACTTACTGAAAATAGTATTTGGAAACAGTAGTGACAAAGAGAGTTTGTTGGTGTTGGAAACTTGCAAATGTGGCGTAGCACAAAAAAAAGGAGGCAGCAGTAACACATCACCTGTATTTTTACCTGAGCAGCTGAGGGTTGACAAAGGTGATGACATCTTGCAGGACCTTGTAGGCCGAGCCGATCAAAAAGTAAGGCCCAAAGGCTTTTATGAGGGCTCGTAGGAAAGACGGCTGGTGAGGAGCAGCTTTCTGATTGGACAGCAGCACCTCTGCTTCCTCTGGGCTGCTTTCACCTCCTCCTTCTCCAACAATGTGGTTGGTGGTCTTCGGTGGGGGCTTGGAGTACACAGCCTGGCTGGACAGATTCTGTTCACTGGACAGTTTGGAATTTGGGAGGTTGTATGGGATAGAAAAAGACACAGAGAGTATAACAATAATGTAAGGGTAGGGAACTTTCATCATAACTTGGTAAGGAAGACAACAGACCATATGTTTTATTTCTTAGTTGGACAAATTCAATTTTGCAACACGCACTACTAACTCAGCTAATGGGCTGGCCCATTTAATACCCTTTTTTATGCCGAAATGATGGTCTGAAGTCAGTGCCCAAGCTCTGGGCATGTTGTGGGTGTAAATAACTTCTTTTTGTCAAAATAGCATCTGATTTGGGACTTCTAGGCTTCCAAAGACTTGGATTACATTGGACGAGCTGTAGTCACATTTTGTTTATTTGGTTGGTTTTGACATTTTAAAAAAAGTCACCATCTACTTCAGTTGTTTCATAGAATGTTGCAATGCTGTTTTGTTGTGAAGTTCCAGAAATGTTTTGTGGACAAGGTAACTTCTGGCTTTCCATCGGCATCAGGGCAAGAAGTAATACATTAATTTAATAGGGTAGCAAACAGCTGTTTCCATTAACAATTCATCCACTAGTTTTTAAGCTTTTTAAGTTACACCACATAATGCATATTTTAGTCTTGACGAATCCCTTTGGCAAGACGTAGATCACTGCTGCAGCTGACAACTTCAATGTCGCAGTGTGTCCCTTGTCCTCTTAGAATTTTTTGTATTTGTTGACAAGACAAGATTTCTCAGGAGGTGAGACATAACGCACCAAAAATGATCCAAGTGTTCAGTAAAAGGAATGCAAACAAAATCTATTCTAATACCAACTTAAAGAGCAGGAGTCGGATTCCAGCAGTGAACAGGCGACTACAGCTCAACAACTGTGATGACATTCGGCTTAACACCAAACTGGTTTCCAGATGAAGTGAAAAGGCCTAAACATGCTTTTCCCATATCATTTTACACGTTCCTCTTAATGAGAAAGCACAATGAAACCGCATCACAGGGAGAGGAAGCAGCCTGGAGGTCAGAGTTCACCATGATTGTCGAGTCAGGTTGTTCACTGGGGTAGCACAAGAAGGAGCGGAAGTTCTGTTCTCAGTGACCAAGAAACTACATTAATTTACACAGAATCACTGAACATACTTGAACAGTGGACTGCAATATCGCAGACATGAGAAAAATGATTATTCTGCAGCACATTGTGCAGAGAAGTTGGGGGCTCTAACAGTTGGAAACAAAGCTAACTACCCCACAATTGTACAGAATCCATAAGAGCAACAATGCTACAAAAGAAAGCAAAGCAATGCATACATCTTGTCTCTCATGTATGCAAACGGGCAGCATTCCTGCTGCTGAGGTTACAAAAACATGCTCATGGCTTTGCTTATACAGGAAAAGGAGAACTTAGGTCCACACACACACACACACACACACACACACACACACACACACACACACACACACACACATATAGCTCCGCCCTCAAAGACAACATTCTATCCCTTCTCTATTGTGACAAGGAAGTAGAAGGTGGGGCCTCTGAGTTTGACAATTGGACTTGATTTTTCTTTATATGTATTATAGATGTGTGTGACTCAGATTAAACAGTTCACTCTAGGAATTAGAATTAGCTTAGTTATTTGAGACAAGAAGTTTCATACAGTAGGTTCATATGCTCTCTAGTAACCTGATTAGTGTCCGATTTCTCCATTTAACAGTCATCTAAACATCATTTAAAGGAGTAACCAGGTTAACTTAGGTTAAATTCAGCTGATGAAACCGGACTTCCTGCCAGCAATTGATTGATCCAACTGTACTAACAAGTACTGTGTATGTATCTAAAGTCGGACATCCTGTTCCTCTGTGCCAAAGAGCTTCATTCTACTACTTCAACTAATCTAAAAACACATTTACAAGCCACACTATTACACCACTAGAAATACTCACGAACGTATTAAATGTTTATTATTCAATAGGTGAGCGCAGTCCCCAACAAATCCAATTTTCGAAAATTATTGATCCTTTGTCGAAAATTTTACTTTTAATTATAAACTATAATGATAAACCGCGACTCCAAGTCCATCAATTTTAATGAGGACACAGACACATAGTAAAACATCTCTTCTTTGATCAACATACCTCTTGGCTTTCGACTGTTCCTTCTCCCACTCTTTGAGGAGTTTGGGCACCATCACCTTAGAGCTGTCACGTGGATTCATGGACCAAAGATCTTTAGCTTCCAGGGGCATCCTGTAGCCTTTAATTGCCATACTGAGAGAGAACAACAGCAGTTTAGTTCGGCTTGGTACATTTAGCAATTCAATACTATCAAGGATAAATTAATGTAAACAAATGGGACATTAGTTAAATGGTTGCCAGCCTCCACCTGTCCCAGTGCTTTTTGAATCACATCATTATTGTAAGGTTTATTATGTCCCTTTTTATGTGTTTCATCTCTGGACAAAATACAATTCTCAAACTAAAATAGTTTATTATCTCAGAGACAACTCAGAATGAAGACACTTAATTGAGTTTCCTGGATTTGCTTATCATAATTATGTACAATTGGATTGGATTACACCGGAAATTTGGTTGATGTTTTTTCCAGCATGAGGGGAGATTGGCTTACAGAAGAAAAGAGAATGAAGAAGCGGTTCTTCCATCAGAAATCACAGAGCAATACCCTGTTTGTTGAGGGAATCAACTCAAATTACTGCTTTGCGGATGTATGCCTCTGTACCAACCTGAGTTATTGTCTTTTTTTGCAGAACATTATAAATAAATTAGGGGCGGCAATAGCTCAGTCCGTAGGGACTTGGCTTGGGGACTTGAAGGTTGCCAGTTCAAGTCCCACTCGGACTGAAAAAAAGAACGATGTGGACTGGCAGTTGGAGAATGCTGGTTCACATCCTGGGCATTGCCGAGGTGCCCTTGAGCAAGGCACTGGCCCCTAACACTGCTAGTTGGGCGCCGTGGGATGTGTGGCAGCCCCTTCGCTCATCTCCTCTACACTGCGTGTGTGTGCGCATGTGTGTAATGTGAGTGATAAAAAGAATTTCCCAATTTGGGATTAAAATAGCATACTAAAAAAATGAATAAAACATTTATTTCAGACATGTGAGAACAAAACAAATCAAATTGGGGTTTGTGAGCTCACATTGACCTTGACTTTTCACAATAGACCACCAAAATCTAATCAGTTCATTCTTGAGTGAAAGGTGATATTTGTGCCCAATTTGAAACGAATTCCCTCAGGGAGTTTCTGAGATATCAAGTTAAATAAATGGGACAGACGTGCCAACAACTTGAAAACATTATGCTTCCAACCCTGGCTATCGCAGAGGCATAGAAATAACAAAAATGGAAATTACAGAACCGGTTGTGTGAGGCTAACAATGATCTCAAACATGCTCTCACAGGTAAAATGTATTCTTCATCTTTATAGTGTAAAATGTTGCATAACCTCTTCAGTATTACAAACTGCAATTATGTTATTTGTAATAGCAAAAACTGTAGGGAGCACAAAAGTGTTGAATATTAAAAAAAATTCAAAAATCATCTACATGCTTGTGTGGAAGAAATAAATGACCAATAGATCTTTCTTTCCCCTTTCCTATGTAAGGCATCCTTGGGTCGCTATGCAAAGCTAAGACATTTTTATTATTATCATAATCATCATCATCATCATACAAGTTTTTATTTCAAAAAGCCAGTTTTCAAAAGTCTGTTTTCATTTTGTAATGGCATTTCCTCTGATAATAGTTTATTTCATTTCCATTATATTTCCATGTCTAGAGTGTGTAGACTCCAGTGGCACCGTCTTCAGTTTAAAAGTGGTGGGACAAAAATGGAGGTATTGTTTGATTAAATCCTCACATTAGGAAACTGTGTGCACCAGCTGAGTTCCAATGTTTTAGCTAGTGATGTTTTGCAAAACAAGAAAACACACAAAAATATCAAAATTTTAGTGTTGCTATTGTCGATATTATGTCAAAGGTTTTACTCGTGGATGTGAGTAGTACTCGCAGCTGGGGCAGCTGGATTCACATTGGATCCGGAGGTGCGGTGAATCACTCCAGGTTGGTGTGGGAGTGTCACTCCATGGTCCATGTGTATGATGTGTTGTGAACCCTTGCTCATTAGTTTGCCGAAAGCTGAAGCTGCTATGTTGTAATGCTACTGGCTTCTTGGTCCTACTAGTGATTGTTTGTCCTCATCAGCAGATTTAAAAATAACATTAAAAAAACAAGATGAGGCAGATCATTGCTGTGTTTTGAAACTGGGGAACAAAAGACCAAACCAAAGTTAAAGTGAAATTTAACGCTACACAGAGAAATGTCTGTTGTGTTCCCTCTGTAGTATTTTCCATAATAAATAACATGACTGATTCATACCCACTCTACTCTGCTTATGATCTCCGGTCATGCCTCTACCACAGTAGGTTAAACATGCTGGTTACTAGTTACTACTTGTTACTTTTTGTTCTCACCCAGAGGTGATAGATATCAGGAATACACAGATTACCAGACTGGGCTACTTTTTGTTGGGCAATTATGCTCAGCAGTGCATACTTTGTCATTTTCTTGTTGATGATTGAATAAAATATTGAAATATAAATGATGATTGATATATTAACCGTTAAAAAAGGTGCAGCCCTAGTTTCAGCTGTTATGACAGCAGTGTTAAGTTACTGTGGGTGAAAATCAAATGTTTATTAATTATGCTGCTTCATAATAAAAGCTTTTAAATAACTATATAATGTAGGCATTGTGAAGAGTTAAGTGTGAAGCAGGTGCATGATGCTGCATTATTGCACCAGTCACTGTCCCCTCACCTTTTAGCCAATCACAAGGCCCTCTACCTCCCAACAGGCTAAACAACTTCCAACAAATTTAAGCAGTATCAAGGCGAAGCACCAGCCGTATTGGTTGCGGTCAGTTGGTTAAGTTAAAGTTGCTATGATTTTATCTCTTATCATTCTAAAGCGGTTCCGCAGAGAAAGAGGGGCTGAGAATAAAGAATAATCCACCTAGCCACCAACCTAGTTTAGCAAGTTAGCCGCTATACCAGTAGCATGTGCAGCTCTATTTCAAAATTACTTTGGCATTGTTTTTGTTTTAGCTAACAGGAGCCAACTGTCTCTGTTTCTAACTTGCTTATTAATACAGAACAGTTAAAAAGCACTACAAGAAAAGAACGATTGCTATTCACCGTGATTAAAAGCAAATCACCACGCATACAACAAAGTGTGTGTCTGTGGATGTTGGGTGCAGTGTGAGCCCACCTTGTGAACCACCAAAACGTTATGGTGGAGAGAAAGCCGGCTGTGGTTTCAGGGCAGGGATTCTGAAAAGATGTTGAAAATGTGCAGAAAATAGGACAGAGAGGTTATACAAGGATAAGGAGGGCATATTCTGTGAGCAGCCAATAACAACCGGGCTCTCTGTGTGAGTGTGGAACTTGCTTGAACCAGCACGAAGCAGCCCCAAAACACACACTGAGACTTAAAACTGCTCAGAACACTGAACATTCAAGATATACTGTATAGCATAAAGACGCACACACACTCCATGGATCCTGCACTACATGTTTGCAGCAGTGTTTCACTCACAGGGTCTGTGACAACATTGGAGAAGAGAGGAGGTTTCTCGTTGAAGCAGCAGAGGATCAGCTCGCAGACCACCAAGGCGAAGTAGAAGTAAAACGTGGTGAATCTAAGCTTGTCTGTCACTTCGCTCTGTAAATGTAAAAGAAGGACACACATATATATACACAAACAAAGCGGTCAGTTCAGACATGTAGTTGCAAGCATACACAGTGTGTTTACATGCAGGAAAATTAGTCATAGGTATTAACTTATACCAATGTCTGAATGGACTTCTTTATGAAAGTGAAGAGAGGATCGTGACATTAACACAATAAAAACAACACTGAAGACTGACATCATACATGGTGGCATAAATAGTTCTAGTTTACAAGAGTAAGAGACTACAGGCATGAAACTGCCTGCTCTATGGTTCAGCAAGGATGACATGATTAGAAGTATTAAAATACTTGTGTGTATGTATTCTAATAGAAACTACAGCCTAGTATTGTGCACAAGCTTTGTGTCACAGCTTCTGGTGCTAACTGAGTTTAGGTACCAGCAGGACCGTGCGTCGCTGCTGTGGAGAGAAGTTCTGTGGGCTTGCTGGAACTGCTGTTGGCAGCTCCCAGCAGCTGTTGAGTGTCTATGAGAGTAGCTGGGGGCCAGGCCACCCAGTTGGAGAGGAGAGAGAACAAAAAAAGGAGCAGGAGTTTTGATAACCTGGTCAGTGGGGGGGGGGTCAGTCAATCTGACTAATAGTAGCTCAGAATTGGTTCTATGGGCAGTCTATGCACCGAGGTGTGAAGACTGAAGAATTCTGGGGAACTGAGTTGAGTTCAGAGTCCAATTTGAAATCCACAGCTTGAGCTTATTCACTGAAAACAACAGCCTGCTGTGGTTGGAAACAACACTAGCCCCATTCACACTGCCATTTGAGTGTGAAGCGCTGAATTCTCCATATGCTCCTCTGTGTTAAAATCTCAGACACAGCGAGGGTGAAATTTCGCTGTGCATCTGATGCGCCTCCGGAGGTAGTATCAGAGGTGCAGCAGAGGCGAACTGTACCTCTGTGAATGGATAAGCTGGCAACGCGGAGTGGGGGCGTGTCGATCTGATGGTGTTTACAATGTGATAACTAAACAGATCCTTCCCTCAACAAAATAAGTAAAAATGTCCCACAAAGCAACATTACATGACCAAACAACAGTAACGCAGTAACTGGTCGTGTCTTTGGCAACTCATATGACTTATAAAAGCCGTCCGTCCCCGGCGAAAAACTTAGACTAACCATGTGTTTGTCTCCTTTTACTATTGTGTTGTTGCAGTCACTGTCTTGAAAAAAATCACCATGATGGTCAGCCCTACCAACCAAGGCTTCGGTGAACTTTCCCCCAGAAAATAGCCTCTCTCCCCTTGAGTGACGGAGTCAGACAGCATCCAGTTTAGTGATGGCCATTGTGGAACTATGTCATTTAAAGCGCAAAACGTTATAATTATAAACAGTCAGCGGGTACATGTTTAGATTAACAGGAGGACACCGGGGGGAAACAAGTTGAAAAAAAAAACCAAAAACACAGACATCATCATGATGACGTGTACTGTCACGCCTCTTTGGGATCCGCAGCACTGGATAGCTGTGTGAATTTCACACTGGTGCGTCTTTACGCAGGAGACGCACACAAAAAAATACCTTTCATCCAGGAGGCTCATCGGAGAAGATCGACAGTGGGACTATCGGCGCATTGTCAAGTAGTCAAGTAGTTTGTAGTCAGGTGATGATTCTCTGTGGCTGCCATCACTATCAGTAACCCCTTCAAGTACAAGTAGTCGTGTAAAAAATATATACTACAGCAGCTTTAAGGTAACCTTGTTTTGCTTGAAAACAACACATTCCTGCCTTTGTAGTAGAAATGTTTAATAGGTCACTAATCACTTTGCTCCCAAAAGAAAAGGGGACTTATTTATTTGAGAGTCTTGTAATTCCAGTAGATTACAGCTATACAGCCTTGGAAGCCAAAATTCTCAGCACCCAGCCAAGTAGTCACCTAGGTCAGCAGTATTTATCAATGATTGTTCTCTATTTTTGCAGTGTGGCTGCTTCAAATACATATTTTAAATTTTTCCTTCAAGTTTTTACAAATTGCCTTGTCTGTGTATTTTGCTCCACACTTAAACTGGCTTATCTTGTTGACTGCAGGGTTTGCTTGCAGTGTGCTGCAGCTCTGCAGCACTAGAGGTGAAGATAAGTACAGTTGAAACAACAGGACTACTATACCCTTTTCTGCTTAGTGGTGAACTGGGCTGAACACTTGAAAAACATCCACTCACTGTGAGCTCGACACCAAGTCCTGAGACAACATGAAAGTGGGGTGGGGAAGCAGAGTTGATTCAATGTCAAGAGCACTGAGAAGGATAAGAGGTAGGGGTAAAGACACTAGGAAAGAAAAGCAAGAGCAAAGAATGTATGAAATACAAGAAGGTATCAAGATGAGAAGACTGGGGATAATGACCAAAGGAAGATGAAAGGGTACCAGACAGAGAAGTGATGACAGACATGTAGAGAGGAATACAAGGGCTAATGCACATTCTCACCTCTTTGGAGGCCTGTAGGATCTTGGAGCGGAAAGGCACGATGGAACACAGCACAGACAGGAACCAGAAGATGAAGAGGACCCCTGATGACTGAACCCCGCGTAACCTCTCAAACTGGATCAGAAATGTGGCCAACAGCTGAGAGAGGAGGGAGTGGAATATTACATGGAGAGAGGAAAAGGGGGGAGGGGGATATTACATGGAGTGAGGAAAAGGGTGAGGTGGGTGGAGGGAGAGACTGCATTGTAACTCTGGATTTATCCAGAGTTTACCCAGAGGAACTGTATGTGTGGACACAAATGTCTGCATTATTTTCCAGAGACTTTACCCTGCCCGCTCCTTAGTCCTTAGCCTGGGTGTGCCATATGTGTAAATAGAGCAGACAATTGTCTGGAATTCGCTCACAAAGAGTGAGTGGGCGGGCACGTTGACAACGTGTAAGCTTCAGAGTTAGTGCTGGTTTAATCAGCTATGACATATTCTGAAATGTATACTGGGACATGGGAAAATGTCGTTTGAACTGCTCATTGTCAAAGTTCTATAAAAAATGTGCCCAGAATATGTCCCTTCTCAGTCTCTCATGCTTACATACAGCCCATTCACACTGCTGGAGCTACAGACCTCAAGTATGGTGCTCTATCTGAATGATTTCAGTCTTGCTTTTTCTATGCTGCTAGTACAGGTTTTGAGTATGCAGCGTGTTCACACTGTAAAAGTGAGTCAAACAAGAATGAACGCATACTATATACGCTCAACTTTTGATTGTGCAGGCAACAGTTTTCTTCCAAATGCAATGTACAAAGGAAATAAGAGATCAGAGATAAAATAAAAATATTTTAGATTTGCAGTTTAATCTGATGTTGCAATTACTGCATAATTTCATGTTAAGAATAAAAGACAGAGCATGTTGACTTTTTTGTACGCTAGCAGCTAAAACAGACAATCTGCTATGGTGATTAGGATGTATTAATTACTGTTTGGAATTAAAAAGGTTAAAGGTTTTTTATTTGTCGTTTTACAACAGCAGGGTTACAAAATAAACCGAATTTAAGACCCTTCATGCTACATAAAAGAAACAAAAAGAACAACAATTTTAGTGTTTTATGGAGTGGAGAGTGGAGGATGAATTGAGTCGTCTCAGAGCCTGAGGAAAGAAGCTGCTCCACAGTCTGGGGGTATGGCAGTAGATTTTCTTCTTTATATCTGTACCTTTTACTAGGTGGCAGCGGACTTTGTTGGCTTTCTTCAGATATGAATTCTTAGGGAAATTTTTGTAAAATGGTGATGATGGTTGTGTTTTCCAAATACTTGTGTTTACAGTTGTTTGTAAGGAAGTCCAATATCCATTTGCATAGTGCCTATGTACAGTTTGGATTTGGATTCCAGCCAGCTCTGGCAAATTAATGCTTTGAAGTAAAAGCAAAACACCCATAACACAGTTAATACAGTAAATGAATAGTTACTGTGTTTTGTTAGGTTAGCACATCCTAACTGCTCCGTCTCCTCAGAAAGGTGTCTTCATGGGTGGATTAGTAGGGGGCAGCCAATCTCTCCCAGTGTGTGAGAGAAGTACCAGCACAGAGAACAGATCTTCTTGCTACAGTATGAAGGGTGTTTAGGTTGCCTTACTCAACCTCTAACACGGCTAGATTAATAAAATATACACTGATTTAACATCAGTATACATTTTATTGATTTGTCATTCTGTTGATCCAAACTCCAAACTGTACTCAGCTACAATATTTCAGTAAATGTCACTTTTACTGTGTGTTAAGATCCGTTAGCTGTTTGCTCTACCACAGGACTCTGCTGCTCCCCGGCTGTTAACAGCTAACTAGCTCCCCTCATGTCAATTTTAATACAGATTACAAATGAAATGCTGCATGGACTTTACAACACATGTCACATTCACCCACATGTACACACATACGGATTAGCAGCGCTGGGTTTCACCAGCACAACACATGTATGGGGGAACATTTCTCACAACGTTAGGTCTCATTCTGAGAAGCCAGCCAGTGATTTTAACTAGTACTGAAACAGCATAGTAGAGAAAGATGCAACTATGGCAGCAGTGTACTCCGTAGTTCCCCCGTAGTCAGAAGTAGTCAGTTCAATCTGTCATTTGGGGTTGTCTGTTCCTAGTAAGTACATTTTCTGTCCTCAAGTGGGGGGATGATGTGTCACAGTTTGTCTCAAGCCCTACAGCACACTATGGCATAATAGCGGTGCTCGAGAAATTGTCTCATCTTTTTTTATCTGATCGCCTCTTCTGATCTGGCTTTTTAGAGACCACCAATTAAATGTTTTACAACAAATATCACTTTTACAGTGCAGGCCCTTACAAGCCATGACTTATTAGAAAAATGTTTGAAAAAGGGAGGCATGATGTGTTTTTTTTTTTTTTAAGTTTATACTGATAATTACATGCCAATAGGATAAGATAAAAGCTAATTTCACATTTTTGTTTTCACACTAGAAGCTGATTTAATATTTCATAGCTCTAATGAGAGAGAAGATGTTTTGTTAAAACTTTCACATGTTTTTCCTCTTCTCGGAACAATTTTTGATTACGCATTTGGCTGCGTAGTCTACCAAAAGAGGCTTCTACTCACGATTTGAATTCTTGTACAACTGCTTTTGGATAGACATATACTCACCATGGTCATGCCGAGAACCAGCGGGGTGATAAAGTAGATGGGCGGCTGGGTTTGACCCTGCCGCAGCTCATGGAATGTATAAAAGAGATCTGTCCAACACACGATCCATAACAACAAGCCAAACACCTGAGAGCAGACAGAAAAAGGAGCAACGGTGAAAAAACGTCATTCCATTAATTACTGTAAAAACTGTTGAAACAAAAGGGATCATGAGCTGGCTGATAACTCATCCAACCATTAGATTAGATTTTGAATATGGTGTACAGTTGTCCTTAATACATCCATGGTGTTAGAATTAGGAGCCAAGGTTTACTAACATAGGGTAATTAGCACAGATTAGACGATCCCACTTTCTCGATTCAAACAACTTAACAGCATGATGTGTTTTCCTAATTGTTAAATGTTATGCAGGAACAGATGTCTTAAATCAGTAAACAGCCAACACTGTCAGCTTTTTAAAAAAAGAAGGGAAAATGTCTTGTACATTCGTAGACCACGGGGCTATGACGTACTCCAGTCAGAAGTGCACCATGGAAATCAAGGGGTTTTCTTAAATCAATGAGCTTTTTTCTTAGCAAGACCAGCACTTAAACATCAGACCACTGCCTACCTGGAGGCCAAAAGCTTGATAAGTCCAAAAAAGCTTAATCTTACTAATTTTGCAGTATAACTAATTGTTTTGGAGACAACCAGTAAAGTAGTGATTGACCAACTCTTCTTAGAAGTGGATATCGCTGAGTGACCAATACCACCAGATGCATCAGTGTATCCTTGCCATTGTGTGCCTAAATAAATCAACAACGAAGTCCCCTCTCACCGTTTTGAATCTGTTCATGATGGACATCATGATGTAGCCTCTGTTGTTCCTCTTGAGATAGAAGAGATAAATGGGGGACACAACCCAAAGGTAGATGCACGGCAGCCATGACAGTACAGAGAGCTGGAAACAATCTGGCAGGTCGGGCCGATCTGTGTGGAGCGTTTGATTGGCTACCTGCAGAAACACACAACACATGGAGAACAGCACTTTAGCTTTAAGTCCTGCATCTCTTAGTAACAACCCCAAACGGTGCTATTTGAACTATCCCACACACAGCAGAGATCACAACTATAACACACACTTTAGATGGTGCACACATCACCACAACAACTTCATACAACACGTTTTCCTTAAACAGAAATCTGTAAACACTTTGATAATATTTGTATCTGTGGTCAGTGGGAGAGAAAGATGATGTGAAAGCCAGCTGTTCACATTTAGAGAGTTGGCTGACAGCCTCAGAGCACTAGTGCTGTAATCGCAAAGTACACTTTGTACACTGGGTGTCGGTGGTGGAAATAACAACAAGCGGCGCACAGTTAGTGACGCATTCACCCAGTAGTGAGCAGTGGTTGGTCGGCCAGAGAGAGTAGCTGGTTCGCAAGCGATGTAACAGTTTTGTTTGTCCTGGTCTCTGCTAGTGTTTAATGGACATGGCCAAATAAACAAAGAAAAGACCAATAACAACAGACCTTGACTTTTTAAAAAAAGGTGCAAAGGACCGTCAGCGAGGAAGAACCAGAATTTATATCACTGTTGCCTTGCCAAGGTGTAGAGCACTAATAGAAGAAAAGGGACTTAGATACAGATGTTGCTCTTTCTCTTGGACCGGGAGGTACTGCTAAAGTTTATAATGTCGAATGTAAAATAAGCTCTACCTAAATTGTGGACCTTGTTTTGGGGTAATGTTAGTCACCACACGTTTGCTACCTACGCCAAGGAGCTTATATTTTCGCTACCGTTTTTCAGCAGGACTATGGATTTGGCCTGATTCTCATGAAACCTTGGTGGAAGTCATTAGGTTTGCAAACAACCAACCGGACAGGCCTAATTTATTTTCTCCGTTGACGAGATGGCATGATACACCTGCAACTATCACTTATCACCATCGATGTCGCCAAAGAGAATGAAACTGAAATCTTTAAGATTACTACTTTAAAGGTCAGAGCCACATAAGCCTGACAGCCTTCCTCTAATTGTTAAATGTGTAAGTGGATTTTTTTTATATCTCAACTGAAATCAGATTCAATACCACACATGCAAACACAAATGTATAAAACAGTTTCACTTTTTAGTACATGAGGACAAAAGCGTGACTGATAAGTTCTTGGCCTAACAGGCTGTCTATCTGTTTAAATTGAGTCTGACTTAATAATTATCGATAAATATGATGACGTGATTTTGCTTTACCTCCGTTAAAAGAGCGAGCATCCAGTGTGTCCAGCCTATAAGGTAGAAGCCATCAAGTTCAGAAAACCTAGAACATTCTTCTTCAACACAGTCCCTCCAACATTTTCACACTTTGTCCAGTGGCCGTGGAGCATATAGATATTTGCCGTGTCTCAATTCAGGGTCTGCATTCTTTGGGGGGCGCATTTCTGGTGACGCAACCAGGAAATGCTCCAAAGGCTAGAGCGTCCCATTTAGCAATGATTGATGCAGTTAACAAGGTCTTTCCGAAGGACTCACCTTCGAAGACCGCAAAGGCCGGGTCCGTCGAAGGATGCAGACCCTGAATTGAGACACAGCAAACATCTTTGTAGAAGTCTGTCAAAATGGCCACCACTGACCTCCTTCTTCATCTGGCAGAAGAGGTCATACTCTCAGGGTGACCAATCAGGTTGTTAGGGAGGGTGCTGGACGAGCATTACTTTGACTTCATTACCCATACAGAAATACCACACAAGTTAATAACTTTTAACATTTTGCATGAGCTTAACAGCACTTGAATGAAATAAGAGCTGTACAACTCATCTCCTCTACCTCCTCCAACTCATCTCCTCCTACCTAAGGCCATGAACTTCACCCCTTTATATAGGGGCCAGTTATTTTACTCTTATGTCACTAAATCCCCTTACACATGTACTGTAACTCATGAAGATGTATGCAGGAACACAAAAGTCAGCTCCCAATTGGCTCTGTAAATGGAGGGTTTATTTGAAACTAAACTGACTTGGTGATTTTCGGAAAACTGGAAAAACTAACCAAGACAAAATTGGTGAGTGTTTTTTGAATACAGAAGGTGAACTGTTTCACTATGTGATGTGACCTTAACAGTCCAAGTTGCTTGTGTGCTAATTTGCAGTAGAAAAAACTATAAGAAAAAAAAAAATAATACAGATAAGGCTACATTATTGTAGTGTGAACTTGGCATTAGCAGACTCCCTTTCTAAGCTAATGTTAGCTACTGTTGCTCTCTGTTAGCGGTGCAGGGGAAAGGCATTGAGACAAGGCATTTGAGAATAAGCATAAAGTCACATCCTTTGGGCTGTTGCCAAAGAAATAAATAAAATCTGACGAAAGTACTTTTTGCTTTTCAGTTTCTCCTGTGTGTTTTTCCCTCCTCATTCACCTCACCTGTTCCCCTTCTCAGTGTCCCTGTGTATATAGTCTTTGTTCTCATGTGTTTGTCAGTTCATTCCGTCATCCGTTGTTCGTCTCTCCGTGATGTTTCCCAGTTACTCTGTCTTGTGTTGCCACCAGGCATTCTGCTCCAGTGTGCCTCCAGTGTGCCTCCAGTGTTTCCTCGTGTCTACCGTTTTGGTTTCTTGTTTCTCTTTTGATTTGAACTTTGCTTTGTTTAGCTCTTAGTTGCTACTTTTCTCCTTTGTCCCGAATGACTCCTGTTTTTGGTTTCCTTGCCCTCTTGCTGTTGTCGTTGTTCAGCTTTGTTAATTAAAGCTAGCTTTTTGTTCAAATATTTACTGCCTCCTGTGTGTCTGCATTTGGGTCCTCCTCTGGTTTCCTCCATAAAGTGTAATATCGACAATCTTACAGCATTTAACAACTTACACAAATGGTCCATAGGCTTGTATAGGTGACTGAGAGAGATGGGGAAGGTCTTATTCTTTACATCCCATTACAATCCGCTAATACGACCAATAAAAAATAATAAATTACATGTAAATTGCTACAATATATAGTAGAATATGTTGTATTTAATTTATTGTGCTTATTTGCAAACATATCATTAATCACAAATTGCTGGGCTGACATATAAAAATGATCACCCAACCAAGTCAAAATTATGATTATGATTTATTACAGAAAGCCTTCCATGCTAAATTAATCCGGCAATTGCAAGATTATATCAGTGAGAAAATACAGTGCCTATGAAAAGCATTCACCCCCTTGGACATTGTGCCCTTTTATTGCTTTTATAAATGGAATCAATGGTCAATTCAATTTGGCTTTTTTGACAAAAAAATACAAAAAGAACTAATGTTAAAGTGAAAAACTGATTTCTACAATATAATATTAATCAATTGAAATTATATAAAGTAAAATAAGTGATTACATAAGTATTCATCCCCTTCCAGTCACTATTTAGTAGATGCACCTTTGGCCTCAAGTACTGCACTGAGTCCGTGTGAACAGGTCTCAAACAGGCTTGCACATCTGGACACTGTAATTTTTATTCCATTCGTCTTTACCAATCTGCTCAAGCTGTTCCCAGCCACGAATTCCAGATTCCAGCCACGGATTCAGGTCTGGGCTTTGACTCAGCCCCTCAAGAACACTCACCTTATTGTCTATAAACCATTTCTGTGTAGCTTTCACTGTGTGCTCTGGGTCATTTTCATAAATCTTCTCTGAAGTCGTAGTTCTCTTGCAGACCGAATATTACACATATGCCATATTAATTAATATCAATATAAATGATTGATTTAACTCAATTCCGGGGGATGTTCAGTGACTTGGAAATGTTTTTGTATCTATGCCCTGACTTATACTTTTCAATAACCTTGGAGTGTTCTGTTTTTTTGTAACGGTGTAAGTGTAGCCAGGACTACTGATTAACTAGTGAGTGGACCTTAAGACACAGTTGTCTTTATACTACAATCCCTTGAGATATGTTCACTGCTCTCTACATTTCACTAATACTAATGAGACTATTGGCACCAATTGGCTGGTTCTCTGTTGAATTAGGTCAATCACTTTAAAGGGGGTGAATATTAATGCAGTCATTTATTTTACATTATATATTTTTAATTAATTGACATTTCTTAATGGAAATCTGTTTGCACCTTGACCGTGATTCCATTTATAACTGTAATGAAATGGGAAAACCTCCAATAGGGTGAATATTTTTCTATTAGCACTATAGATTTTATTTTAGATTTGTGAGAGATTCACATGTGTTAGTATATCAAGGTTAAACTTTTCCATGACATAGTATAAAAACAGTATAACTCATTTATTCTGCTGCCGAAGAACAATAAATGAGTGAT
The DNA here is from genome assembly GCA_963678695.2 of Diplodus puntazzo. Taxonomy (NCBI): domain Eukaryota; kingdom Metazoa; phylum Chordata; class Actinopteri; order Spariformes; family Sparidae; genus Diplodus; species Diplodus puntazzo. The sequence goes on along the minus strand of OZ023176.1, from coordinate 6,231,501 downwards.
CTAGAGGATATCCGCAGAAGAAAGGTAAAGTAAACATGGATCGTAGCAAGACGCAGTCCTGACACAACGGTAATCATGCTCCCCTGAACAAACACTGTTGAACGCCCACCCGCAGATGGAGCCAAGATAAACACAGCTGCCCGCCTCCAGCCACTCTCCATAACTCGCCACACCTATCTGCTGAAGCATGTGTGTATGGCTAAGTGTGTGTGAAAGTTGTGTGGTGGTAAGGAGGTGATGGGTAATTGCTAATGCCAGTGTGTGTGTGTGTGTGTGTGTGTGTGTGTGTGTGTGTGTGTGTGTGTGTGTAAGTGTGTGTGTCTGTGTGTAGTGGGTCTGAAGGGTAGCTGTAAAATATCCCACTCTACCTCAGAAGTTCTTAACATTTTGGCTCATGAGCCACTGCACAAGTGTTAAACTTTCCAAGATTTCTTTTGTGAACTTTGAATTTCACGTCTTTTCCCATGATGATTCAACAGGAAGTTTACTAAACACTTTAGATCAGACGTAAACATGAAGTAATTCAGTCTGCTTTTTTCCCATTTTAGCTAGCTAGCTAGAGCGTCTTCGCCTCTAAATGAACACAAACCATTTAAAAGAAGTGGAGAAGTAAAAAGTGACTATCACTAGCATCTGATGCAACTGCATGCAACTTATAACAAAGTGATAAAGAAGAGACTGTGATAGTGATGCATCTCTTTGATTGGCAAACAATGATGTCTCTAAAATAGTGCAGTAATTCATTTAATGTTGGAAGGTTTTAGTTTATATTTTAAAAGGAACAGTTTAACATTTTGGGAAATCAGTACCACACTCACATAACAGGCAAAAAGTTAAAATGACGACGTCAGCTTTAACATGTTATATCTCATCTCTTCAATCAGTTTGAAAATTGATGAACAAATTCTGTTTTTAATGGGGAGGTTGTGTGAGGGGTTATTTTTTTGCTTGGTAACATCATGCCGGCAAAAACACAACAGCTGCAACAGCTGTTGGTTCAGGCCAAACTAAACATAGTTGTGATTTAAGTTTTTACTTAGAGAAGATTTACTCATCACCAAATATAAAGTGGTAATAACTCACAAAGTAGTTGATAGGTACAGATTAGTTGGTACTAAAATGTTATCATAGCCGTAATGGTGCATTCCATTTATCACACAGCGGCAGCTGTTGGAGGAATATGGGAGTCAGAAAAAAGACATTTCACATGGCATGTTTCTAAAACAAGAAAAGTAGACGATGAAAACCAATGCTTAATCAAGAATGGATCTTACATGTCAATTAGGCAGTTCAAAATCAGTCTGACCATGGCAGTCGGGACCTTGACAATTATTTAAAGTGTCAATGTGAAGTCTTTTACACATACCCACTCAAAACGGAATTATATGTACGGAATAATGTCTATAGTGCAGACAGCTGACAAAATATTGCTCTAGCTACATGTGTATGAGGCTGGCCCTGACACCATTACAGCCCAAATAAAATCCTGCAGGAAAAGCTAGAGCTATATTCTCTCAATGAACAAGAGAAAGAGAGGGAGTGGAATATAAGAGGGAAACAAAGACTGTTGAATTGGTACGATGTGTTGAAATTCTTTGTTATAAAGTTGGTTGAGAAAACTTAGTATAGAACATTCATCATTCAAGTACTTTTTTAAAACCACTTCAGTTCAATGTGAAACTTTCTAAAATATATAATTGTACTTCAGTATATTTTACAGTCAGTTTTTTACTTCATACAGAAATTGTTAAAAAAAAATCAAGCTAAGCGCAAGTTCAATCAGGAAGGCTGTCCTTTCTTTCACCTCTCCCTACTCCCAGTAATTTACCTGACATAGGTGTTTTTTTAGAACTCTCTCTCCATTTAACCAACCAGATTCTGCCACGAACACTATCAGCCAATCATGTCTCTGCTGTCAAACTTAAAACCGCTCTCCTCTCTGCTGTCCGCTGTCATTTCAGGCATTCATACGACCCCCCTCCAACCCTCCTCCAGCTCTTCGTCCAGTGGCTAGGTTCTACTCACCAGAATCAACTCCCCCTTTTGTCAGATCTCCAGGATCCCTCTTCCTCCATCACCACCACCAGCATCTAGACTCCTTCGGGAGGGTTTCCTATCGTACGCACAGCTTTATTACCTCCCCAAAATATTACTTCATCACGATGGAGTCTAACCACCAGAGACTTTCTCATTCTCTTTAGTACATACTGCGATAATTCTTCATGTTCACTCAGTGAAGTCTCTTAACATTTTGATGTTCTGGACCATCGCTTGAGAAATTATTCTCCAGGTGGTCCTCTTTGAATTTAAACTGAATACCCCTGAGCTAGCGGTTATTAAAAACATGAGAAAAGGACTTAACACACAAACTCAGTGATAAATTAGGAAATGGTATTTTCAGCTTTTGTATGGATAAAAAAAACAAAATAATTAGTTAGTTTTTTTGTTATAGACTAAATTAATTTTACAAGCACAAAAGCCAAATGTTTGATGGCTCCTGGTTCCCAAATGTGAGAACTAGTTGCTTTTTTTTTTTTTGCTTTTTTTTTTTAATACCTTCATATTCTTGTGTTTTTGACTCTTGGTTATACAAAACAATATGTACAGTTGAACAAGGTATATTTAAGTGTACTTTGATGGCCATTTTTTACCAACATCTGATTTTTTAAGAGTAAACAACACATCAAAGAAAAACTATATCTGACAGATCAACCCATGATGGAAATATGAGTGGCACTCAGGAGGACACATGCCTCTGCCAAGGTCCAACAGTCCAATCTTGTACTCACTACTAGATACCAGCCACCTCAAAAAATAAGGGTCTATTCTGAGCCATCCTACATCTAAGTTTAGTGGAAATCCGTTTGGTAGTTTTTGTGTAATCCTGCAGACAAACCAACCAACCAACCAACAGCGGTGAAAACATAACTTTCTTAGCAGAGGTAACAAATATTATAGACCTACTCCTGAACAGACCCAGGCTAGTTGTTTCCCCAGTTTTCTAGGCATTTAAAGCGCTGAACCGCAGTGTACATGGTCCAGCTGGAGTCTAGCCAGGAAACTTTGTTTGCATGTTATTCCACACCTCTTTCCCCTTTTTACTTTCATCTCAATGCTGTCTGTATAATACTGACTTAAATAAATAAAGAGACACCAATGGTACCTCACACAAAAAACAATAAAAAAATAAATAAATTATTTGAAGATATCAATTAACTTTTAAATGGCTTAACTGAAGACATCGCACAAGAGCCAAAAAGAACATTACTAATGCTATATATTTATATATTTGTTAGCAGTAATGTCTGTGGCAGTGTTTGCATTGCAAATGTGTGCACAGCACAATAATTTAAATGTCCTCCATTCTTATTCCTCCCTACTTCCTGCTGCCAACAGCACATTACTTGTGTTCACACTATATGCAACAATTTCTATCTCATGCAGCATGGATCAGAGTACTGAAAATGAAATTTCTAATATAAAAGCATTAAGTTACCTCCACTGCACACAGGGTAGGAGGCAGTGAGCAAATCCCATGTTTAATGAGTGACCATACAAGATAAAGAGTTTTTCATTGTTCAAGCATATCACATCAATGCTTATCGTGGTGACCAAGGCACTAAATGTACATAAGACCTGGTTTAATTCATTTCTGTTTCAAATGCAATGTTCATCTGAGCATATAAAACAATTCTTATTCGTCTGATGGATATTTACACTTTTTCTGCACAGTACACAGTCTTCATGAATACGAGAAAGAATAAATGCTGCATAATGTAAGCTGTTTGGTTGCTATGGAAGAATGTGGCTCTTGCTTAAACTCACGCCCTTTTCACATTCTTCCATCTGATGAGAGGCTGCTTTCTTCAAAGTTGCGGCCTTAGAAGGTTTGAGTTTGCCAATGCAATCTTAAAATGAATTTATAACTGCAAATACAAGCTTGTGGAGCTTTGAGAAAGTGAACAGTCATGCAATATGCAAAATGATAATGAAATATGAAAAGTGATGCCTTAACAGTCAAGAGATGACTGTGACAAGCATATAGCATAAGAAAGCTATTAAATGACAACTAGTAGAAATTACCATAATTTCTAAACAAAACAGACCTTTACTGATAATTATCATGAAAAAGAAGAGAAAAGCAGTCTTTAACTGCAGGTCTTACTAAATTCAGAGTGTCTGGTCTTTTTTCAATTGGGAACCATAGCATAACCATAGCAAAGCATTCGTTTGAACAGGTAAATTATTTCATCATCCAGGTAAATATATGATAGGCCATAGGGGCTCTACTATGAACAGTTGAGTATTAACAAAAGCAATATCCACAGAGGTCGTCAAATCAAACCAAAAATCAATAACTCAAAAAACATTTCGACCCTGACAAACTAGTTAAGAAGTACTTTCTTGTAATATTACATTTTCATGACTGAAAGAGTTACAATCAGTGTTACAGTAAAAGGGGTACTCGAGCAATTTAGTATGTAAAAACAACAATATATTGGAATCCACAGTTTCCATAATGTAATATCTTTCATTAGACCCACCTTCAAATCAGCCAAAAAAAACAAACAAACACAAAAACACTGACAAACGAAATAAGTAACATTTATCATCTCTTCATGATGCAGTACTCTCTTTGGGTCCTGGCATTCATTTGGATGTTCTTGGCTCGTACCATCCATCTAACAGTCCTGTAGATCAAGTACACCCGGTCATGGCTATTGCATTCCCCAATAGTCGTGACCCCCTCCACACCACAAAACCTGCTCAGGAATGGCTTAAGAAATGTGACATGCTGTAGAGGTCAAGGTGGCCCTAAAATTTCTCAGATCTCAAACTGATTGAGCATCCATGGAACAAGTCCAAAGAGGGCCCACTTCGCAATCAACAGGACTCAAATCTGCCACAATATTATGCGTTGATAAAGCTGATAGATGTAAATGGTTTTAATGTTTTGGGCACTCTCTTTAGCACCTTACACCCCCCCGTTCAACATCATCATGTTTACTTTCAAAGCTTCAGAAAGCTCCTTGAGAGCCACAGAAGACATTATATAACTTGTTTTAGCTGGTTGAGCATAGGGTTAGGAATCACAAATGCCATTTTTTCCACTAGTATTTTTGGCCACGGCAAGTATAACCCGAGCCATGTTGATTTGTTTTTTCCATTACCAGTTTTACTGTGCCGAGTTGAGCCGAGCCACGCCAGCGACAGACCAGCTCCAGAGTAAGTGAGTTGCGGTGACGTCTCACGACCATGACCAGCCTGTAACAAGCACCCATCTCCCCCTCAAATCGATACTCAACTCATGTCAGTGCAGTAAACCTGAGAGAAAGTTATTGTGTTCAGCTTTGGAGCAACTAACTGAATCCTTGTATTTTCTCTTGTCCTGTCTGTAGTTTCAGTTTTACTGTTTCGTTGTGTTCACTGTTTCGGGAGTCATGTTAAGTTACTGCTGCTGAAAATAATATTTCTGTAATGCTGCTTCATAATAAAAGCTTTTAAATGACTAAATAATGGGGGCGTTTATTGTGAAGAAGTAAAAGTAGATGAAACACATTTGTAACTGAATTAGCAGAGCCACTTTGTTATCGATAATTCTTCTATAGTACTTATGCGACACTGGTTGAAGACACATCTTCAATCAGGTAGCCTATTTGTGTTGGAAAAGCAAATCGAGTCAAACCGAGTAAAGCCAGGCCGGCATATGTAAAAACGGCAAGATTTACTCATGATACAATACCATTGCGAAAGATGATCATGCTTCTGGTTTCAGTGATCAAAACTGAAAGCTCATTGAAATAAACTTTTAAATTCAAAATAGAAATTTTGACACCCGTGATTGCCCTGCCGATATTTTGTCACAACCCTAGTTGACTACTACTTCTTGTGCTGAGCAAACTGAATGTTATGTAGGAAATTGGTGACATGACCCTTGTTATATTTTACGGGCTCAACACTAGAGAACTCAAGAACTTTGTCAGGTATGTTTGGGATTGGACTGACTATGGCCTATCAACAACCTTGCCACTGCCATCACACTTAGATTCAAATGCTGGTTGAGTCTGATTGGTGCATTTAAGTAGCTGACATCATCTTTTTCCCCTTGTCCCTTCAAACCACTAAGCGGATGACAACCAGAAATCTCTGATGTGAAATAATGACAGACCAAGTAATAACAACTAAAGTGGGGTTGGGACAAAACATTGACAATCAAAAAAGTTACGTTAAGTGATGCTCCAGCCACGTTTAAACAAACAAAATTGATAAAGACTATGCAATATGCAAGAACTCTCGGGTAAAACTAAAGTACACGAACATGAGTCCTATGTGACATCACTGACTATTTTATTGACAAAGAGCAGGAAATGTACCCCTATGTGCCTCAAACAAAGGGACTGCACGAGACTCGTACCAATGCTTATCAAAGCTCAGAGCATGGTGATCAGTTGCTGTTCCGGAGAAAGAATATGCAAATTTGAGGATGAATGGATATGTGCTCAGGTTTACATAATACAAATTATTACAAGGCACTGAAATATTCTCAGGTTTATGCAAAGCAAGCTGGTAAACTCTGCAATGTTCCAGGTTTATAAACAGTTAAATGTGTCCAGATATACAAAAAACTACTTTTTTTTTTAAGTTTATCTATTAAAATATGTTACAAGTTTGTTAAGCTTCGAAAACGGATAAGCATAAAATGTGGATAGGTTATGCTTGCAAAATACTAAAATTTGTGCCTGTTTTTGTAAAATGATTTGTTTTCTATGGTTCTGTTAATCTAATTCAAAGACTTGTTTTGCTGTAGCACTGTGCTGTTTGTTAAAAGTTTGGACTTTTGCCAGTTTATGTTATGGCACATGTGGACATTGACAAGTTGACTTGATGCACTTTTTGTTCAGTGTTTCATTTCAGTTTGTGTCAAATTCTATGCAACTGACACCAAATTGCAGAGAATAAATAGAGAAATCCTGCACTTTACCTTTCTAAGAGCATTTGTATTCTTCAGTTTGACAGATATCGTGATGTATTGTTATATATCTTGCAATATATCGATTATCGCAGAATCACTCTATCGGGTACCTTGAGGTACCCTGTGATCCCACCCATTTATCCAGTTGCCAGACTACATCCCTTGGTTTGAAATCAGTATGGACCTTTGTTGCATGCCATTTTACTCTATCTCTTCTATATATCCTGTCTCTTTCTCTCTTCATATATATTGATGTGAAATTTCAAATGACGGTTCCCAATGAAACAAACAGCAAAATCAGACACCCCCCCAAAAAAACAAAAAAAACAAGCCCCAACTAGTGTCCCCCTAAAAGACTTTTGTAAAAATATTTAAATTGTGCATTAAAAGAAGGATGGGAGACTGGAAACAGCCACTCAAATACTATGAAGAGAAATTATTAATGAATTTCTCTGCAAAAACTAAGCTTAAAGGAGCTATTTGTATGAAAAGTTGATTTCCCAACTCGACACTTTAGGATGGCAGCGGACCCAACCTACAATCCCAAAGTGTCAGTTTCTGACGAGTTGGGAATGAGACTTAAAAAAATCAACTTCTCTTACAAACAGCACCTTTAACATTGAACAGCTCCTCCTTGTTTACAAAGGCAAGAATGCAACAGGCTCTTCCTCAACTCCAAATCATCCATAAAAATTAAAGTTCAACTCAGACTCAAATCAGGATACAACAATTTGGACAGTGTGGATACCTTCGGCACATACGTTGATTCAGTTCATTTTCTGCTTGCATCTGCTCTGTCGTTTCAGTGACTTGGTGTTGTGTGTAGTCAGGGCCACAAGCCATATAAATCCATGTTCTCCAGCTTCCAAGCCCTCCAGCTTCATGCTGTACTCAAAAGTGCCTTGAATTCAAAATGTTACACAATATAAACCTATCACACTGCTCGTAAACTGAATCTGCTATGAACCCTTTCTGTGGCTGTCATGTCAAAGAATGATACAGACCTATTCTGTGAGTGGGCATTATGGACAATAATTGAGTGAGACATCATTAGTGGTAAAGCCATTGGCAGCAAGCTGACGCCATGTCTACAACAATTTAAATCACTCTGGCAAAACTTAATTTGAACATGTATACATAGTTCAGTGACCCATACATTACTGATTTGAACAGTCAATCAGGAAATATCAACTGATTCTATACTGAGGCAGTCAGAAGATATTCAAACGAGATGTGAAACAATGTTATATATGAACACCACTATCACAGAGTTGTACTCCTATACTGACATGCTGGATGTATGAGAAGAAAATCTGTATGCAACATTTAGCCAACTGGTTGTTATTTGTTACTGGTTGTTGCAGGCTAGTGCTATGAAAAGTTGAAATACCAAGTGTTCCCCTTTAATTAACTACCGTAAATGATCAAATAATAGCCGGGTTTCAATTAACCGCAGGGTCCCTTTTAAACGCCGGGTGCAGGTGTATGTTTTGGTAAATAATCGCCAGTTCCAAATAAATGCCGAGTCTAATTCATTTTTTAAAAAATCAAGGAAGAGGATGTGACCACTGACACTGTACGTTTTCCTTCTTCGCCTTTGACACGTATTGTGCTTGCTTTCTGTCAGTCAGTATCACATTGATGATCTCCATGGCTTCAGTGCAGCAAAAAAAAATAAAAAGTATGACTTGAAATTCAAACTTTCTGTCGTAAAATATGCAGAGGAAAACTCGGGAGAAGCAGCCGCTTCTCTGTCGACTGGAGGAGAGTGAGAGATTGGTGAAAAAATAAAACTGAGCTTCAGCGTATGTCCGAGGAGGACTGCAACAGGGCCAAGATATGTTATTCCATCCGAGATCTTTTTCACGCTTAAATTGATTCCAAATCTTTACAAGGAGACAAAGCTTTCTGTGCAAGAGTCCCTCAACTCTGCTCACAGGGGAGCAATAACCTGCGATGCCTGGACATCCACAGCTACAGTCTCATACGTGACCGTTACAGCTCACTATGTCAGCAGTTAATGGAAGCTAATGTCCTACGTACTTCAGACGAAAGCTATGGATGATAGCCACACAAGCGCAAATATGTGTGAGTTTCTTAAAGCAATGGCAGACGAGTGGGGAATAGATAAACACGACCTGGTTCTCATCACCAACAATGCTTCTAACATGAGTCTGGCTGCTGAGCTTGGCAACTTTCTTTTAACAGTGAAAGACTACATTTAAACAAAGTAAAAAATAATAATTTGGATATTACAGTTACACTATACAATACTGAAGGTTCAGTGAGGTGTTACTCAAAAGAGAAGTAAGATAATTCAGCAGCTGACTGATGAAAATCGAATCGATAATTGTTAATAATCGAAAATCGATTTGTAATCGAATCGAGACTTCAATAATCGGAATCGAATCGGGAAATTGGGCTGATTAACCACCCCTACGAGAGAGTGTCCCGCAAAATGATCAGGGCGATGTTGAAACAAATGTACGCCACCGTGAGTGACAGCAGAGATGAGGAGTTTGCCGCGAGTGCTGGTCAGCTAAATCGTTTCCTCTGCCGCAACAACTCCACTCGGAAAAGACGTACAACTATTGAATTTAAACGCCTGTCCCAAATTGCCACCTGGTCCCAAATAAATGCCTGGTCTGTTAAGTGCAATGTGGGTAAATTAGGGTGTTCACCATAATGTTATTCTCCTTTTCAGGCACGATTCTATGGCGTGCATTTAAGTTAAGACCATTGGTTTGTTAATATCTTTCTATTCGTTCCTATTCAGTCTGCACAGAGTTTGACAGGGGGGGGGGGTTGCACTGAACTGAATTGCAAGAGTGCAGTTAAATGGTTATGGCAGCTACATCAGTGTGTTCGGTAACACAGTGTGTAACTGTGAAAATTTGCCAATACATTCAAATAGATTGGAAAACAAACATTTTAAATTAAATTGTTTTGACTCAATGTGTTGGCGGGATTATCAATATAATATGATGTATTAAGATTACCCAGATCATAGACAGCAACTTGAATATATTGCAATATGCATCGTGATATAATCGTATTGTGACCAATGTATGGTGATGTGTATTGTATTTTGAAGTTCTTGCCAATATCCAGCTCTACTGGCAATGTGAATGGAGTTAGTTTCCAATTGTTAGCAGGTTTGTCCATGTTTACAAAACCAATGTATACAAGCTATTATTAGTATAAAGGTGGTAAAAGTGGCTTCCTCTTGTACATCACATTTGATAAATGCCAACATGGAAGGCTTATGAACTGAAGCTCAGAAAAGATAACATTGAAGAATCTTTGGTATTAACTTCATTAGAACTGTTGAACTGAACATAAGGGCCCTCTCCTTCTCCCACCTTCTCAGTGATAAGTTACAATGAAACTCAGGCTTTGTAATGTTAGTCAAATATAATAACTTTAGAGATGTGCAGGACACAGTCTTCAACTGGAGTTGAAAAGCTGGCAGTAGCTGCTTTATTGATGGTTGGGGTTAGGAAGACACAAGATCTTGAAACATGTGATTTTGTTGTTTACATCATTGGAATCTGTTCTGTTTACAATGGATGCTCATCCCATTGAATTGTTCAATGCCACTCTTAGAAAATCATTAATGTTTTTCCATACTCCTGGAGTAAGAAGGACCCTCAAGTATGCAATTTTATTTTATGAATAGATGGGTGGTTATGTGGCTGGATTATCTGGAAGAGAGAATGCAACATTGGTAAGTACAGTATTGAGTAACGTAACGTAACGGAATGGTTTCTGTTTCTGCCTGCCTGGCTGCCTTCATTGACCTGTCCCAATCACGGACAAGGTGATGGTGTCGCGTTATATATTCGAGAATAGATAAACTGAAAATGGGTCAAATGAGAGAGGGCTGGCCACGCAAGACTAGATATGACTCAAATGCCACACTTGTCAGCCTCCAGTAAAATCAGCTGTTCCAACGTTAAATGGACCGCAAACATTTAACGTCAGCCCATATTTTCTAACCCCATGGCCAGAGTAATGCGTGACAGGTATTTCATGGAGTGGAGAATTACTTTATGAAAAAAATTGTCTCTGATTATCTGTTAGTCTCTCTTTGTCTACATTGAAACACGTGACATAAATTAAAATCTGTCGCGCGCATGTATGGCTGCTGCAGTTAATCAAGTGGATTTAGATCTTTCAGCAGAAGTGGCCCTCAAATAATAATGACTGACCTCTAGAAATTAAAACAGTGTTTTGCATTGGAATTACCTCATTTAATGTGCACCAGCTTCTGCAGTTCAACGCGGCAGCAATGAATAATAAGTAACAGTCATTCTAAAGTAGTGCAGGTTGTGTGGGGGTGACAGATCTCACTTATGCTTTCAAGTTTTTCCAAGGTTTGAGAAAATAATAGTTTCAGGCTCTCCATCTGTTCTATGTTAGACAAAAAAACTGTTGGGTGGTATGAATGTGGGGCTGACGACAGTAAAGACTGCAGGAGGACAGGAATTGCTGCTGGCCATGTTGGCACTGACATGAAAAACATTATATCTGTGTTTTTCTGCATACATTATAGTTTACTAGACACTGCATTCCTTAAATGCAGATTATATCAGAAAAAGACCATGTATGTTTTGAAGGTTTGAAAGGTATTTAACTTGCCACATTGACATCATGTAGTTTGCATAGACCAGTAGTTTTTTTATCAACATTTTGTCACAAGGCTGTTAGATGCAAACGAGACAGTTTCACAACTCTCAAGTTCAACTAGTGGGAGGCTGGGAACGTCCCTTGTCATCATTCTCTCTAACTTCCTCAATCAAAACAGCTTTCTCTTTTTCAGTTTCCATCATAATAGACTGTTCTTCTTAAAGTCAATTATGACACCTCTTAATGAACAATGATGTTGGCTCATTCCAATTGTATACTGCTTGACTTGAGTGCCACTTTTGACACAATCGATAGCAGTTGATTAGATAGAATGTGGGAATGGCTGGGCATATTGGATACAGTACTTTGGATCAAATACTATCCTCAGACATAAAATTATTCATGCCCATTAATAACCATTTTTTCTAATTTGTTACTGCATAACTCATAGGTAAATTTTGGGACCAAGTGTATTCTCATTTTATATGCCCTTGGCATCGGCTGCAAAAATTCACTTTCAGACTCACATCAGTTGGGCTCTAGTAAGAAACTGAATGTCTCTGAATGTTCTTCGATTGAACTCAACCAAAACACAGATTCTTCTTAAAGGTTCCAGCAACACAAACATTCGAATACAGCCATCTATTTGGTACCTGTCTAAATACATTAAGCTGTTAAGCTGTTGCTAGAAATCTTGGTGAAGAAATGTTGTTTGGCTTTTTTCAGCTTAGGAACAAACCTCTCAGTATACCTCTGATATTGTATTCTTGTAAGACCCTGCTCATACTTTAAGCTTCTCTGGTGGGGGGCTTTTATCTATTCCAGACATTCCCAGCTGCAGACTTGTGGGCACAGAGCTTTTGAAGATCCCCAAGGCTCTGCAACACCCTGATGGAGGAAATATGGCCTGGCTTCTCTCAAATCTGTGCTTAAAATGTACTTCCATCACTCAGCCTTTCTTGATTTCATCTGATCCTTGTTTTTATTCAGTAAATGAATGATGCTTGGTACTTTGGCTACTGGCTGCACCTTTCTGAAACACAATTTGGATATTTCATTCACCTTTCAGGTGTGGCATATCAAGATGCGATAAAACAGCTTGATCATTGCACATGTTCTTGAGGTGGTCACAAGAAAAGGCCATTCTAAAATGTGTAGTCCTATCAACCAAAAGATAGCCAAAGATGTCGCAAGTTTGGAAGCGTGCAGTTGGCATGCTGAATGCAGGACCCCCAGGGCTGTTGCTCATAAGTCGATTAATGCAACATGCAAGTCACATCTCAGCCAAAGCATCCAGATATACTGTATGTTCCAAAATATGCATGCATCTAGTTTATAGTTGTGATGAGTAACACAATAACCCATCCTGTACAACACATGCTGATGCACAACCAGCACTAGGGGTGGACCGACTGTCTGTCTGTCCGATTGCCAGGGCTGATATTCAGCATTTTGGTATCAGTTTTTTCTGTGTCTGATTGCCAATAAAATATAAAAAACTGAAAAATGCAGTACTTCACTGGCTCTGATGTAGCAACCTTTCTCTGTGAGTGGTCACCACCCTGCGGTCTCAGCGTCCACAACACTCTCTGCTGTCAGCATTAATAGCCAATCAGCACTGGATAATTTGAATTTGCTTGCTAAAGTTATGAAATAAATGAAGAGGAGTGAAAGTTTTAAGTAGCAGAAAATGGTAAAGGTTGCACTGGTACTGATATTGATATTTCTACCACAAAAACAACTATTAGGTTACAGATGCACTGAATTGGAAGACAGATTTATTTTCTGACGCGTACCGTCACGTCTCTTTAGGAGCCGCAGCGCCGGTTTTCTGTGTGAATTACACAGCGGTTCATCTTAACTCCAGCGGTGCTTCGCTCTGTGTGAACGAACAACAACAGAGAATTGGCGAATGACCGCTGTGGTGTTAATGCAGCGTCGCTATGTGAAAGGGGCTACTTATAGCTCATAGTGCTGGATCTGGACTGGAAGTTGTGTCGCGATTCTGCCTTCTCACATCGCGAGACAGGTTCATGGATCTGAGTGTCGCGATTTCAGTTTCGATACGTGTATCGTTACAGCCCTAGATATGATTCATGATCAATGGTAATGACACAATTTGCATAACAATTTTCTTTTTCACTGAAAAAACTATTAAAATCATGATGTTGTAACATTTGTTGGAGTCAATACTAGGAATGCAAATTTTTACGCAATTTCTTGAATTGATAGTCAGCTGCCTTAACAATCAATTTATCAGTTCATCATGAATAACATTATGAAATTTGGTGGATGTTTCTCCATTAGACAACTTTTTGGGCCACTGGCATGATCTTTGTAAGATGCAAAATCAGACTGGGCCACATTAGGATAGTTAACACAAACACCAAGGTACTTGAACGATCAACTAAATAGCACAATATCAATGACATAATTTTAATTGCATATATTAGTGCTACTAAATAAAATAAAATATGATAACATCAGTTTGTATAAAATGTCTTTTTCGTTTTTAAAAATGACTTGTATTTTAATGAAATACATTTTCTTTAATCAGTATTTTATATTTTATTTTAACATATTTGATAAAATCTTAAATTGGATTAATCAATTAATGATTAATCATTAACATTCCTAGACAGTGTACCAAATAAACATATGTTCTTAAATCTGGAGAACAATATTTGTAGGCCAGGGCATCTCTGCAGCACTACAGTACTTTATCATAACGCTGATTTGTCACATAAAAAACTGCAGCCTCTGTAATTTTAGGCATTTTACTTGGCCATATTGCGATTTAGATAATTTATCTATGAAGTTTCAAGCCGTAATATTGTACAAGAAAGGTTCTTACTGTTAGTACATCAGAACAGGATATAGATTATATTTATGATGCAGAATATATGCGCTTATGGTGTAACTGGTGCAGAGATTAGATGACTAATCGATAGTCATGCAACAGTAAATTATTCATTACAAAAAAGCCAAAAAACTTGATACTCGTGTTACTAAAAAATAACCATCGCCTTTTCAAAAATAAAAACAAAAGTTCACAGTTGCTCATATCTGGCATTCAATAAGGATTCAAAAACAAGCGTTTCCTTTGACAGCCTTATACTTCACAAATACCATCTGATACCACTCTCATCGTATTTAGACACTGCATGTTTTCTCGTCAGTACAAGGAATTTTCAGTGACTTTCAAGCAGAGCCTACCCATATGTCAGGCAGCTGATATTATCAGCCTTTATCGGCTTATCACAAAAATATCAGTACATATCAGTATTCACACACACACACAGTTTAGTACGCTGATGTTATTTTTGACATTTGACGTATAAATATGTGAAGAATAATGCCATTTTTTCTTACTGCCTAATATCAGATCCAATATTCAGTTTTAGTCACTCACACTTGGCATGCTTTGGGGTAAAATTAAAGTGATCTGAATCAGCCATAATTTATCCTGATCTCGTGAAAGTCAAGCAGGGGCGGCTGGTATATATGGGCTAACAGGGCTAAGCCCTCCCAACCTTTTACAGTAAAAATGAAAAAATACTAGGGCTGTCAGTTTAACGCGTTAATTAGATTAATTAATTACACTGCAAATTAACGCGTTATAAAAATTAACGCAATTAATTCTGAGATTCTGAGTGGCAATTTAATGCGCGAGCATTTTAAATTTGGCCCATTGAATGACCCGTAGGCTACTTGGCAGTGGCACGTCACTTCCCACCTGCGTCGCCAGTAGGGCTGTAACTAATCAAAGCTGAAATGGCGACACTCAGATCCACGAACCTGTCTCGCTCTGTGAGAAGGCAGAATCGTAACACAACTTCCAGTCCAGATCAGCCCTATGAGCTGTAACCACATTAACACCGCAGCGGTCGTTCGCCAATTCTCCACCTTTGTTCGTTCACACAGA
The DNA here is from genome assembly GCA_963678695.2 of Diplodus puntazzo. NCBI lineage: Eukaryota > Metazoa > Chordata > Actinopteri > Spariformes > Sparidae > Diplodus > Diplodus puntazzo. The sequence continues at coordinate 6,215,974 of OZ023176.1, read as the reverse complement.
CTGAAGCATTGCTGTAAAGACGAACCGCTGCGTAATTTACACAGAAAGCGCCGCTGCGGCTCCTAAAGAGACGTGACGGTACACGTCATGATGATGACGTGTGTGTGTTTTCAAGGGGTTTCCCCGGTGTCTCCCCTGTCACTCAAAACCGACGGAGACTGTCTTCCGGGGTAAAGTTCACTGAAGTCTCGGTCCGGAGGGCTGACCGTCGCTGAGATTTTTTTTCATCAGAAACACTCGGTGAGGTAAAGTGTTTTTGCATGGCAGAAATGTGACGAGGAGTCTGTAGGACGGGCGGGAGGAAGGACGCTTCTCCACTTACAGCTGTGGTATTTTTAACTTGTTCCCAAAGACAGTTACAGTTACTATGCTACCTTAGTTTGGTTCTGTAACGTTGTTTTGTGGGACATTTCTCTGTATTAAGTTGAGTGAGGGATCTGTGCAGTTAACAGACCATCAGCCCGAGTCGCTAGTCAAAGCAGGATGACAACAGACATGGACGCGACTCAGGGGAGCGAGGCGAGCACATCGTTGCTCGGGCCTTTGAACGGCAAGTTCTTCTCTTCTTAGTGTATTCAATTGATTAGTCACGCAATACACTTTTGTAATGTCCTAGAATTCGAATTCTGTATTTGGGTACCTTTAGCAGATATGAGATTAAAATGCGATTAATTAGATTAATTAATTACAAATCCTGTAATTAATTAGATTAATTTTTTTAATCGCCTGACAGCACTAAAAAATACTATTAAAAACTTTAGAAGACATTGTTTTAAATTTTGCAATTTTCCCAAGCACAGTAGCAAGCTTCCATTCACTTTTGATTGACAGGTGTCGTGACACGCCCCCATTTGGGCTAAATTCATTCAGCCCAAACTCAGTAGCGTAAACTTCCATTGACGTTTGATTGACAGGTGCCCTGACACGCCCCCTTCATATGCTGCCCATTTGGGCTAAATTAATTCAGCCCAAAGGCTGACTTTCGACCTATCACAGCGCGGTAGCAACAGTACAGTGACCTTCGACCTATCACAGCGCAGTTCTCGTTGTAAAAAATGGCGGCACTTTGTACCGCCTACTTCCGGGTTACGGAACTCGGATTAGTTCCAAACACTGTCATTTGGGCGCTGGACCTCATTCACTTACATTGCGGCGCGTCGAATAGTTCCAGAGGTAAGTTGCTGAAATATCAACCTCTTTTGAATTGTCAACTGTCTATATTGTATCAGAGGCCCTTTGTGATGCTTACACTGGTCTACATTTGTACGTGCACAGCGTAATTATCTATATTTTATCTTGGTTGTTAGAGCCAATTTTCAAGCATTGTCTGCTAGCTAGTTAGCTAGTGCGACTTCGCCAGCTGTAAAGGTAACATAATAGTCTGGTAATGAATCGCTAGCAACTTCTATATTAAAGATGTTTGGTAACTAGCAAGCAGGATTTACATGTATTACTAAGGGGTTTCATTTATTTAGCTTTTATCTGCTGAACCTGACCGTTTCAGCCATCGTTAGTCGGTTATGTGTGTGATATAGGACTCGTTCTAGCTGCTAGCGATAGTAGAAATAAAGGGGGCGTTTGTGATAAATATTTCATTTAATATGTCATTGAATTTTGGGACATACTACCTTTTTTATTATGTGACGTGTTGTTGGCTGCATTTAATGTTTTTGTGCTGTTCCATGTTCAATTTAACATGGTTACTTTCATTACTTCATGTAGGCTACTGTGCTTTATTTTAAGCGGCGGCTGCTGCTGGTGGTCACTGCGGCTGACGGTGGTGGTCACTGCGACTGAAGGTGGTAATGGTCTGCGAATTGGCTGCTAATTTGTACCTTCTCCTGAGTTTTTTTTTTTTCCATTTGGTTCTTCATGGTTGCGATGTCATGGATCACCTGCCCCTGGTTTTTGTTTTTCTTGTTCACACACACAAACACACATTCCTGTTGTCTGTCATTGTTTAATAAAAAATACTTTCTTTGGAAACATTGATTTGTATCCAATTAATTAACAATTATTGCCATTATTGTTATTATCATCTTTATTATTGTTAATATTCTTGATGTGTACTCCTGTATGCTTTGGCAATATTGTGAACCAGAGAGAGAGAGAGAGAGAGAGAGAGATTTTCAGCATCAGGCCATTCTTATATGTCTCCCCAGTGTTGCCATAGAGCACTTCCTAAGTAATAAGCAAGTAATTTCCCCCTGGGATTATTAAAGTATTTCTGATTCTGATTCTGCTTCTGATTCTATAACAAAACATACACGCTTGTTGCTGCAACTTGATGTGATGCTATTGTTGCTGCTGTGTGAAGTATTGATAAATGCAATGCATTCGTTAGCCCACCCACCCAAAATCACCACCAGCTGTCACTGAAGTCAAGTATGAAAGTGAAAACCTTAAGATTAATACTGCCATTATTTGCAAAGTGGGAGGGCTTTCAACTCCTCTTTTCATAAAGACTGCATGCAGACTGGCACTTGAAAGTTTATTAACAAATCTGCTGATGAAGTACTAGGCAATACGAGTGCAGATTTTCCTTATGTAAAGACTGATTGAGCAATTGGCTAGATATACGGGTATAGGTTACATGGAACACCTTTTACAAACAATGACATTGCAAATGAAATCCTTGGCCAAGCCCATAACCTGACTCACATTGACTTACACTGAATACACACTGTTGCATGCTGGAGGATAACAACTGCCTCCAGTATGTTTCAAGTGGATATAAACAGCAGCAACTAGTTTAGGTCACCTCAGATGGCCCCATAAACAAGCCAGCTCTCAGTGTGATATGCAGCCTGTGGAAAATCAGGTGCACAGTCTTAACCCTTTTTGAAACAACAAAGTGCCTCAAAGCTCTTGAGTTTGGTGCACATAGGGGTTTTGTCATGGCAGTGTGGGACAAAAGACTCTCAACTTTCAGACAGACAGTTTAAAGTGTTGTGATGTTTAAAGTCTAAAGACCATTGAAGCAAAAAGATGGTGGTACCATAACCTGCTGCTGAACATAATGATGTAATTTGTTCTTTCATTTGCCTTTACTGCTGAAGCATGTATTGCCTGTCACTGAAATGCACTCATTGGCATTGAAAAGGAAAGTGTGGGAGATTAGATTAAGTTCAGCAGACCTTGAGACTGCCAGGCAGCATCCAGACCGCTCAACCAGACAAGCTGGACCAAACGCCACCACAAGCATTGTGATCACCCCAGGAAGTGCCAGAACAAGAGCTACGATACACAGAATGGACCTAAGGCTGCATCTCTACCCAGTATGGCTGCCCCATTCTTGCCAAAATGTAAATCCTGATGTTTCTCCATGAGAATTGAGAACATGATTCTCTCACAGGATTCTTTTTCTTTTAACATAAGCATTAATTGCACTATTAAACATTCAATTGCTGGACTGGGAACTTTAACGATATGGTAATACACTATCATAGTGCTGTCAGTCTTCCCCTGTAATCCCATTCCAATGTCATTCTTATTATTTTTCATATTCACATTATTTTCACATTTTAAATGCTCAAATTTAGAATACTATGAATATTTATTATGTATCTCTACACTGTATACTAATGCTTATGTATTGCCAAAGCCAATATCAGCATATTAGCAAGTTCATTCACACAGCCGCATTATCGCCGCAGCGGCGGGTTCACCAATTCTCCGCGTTGGTCGTTCACAGAGCGAAGCATCTCCACCTTAAAGACGAACTGCTGTGTAATTCACACAGAAAGCCAGCACTGCGGCTCCTAAAGAGGCCTGACGGTACACATCATGATGATGACGTCCGTGTGTTTTCAAGGTGTTTCCCCGGTGTCCTCCTGTCAACTGAAACCTGCGGATAGTTTATGATCATATGGATGCTGTTATAATGTGTAGTGATTGAGGTCCTGACCCACCAAACATCCTGGAAAGTGTCAAAGTTACATTTCTTGCTCAAAATAACATAATTACATCAGTAAACTGGATGCTGTCTGACTTTCTCACTCGCGGGGACGGAGGCTGTTTTCTGGGGGAAAGCTCATTTAAGTCTCGGTCCGGAGGGCTGACCGTCACCGTGACAACAGTAACTACAACAACACACAAAGTTTTTCGGGCAGAAATTTGACGAGGAGTTGCTCGCACAGGCGGGAGGACAGACAGGAAGACAGATGCTTTTTCTCATATAAGTTGCCAAAGACAGTTACAGTTACTACGTTACTTTTTGTTTGGTCATGTAACGTTGCTTTGTGGGACATTTCTCTTTATTTAGCTGAGTGAAGGACCTGTGTTGTTATCCGACCATCCGATCAACATGCCCTCAATACATGCAGACAGCTTATCCAGTCTCACTGGTTCGGTTTGACAGTACTGCTCCTCTGACACTACCTCCAGAGGCGGATCAGCGCGGAGCAAAATTTCACCCCCCGCCGCCTCCGAGACATAAACATAGAGGCGGAGAATTGGCGCAGGATCTCCGCATCCAAACAGCAGTGTGAATGGGGCTACTGAAAAGCCCTGTGATAAAAGGATTGAAAGCAAAGCAGTTCATTACAAAAATCCAAATGGAAGACGGTAACCTTACCACAGATCACTCCAAAATTAATGACACATTCACGAATTTCTATTCCCAGCTTTACACCTCAGAATTCCCTAATGATAATACCTTTATTGCAAATTTTCTAAATAACCTAAACATCCCCACACTTACCTCTAACTGTAGGAACAGATTGGATGAGCCGGTTACACTCGAGGAATTAGCCACCGCTATCACCTCACTGCAATCTGGAAAATCCCCAGGACCTGATGGGTTACCAGCGGAGTTTTTTTAAATCTTTTTCCTCATTGCTCTCACCTCAACTCAGCTTCGTGTTATCTGACTCATTTAATCGAAGTAAACTCCCAGCATCATTTAATGAAGCATGTATCACTGTCTTTGCAAAAAAAGGCAAGGATCGATCAGAGTGCTCCTCTTATAGGCCAATCTCCTTACTGAACGTTGACGCGAAAATCCTGGCTAAGGTTCTGGCTCGAGGATTGGAGAGTGCTTTACCATTAATCATTTCTGAAGATCAAACTGGCTTTATCAAGAACCGCCATTCCTATTTTAATACACGTCGTCTATTCAACATTATTTACTGCCCATCTGATGCTATTTCTGAATGTGTTCTCTCACTAGACGCGGAAAAAGCGTTTGACCACGTGGAGTGGCAGTACCTGTTTACAATTTTAGAAAAATTCAATTTTAGGCCAAATTTCATTAAATTTTTATATTTATGCCCCACTGCATCAGTTTTTACCAATTCTCAGCAGTCACACCCTTTCCGCCTTCAGCGGGGAACTCGTCAAGGGTGCCCTTTAAGCCCACTTCTTTTCGACCTAGCCATCGAGCCCCTAGCCATCGCGCTGCGTAGTTGTAACGATATTTCCGGGATATGGAGGAGTGGACTCGAACATAAGGCGTCCCTGTATGCCGACAACCTTTTGGTTTTTATATCCAGCCCAGAAACCTCTCTACCACCTATGCTGTCACTGCTTTCCCAATTTGGCCAGTTTTCAGGATACGAACTGAACTTACACAAAAGCGAGCTATTCCCTGTAAATGCAACGGCACTTGAATCAAAGTTTACTGACTTCCCTTTTAAGATCGTCAAAGATAAATTCACCGACCATGGCATCTCAGTCACAAGAAGACATAAGTGCCTTCTTAAGGAAAACTTCCTTGCTCTTTTAACGCATGCTAAACAGTGCTTAACACAATGGTCACCTCTGTCAACATCCCTGGTGGGCCGACTTAATTCAATCAAAATGAACATCCTTCCTAAATTTTTATATCTTTTCCAGGCCATACCAATCTTCATCCCTAAATCCTTTTTTGACTCACTTGACTCTGTCATATCCTCCTACATATGGAAGGGCAAGCGACCTCGGCTAAGCAAAGTTCACCTTCAAAAATCTAAAAATTATGGAGGCATGGCATTGCCTAATTTTCGCTTTTATTATTGGGCGGCTAATATACGCTGCATTATGCTCTGGACGCATTTTAAAAATCAAGCCGACTGCCCATCATGGGTGGCTATGGAGTTGGGTTCCGGCCGGGACCTCTCCATTCCAGCACTGCTTGGCTCCCCACTCTAACTTCCCCCACTTAAATTAGTTGATAACCCGGTTACCAGGCACACACTGAGAGTGTGGGCTCAGTTCAGAAAACACTTTGGTTTTAATGTTTTTTCTCTTTCAAGCCCTATACTCTCAAACCATCTCTTCCCGCCGTCATTACTTGACTCTGCATTCCAAGAATGGCACCAAAAAGGTATCAAGTGCTTCAAGGATCTTTTCATTGATAACAGCCTTGCATCCTTTGAACAACTTACTTTAAAGTTTAACCTACCAAACACCCATTTTTTCAGGTACTTGCAAACAAGACACTTTCTCCATTCTCATTTACCAAACTTTCCTGAGGCGCCTGACGCATGCGCAACTGATATGTTCCTTAGCCTACACCCGTCATACAAGGGTTTGATTTCTGCCATCTATGACAGGGTGGCAGGCATAAACCATGCCCCTCTTGACAAAATTAAAGCTGCTTGGGAGCAGGATTTGAGTCTTTCCCTGTCGGACAGAGTGTGGGACTCAATCTTCAAGCTGATCAACTCAACATCTATCTGCACTCGTCACTGTCTGCTACAGTTTAAAGTCGTGCATAGGGCTCATGTGTCTAAAGTCAAACTGTCTCGCATGTATCCAGACGTAGACCCCTGCTGTGATAAGTGTAAAAGAGATGAGGCCTCACTTATCCATATGTTTTGGACATGCCCTAGCCTGGAAAAATACTGGAGGGACGTTTTCCAAACCCTATCCCAAATTCTTAACTTCGAATTGGAGCCCTACCCTCTGGTTGCCCTTTTTGGTACTACTGGAGAGATGGATGCGTTCCTGACTCCAGCCAAATGTCGTAAGTTGTCCTTTGCCTCTCTTATGGCCAGGCGGGCATTGCTACTAAGGTGAAGGGATGCTGCCCCGCCCACCCACGCTCAGTGGCTGAGGGACATAATGTCCTGTCTTAGCCTTGAAAAGATCCGCTACTCAGTTAGTGACTCTAACAACAAGTTCCAACATGTGTGGGGACCTTTCCTAAAATATTTCCGGAACTATCATCAGAGCTGAGGGCCTATCCAGCATTCTCCTTTTTCTGCATGACCTCTCCTCTTATCTCAGTCAGCAATTGCTCCAGGAATGAAGCTCCATGCAATATTGAATCCCGGCTTGAAGATGGGGTGGGTGTGTGTGGGAGGGAGAAAATTAGATGGATGTGTATGAGTTCAGTTGTTTATGTGCCAAGCTATGTACATGTATTTTACACATCTGTCAAAACTTAATAAACATACTTGTGAGAAAAGCCCTGTGATGAGGAGGAGGGAGGCATCACTTCTGATAATGCAGTCTTAGAGGTCAACGTGGTTGTGATTCATTTATCTACGTATATGTTTTTCAGATTCATTCTCATATGTGTTCATGCCAGAAACATCATAGCACAGACAGAAGTTGAACCCTGGATGTTACTGATGACTGCTGTCCTTTTATTACCATACATGTTGTAAACTTCTCGTTAGCTGTGAAGGCAACACTCTGTTAACATAGCATTAAGTTAGCTTAGCTGCCTAGCTAATGTCAATCAAAACCCACATCCAATTTGTTTGTTTCGCCGTGCAAGTGCTTCACCTCAGAGTCAGAGCTTTTCTGTGGACATGGGGTCAAAGGCAGAGCAGAGTTTCTCACATAAGCAAAAACATTGAGGCTGGCTAATCTGTTTCTGAGTGCCTCCTTCCTGCTTGTCCTACACGTGCTGCCCTATCAGGTTACTATAGCAACAGGGATTGACAGCGCTGTGAATGAGGAAGAGAAAGGAGAGAGATGATTGAGTTGTATGCTTGCATGTTGAATTAATGGCATGTTTTGCTTTACACTGTGTAACTGGGATTGTTGTGAAGCACACAAGTCAACAATGTCAATTGCATAGGAAAACATATATATGGATATATTCTACTAGAATGTAGATTTCTTGTATTTTTCTTCTGTTTTTGTTGTTCTTGTTTAAATACAGTTTTTATCATGATTATTATCATTATTATTTGTATTATTATTATTTTCCTGCATATTTCTGGGACTTTGAATGGGAGCAGCTGTAACGCAAGCAATTTCCCCTCTGGGATCAATTAAGTATTTCGGAATCTTACTCTGATTCTAAAGCGGAAGCAAGTGAATCACCATCAATAGAAAGGAGAACGCATAAATGTATGAATCGAGATTGTGATGTTTTACAATGAGTCATGCAGCACTACTACCCAGCCAACTCCTGGCTAATGTTTGGTCACAGGAAAGTGGAATTGACAAAATGGGACTGACGGTGACACAGTAAAGGAAATCAGAGACAGGTTGGTGCTTAGTCGACTAATCGATCAACAGAATACTATTTCAGTCATTTTTCAAGCAAAAATGTAAAACACTTTTTGGTTTCAGCATTGTAAATATAAGGATATGCTGCTTTTCTTCGCCATTAATGAGAGTAAATGAAGTGGGTTTGGATTTTGGATGAGTGCTTCTTTTGATTTTTGGACATTTAATAGGCAAAACAATAAATCGATTAATAATCAGCACTTTAATCAAGAATAGAAAATAATAATTGGTTACAGGTTTAATGCAGACTACATAATCAACACTTCTTTGCTGGTACAGTTTGTCTTCCCCCAGATATGAATTCAAAATATGCAACACAGTATACTTACTTTCTGGGTGTATATTTGCATATCTACTGTATAATGTCTAAGATTTGCATGAATACACAGCATGTACATAAATAACTATATTGTTTTATCTTATTTAAATTGTATTTTATTAGTATGCATCTTTATATGTGTAGCATGAAGGGGCTATGACTTACATTTCATTGATCAACCCCGTGCTATAAAATTACAATGAAGAAGCTTGATTTTTTTTTATTCCTTGTTTTAACATTAAAAAAACAAATCAATATTTTTGTATCTTAACAAGAGATAAAATTGACTGTGTTTAATTTGAAACACGTCACTCCAACTCAACCGTTTTTCAACACCTTCAAGTTCATTAATTTGGTTCAAGGGCCAACAACTTTACCGTTTTGTTCCGTCTTGATTCCAGCTGCAGCAAGCAGAGCTGCCTGAATAGAGCTTTTCAGCCAAAAAGGGCGTTGATAAAACCATTACTTGCCAAACACCAAAAAGGTAAGAGTTAAAATAGGGAACTAGTTAGTGGAAATAGTGTCGCATTTAGCTGCTGAAAAGACAGATATTTCATGGAGTTCACGGAGAACACAAGTACATATATTCAGAAGACTGGGATGTCAAAATGACTCGTTTAAGTGTTCCAAAGTCCAAGAAACAATCAAAAGTGATGCACAGAAGCACCACAAGAAGTGTTTGACTTTGAAGAAGCTGCAGACTTCTGGCATACACATAAGTGTAGTGTTAATGACGTGGTGTGCGTTTCTGTTTATGTATCAGGATATCAATGTATGTTGCACCTGCTGAATATAGTTGTAAATGTTACATGTTCATATATTGTTATCAACTATATCGTATAAATGCAACACAAACTAGAGACACGTCAAAACTGCATGAGAGACCACTATTTGCTCACATTTCACATCCCAATCACAACATTTACAGATTTCATGTTTTCTCAACATTTTCTTTCTACATCGCATGTGTGTGAACACTGATTTACTACTGCAACCGCCCTTCAGTAAGACTTCCCCATAGTCACACACAAACATACATGACATTTGAAGAGTTATCACGGGCCTTGCAGCAATTGCGCTCTCATAATTGTGATGTTCAGGATCAAAGAAATCAATACATGTGAACTGTAGGACTAGTAGATAGGATTTACAGCTGACACATGATTGCAACAGAGCAAGAACAACCATTGCGAGATTAAAGCCACATTAGTGTTACCACAGCCAGGAAAGGACACCGAACATGACCTCAGATGACTCTTACAGAGCGACATCATCCAAGGCGGTCTACATGGTGTTGTGGGTGCTAATGTGGGTCTCTGTGGTGGTGGTGAAAGAAATTGAAAGCTTCCATAATACTCCCATTGGGATTTACTGTAAGTTTGTGGTATTACTGATTAGCAACCTCATAATACTAGCCTGTAGTACAACATGTTTAATTAAACAGAGTTTGATATTAAAAAGTCTTAATGGGGATTTTGCCTCCTATGATATATCTATAATAGGGCCCTTTGCCCACTGTATGAGCTTTCATCACCATACAGAAACATTACCTGTGGGACTATGGTGTGTTTTGTTAGGCTGGGCACTTCCTACTCTCTGGTATTGTCATGTACTATGCTATCCCTTAATTATTCCTGGAGGGGTTTAGTCTAGCTACTGTATACTGACTCTGAGATAAGTTTACTGCCGTTATCGTGTCGGAGGAGCATCGTAAATACTAGAATAGCATCAATATTAAGCTGTGTTTGACATGTCACTACCTGACTGCCCTGTCCTCGGGGAAAGAACAGCCGTGTGCGACTTCTTAACACAGCAAACGAGACCACGTAATTTAACATGACATTAATTGGGAGCTTGTTAACACAGTAAATGCTATTAAGTGGGTTATTTGTGGTTCGCCGTGGCCGGTGGTGTACTTCTGAATGGCTGCCCGGAAACAAAACAAAAGCAGCTCCTGACATAATATGGTACAACCTTGTCAGGTAGTACGCGAAGTACACACAAGGCCATGGAAGATCTTGTGACATAGATGGAAGCAGTCATGACAAAACACCGGATCGACACCGGCGATGGGTGACGTACTTACCCAGAAAGGAAGCTCCGGTCCGCACAGCTTCTCCATCTCCGTCACGGCGGAACAGCGGGAACCACCGGATAGCTATGTGTCTTCTCTACAGGTCGAGCCCTTTTCTGGCCGGCCACTTTTCCGATGCCTTTCTGCGAGAAAAACACGCTCGCTGACAGTCACATGCCACACAGACAGGTATGCGTTGTTGTCGGCGCCTCAGGTCTCTGTGTCCGCCGTCAAGCGTGGACCGTCAAGCGGCAGGAAACGCTCCGCTTCTTCCGCTCTGCAGAAAAACGAATTGAGAAGTAAGTTGGGGCAAGAGAAGAATTAATTCTACGGGAGGCTGTCGCGATGGCAGGGCGGGGCATCCGTTTACAAAGCCCCACCCCCCTCTCCCTACTCTCTCTCTCTCTTCCCTCTCTGTGTCCCTCACTTTAACATACACACACGCACACACACACACACCATGACTCAGCAGTTTGCTGCTGAGTCATATAACGTGCATGTGAGAGATAGTAATATGTCCCGTCCAAGGTGGAACTTTGGTGGTCCTCAATCAGGCTGAATGAATTAAGGGTCAACAGAGAAGCAAAGTCCCATCCCTTCTTACGGAAGTGTATTGACTACACTATCACATAATAAGAACGTAAAATGATTTTGTTATAACATGGAAGGTTTCACGTTTAAATGTGATAACTTATATTGTAATAACGTGAAAAGCATCTCATGAACATTTGATAACCAACACTGTTAATGTTTGATGTTGTTACATCATTTATAAGCTTCATGCCTGGGTTGAGACATTTTGCTGATACTGAGGTAAAAGGTGGTGGATGACATTGTGATAAGGATGTGTACAGTAGAGGGTTTTAAAATGCATTGGGCTTTACAGAGAAAGGAATCAGTCCTCCTTCCTTTTGAAGGTAGAGTCATTTCTCACTGATCAGTTGGGGGCACCATAGGTACAAGATACCGAGCACAGCTACTGACTGGCCAATCTTTCTAGTTTGCCTTTGATACTGATCAGTCTGATCTGTTTGTGATCCATTTGCTTTATTTAGCTGGGGGAGAAGCGCTGTGGCGTGTTTCTGTGTGTAAAAGAATATTCATAAAAACCATTATTCTGATCCATGCTTAATAAATTATCCATCTTTAATAAAAGCAAAAACTCTCCATTTCTTAAGTATCAATTTATGTGAATGAACATGAACCTGATACAAGTACAAGGTACAAGGTAAATTAATTGTCATTTTTTTAAACATCTTGGTGATGCATTGGTGATGTGATGAAACTCAGAGCAGTAGGGGAACTCTCAGTGTTGTTAATGATGTGGCCGGTGATGGTGGTGTGATGCCCATATTTTACAATAGAGTTCTCTTGATGTCTGGGAGTGCAGTCATGGGGCTACGGTGTGAACAGGTGGGGGGTGAACACACAGCCCTGGGGGCCTCCGGTGTTGAGCACTAATGTAGAGTAGGTTACACTGCCAGTTCAAACTCTCTTGGGTCAGTTTGTGAGGAAGTCTAACATCCAGTTGCAGCGTGTTCTCCAAATTTTTCCAATCAGCTTCATGGTGAGACTGTGTTGAATGCTGAGCTGAAGTTAACAGCAATCTGCTCTAGCTGTTCTTATTCACCAGGTAAGTGAAGAATGAGTGAAGGGCAGTAGATATGACATCCTTTGTGGATCTGAATGTTCTTAAAGCATACTGGTGAGGGTCGAGGCTGGCAAGGATGCTGTCTTTAATTTGCTGAAGAACCAGTTCATCCAAATCAGGATGGTGGTGGGAGCTACAGGGTAGAGAGCTAAAAAAGTTTGCCACCAGACCCTAGGGAGGGGCGCAGTGTAACAGTCTCGATGGACATGTAATTTTCTTTTTGTTTGGCATTGGTTTAATGGAAAAGTAAGCTTGACAAAGCCATCCTTTTCCATGCTGCCTGTTCCAGAGAGAACCATCGGAGTGCCCCAAACTGAGCTCCTGCTGCTGAGATCAGCCCCAACTAGTGAATTTGTATTTGTGGTGGTGGGGTAGTGATAAAGGGAATAACAATAATACCAACAATAATACCAACAATAACTTTAGTTATGACAAAACATAAAACCTAAGAAAACAACCTCTAAAGAAAAGGAGTCAAAAAACATTCATAAAATGTATAAAGTAAGAAATATACCAAATGCTATAGATTATATACTATAAGAGCAATAGGATAAACAGGGTTGAGTTAATGAAATATGTATAGAGTGGTTACTAGAAGGGCTGAGGTTCTATTGCAGTGTTTTCTATTGAGGTAAATCAGTTTTCCAAAGAGATGAGATGGAGTGATCCATAGGTAAATGTTATCACTGTGTTTTGTGTGTTGTTAAGCAATTTCCATTATTATATACATTATTATTTTCTTGCCAATAGGTAGCATTATGAGGAATAATCAATGGTTTGTTTTGTTAAGGTTGAGGTTGATATGTCACCCAGTAGGCAAAGTTAGGGGGATAAAGGGATGATAAAAGGGCAGCAGAGGAAGACTGAAAGCGACTGATTTCTTTTTTTTTTTTCAAAATCAATGAACAGGTGTGCCATGCTAGGTAGCATGAATATAGCCATCATCGCTGCTTTGTGTACAGCTTGAATAAATTACGGATGAGGATCCAATATTTAAAAATGCATTGGAATAGGTATTGAAGTTTATTAGCCAGAAAGTAATGATACAAGTTTGGTGCTGCAAGTCCTCCTTGTGGTTCTGTTTTTTGTAGATGTTAGTTTGATCCTTGCTGTCTTGTTTTCCAATAGAATTGAGAGATGACTGAATCTAGAGACTGGAACCATGAGATGGTGAGTTAGGTTGGGATCATAGTAAAGACAGACAGGAGACTTGAAGGGTCATCCAGTGGAGGAGGTTGTCAGATATTGTTTTAAGTAGTGGGGTGAAGTTGAGCCCGAACAATTCTGACAGCTTGGGGGAGATATTAATGCCAAGATATGTGATGTGAATTGTGCTTGAAGGGATAGGTGGTGTGTGGGTTTCCACATCCATGTTGTTACTTTGTAGTGGGAGGAGGGTAGATTTATGCCAGTTAATGGCGTCATTAGCGATGTTTGAATATGTATATATGAGTTTAATGAGTCTAAAGTTTCTTGTAGTGAAAAGTTAGGGTTTCGCAAAAAAATAAGCAGAATGTAATGGGCATAAAGACTCATTTTATGATTTGCATTTTTTTGTTAAATCTTTTAATGGCTTTGCACTTATTGAGAAAGTGGTCTGAGCTATTACGATATGGACAATAAAAAGGCTTGACCTTACTCCTCTTCCAGGACAGCACTGGGGGTCGCCTTGCTGGATTTGTGACTGCAGTATTGTCTATACTATGCAACACCAAAGCCACATAGTAATCTGCCGCTTGTCAGCCTCGAAGCTCTGTTGCCCCTTTCCTTTTCCTGCTAGTTGGACTTCATTGCCTTGACACCAGGACTTGTATATGAGCCACTCTGCCAGGTCTTGTAGAGTATATGCGGCTCCTGACCCTGGTCTCTGCAGAATCGGGTGGTGAAAAGTCAGCTCTCAACTCAACGTGTGAACATGTTAGCCAATTCTAAGTTCCATATGGATCAGTTCCCAAGGTCCAGAGCATGCCAACCAGGGATTGTATCTGCAGTGCAAACCTTTGGAGGCTGTGACATCTCCCTGCTTGACCTCTGGTGTCTCCAAAACCACAGATATTCTCCTCAGAGCCACATGATGGGGCTGACCAAACGTCTTGTTTGAAAACAGAAATTTATCCTACAAAAAAATGTGTTTTGTTTAATGTTTATTTTTTTCCACTGTTACTGTTGGTTAAATGTTTACCCAAAACTGAAAGCAAGCATTTTCTAGTATGATTCATTTGTAGGGGTTAGGGTTCAGTATCTGATACTTCTCTGTTAGGGCTGTTTTTTATTTTCATGAGTGATTGAATCCATTTAGAGCCGATCAATTTGAACCAAAAAGCCAGGTGTATACTTGGTGAACGTGGCATATGACCAGTAGTAGCAATAACTGGTATGAAAGTTTTCCATTGTTTCTAATGGCTCTCGTCTTTGGGTTTTGGATCCTGGGCCCTGACAAGGATGATACAAATGAATCACAATATGCATGCTATTTTAGCCACAAACTGCTCAGGGTGTTTTTCCACAAAAATTTACTAATTTAATGGATAATCCCACAACAACTCTACAACTGATACAATATCTTACCAAGACCTTGGTGGTAATTTTGCCAAAATTAAATAACCCCCTCAGGATACAATCAATCACACTTTTTTATCAAATCACTCTTAGCCAAACTAATTGTGGCTAAATAAAGCCCAGGGCTAGCTTAAACTAGTTTCAAATGAACACTTATTTCAAAAAAACCCAGGGTGGTATATTCTACGTGACATGAATGCGATATTAGCCATATTTTGAGAATAAGTAGACCTGCCCTGAAAGCCATTCCCAAATATACTTTATTAAAAAATTAAAAAATGAATAAAAATAACAACTTACAATTTATGTGCAGGTCCATAGCAAAGAAATGCAATCCAGCATTGGCTAGTAGTTAGATTAGATAAAGAATTTCTCAGGTCATATGACTGACTGCCTGTCGTGCACTCTTGACATTTTGAGGTTGCATCCAAAAAAATTACTCATACCATTTTCAGGAAAGATGGTTTTGTTTATGAAACATGCCAATTACCTAAGTAACGATGATTACAAAAAATGTGTTGTTTCAATAAATTATCATGTTTGTTTTGGCTCAGAATTAAATTTGATTATGATTGCTTGTATTAGAGTGAACTTGGTTATTGCTGGTCTTTTCGGGCAAATAAAGCTTTACCCTTTCCCCCTTTTGTGTGGCCCTGTTCTTAAGTTCTCTTTTTCTATTAATTACACATATATTTCTGTGAGTTTTGTGTAAAAGTGCAACCCTATTTTTGGCCACCAGGAAAGATTGTTGAAGTGTGTGCATCACTGCTTTATTTGAAGGATTGGTTAGTCTCACCTGTTTCAATGACATCATGATTTTTCCCCCACTTAAAGTGAAGCAGTTTGAAAAAGTTATATGCATTTCTGTGTTCAGCTGTGGTTGAATGACATAAGTTACACTGTAGCTAGTTTTGAGCACACCTTAAAGCCTTACTGAAACCTGTTGCTTACACGCACACTGCCTGGTCAAACCAAAGTATGTACCTGATTTCAAATCCATCAAATCTGCAGTTTGATATTACATAAAACATGTTTTCATTGTATATATTTAGGATGAACATATACCAAAGTCCAAATACCAAAGGCATACTGCCAAACTGTAAGTGAGTCAATTCAGGTCAAATCATAGGGAAGAGAGTTTGTTGTTGGTTTGTAATGTGAAATAGTTGATGTGTCTTGCTGACAGTTGATGGGCTAATAGCAGTAGAAAGAAGGAATTTCTTTTTGTTCAACAAACCTAGGCAGCAGTGACTTCAAACTTATTATGCTGGAACTCCTGCTCTTTGGGCTGTAAAGACACTCAGTCATAAGACTTTGTTAAGTCTCCTCCTTGTCCAACAGGGGATCTGATTACCCGACGTTAAGCCCTTCTGTTCTATTCCTACGTTCCAAGAAGAACTGACCTTGGCCTGCAAGCGGATGCATCTGTGTCCTTGATTAGTGGGATGCCTTTCTGATACAGTGCAGGTGAACGAAGCCAGCCTGCAGAGGACCTGCAGAGCGCAAACTGACATGCAAGAGAAGTCCTCTGTTGTATTTAAACTGCAGGAGCTGTCACAAGTCATCAGGTATCCAAGTAGGGCCTATACAGTGAGGCTCCACCCCTAGACCTGCAAGCCCATTTATCTCTCCATGAAGGCCAGGAAGGATTTCCCATTGGTTCACTGGCTTGTGTCTGATTTATACAGGAGAGCCAAAATTGTACTCAAATAAGTCTTGCTACTAAATAATGTATGACATTTTAAAGTTATAACTCACTGAAGTCCTGGGAAGCTGTGTTAATGCTTTAACCGAAAAACACTCCCTTTGTAAATATGACAAAAGAAATAAAAAGCTGCATTTACAGTCACAAATATATATTCTTGTTCGTTTAACATTATTATTTGATGTGCTCCTTGTATTTAATTGTTCCTGTTAATAATGAAAACAAACAGATTATCTCTTGTAAACTCCACAGTAGGTCACACTAGGAGTTCCCAGGGCTGAGCACACCATCTAGTGGTAAAATACAGTAGGAGTAACTGATACATATATGTGGCATTACGACCATGATTGTGTTTATTATTGGCATTCATTTTCAACTACATTTTAGAAGTAGGAGTAGCAGTATATCTAAAATATAATTTCAAAGTCTACACAACATATTATAGTAAGTCCTCACAGTTAATCTTAAATTCAATTCAAGTTCAGAATTAATTACTTATTAGTTACTTAATGTGTCCCAAGTGCGCTTTGTCAAGTCAAGCTAGTCAACACCTAATGATGTCATCAACGTTCTTTGCCATCACTGTACACCTTTACATTATTTTATTCAATATATCTTTTAGACTCATTTAGCCTGTATGACATTATCCAAAACTTTTCAGTAGGCCAACATTGCTGTATAGTTAGGGATACTCAAAACAATTTTATGTATATAGTCTAAAATCAATCATATTGCCTTAGTGGGACGACATCCTCTGTCATTATAGACCCTCGATTCGAGTGTGGGAAAAAAAATTCCCATATTGAGAAAACAGAGTGGAAAAAAGATGGAAGAAACCAGCCCTTGCTCCAGACGAGGCACCTTAATGCTTGACTGAAGTTTGCAGTTCATCACATGAACACAGCTAAGCCTTTAAGAGGAAACACTGGTCATTAACAAAAAATAAGTTTTGCCACCATTATCCCAAACACACATGAAATGTGGTAAAGGAATGGTTAAATCAGGCTAGAATTAAGGTTTTCGAATTGCCTTCCCACTGTCTCGACTTGAACCCCCATCAAGGTCATGCGGACTATGCCGAAGAAACATGCCAGGAAGCAAGCGATTTTAATAAAAATTTACCAATTCTGTCAAGAGGAGTGGTTAAAAATTCAGCCAGAGTGTTACATTTTGTCAATCAAGGTGAAGACCCAAGTGCACTCAATACACAGAAGGCAGGATTGGGCAACAAAAAGCAAGCTTTATTCAAACAAATCTGAATGAAACACAAAAACCAAGAGTTCAGGTAAACAAAAAACAAGTCACAAGGACAAAAGTCAACGTATCAACAAAAAGAGCTTCAAAAAAGTGCAAACAAAAGCAGTAGAAATCAATGAAAACACAAGAAACAAAAAACAGAAACATACCAAGGGAAAACACTGGAGATAACGTGGGTGAGACACACAGGGTGGAATCCTGAGAGAGCACGGAACCAACTGACAAAGACATGAGGGGGAACAAAGACCATATATGGACACACTAATGAGGGGATCAGGTACAAATGAAGTCTGGAGCAAGGGCTTCTCTCAGCAGCCTCTCAGCTCATGTTGTCGAAAACACACTTGACTCTGAATACTGTCACCTATCTCCCAGCAGCTAATTCATTACAGACTTGCTTTTCGGTGGTTTTTGGTTGACTCATGACCATCCTGACCAATTTTCTCTCAGCAGCAGGTGATAGTTTTCTTCCTGATCGTGGCCCATGCACTGTATAATTGCAGCTGTTTGTACAGTTGATCTCAGGGCCTGTAACTGCTTTGAAATGACTCCAAGTGACTTTCCTGACTCGTTCAAATCAATAATGAGCTCTTTCAGATCAACGCTGAGCTCCTTAGACATTCCCATTGTAGAGTTTGAGGCTGAGTCTAATGGCTGTATCAAACTAGCTCTATTAAAATGGGCCCAGAAAAGTCATCAGCTGTTATCAATGAGATTGATTAAAATGTATAAAAACGACCCAAATATTTAAACCCATTAACCCATTCAAACTCAAGTCTGTCATTTTCTCATGCTGGCAGTGTATTTCATTTGGTCCCTCTGGCTATAAGTTCCAGGAGAGTCAGAGAGTCAGGAAGGAAGTCAGTGTACCTGACCAAACAGAAGTGGCAGAAATTACATACCATGTTTTAATTGTCAGGATTAACAGTAGGCTACTCCCTGATCACATAATTCCACTGGGCAACAGGGCCTACATTAAGGGTTCTCACATCCTGCCATAGAAATTCTGTACCCTCATTTGTAGATGTTGGTCTTCTGGCTCAGTTCACGGTGCACACCAGATTCGTTCACAAATTCTATCGGTCTCCCTCAATGAAATGACTGCATATAAAGTGAAATGTTTTGGAATTAAGAAAAGACCCCGAAATCCAGTGAGGACTTTATTTTGAAAGTTTCAGTAAGGGTGGGCGGGTGTGTGCGCTTGGCATCTCCAGGCATTTGCGCTGTCGGAGCACATCTGGAGAGCGGGTTCGTTCTCAATTTGAAACGATCGGCCTCACCCGCACGCAGCAGTCACTGATACTGTGTCATAAGCAGGACTCGGATTGGTCCACTCCCTGACGCTTTCAGTTTTATTGCACGCATCACTGACCCATGAGACATGAAGGGAACGCTGTATTGATTGAAACTGATCTGCGGACAGCTGAACTCGCGCAGGAACAGGAATGAATCAGTTTGAGGACTTGCACTGTCTTCCACCGAGACCACCGGCATCTTCACCGAACAGACGGTTTGTGAGGCTGCGGAGAAAGACGAGCGATGGCTCTCAGCAGTGAGTATGAATGACTGGGAGGCACACACTGCTTTGACTCTTGGTACGAATCAGTTCTATATGAGTTGCGATGGTTGAGTATTCCAAATGTCTTTTTGTTACTTTCTTCTGTCTTTCCATCGGGTCTGTCATTTCTTTCTCATGCTCTTAAAAATGAGTTGAGAAATCCCAGTCTACTACTTCTGTTCTGTGGGTACCTCAGGATGATTGAGGGGAGATGCTTAAGAGAGAGAAATTCAGGAAAAGCACAATTAAAGTGTATGTTATAAATAATAAACATGTATTTTTTTTCATCTTCCAATATGGAACTTTTTGTAGTTCTACCACTGAATTCAACTATTTCAACTATATTAGTCGTAATAAATCTTTTCATCAGTGGTGTAACCGCAGAGGACCTTTGGACCCTAATGTTAAGAAGATTACAGGCTTGATCAGATGTGAAACAACGCCTCATTATTACACTAATGTACTGATGGAGCTGACGGAGGCATGGTGACTGAGACCCGGACAGCTTTGTGCTGTGGACAGACATGTATGTACCATTCTGCAATGTGATGGAACTTTTGGAGGATAGGTTTATGGCAATGAGCCTCATATTTTGTCTTAATGTTTTGTATACATGTTGTGCTACTAGTGCTAAGTTTTCATGTCTAAGTAATACTTTATTTTTTCTTGTCACCGTTATATTTTAGCTTATTTGTTTGTTTACTTTCCACTGGCCTGTGGTGCATGCATCTCTCTGGGTGTTTTGTCTGTAAAAAGTGCTATACTAATAGATTTTTATAAAATTTTGTTTAAATTCTGAGCTGCTATTTTCTGTTGTTCTATCTTGCACATCAGTCCACTCCTTCGTATTCTCTCCTTTTTGAACCACTTCCCTCTCCTTCCCCTACCCTTTTCTCAACTCGATGGTGACAAAACTCTGTTTGGTCCCATCCGGAACCATTCTGCCCTCCTTCGATGATTGATCACAGTCAGAGATGAAGGCACAGATCAGCTGCTGGGGATTCAGTGTGTCTTTTGCAATTCTCCCCAAGGACCCATCCTTCTCCTCTGCTCTTCAGATCAGCTTCGTCCAGCGACCGTTCATCCACCAGCAGGTCAGCTGAGGGCAAGGCGGTTAGAACGCCCAGCAAGAGCTGTGTCCGTCGCCATACTAGCCGACTCTCAGGTGGCTTTCTCCGTGGCCCTAGCTCCAACTCAGGCTCCATGTCACTGACAGCAGGCATCAGGTCCTCACTGTCCATCCAAGCCAGGAAAGGAAGCAGTATGTCGCAAATACTTGACATTTTCCCTGCATGTTTGCATTGTCATTGGAAGATATAGATATAAGGCTGCTGTTGCTGCGTGTAGCATGTTATCATTGATACATTTTTGCCACAAAGGTCACAGTGAGCAGGCTGTTAAAAACATTGAAAAGTTGTATAAGCTTCTGTGGCTCTGGATTAGCTGTCTGAGACAACATCAATTTGGATCATATTTTTAATTAATACTACATTTGCAAGTGTGGACATGGCTATTGACATGATGCTTTGACAGGCAACAGAAATATGTTAGGTTGCATTGTGGGAAACGTAGCAGCCAGCATTTCTGGAGCTAGAGAGAGTCTAAAAGCAAGGGTATTTCAGTCTTTGTTGCTTTGATTTTAACTATTCATTTTAAAATCAGTCGCTTGTGAGTAGCCCAACTTTATTTTAACCACAATAATACATTGCTGACAGGGGGCTTTGATTATAGGGGAAACGTACAAAGTACACATACAAATTCCAATACCCATTAAATACCATTATTCTGTAAGAGAAATTGAGGAACCAGCTCAACCGACATCAGTCAGCACACATATTCTATTAGTTCCTGTTAATATAAATGCACCATTGGTTTATCATTTACAACACACTGTTGTCACAATACTTGAATTTCAAACTACAACACTATATCCTGGAAGTATAAAAGAACAGTCAATACCATGTTCAACAGGGCACAACAATTTTATTTATTTCTTTAATGAAAGACACAATAATGCTTGTGTACAGCTGGTGGTGCAGTCACAGCAAGAAGGTCCTCGTTTTGAATCCCACTGGGGCAGGGCCTTACTCTGCAGAGTTTGCATCTTCACCCAATGCCTGTGTGGGTTTCCTCTGGGTTCTCCGGGTTTCCCCCACCATCAAAACATGCACAAATAGATTGATATTCCAGTCAGCACCCTTGACCAAAGGCACTGGCTAAGATCCAGAGTTCGTCTGAGGGTTAACCCGTGCCCCATGCTTTCTCAGGATGGGTTAAAACCCCTATACTAAAAGTACCAGTTTCACTGTGTTAAACATTGTATAATATGTGATCAAATAAAGATTACTCTTATTGTTTGTTGTTGTTTATTACAATAACATTTAAGTTAATTTACTTCTGACCATTATTCGGAGAGTGGAAGGAGGCATTCCTATATAGGTGCAGTGGTGTATGTGTCAACTTACTATCAAAGAGAAGATAGAGTGAGAAGGTGCAGTGTTTGTTCATATTTCTGAAAACACTAATACAAAATAGTGCGCTTGGAAGATGCCTACATTTTATGTAGGTAACATAGCACAAAAAGTAAGGAAATTTGTATTTGGCAGATTATTTCTTTGTTGTAATAATGCTTGGCAACACATTTTATATCGTTGGAAAGCCTGTTTATTTCCCTTTTAAATGGTACAATATTTATAAGGAACATGCATTTGTGGTATGAGCAGCAGAGCTGAGTATGTGGGTTGTGCCCATGAAAGATTTGCCAAATCTTTTCTGCCAAACATCTTATTCTGCTATTGACTCTTGTTTGGTGGATTGAATGATTGAAGTCTGAAGAAACAAGTCATATTGGCAATTCATCAATTTATTAATTAACAAACAGGAGCCTCAGTAGCATAGTAGTGGAAGAGCCATACACAGCCACAGTATGGTAACATTTAAAAGGGAAATAAACAGGCTTTTCAATGGTATAAGATTTATTGCCAAGAAGCATTGTTACAACAAAGAAATAATCCACCAAACACAAATTTCCTTTTCTGGTATGTTTATTTTTGTTGCACAATGATTGTCTTTCCTACTGGTTTAATGGTAAATGTCAATCTGTCATAATGGTAATGAACCACAACACATCACTGACACTTCTTTCTTTTCATGTCATGCAGTGATCTCTGCAGATGTCTTAAGAGAGGACGACCCATCGGAGCTGTCTAACCAGATAACCGCTCCAGGCATCCTGAAGATCTTTGGCAATGAAATCTGTGAGGGAGCTCACTATAAGAGCGTCTTGGCCACCACACACTCAAGTGCAAAAGAGCTGGTCAAAGAGGCCCTTGACCGGTAAGGGCATGTGTAATCTGTGCATACGTGTTTGCATGTCTGTCTACCATATGTGTATGCTTTATTTGTGGGTCTTTGTGTGTCTATAAAGAGTGAGTTATATTATGTCCATCCACATGCTTGCTGTGCTGTAATATACCTTTGTGCAACATAATTTGTATATAAAAGCAGTACATAAAAGCAGTCCTTGATCCACCAAATGTTGGCAGGTGATGAAAGGAGAGCATGTTCATGTTGTTTTGATTAGTATACTTCAGATGAACATCAACTTGACCCGCTGTTTTATTAAATATAATTGTATTGTAGTGCACACAGTGTGCCATATAGTTCATTTAGTAGTTCTAGAAGGTCCAGAGTGAACAGCAGACTTGTGTGAAAGTAAGCCAGTGTTGGCCAGGACTCTAAGGCAGCCTCTCTGGAGAGTGAATGTTGGTCAGTCTGTGCTTATGTTTCAGCCAAACACATAATGGAATGATTAATACAAGTGGTATTCAGCCCATAGAGGAAAGACTAAATCACTTTTCTTATTCTCTCAGTAAAAAGTGTACACTACTGTGATATTTAACTATATCATTACTAAATCTTCTATATAGTAATGGGTTTGTAAATACTTTAAGCACATTATGATTCTGCAGTTCTGCTTGCAGATTTAATGGAATATCCATAATAAGGTGTTACTTATTTTGAAGAGTAAGCAGATCTAAATGTTTCTATTGTAAAGCTGCTCTTATCAACATATACATTGAAAATCAATCAAATGACTCATATGAGGGGAGCTGAATATAGTATTTAGTGACAAATTATTTCCTGACCTTTTTGCCTTTAGCTGTGTTGTGAATGTTTTAGCTCACTTTTTTGGTTTTAGGGCCAACAGCTTTACTCTTTTGGTTCACTCTCACCATTCCCACTTGCATCTGTAGCAAGCAGTTTTCTTTTGTTGGAGAAAATAAACCTCTTACAAATCCGCTGTACACTACCTACCGAGCACCAAATGGCAGTCTGACAAATCTAGAGATCAGCGGGTTAACCAAGTGGAGAACTTTACTGACAAAGAGCTCTAAGGAGTTGGTTGATACCAAACTGCAGCTTGAAGTAGTGTGAATATTTGACTAACATCTGTATTGTGTCCAGAAAAATTACTCCAAAATGAAAGGAAATTCTTCTGGATGTGCAAATATGCAAATATCTAATATAAAGTTTGAAAATACTAGCTATGAGTCATACGGGCCTAACTCAGCTGTGTAGCAATAAAATACCCTGACTGTATTAAACTGAGCAAAGGTAAATTTTTTAAGCTTGTCACAGGGAGAATGTGTTCTTTTTTCTATATACATTGTCTGCCCCTATGTACTACTGCAATTAAAGCTTATTTCAAAATATTCATAATAATACCATATGTTGAAATGATCAGTTTACTCAAAAACTAAAATTCAGTCATTGTCTTCTCACCCCCATGCTGGAGGAATGGCGAAGTTTCATAGTCCACAAAACATTTCTGGACCTTCACAGCATTTTGCAGCTCTGCAGCATTGCAACAGTAGATGGTGACTTGTTTGAAAACAATAAAAAAAAGAGAAACCGAAAACGGCTCCATACAGTTAGTCTGTTGTAATCCAAGTTTTTTGGAAGCCCAGAGATCCCAAACTGATTAGAAAAGATTTTACTTACTCCCTCGATGTGCGGTCGAGCTCGAGCACCCCGCTTCACATGGGGTGTGTGCTAATGCTTGTAGCTTAGCAATTACAATGGCAGTTTTGTTTCTCCCAAACAACCTCAGTGACCTGTTTTTTGTTTTTTTAAAACTTTGTTTTTTTACTACACTGTTGTGTGTAGGAAACTGAGACATTGTAAGGGAAAATCGGTTCTGTCTATGTTGCCGTCAAGTGAATCAGTTGAATATCACTAGGTCAGATGTTTTGTGAGCGTGGATAAGTTGTGGCTTGTCAAGTGGCTCTCAACATAAGGGTTTTAAGTAGAGTAAAGACTTTCATTAATGGTGGCTTACAATGCAATAAACCAAGAAGTTAGAAAACAAATACAGAATCAGTTAGTTTTATCATTTTCATGATTATGTTCATATCTTATAGGTATGGCTTGAGTAAGGAGGAGGCAGAGTCCTACGTTCTCTGTGACACCATTGGCTCCACTGGCAACCATCAGTGGAGGACAGAAGGGTTCCGAGTCGTGGGCGACAATGAGAAGCCCCTCCTCCTTCAGTCACTATGGAAACCCAGAGAAGGCCTGGCAAGGCGGTTTGAAATCATGAGGAGAAGTTTGGTGGAGGAGAAGACATCCAAAGACAAAGACACCATTACTGCTGGTACGCTGTGTGACTGTTGCCTCTGGGTGCTTCAGGGACTGACCTTTTCTCATCGCGCCACATCCTAACTAAGGGTGTCTGCGTGTCTTAGAATACAAGTTTCTACCATTTATGTCTGTATTAAATCCAGTTTTAGAGTTCTTCCAGTGAAAATGCAATTAGTTGGCATGCTCATTTTCCAGTGAAATCTTCCAAGCCACACAGGCCAAACTTGATTTTAATAGGTCTGCAATTTCTCCTTTTCTCTTTCTTTTAAATTTCTGTTACAAATTATTGAAAGACGCTTGACATTTTATGACAGCTTCTTGCACTGGCACACCCCTTTTGATGTTTTTAATACGATGCTAAGAAAACACACAGCTTTACACAGCAGACTACTGAATCCACTGATATTTACAATGCATGATGCTGCAGAAAAATACCCAGAACTGTCCATAGATGGTGAAAACAAACATTTTATGGCACTGTAAAATTTCCCGGGCGGACCGCTGTCTGTCATTTCTGGAGCCGTGGTTGACACAGCTGTGGTCATGGTGTGAGCGTGCGTCCTGTTTTGTGTTCTGCTTTTATGAATGAGGCCGCTTGTGATAGGCTTCTACAGTATCAGTGTCAGCCTGTGGATGCCTGCTCATGGATGAACTTTTTTTTTCATTTCCATGAGCTCTGTCTTTCTTTCCACTGAGGTCTGTTTCCTGAACGGGGCTTCTCAGTGTTGACTCTGGCATAAACAGACAATGTACAAATGAGCGAACACACACAGGCACACACACACATCTCAGCTCGCTTCAGGGAAAAAAAAAATGGGTGTTGCCCTATCACTACATTCCATTACCCACGTACTTAACGTAATTATAAAGCAGCTCAATTTTCACACAATTAAACACATTTGTTCAGCCTAATTCCCAACAGTGTTATTTGTTTTTACCCCATCAGGTATCAATGCCCAGGCTCGAAAGCTGCAGAAAAGCCGCTCTAGAGTGACCTCCACCCTTATTGAGAGGACCATGGGCCGAAGCCACAAACTGTGGAGGAGCAAAAGCGAGATGGACCTCTTAGATTCTGATACGGTGACTATACAGGACACAGTTCATGAGAAATGTCATGAGGACCAAAGCGAGAGCCAGAGTCAAACTGTAGTGCACCCAAAAACATGCCCAGATCAGAATCACATTCACGGCCTCGCGGTTCCCTCTGAGGGGGCAGTGGGCTGCACGCCAAAACAGAGACCCTCTGTCCGCCAAGGCCGAGAGGCAAGCGGGAAGGAGAGGAGTCAGAGAGGGAGGAGACGGAGAGCAGCGATGATAACACCACACAGTACTCCATTCACCCTCCTCAGGACTGCCCGTACCTGCTGTTGCTGCAGGGCTGCAGCCTCGCACAGGTATCTCATTCAAGACACACACCTAGTACAGTTAAAACTATGTTAGAAATGATGGCATGTGCACATAAATCTTCTAGGTAGATGTCAGCAAGAAACACCCAATCACCAGTCTTACTTTTTTGTTACATGCATTACCCTGAAATGGGAGAAGCTAAAGTTAACTGTTGGAAAAAGACACAGTTTGTAAATTCCTGTCGTATGGTATCAGGAAACCTGTTGTCTGCTTCGTGAAACAACAACCATTGCTGATAAAAATATATATGACTCAAGGAGAGGACGAGGTTTTGAAAGTTTTTTCATGTCATGTTTTGTCACATTTTACGTTTTTAATTCAGGATCAGTTTTGAATCCTTTCAAATCCCAGAATTCTCTTGATCCACTGAATGACCGACCAAGTGTTTTCACGTCGCCTGTCAAAAATTAAATCCCCCAGACCTAAAACTCCTGTTGCTTCCTTTTAATTGGCTAACTTACTACTTGCTGCAAAAAATGTTCCTTGTAAAATGGTAACACAGGCTCTTCTAGCCTGCTTGGCGTAAATCATTTAGTCTCATTTTGTGAGGAAATGGACCCAGCGACATTAGTGCAGGCTACCTGTATAGACACAGAAGCCGCTCTTGGATGCTATCAGAGTTCAGGCTAACTTTAGTAACACTTTCACAATTAAGACTTTTTTTGTATCTCTTCATCATAATTGAGATGTTATCACACCAGCAAACCCCGGCCACACATTTCCTGAGCATTTGAACATTAAATATTGCTCATACGAAAAGCCTTTGAAAATACAAACATGCTGATCGGTCAAACAGGGATCTATTCAGATGCTAAGAGCAATGCTGTTTCTTTGTGTCCATGTCCTCTACATGGACAGTCAACTGGCAAGGATGCTGCCACCTTTCACACGAGTTACTCACATCCATGCAGGCTGATTTTTACAAATCTTTACAAAATGGCTTAAAACTGATCAGTGGTTAAAAAAAAGAAAAAAGTATTGCATTATGCCCTCTAAATTCTAGGAGAAAGAAGATCAGAGTTGCAGCTCTAACAGTATGTTTTCCTCAGTTTAAAGAGAAAGTCAGAGGGGATAATCATTTGAAGGACGTCAGCATTGCGTAGAAAAACTGTGTGTCAAAACACTGATCAGGAAACAGAAAAAGACAGCCCTGGCACTGCTTCCTGGCTGATTACACATGGTCGTTTTAACTGCTGCACACTGGAGGCTAATCCTCAAAACACTGCTGTGATTTTGACTCTGCGTCACAGTTGTTCTCTCAAAAGACCCAGCCCTGAGAAACACTATTATGAACAAGCTTTACAGAGTTTATCTGTGAATTTATTCAGTAAGGGGGATGTCGAACATAATAGGCCAAATCCCTGCATATTATGCTTGCTGCTCATAGCGATTAATATAACTTTGGTTGCTTAATCAGGCCAGGATCAGGACTATAACTCTAAGACCTCCACATGATCAGACAGATTAAACTAAGAGACACTTTTATTTATGTGGCTGGTGGAGGAAGTAATAAATGTCTATGTGTCATATTAAATCTCAAATGTTCTACACTGTCCCAAACTGATGTGACAAAATAGGAATTCACCCTCAGTTCTAGTTTTGTACATTTGCTGTTTCTATTGAGCAGAACTGCATGAGTTTTAAGACCAAAAGACGCAGGTGCACAGTAGGTGATCCATCCATACTTAGTACTTACTATAGTATGAGCAGCATTCTAACTGGTTGAGGGGAGCTCATTTTAATTACATTTTTTTTGTCAAATCTCAAACTGAGTGCCAATCAGTAAATAAAAATACCTCCATAAAACCCCACAGTAACTGCTTAACCATAGTTCAAGCTCGCCAGATCTAGGATCCAGTATGTATAAGTATGCCTGATTTTCTTGAATTCCCCATACATACACACACATATACATCATTAATAAAAATGAAGCATGACTAATAACAATACTAACACTTCTACTTGGAGCAATGGGTTATTTGATTGGCATTTAGTAGCCAGTTTTTACAGTTTGGTGGACATGGCACCAAGAAAAGTTAGAGGGAAAAGTAAGCGAGAATGAGGAAGCTACGCATATTTGTTGGATGAATGTATGTAATGTCAGAAACTATGTCAGAGTGCAGATTTCTATGAATCAGGGCGTACGCGAATGGGCAGGTTTGTGAGTGTTAAATGAGGGGTAGTGGAAAGATTAAAAAGGGTAGGACAGGGATGAAATAGAAGCAGAACATACGAATGTAGAGTATGGTGGTTTGTCATGGGGGTGACCTGGGTTCATGTACAATACTTTGGTTTGGGTTGGAAGTTTAAGTGAATTATGAATGTATTCCAGGTATCATGTTGATCCAGTAGGAGATGCTGCAAGATTTGGGGGATTTTCAGTTTTGAAAGATGATACCCTTGGCGATAGTGAGAAAAATGAGAAGTGGGTTTCTGTATTTCGTTTGGATGGTGACTTGAGTAATGTCTCCCAAAAAGCAGTAATGGGAACAATGGAGTTCTGCACATAAGATCAATACTACATTCCTGCAGTAATGGAGGCTGCACTTTCAGGAGCATACATTTATAGTTTTGGTTATAGTTTGAAGGTTTATTCCACCCAAATACTACTTTCTGATTCATTATTTATAGTTTTAAAGGCAAAAGGTACTCCCTATACTACAAAACAATCCCCTGTGTGCATGGTAGGTGATATTCTGCCTTGTAAGACTACTTAGATGGCTTTAGGAGATGTATTTTACACACGTCATACAAATTGTTCTTCAGCCATTTAAAAGAATATTTCCAATTTTCAGACACAGTTTGGTTAGGTTTAGGCAATAACAATACTTGGTTAGGTTAAGGAAATAAATTACTAGGTTAGATTTAGGTAATGAAATACTTAAATGCTAAAAACACCACACTCTGTGTGATGCAGGACATAAGGCATCAGGCTTAGGGAGTCCCACTACTTCAACCCAACAAGAAGTCTGCCATTTGGAATTTTTCTCTCATTTCTTAAACTGTGAGATACTGCTGGAGCCGGATGGCCACATCTGCCTCACACATGGACATGACATGATTTTATACTTTTGTTTACCAAGTCCACCTCAAATTTCATGAGAAAACCCTTAAGGCCTTGATGACGGTATATATTGAAAAATTCTGAGTTCTCATTGGGCGCCAGTGCAGAGGTAAGAATTACTCACCATGAAACAGGAAGTACTTATCATTTCTGTGTAAATGGTCCAATCTTTCCTAAATTTCATGTTTGATCAGACTCGCCCATTACACTTCTTCATGTCATTTAACAGGTATAGTCACTGAAGTCTAGTATAGTCAACAGAAAGTAGCCTTGTCTGAAAATCATTATTCATTCATATGAAATTTCCATTGTGTGGTCTATCCCTGACATCCTGAAGCGTGGAATTAGTCCGCTTTCTCTAGTGTCACATAGGGGAAATAAGTCTGGTTACAGTCTCAATTCCAAAAACGCCACATGTCCTGATGAGCTCAGGGGTGAGAAGATCCCTTCATCACACTGCTTGCAGTTTTAATTATGTTTTTTTTTTTTGTGATACATTGATTAAGTTGACAATCCTGCGGATATCATCTGAAGCATGTTTGTTTCTGATGAAGCCTGTCTGATCGTGGAAGGATTTTAATTGGGGTGACCGTCTCTACTCTTGCACCGACTAGTTTGAAACTTTAAAGGAACACATCCATAGAAAACCAAAGGACAACATAACGTTCACAATGAATTTCAGGTTCAATCAAAAGAACAAAGAATATCCTCTCGATGGAAGCAGAGTGTATTGTAACTTGTCACTTTTCTCTGCACTTAGGACTTTGTCATCTACCTACTTGCTGGCCCAAACATTGTATTTGGTGGGGAAAGTGATCATGAAGATAGCTCAAAGCCTGACATCCTCCTGTTTGCCGCTGACATCTCTCCGAGACACTGCTATTTCCATCGGCACAGCGCTGGCAGCCCCACCGTGCTGCACCCTTGTCCGAATGCTATGGTCACGAGGAACGGCCAAGTGCTTAGCAAAGAGGTGCAGCTTAACCCTGGTGATGTCATCGGGCTTGGACAGCACTACCTGTTTCTCTTCAAGGATCCCTTAGCTTC
Organism: Diplodus puntazzo; assembly: GCA_963678695.2. Taxonomy (NCBI): domain Eukaryota; kingdom Metazoa; phylum Chordata; class Actinopteri; order Spariformes; family Sparidae; genus Diplodus; species Diplodus puntazzo. Next base: position 6,185,242 of record OZ023176.1, on the reverse strand, counting down.
GGCTCATAAGGAAAGAGTAAGAGACAGTAAGGTGAGAGCATATTTTACATGTGCAAAGTATCTGACAAATTTTCGGTATGACAGTCAGTATATGATTAAAATATTCAATGTTATTATCTATGAAACGAAAAAACAGGGATAAGTCTGGTTTCATATATTTTGACCATGTTCATTTCTATAATAAAACTATGGTGCAGGTACTACTTAAAGTAGGCTACTGAAAGTATGAAGAGTGAGAGTACTGATGTTTTGATAAAAGGGTCTCTGTCAGTTTTTTACTATTACATCTGATGTTTCTGAGATTTGTGACAATGAATTTTCCAGCTAATCCAAGTTTTTTTTTTAAAAGGGTTTATTTGGCTTAAGAAGGAATAGAATTGTCTAAGCACATCCCTACAACATTCAACATCAACACATCTGGACAGACATGGTTATTGTAACTGTAAAAGACAGATGTAGTGGAGTGAAAGCGCAGTCTTTGTTTCTGAGATGCAGTTGAGTAGAAGTATACACTAAAGTTTCACAAAATGGAAATACTCAAGTGAAGTACAAGTTACTCAAATGTAAACCTAAGGACAGTACTTGAATAATCTACTTACAAATGTACATTCAACCACTGACTTTACAAACCTAGTATAGTACAGAAACACTACAAACCAGACAGACCTTTCTGATCTGAATATAACAATAAGGACATTTAATGGGGACAGCTCCAGCCTGGTACAGGTCACCAAAAAAACTGTCACCGGAAAACAGGGACCAAATGGTAGTAAGAACGTGTAAACATACATGTGACTTGTTTTCCTTTCTTTAAATTAAAGGAAGTGAACAATGCTGTTCCTGAGCCCAACATGACTGCTGTCCCTTGGATGCTGGGTCATCACACATCTGCCACCGCAACAAGTCATACTGGAGAAATGATCCTGTGCAACACCTGCATCACAAACGGCTCAGACCCCCAGGGATCCAGCAGCCAACTGTCCCAAAACAGAGTCTTTCCCTTTTTAAAATCAGCCGACGGCCGCAGCCTGACCCTGAGGTATCGGAGTGAGGACGAGGATCGCATTGTCAGAGAGATTGTCGCCACAGGAAGTAGCAGCATCAACGACAGGCCGCCACTGACTGCTGCATTTTTGCTGTGCCTGTGCCTTCAGTATTCATCCATATGTCTTCACACCTCAGACATGCGCAGGCTGCTGCTGCTTATTGCAAGTGGAGTCCAGAGTGCCATGTGGGTGAGTCGTGGGGAGAAACAACATTGCTTACTAATAGTTCATTAAGCAAGCTGTTATCTGACTGACTGTTAGCCAGCTAGTTAGCTCTGACAGCATTTCCCCTTCTTTAATAAAAAAAAAATGTCAAAAAGAAAATAACACTATAGGCCTGCCATAAGGTTTAATCTTACCCACCGGATGTTTCTAGCAAAAAAAATTAAATGTAACAATCTCCATGGGCCCATCCAGACTTTTAATCAGAACTATGATCAAAGCATAAGATGTGTTTTTTTTCTCTCTGCGAGCCTGAGGCAATGCACTTCAAATTAATGATCCGTCTTAATCAGGGTAACTGGGTCAGACTAATGAACGTGAACATGTACTTGAACTCACTTGTTTGATCAGTTTTTATTACTTTTTCAAATGTAAATATTAAATCATGAAGATTCTATGATAATCTCAAAATGTATTACAAAGTTCTAAAAAGTTGAACTTTTCATTTATTCACCTGCAGTGCTTTCGTTGTCCAAACTTTGGGAATAACTGAATTATACTAGATTTGACTGAATTTGCTGTTCTGTTTTTTGTGATGTGAATGTATAAAGATTTTTTTTAAGCAGAGTGACACTGCTCAGAAAGTCAGTTGGAATCCTAGTGCCATTTTGCACCTTAACAATACAGTGCAGTGGCACCACATTCATTTTGCTGGGAGTCCAGCATTTTTGGCTAATATTCAGGCCCTTTCTTTTTGAGGAGCCCTGTGTAAAACATTTTGTTTTTAAATGAGTTTCACTTAATACAATGCCTGCATAGTCAACAGTTTCAAATTGATTTGTGAGTGAGTACCACGAGTAAACTGACACACAACATATCCGAGGCCAAACATATTTATGAAGCTCCAGGCATAATATACTGGACACATAATCAGTGTTGGGCAAGTTACTTCAAAATGCAATATATTACATATTACTTTTTACCTTCATTTTAAAGTAATAAACTTTGTTACAATATTACTGAATGCCTAGAGTCATATATTTCTTATAACCGTACTTTTAAGTTTCTTTAAAAATAAAAAAAGCCCAAATAACCCATAAAGAACAAGTGACTAGGCTAGATTTTATTGAATAGAGGAATGGCATTAACACAGGGATGAGGTCTGATATATTATGAGATATGAAAAAATATTTTGAATCGTAGGCTTACGTCATATGAAACTGACAGTCGAATACCTTCTGTAATATCGCCTATAATGACATGACAAGACGAAAAAATGCCTTTTTATTTTAGTCCAGAGAACAAGGAATGCATGGACATATGAGATTGTAACGCATTACGTGACATAACTGTCGTAATATATTACTGAAATGTTATTAGTAACTCATTACATTACTCTGTTACCACTAAAAGTAATATACTACTGTATTACTGCTTTTGGAAAGCGTTGCACCCAGCACCGTAAATAATATATACTATATTACATATTATGTTATTCATCATATAATTTAATTGCCTTGGGTTATCTGCTGTGACGTGCACTTCATCTAAGATACTTACAATACCATACAGACAAAATGCAAAGAGTGTGGGAGAAAGTGGCGGCTCAATGGAGGATCACAGCTCAGTTAACTGTCTATTTGAATTTAATACCTAATTTTTAAGTAATATTAATGTTGTTAAGTTTGGGGCCAAGTTTCCTCTTAAAGCTCACTGCAAGTGTTTTTATGTAAATGATTGTTCTTCTTACAACTCCATGTGTCCACCCTGTGGTCTATATATGATGGGAGATTTGGAATAAGCAATTCTTATAATTGCATCTTATCTTCTTCACATTTCCAATGTTTTTTGTTTTCTTTTCAGAAAATGTGCAATTAAGTCAGTAACTATAATGTTATCACTACATGCTAATAAACTCCTTGCTCTCTCCTTTATTGTCATGCAGGAGCACACTAAGGACCTAGCTGCAGTTCAGCCTGAAGTGTAAGTACACCTTGTTGTTTTTCTGCAGCAAACTATGACATTACGTTCTACAGACTACACTGAGATGATAATAGATTATTATATATTTCAGTCCAGAAGGTGAAGGCTTAAACCGGGAGAACATCAAGGCTCTCAGCCTGATCTCAGGACTGCGCCCCCTTGTGGGGTGGATGTCCAACAGTCTGGAGCTGCTGCAGTTCATCCAGTTCCAGCTGCCGCTTATTCTGGAGTGGAGAACCCAACATAATGATGAGAAAGAAGAAAAGGACCATGAGGAGGTGGAGAAGTTGGGTTAGTCACCTACTGAGCTTGTGGTGGATGTATGAAAAATGAAAGCTGCCCAAAGTAGGAATTCTTTCAAGTTTTACCTGTCTTGCGCACAAGATGTAGTCAATGACAATGACATGATGACATTTTAGGATATTTCCAATTTTTTATTCTATCTCATCGACAGCTAGTTTCAAGTTGCCTTGTGAAACTAAATCATACATTAAATATGTCACTGGAGCATTTATAGATAGTGTGTGTTTGTGATTTTCAGCCCTGTTGGAGCGACGGTTGTCATGTGTCCGTTCAGCCAGTGAGGAGACGATGGCTGTCCTGGAGGAGGTCATCATGCTCGCCTTCCAGCAGTGTGTGTACTACATCACCAAGGTGAGAGGAGGACCAAGCTCAAAGCTATGGCATGCACGGAATTTAAATAGACCCACGCGCCTAATGTATCTGAATAGAATAGCTCCTGAAGGCAACCTTTTTGTGAGAAGGGCATGTAAGGAGTGACTTATATCTGCTTGTACTCCAGTGTCTTGCATAGAAAAAGCACCTCACCTACCCCAACAAGGCTTGGTCACAGGAGAAGAGTCAAACGGGGCTTGTGTAGCTTCTGCATCTGCTCCACTCACAGATGATTATGTCGTAGTTAAAGAAAGGAAAATAATCAGAGACAAGCTGAGAATAAAGAGCCCAGTTAGCCGCCCGCTTTCTAATCGACCAACCAGGCTGACCAGACCACACTGGGGGCATTATGACATGGGCTAATATGTGTGTGTGTGTGTGTGTGTGTGTGCGCGCGCACATGTTGGGGGAGGATGAAGTCAGGCAGCAAGCACATGTGTTAAAAATGAAATACCAAAGAAATGTGTTTCCTGTACTGAAAGACAAGGTAACCGGAATCATCGGCTTGTTATGGAAGTGTATTGCTGCCATACAAGAAAAAAAAATGCTATCACATTGTAACAGATTAACTTGATTTCAACTTAAGTTAAATTTGATGGTCAAACATGGAGTTTGCCATTGATAGATGATCGAAAAATCATTAAAGGTGATTTGTTTCGCCCAGCCGCACGCCATCCACTATTTTTCATGAATGATAGTTCTTCTGACCTGTCCTGTCTAATCAGATGACTGAGATCTGTGCATTACACTGCAGTTTCACTGAATTCTAAGAGCTGTATCGTAGGCAACTGGACCTGCTTCAGTTTCTTAAAGATGTGTCACCTCTCATCCAAGAGGCTTCTTCAGTTCTAACTAACTGGAGGGGAGTTGCAGGCTTTTAAACTCTGTGTGGGAGTGTCCTTACAGAAGCATTAAGGACACATGTGAGCTCTGAGTTTCAGGGTCGTTAGGGCCACTTGTGGGTTGTTGACCCAGCCAGCCTTCATTTGGGTAGTTGAGGCGCAGCGGGTCCAGGTGTGAATGGGTGTTAAGCTGTATGGGGAGTGTATTGCAAGTGGGGGATCTGTCCTCTCTGGCCAAGATGTTTATATTGTTGTCCTCAAGGGAATGTTTTTTCTCCTTCAGACATAAGTGGACAGCAGAGTCTTGACCTGAGGAGTTCACCCTCCTGTGTTGTTTTTTGTTTTTTTGTTTTTTATGGAGAGGTTGTTTTGTCGCCACAATGTACAAATCTGTGCATTCCTGGCTGCATCGAACAGCATAGACTACATTACTCTGTTTATGCCGGGGTGTTTTGTCCTTTGGGTGGACAGGTTTCTCCCTCAGTGTGCTACTGGATTTGAGGCGAACAGGGATGTGGTGTTTATAGTTTGACTGAAGTACCACACCCATTACGTGGAATTGTGCCAGGAAAGTTTCAGACAAATCTCCAGTTGAGCTGTGTGGGTGTGGATAAAATGCCATCCAAGAGGTACTAATGAAGAAATTGCTCTTTTTGTATTCATACAGTGAGATTTGATTGACTCCTTTTTGTGGACATTTCTTCTTAGAAATCATAGCTGAGCTGCGTGCCCAGTCTCATTACCCTCCCCATAATTGACCTGGATGCTCCAAACCAGCAAGGCCAAAAGTAAGTAAAACCACGTCCAAGCGCTGGGCCACATCAGAGATAGCACAAGCACAGCTGCCAGTTTGAGTTCAGACAGCGTTTGTGCCTCATGTGCCTGATTTGATGCATCTTCTATGTCAGTTTTTTCCTCCAGGAAGGAGGTTCGACAATGTATTTCTGAGGAGGAATCTTAAGGAGTTCCCCAATAGTTGCTGTCTTGCAAGTTTTTGACAGCACATTTTTTGCTCGGTGCAGGGGGATGTGGTTCTCTAAAGACCTGCCTCAGACAGCATTTGTTTCCGTCAGCAAGTCAGCCTGGGGAACTAGATGACTTCCAGATGTAGTTCGTCAGTAAAAACATAAATCATCCGTAAATATGATTCGTTCATGAAGTTTGAACTCACGAGATCTTATTTGTATCTGATGTTCACTTGTCATGTTTCATTTGGATCCCCCCGGTCCTCACAACATGTGAGTTCCGAGATTTTCTCTCAGGGAGACATGGGAGTCAGTTTTCGGTTCAGTACAACAGAAATGTTAAACTGTGGAAGCTCTCGATTAAAATTGCAGTGGAATAAATAAGTTGAATCTCACACATCTCTGTGTGCTTAGGAGCTCTATTCAACCTTTGAGGAAGCTGAAGTCATGTGTTTCCCATGATCGTTATCATGGTGGCTATTAAAGCTCAGGAGATTCAGAAACATCCAGGGGGAAAATTAGTGAGCCATGTTAATACGGGGGATCATTTCACAAAGTCTCTCCTGGAAGGAATTCACAGTGTTCACACAAACACAAAGTGACCAAAATAGCTGTGTCAAGCCTGAATTAAGTGTTCAGTGTTATTTCCGCTGCTAGAGGCATGAAATACAAAACTAAGACAGGTGAGTGTTTTGATGGAGGCGTCACTGCTCAGCTGCTCAGAGGTGGCTAGATCGTCGGTGGCTCCAGTAACGTCAGATTCTGCTGTGATCCTGGGGCGTGTCCTGATGGGAAGAGAGCTCAGAGATCACTTTTGGGATTAAAACGTGGATTCATCTGTAGTCCTATTTTAGGGAAAAAGAAGAGGAGAGAGAATTGCAGACTCTGGTGAGTGCCGAAAAGTGAGAGTTTACCTGAACCTCAACAAACAGAAACACACACAAAGTAGTTTTTTGTATTTTTTTTATGTTTAATCTCATTTGCTGACTAACCCAGACAGCAACCCAATGAAACACACTGTTACCTTGAGTAAACTTGTAGATTTGTCTGGGTCTGAACATTATTGGAAACATTTCGGATAATATCAATGCAAAACTCAACAAAATAAACAGTAAGACCTAGTCGTTTTTAGACATTGTAGTGCATAATTCCTTTGTATTATATCTTTAGAGAGCTTAGCACACAGCCCTAGGGAGCTCCGGTGTTGAGAACTAACGTAGGGGCGGTGTGACTGCCAATCAGAACTCTCTAGGGTCTGCTTGTGAGGAAGTTCAATATCCAGTTGCACTGTGTTGTACTCCATCGTGTTTGGTTTTCCAGTCAGCTTCATGTTGAGACTGCGTTGAATGCTGAGCTGAAGTTAACACGAAGCATTCTGATGTAGCTGTTCTTATTCTCCATGTGTGTGGAGTGTGAGTGGAGGGCAGTATATATGGCGTCCTCTGTGGATCTGCTGGTTCTGAATGTATACTGGTGAGGGTCAGAACATACTGACCAATGCATGTGTGTCCTTTCAGTGTAATTGCTGCAGAAAACTAAATTTGCCACTGGTGAGTATAGCACTGATGTATTTTAACAGGCTTGTGGGCAGACAGGGTGCTTACTTGTCCATGAAGTGCAATGAAGGCCCAAATAAGCAGACAAAACAGAATACACCATTTTGACAACACTGTAATAATACATGCCATGGATGCATGTGGTCATCCCAGAACGATTGAGTCCTCTCCTTCTTGGCTGCAATGTGCGACAGTTTCCAACCAGAAAACACAGCAGGATTGTTTGGCTTAATCTTCACCAATTTCCATTGTCTCGTGCGATGGGAGCTGTGGCTGCTATGTTCTAGAATTCATGTTCAGCCTGCCCTGGCTGTGGAGCATTAAAGTAAATGTAAAATGATCTGCTCAGGGTGGATTCCTTCAGAACTCTTCACTCAGCAGGCCTGTTGCAGTGCCCATGCCAAGCCCACATGAGCTGCGTTCGGCTTTTTACCAACGTGGATCTATGGCTGGCACTGGTCTCGGAAGTTTGGTGGTTGTAAAAGTGAGATTTTGAGGGGAAGGGGGATGTCTGTGCACAATTAGCCGAAACAAAGCCATCCTTGTCAAGGTTCATTATGAAGAGCAGGAGGGACCTTTGGCTGAAAAGGTGGAAATGTTGCAAACATTCGGCTGATTTCTCCGTCTGATCTTCTGTCAGCTTAGTTGTAGTGTTGAGAAGCACAGAGGAAAAGACATGCAGAGACTGGTTGGGTGGTCTGATAATTGTTTTAGAGGGTTAAATGTTTTAATTCGTCCCAGCGATCAGAACATCCAACCTCAAATTGACCCACAGGAATTGTCAACAATCTCCAGTTCCACACAGACGAGTGGCTCCCTCTCAAACTGAGCTGCACAGTTCACTTTATTCAACCGAACATGTCTTATCAGGTCCTCTACCCCATCCTGCCGGACCTCCTAGACTGCAACCCATTCAGGGAGAGTCCTGACCTGCAGGTGACTCGTGGGACTGCTCAGGTCCTGAGTAGCGTTGGACTGCAGGTCCCTGTTGAGATACAGCATCTTATGGAGGTTCTGACTGACACCAGGAGGCTCCTGTCAGACTGTCAGCTGCACCCAGAGATTTCCTCGCAGCTCATCGGCTACCTCTTCTACTTTATCAACGCATCGCTCTTCAACACGCTCATGGAGAGAGGTAACAGTGCATCAGTGCGGAGGGTAGATCAGCGGCGGACACAGTGTTCTCGCTCAAATTTCCAAAAATCTATCTGATGTTTTATGGGGTGCTGCTGTATTTGCTGTAATTTTGCTCATAGTACATCTCTCGTTTCGCCACCGACTTTGGGTGTGTTAGCTCGCTGTCTCTTTAGCTATGAATATGAGTGCGCTAAATTGAGTCAGAAATGGTTTTGTTTAGATATTCCCATTGCACAGTTCCAGTTTCAGAGCACTCTGAGCATCATTTCATATTTTTGGTCATAATTAAAACTAATAATGAATAAAAAAATACATAATTAATACTAATTATGATCAAAAAAAGCATAATTAAAACTAAAACTAAACGTAATTAAAAGTTCAAATAGAAAAATAATAGCATTACAAGTAAACAGTAATTATTGTACTGCACTATGGGCAATAATGAGAATAATGATCTTAAGATAAACAGTTAATCGGAAAAAGCTCATTTAAAATGAAAAGTCAATGAATGAAAAAAGTTAAATTTGACATGCAACATCTAATTATTGGAAAGATGGAAATAAAAATGACATAAGGAAATAAGAAAATGGAAATAATCAAATGTCCATCAAATAACCATTTCTACCAGTGGGGTAGATAGATACTGTGGAGATGTTTTACTGTGAATTCACTGATCCTAGTAGCTGTCAACAGACATGGCAGCGGCTACAGAGCCTATTCCTCTATTGTAATGCCACTCACCTGTGAGGACTGACTCAAGCAGAATGCATATTGAAAAGAAAAAAACTGATTCTGCTTTAGAACCAAAAATATTATCAGAAAAGAACTCGCAAATCGCATAAAACACGATTCACAAATGAGAAAGGAACTGACAGAAAATGGGTGGGTGGGTTGTAAACAAACAACAAACATTAGTAACTTTCTTGAACTCCTGTTGCAACCGTTCTGATGGAGGTCTATAGCACGGAGGATTAGCTGTCATTCCTTTTGGCTTTTGACACACACACACACACAATACTTGTTAGTAAGATCTTTTCATTGCTAGTTTTGCTCCTTTAAAAGGATTTGTTTACAACACGATAAGTACAAGCCTTGTCCTGTCATTCTTGTTTTGTTGTGGCATATTTATACATTACATGTACTTGTGCTGTTAGGGTTAGCATTAGCAAATCTGCATTACCTATTTTTTTGACAAAGGTCGATGATTTCAATCTAAGCTCAGAGCTGAGAAACCAGAGTGAACGCACAGAGAGCTGATTTTAAAGATGACTTCCTCCCGATGTATACACAGGCTCTGAGCCAGGTTTTTACCAGTGGTCTACAGGCATCCGCTTGCGGGCCAGTCTTGATTTGCTCCTGGACTGGGCCCATGCAGCTGGACTGGGAGAACTGGCCTTGGAGCACACGCAAACTCTCTCGTCATCAATCAATCTGTTGGCTACACCTTGGAAGAATTTACTGCAGGTAGAGACACAGACACACTATTCACATTCAGCAGAGCTGGATTTATATAACTATAAATGACCACCAGAGACATAACAGGGTGTAGGAATGTAAGTTGTACATAGTGGGTGAGTGTGTGTGTGTGTGTGTGTGTGTGTGTGTGTGTGTGTGTGTGTGTGTGTGTGTGTGTGTGTGTGTGCTTTTGTGAGTCAGTGAATGAGAGAGAACGAGAGAAAGAGAGAGAGAGAGAGAGAGAGAGATTGCATTTTTGCAGTTTTATATCACATATTGTACAAAGTATGGATGTGAAATCAAATATTGTTCATTTATTGGAATTCGCCAATGTGTTTGTTGTTGTGTGTTGTTCGTCCAGATGTAAATAAAACAAAATAATGTAATACAGGAACTGTATGAAGTCAAGATGATAATTTAAATAAAACAGGCACTAAACTGCTTTACCAACCAGAATATCCACATCCACCACCAGAGGTCCATTCCATCATATTTCCCTGTCTAAGCTACAGCAGTTATACAGGACTGTTCTGACCGACACGTGATCTGTGACGCCAACACTCAGGAGAACCACATCAATCATCAACAGCAACATCATCATACTGCAAATGTGTCAAAAATCACTCCCCAACCAGAAGGCCTTTATAAATGGATAAGTGAGTGCTCTATCTGCAGCCAAACAAAGTTGCCATTACATTAGGTGACAAGGAAGCATACAACACAGCAAGAGCAAGACTGGAAGCAGGCAAGCAGAGATATCTGCAGAGCCTAAAGAGAGACCAACAACACCAAAGATATATGGCATATATCCAAAACATCAGAGGCTACAAAAGCAGGGATGCCCGACATAATTATTGAGGCCATGTTACTAGATAAGCTGCAACTATTTTATGCCCGTCACTTTGAGTCAGCTGTAAAGTCTACACAGCCTCCAGTGTTGCCCTAATTAAGGGCATTATAATTTACCCTAGGAACACATACCATTCCAAGTATACATGTTTGCCTCTCTTTGCAAATAGAAAATTATTTTCCTTGTTTTGTATTCTTTGATGCAAAACATGTACTTGCATAACTGAAACTAATATACTGAACAGCTCATCTTTGTTTGTGTGTGGATGTGTGTGTGGATGTGTGTGTGGATGTGTGTAGACATCTTGGGCGTCCTTGCGGTCGGACTACCCTGCCCTGAGTCCGGCCCAGCTGAACCACCTACTGAGTCTTTACAGCCCTGCATCTCCGTGCACACACACCTGGTGTCCATCTGTTCACGAGCAGGCTGCAGCACAGAAAACTGGTGAGAGGTCAACATACTGGTCAGCTTTATTCCTGCCTTAATTCATAATACTAATTATAAACAGGGTAATCTGCAAGATTCCTAGTCATGGTTTATTCTTAAATTAATGGTAATTTTCTTTCATGCAATATGACTCATCCTCCGTCAGCTGATGTCCTGGAGAATTTTGACACCCTCCATCCTCTGGTGCTCCCAGATGGGGGCTACCAGTTTGAACTGGGGAAAGACGTAGCAGATCTGGACCTGCTAGAAGAGCTGGACAAACTTAAAGAGTTCATTTCCAAGCATTCAGACTCAACGTCCAATGAGGCCACAGCTACAGAAGAACAAAAGGTATAACAAATGGTAAAAATGCCTTTTGAGTTTCCCATAATACATGAAAAAGTATGCTGAACTGACTATAAATGATCACGAAAATTAAATAAAAGTTCTGATGCCGCAAGACCTGTTTCTCCCGCCTCTTTTAACGATCTGGCATATACCACGCATCACTCCGTCAGAGATACTAAAGGTGCTGTAAGCATTGTCTTTGTTTTAGCTAACTTCCTGTCCATTTTGCTACAGTCAATCCCCTCCATCCCTCCTTCTTCATTTCTTTTTTATGACTGGATAAAATGAGCAGGGTTACCAGAAAATGTTTTTCTTTTTTTTTTACTGCATGAGCAGGGGGAAGAGAAATCCCTGCGAAAAGATTCATTTGATTATCATAATTTCACACCATTCAGTCCAATAAAATTAGGAAAATCTAAAGGAGCTTACTTAAGATTAATGTGTGCTCACAATTAGTGATTAACATTAAAAACAATATACAGGTTGATGCTAATGCTGTTAGTTTTATAAGTGTTTGCTCATAAACTGAAGTACTGCACAGGTCAAAGTTTTACAAAAGTTTTTTCAACTCATTCTTAAGGGGAACAGAAATGTGTGTACCACATTTGATGCCAATCCATCCAATATTTGTTGAGACGCTTCTTTCAAATCCACAAATGTCAACATCATGGTGGCGCTATAGAAAATGACAGGGGTACATCAAAGTCATTTGAGTTAATTCTCTGCAGATCATGAATATCTGTTCAAAGCTTCGTAGCAGTCCATCCAATGGTTGTTGAGATATTTCAATCTGGACATATAAGGTAGACTTAGTGACGGGCCGGCATCACTATCAAATCGCAAATGCTTGTGTTAAAGTTCAGACTGTCATCACTGTCTGCCATGGTGTCTGTTGGATATTACCATGGAGAGCACTTAAAACACGAGCTTTCAAGTTGCAACCATCGTCTTTTCGAGAAAAAAAATGTAATGACATGTTTTTGTTTATTTGGTTTCACATCCTTACAACAATTGCATATTCACCTTTAGATATGTCCTTTCACGTTTTCACACAAAACAAAACAGTTTGAGTTTGAGTTATAAGGTTATAAAGAGATGAATAAACATTTCTTTTTTGGCGTATTTCTTGGAAAGGCGTTGCACTTTTTCCAAATTTCCTTGAACTGGAGCCTCACTGAAAAGGTCATTCTTTCCATCACAAAGATTTCATGAATAACATCGTGCCAGTTCTCTATGGATGGGGTGTCTGGCTGGAGCCATCTCCTTGTAATTGCTTTTCTGGCAGCACTACTTAGGATACCAAATAAGTGTTTTGTTTTAATATTTGTAGATGTTGAACTTAAAAGGCCAAAGAGGAGTTCATCCCACTTTAATAAAAAATTTGTCCCAAATATAGTAACTAATTCTGATTAATCTTAACCCAAAAATGTACTTTTGGACAGGCCCAAAACAAATGAGGTGGTTGGCTTGAGTAATAAGATTTTTGCACAGGTGTAATAAAAAATCTACACTCTTCCAGCCAAACACCTTCCATGTCAGTGAGCTCGATATCCTCCACTGAAAACCAAACTATTTCTTCCACAATTCTTCTCAGATACAACTGTTAGTTTCCCTCTCCCATTTGTGTTTTATATAGGTGGAGCCTGTTAAATTAATCTCTTGAAGAACCCTGTATAGTTTTGAAATTACTTCTACAATGTCACAACTATTTAATTTGTGTCGTCTCTTCAGTGCCTGAAAGTCACCCACCTTGAAAAAGGTACAATATGAGGAGAGGCATCGAAGAGCCCATCCCTTGAAACTTGCATCTGGGATAAATCAAGGCCATGGGAGCACCAATTCAGACGCTTGATCTCTTCAAACAAACAACTTTTGTCAATAACATTTAGCCACATTTTCAGGGATAAATTAATCAGTTTAATTGCGCAAGTCCTCCCTCGTTTTTAGTCAACTGAAGAGTTTGAAATCTTATCATGTTTTTTCCCTTGCCAGATGTATCTAGATAGTAATTTATCCCATTCATTGAATTGTTTATCTGTTGTTTCCATTGGAACAGTCTGAAACAAATATAACACCCTAGGCAAGATATTCATTTTTACAGACTCAATCCGTGACTCAAAACCTAACACTTTTTTCAGAATTCTACCTCCTTATGTCTTCCTTTATCTTTTGGCTAAACTAGTTGAAATTTAAATCATACAAACTGGTTAGCTCTTTAGCAATGTTTACTTCTCGATATTTAATATGATCCAGGTCCCAATTTAATTTGATTTTAGAGCTAATGATCTGGCGGGATCTATAATTGAAATTTAGTATTGGGGACTTTGAAATAATCAGTTTGTATCCAGTTTGCATGTAACGTTCGACAAATGTTATCTTGTGTCTGCCGTTGCTGGATGAAGCCTGTCTGGTCTAGACACTTACCGGCCAATAACTTCCCCACTTTTGTCTTTCCCCTCCGAAAATAATCACTGCATCTCTCCAAGAAAGAGGAGTTATGCCAGTCTTGATAACATGGTTAATATGTCAATCGATGGGTAACATTTTCAATGATTTTTGCAGTCAATTTTAGTATTCTCTGAGTTTTTAATTTGGTACTAGCCTGGTAATAAAGAGTAATAGCCTATAAGGTATACTTTTATATCCATCCTTGTTTGCTGTCTCTTTGATTTAGGATCCCTATGTTTAATCTCCAAATAGTCTCCTTTTTCTCAGAACCTAATCTGAAATTCATAACAATTGGGTCCATTTATCTATCATCATCTATCATCTATCTCAGCATTTATTACTCTAGATAAATCTCTTTGAAACTTAAGAAAATAGTCGAGCCTCAAGTTAACACTGTGCGGCCGAGAAATATAGTCACTTTTTGTTGGATTCAGATCTCTCCAAACGTCTGAGGTTCCCAGCTCCTCTATCACTAATTTTAGATTTTTGGTAGTTTTCTTCTCTCCTGAAAAATAGGATTATGATGTGTCAAGAGTCTGGCGAAGTCTAACATTAAAGTCTCCTCCACAGATTACGATACCTTGAGTCTCAGAGCCAATTTAATCATTTGTTTGTACATTTTCCATTCAGATCCTTGGGGAGCACAACATTTAATAAAGTAACCAGGACATCTTGCAGATATCCCCAGACTGACATAAATCTCCCTTCTCTGTCTTTCTTTTCTTTTCCTTTCTTTGCTTTTCTTTTCTTTTCTTTTCTTTTCTTTTCTTTTCTTTTCTTTTCTTTTCTTTTCTTTTCTGTGTGCTCTTAAAATGTTATTTGCTGGAAATTTAAGCCTGACTGCAGGAGGAAGAATGTTGGTTAAATCTCCATCACTTAGTTTTTCGTGTTCTGATTCTGTTAAATGGTATCTTGTATTTCCCTCTTCAATTTCGTCGTAACCTTGCTCCTCTTGATTGGATTTCCCAGCCCATTGATATTGTACGTGATTATTTTAGATGACTTAATACTTTGCATTTTGTGTCTTTGCTTTCAGCCCCTGTAAGCCTATACCACATCTTACACCCCTGGTGCTGTCATGTAGGGGAATGTGTCTCTGTCCAACGACATTATTCACCACACTGTTAAATATAACTACAGGATGTTATAACAATATGTATGCTATTTCTATTACAGCATGAGTATATTGACGGTACTTATCAAGTGTCTCGCTGACGGAAAGCCTGGAGCCGCTCCTTAAAGCCTTTCCTGAAGCTTTTCGTTGTTTTCCACCTGACCACCAAGTCAGATGGGATTTCTGATCAAGGAGGGAAGATGTTTCTTTCCAGAACCATCACTGGTATCCCCCTTTCTGCCACGTCCGCCATTGCTTCTTCTGTCGAGTTGTAAATCACTGTATCTTCATTGTAAAACACTCTGTCTGGCCGGGAATGGAGTCTGAAACCTTATATTTCTTTCCTTCAGCACAACTTTCGCCTCTGCATACTCCCTCCGTTTCTGCAGCAGCTCGAGTGCGTAGTCGTGGTCCAGATGTATTCTTTTTCCCTGGAAGTCAAATCTCGTCTTCTGCCAGGCTATTTTAATGACCTCCTCCTTCATTCTGTAGCTTGAGAACTTGACCGCGATTGACTTGGTGGGGCTTCAGTCGGAGGTTTCGGGGTGAGTGCTTGGTGTGCTCTCTCAATGTTTATCGCTGTAGAAGGAGAGAGCTCCAATCCTTTCAATAGCAGATCTTTCACGAAAGTACCCACTGATGCCATGCTTTCTCCGGCTCCCTCCCTTACCCCATGTATTCTTACATTGTCACAACGTGAATGCCCCTCCAAATTAGTCAATTTAGTCTCCGTTTGTATCTGAAGTTTCGCCAGCTCCGACAAAACATCCTCCAACGACTGGATTCAGATCTCAGCTGCAGTGATTCGTGTCCCCGCTTCATGTGCAAGACTTTCCCTCTCTGATAGGCATAGTCACTTGCCCACTGTAGTTAAACTTGCTTTGACATTTCTTTTAATAAATTCTAGATTTATCAGCCACCTTTTGATTGTTGCTGTCGGGAAACTGTTGCCTCTTTCTGCCATCAAGTGGGGCTACTTGTAGTGCCACAACCACATGTAATCTACTTAATTATGTGTCCCAAAGTAACCCAAACTGTGTTTTCGATAGATTGCTCCTAATTGTTCTCATGCTTTTTGTCAACCAGTGTGGAACTATTACCATGGAGGCTAAACTGGCTAAGATGGATGATCTTCCAAAAACCTGTCTGGGCACCTTGGATACGCTGCCGGTTCAGGTGGTTTTATCCCCGGCTGCCGTCCATGAGTGCCCATCCCCTTCTGCTACCTCTGGTGCCTCACCTCGATCCCCCTCATCACCACCCTCTCCTTCCTCCATCCAGTACCTGGATGAGTTCAACTCCTGTAGCACCCTTCTTTCTCCCCAAAAGCTAAGAACTCCAGAGCTACGAACCAGAGAGACTGAGACCGGTGAGATGAGCACATCAGCTCCGGACCCCTCCTGCCTCCTCACCCCACACAACAACCCCCACATCATAGACACTGTTGATTTGGTAAAAGCGTACCAGAATAAATGGATGAAGGGTGACAGTGAATCGCTTTCATGGTCCTCTGGTGTAAATGCACATGATGAAGGTATAGTAATATAATACCATTCATGTTTTATTTGTCTGTCTACAGTAAAAGAAAAACTGAATATGTCCTTTATTTCATCCCTAGGTGGATTAGTGTTTGAATGTCTGGCTGCACTGAAAGCGGACATGAAATCAGATTGTCCAAGCATGAAAGGATATGTTGAACTAAGAGAGGAAGAGGGGGAGCAGGAGGAGGAGGAGACGGGCGACCTTTATGAGGTCGATAATGACGAGCTTTTTAGCTTGGAGCTGGAGAGAGGTGAAAGAGGAGTTGGCCTTGCTCTCGTTGATACAAGGGTAAGTGTAAAAGAAGTGACCTCGTAAGTCATAGTTAATGATGCAGCACACCTGAAACTTCCAACCAGAGAGGGAAAGAATAGTACCTTCTGAGCCTCGTATTAAGTTGTTGTTAAGTTAATGTTTTTTGGATGTTGCCTTCTTTAGAGCACATGTCTTTTTGTGGGCTACCCCTGATGTTAGTATCAGCCTAGTTCCCTTGGGAAAAAACCTACCTGTGGGATTTTTCCATTGGATTTCGTATTACTGCAGAAAATAAACTGTGGAAAACATGCAAAACAAGTTTATGACACACATTTTGTTCAGCTAGATAATCTTCACAGATGAACACCGCTTTTATCATTGTTGAAGCATAAAAGATTGTAAACAGCTAATGTTAGGCTATAAATTAACTAAATTGACGTTGAATTATTTCAAAATCACCACCACTGAGCTCCCTACTACACTGTACTATACTCACTTTACTATAATTGATCAGTCTAAAAGTTGTAAATTTAAGAGTTTGAATAGTTTGCAATTTAAGTCTGCCGGGAAAGGATAACACTCTACATCAAACTGAAGTCATGATGTTGAATCAGGGCTAGCCACTGTTCCACTAGCTCCTGTAGCCCAATGCCATCTCTCATTAAGCATGTTCCTTCGGATTACTCTCCATATTCTTGGACAAACTGACTGCTGCTACTTTGTTCTAATTTGAAACAGGTGACATTTTTTGCATAAAAAAAATCTACAGTCCCCATGAAAATGTACGGTGTGTTAGCATAGAAAGGCCGTACTTCTGTCATTCCATCATTACCATCCTTATCGAGATATGTGGACAATGTTGGTTATACTGCCACGAACCCTTGAACTGTTTATATCCACATGCCTCATGCAGTTAACTCCAGAAAAAGATTTTAGCAAACATCCACATCAGGATTGCAGTATTTTGTTTTTGCTAAGACAGCTCCCAAACATGTCTACTTCTTCTCTGTATAAATGTATCATCACCAGACATCAGCTGTAGCATACTTTGTGTATATTGCTAACAAGTCAACGTTAATATGCTAAACAAAGATGGTTAGCAGAGTTTAATACATTTTTTGTCTCTGTTTTGCAACTACTTCATTGTAAATGTTATCCAGACAGGTACAAGTCATTACTCTGAATATATGGTACAGAGATGTTAATTCAAATACGGTGAATATAACAGTCTGAACAATACACAATTATGCAGATTACATAAAATGGCAACTGTGCACTAAAAGAACCTTGACATTTCTGATTTATTATATATATAATACAGGACTGGACTACCAGATGTCAGTCTGTTCTCATTTTCGGTTCATTTTAGGTGTGTGGCAATAGCTAAGGGTTTGATTTGTTTGTTTTCATTGTATTTTTTTAAATTTATTACCAGAACATTATTATGTAAGTGCTCCCTTTTACACTGAGTGGTAAGTCTCCAGAGGAACACTGAGGCCCAAATTCTAGTTTAACAGTTTGAAAGACTGAGGAGCGAGAGAGTTCTGCTGCCTTTTCAGCCTGTGGGACTCTGAATGTTGTGTTTAATGGCAAATGCTAATATACTTGAAATAAAATATGAGGCGGGTCTGATGTGATTTTACCAGCCAAACACAACATTCTTTTAGCATGTGCAGTCTGAAACCTTGACTCAAGCCTTTGACCTGCAATCTTTTTAGTCTGGTTAATAATTAAATGTTGATTTCACAACAGAATGGGCATGGAACAATGATTAATGAATTACTGTTTAGATTGGTTCCCTGTAACTTTTGTAATTCTGCCTTCATGTCTCCATTAGGGACTGTGTTGTTGGTAAAATTGGACACTGGAAGACCAAAAATGATTTATTTTGTGTTCTTTGAATTAATAATAAGTCAATTCTTTAGACACACTCCACCAATTGGTTCGCATATAACTGATTCTAGGATAAGCACAGTTGCAGCAAGCCTTGTTTGCTTCTGACCAAAAAATCTGTCAGTGAGTCTTTGACATTTGACGTCATCTTACAGGACACTTCCTTGAGGGTGAAAGGCATCTTCATCCGTGCGGTGGTCCCAGATTCTCCTGCAGCCCGCTGTGAGAAACTAGCACCAGGAGACAGGATCCTGGCTGTTAACGGAATCAGTGTTGTTGGACTTGACTACCAGAGGTAATCAAAATCTGAGCATTCTCACGTTTAAAATCTAATTAAACTGATTTTAACTGGAAAAAAAAACATCTCTTCCACTTCTTTGTCTCTTGGCAGTGGAAAGGAGCTGATCCAGTCATCAGGTGACAGACTGAGGTTACTGGTGGCCAGATCTGACTGGATGGCTAAGGCTATAGAGACCAACTGCTGACAGTGTTCTTTCTCTGCTGGTTTGGAACCAGATTTACCAGAGCTTCTTGATCATTCCAGTTCAGCATATGGACCTTTACAGAAAAGATTCACCATGTTTTATGTGGATATCCCAATCAGTGTTTATGGCAAATGTAGTTAACTGAGGCAATAAATCCCTCAGTGTGTGGTGTATTGACAGGGAAAGCTGGGTTATTACAGTTGTCCTGCTTTCACAGCCTGCCTACATGTACCAGGATGCATTACAGGCAATCATGTGATCTGAGATACATTAGCCGCGTCATTGTCAGTAAAGGTGAAGAGAAAATATGTGAAGATTTTAATTTATGTAATACAACATACGTATACAGTTTACTAGTTTTATATAGAGTAGTGTTAAACATAGTTTATTATCCTTTAGATCTTAGTCTAGTGATTGAAATATGAATTCATAACATTTGTCACAAAAAAACTGTAAAGACATGTTGTAAAACAATAATAACGACAACAAAAACAAAAATATGACAGCTGGCCGAGTGGATTAAATAACAGTTTACTGATGACAGGTAGGTCAGGTCACAGGTAGTCTATCATTCAGGTCATACTTTAAGCAACATTAAATGCAACAAGGAGAATTATGCATACATCCACTTTGTCTATTATTTTGTGGTATTACTAATGATTCAAAATAATGATCAGAAGAATGGGACTCCATCAACATGCTGCTCGCTAACTTCACTACAGCTGCGAGTGTGAGGAATATTATCTGTGATCTGTCTGCTAAGAAGAGCCTCATGGTATCAGTGTATAGACAAATGAGATTTGGCAGCAAGTCACTTGGTTTGGTTTTATAAGTCACTCAATGCAGCTGAGTCAGCTTCTTCTTTTTTTTCGTATTTTAATCCCATACGAATTTATACTTGACATCTTTCATTTGGTCTTTGTAAAATGCATCAAAGTACTCTGCTTCTGCCACGGTTAGTTGGTTTTTCCAGTCTCCCACAATACCTGAAACACAACATGCAACAGAAATCATAATAAAAGCTGAAAACGATGCGTGTGCCTATTTTAAATGATGGGGTTTTTTTGGCAAAAAATATAGTATGTAATTTGCAACATTGTATAAAGCGTGTGCAAAGTTGTATCGCATAGTAAGCCATTCCCAGTGAATGTCATTGGTCTCTATAGATGGCAGCCAATAAGATCAAGTTCTCTTAACTCACCTTTCCTGAGAAATTCAGACTTTGTCTGGTCCAGGAATTCACGGGGAACTGTAGAGTAGTTTGACATTTTGTTATGCTTCATGTTCTTGAACAGACATCGGTCTGCTATCTTCTCGATCACCTCAGCATCCAAAGATTTCTCCAAGAACCGAGCAATTCGTGACACTGAGTCCTTCAGGTCCTGCAACACACAGACACAAATCTCATATACCTGCATTTATCCTCACAGTATTGACTGTGTTTACTCGTGATGCCGGAATTGTTTGGCAGTTTTGTAGATTAATGTTACCTCTTACCATTTTCAACTCTTCATAGGAGATGTACATTATGTGCTCTTTATCCTCAGCGTTCAGCCAGCTTTTTACATGATGAAACCATGAGCCAAACATGACTAGAAGAGAAAAGAAAGTCTTCATCATTCCTTTATGTAAATAATCATTGCACTGAAGTTCATCGCCCATTTTAAATCTGGTTAGCAGGTAAATGACTGTAGCTGGTTTATAAAATAACGTTTAGTTGAGGGTTCCTGTGTATTGAATTAGAAATAAATACTGCACATTGAACAATGAGAACAACCTTTTCCGTCGAGGAACTTGTGGAGGAAGTCGCTCTGTGAGCCAGGGTTTACCAGGTACGATGCCATCCCATAATAGTGAAAGGAAGATGTAAATACATCTTTGGGGTTCCTCATGACATAGATGACCTGAAATGATGATAGGACATGCATTAATCATTTATAGAGTTTTGAACATTCAACCCCTTTCAGTCTTCAAACATGTTGTGTGGCACAAACATGACATCACGTGCTCTGTCGTGTTGACATCTCTGTGTTCGACTGCACCAAGTTATAAGGCCAGTTTTTTTCTTATACTATACATCTGGCACAGACAGCTAGCTGGTAGGAGTCAAATTACTTCTCTGAGATGTTGTTCTAAAGATTGTGCACAATTCCTATATTCCAATTCCAATACAACGAGTGATTGCTAGTTAGTAGTTTGTATTTATACCGTTGACTCCTGTCTCAAACGTGGCAGATTTACCTTTGGCTTGGCTTCAAAGAAGGATGGTGGCATCATGTTGTGGTGGAAGTGTGTGGCAAACATGCGTGGGGACGGCCGCTGCTCGAGGTTTAGGACACAGGAGCGCTGTTCCTCCAGCCACGGAACGCGGTCCCAGTTAGGAAGAGTGTCAACAGAAGCTGGATCACCTCCACTCATGATCAGAGGAGCAATCTCCTGCATCCAGGTTGTGCCTACCAAAGGAAACAAGAGGTTTCAGAAATGTATAGTTAAACTAATGACTAATGTTTTGAGTTAATTTTTGATTTGCACACCAAAATGACAGCTACTAAGGTGTTACTGTACAACAAACACTATAGGAAAAAAAACTTGTGAATTGTACATTTATTGAAATGTATACAGCAAAAAGAGCAACTGTTTTCTTCTTTTTAATGGGTTAATGTTTAATGTACTATCAATAGCAGGCATTTAATTAAAGGGGGTGTCTGTTTCGCCAAATCCTAAGTCTAAATTGCTCCCAACTCCTGTGCTGTTCTGCTCAGTGTGCTCATGTGTCCACTAGCACTTTTTGGCAAACCGAGCCAATCCCGCTTTGCTTTTCCATCAACAGCTTTAACATGTCTAGTTGAATTCATAGATAAGATGGCAGCACGGGCTACAAACATGGAACCAGCTCAGACCTCATCCAACTCTCTAAGAACGTTTGCGTCATCTGATCCTCTATCAGTTCCTTTTCGTGCTGTCTATCATGGCCTCAGGGCAAAGGTCAGCGCCCAGTGATCTCCTATATCTTGCATTTCAGCAAGTGAAATGCACAATTAAGATAATAAGAATAAGAAAAAGAACCTATGGCCAAAGATTTTTTGCACCAGGGGCCGGAAATACCTCACCTCTCAGCAACATTACCCAACCCAACAACCCGCAGAACCTTTTTAATTTTTTTTTTTTTTATTGCATACCATCCATGTTACTCATTTACTACTCCATTCGTCTGACAGCTTTAGTTTCAGCTCAGATTACAGTTTTTTCCTCCTCTTTCCTGTTCAGTGAAAACCACGTGTCTCCAGATGTGTTGCTGTTGGATGTTTGCTGTGTAAACTGAAGGATGCAGTGGTGCTCCTCTGTGTGTTAGAAGAACATTCTCCTTATTTTCCCCCCAAATAAACTATTTTAAAGATTATCTGGAAATCGCACCATTACAGACGATACAGCACGAACCTTTTGCCCGACTGAATGTCAACTAAATATGACGCCACTTTGTAACATGTAGCCTAACTGTATACACTAGTAGGGCAGCCTTGTGTGTAAGGTGCGAACAAGTCCTCTCAGAAGATTCTTCACATAGCGCGATGGTGTCTACGCTCGGATGTGGAGGTGTGCCAACTGCTTACGTAACAAAGAGCGATATGTTCCGAGTAAAACGCCAGACTGACACTGAAAAAAGTCACCAAAAACTTCCTACAAACCTGTAATGACAGTGTGAGATACCGCTGGTGTACCTGTGACAACTTACCTGACTTTGGATAAGTCGCAACGAGGATATCATCTTGGCGAAAAGAAAAGTCCTCATAGTATTTCAGACTATGTGGAGGGTGCAGCAGTGCGGGCATATAGACCCCCTTATACACTGTGTACAGCTCTGCCTCAGTCATGTTCAGAGGAAAGAAACAATACAAAAGCACGACCGCGGTCAAGTCCGCCTCCGCTCCGAAAAACCGGGTCAGACCAGTCCCCGGTTATTTTGTGATCTCTGTTGCCATTGTGATGCCTGTATATAGTAGATATTACGGTAATGCATTGCAAGAACAGAATTCAAAATAAAAGCACCGACCTGCGGACAATTTCACACGTTGATTGACATTTCAGTCCGTTAATTAATTGTTGAATTAACTGGTCGATGTGTTACTTATATAATTGAGCATTTAAGGAATTCAATAATTGATTGTTTACTTCATTCATTTAAGCATCCTAATTCTGAACACATTGAAGCCTTAGAGGATGAAGGCCATGGCATTTCAACTGTGTGAATAATTAGTCAAGCAATATCACGAGCTTCTGATGTGGAATTTCAAAGTAAAAGCCAACTTAAAAGTGAAATTATTCAGATGAATATTTCAGGGACACTACCTGTTTCCAGAGATGCATTTTACGGAAAATTAATCGGAAATCTAAAATATTTACAAGATTTGCCTTAAATTCAGATTTACATTTAAAGGAAATTACCTGTGTCCACAGACTAATTTCAGTTGAGAATGATAGTACTCCACCTCAGAGAGTCACTCATATATTAGCAGGAACTTCTGAAGCGGAAGCACAACTTCCTGCTATTATATGAGTGTAAAATGTGTGAAATATTTAAAGGTTCTTTGAAAGCTCACACATACTGCATTGCTGCCTTGTATTTTTTTTTTAGGAAGGTGCAGCTGCAGGGGTATGAACAGTTGGAAACGTTGCACATTCATTTGCCTCAAGGAGCCCTTTCTGTCAGGATCCATTCCGCCTCTGCTTTACGTGTCCATGTTTTTCTCTTCCCCCAGCGCTGGGCGGGGCCCTCTGGTCCCTGCTTCACACCTGCTGCTTATCAACCTGGGTCCCTGCTCTGCACATCTACAGCAGTTAAAAGCCGGTCTGTCCCTCCACTCTTTGCCAGTTCATTGTTTCACCTTTTGCATTGACATTCCTGTTTGTATTCCCATTCTCCGGCCCTGCCATTTGCCTGCCCTCAGCCCTGCCTCACCCAGCGCTGTAGTCTCCAGCAACCAGCTCCCTTCCCCTGGATCCTCGTCGGTCTGCGTTTGTTTCTTGTTGTGCCCTTTTGTGTCACAATAAACTGCTTTTGCACCAGATCTGCATTGTGGGTTCAGTCTCAGTTCTGTTCAGCTTTTGAACTCCTGACACTTTCAATAAGATTCACCCAGGTCCTCCTTTTGAGTTATTGAAGTTCCTCTAACCTCTCCTCTAAGCTGAGCTGTTAGAGGAACTCCAGGAACCCTCTAAGCAAACAAGTTTTCTCGAAAATCTATATATTTATTTGTATTTGGCAATGTTACATATACAAACATACATAAGTAATATGAATATCAATTTTTAACTCACTGAGTTGTTTTTTTTTTTCAAAATGTATTTCAATATATTTACCAGATCATGGAATATATTACATTTCTGATTATATGATATGGAATACATAACTCCTTCTACCCAATAATACAGTTGAAATCATTCCCAAAGAAGAAAATAGGGCAATTTTTCCAATAAATTATTAGAAGTTGTTTTCCAAATGCAGGTTACAGACCAAATGTTATGCTGTGCACATCGGTAGAGCTGAGCTGGACGTCTTGAACTGTGGGGGGCAGTGTAGCACCGCGCAGCCTCGAGACAGCCGGAAATAGAAAGAGAGAGAAAGAAGTAGAGGTGGACGAAGAAGAAAATAAACAGGATACAAACATGGCTGCTGACAGTGATGTACGTTGTTTACCATATTAACTTAATACAGGAGGACAGCGTAGTTGTAGTTGCACAAGTCAGAATTGAATCAATGTTCTTTCTTTCTCTTCCAGCCCGAGTCAGAGGTGTTTGAGATCACCGACTTTACCACTGCGTCAGAGTGGGAACGGTAGGCGAGCTAATCACTCAGTACTAAAAGTGCCAGTTAAGGCGTATGTTACAAAGTCCTAGCAAACATGTCCTCAGCTGTCTATTCAACACTCGTCTTGTTTGACCCACTGTCTTTCGCGGTGGCAACGAGCACAGACATATGTACGTAGATGCTACACTGACAGGCTGGACCGTACGTTGACGTCGCCGCCATATTGGATGTGGCAGGTCTGCCCTGTAAACAAACACAAGTAGATGTGAAAACTGTGGGTTTTCTGGATAAAAAGCTTGACGTTTACATTTAACTGGTTTTGATGAATTGTTTTCATAATCAGTGATTTGTATTTATGTAAGATACTGCAGCTGGCAGTGAGTCTGCTTTCTTTTCTTTTAGCAATGAAATGAACACTCCATGACTGTGCAGGTCCCTATGTATAGGGAAGGCTGTAGTTTGTATTTATTATTGGAGTTATGAATAAGCTCCATCCAATAAGACCAGACACTCATTTTCTCCCCTTTTCCTCTTCTCCTCTATCATCTGTTGTAGTTCTCTGAAATTATCTCATGGAATGGCATAATGCCTGTGTGACACCTTGTAACGTGTGATGACTTGGCACTGATCAGTCATGTAGTGTGCAAACCACAAAGACTGCAAGATTCCTGATTACAAGACAGAAGATTGTGTGGTGTGAATAGTATAGTGATCTGAAACTTCACAATATGTCAAGTGTGACCAAGGCTTTAGAGATTCTTTTCATTTTGGGACCAAATTGCTGATTTGCGTTCTTGTTAATCAGTTAATGGACTAATTGTTTCAGTGCTAAGTTACCTCATGTCCATGTCCTCGATAAAAATCAGTTAAACAGTAACGGCAACAAAGGATATTGTGTATATCCAACTACTACCTGCTGTTAACAGAAAAGCTCTTTATATCTACTTTAAGGTTTGTGTCCAGAGTCGAGGAAGTGCTGAATGACTGGAAGCTGATTGGGAACTCTGCAGGGAGATCTACTGTTGGGAAGGTATTGTGCTGAATAACACCAGAGAACAGTATGTTGCCAGTAGCTACTTCACCTTCTGTCTGTGATAACGTTGCATTATTTTAACACAGGGTATATACACCAGTGGCACCTGGGGGGAGAAGTCTCAGGACATTAATTTTGCTGACTTCAAGTTCCACATCACTCACTACTTCCTGAAGCAAGAAAGTGAGAAGGACGATGGACAGGACATACTTGAGGAAGGTACAGTCATGTCGAAATGCATCATGATATATAGGTTGCCTAATAAGTTGAATTGATGATGATGGCAATGTTTTAGGAGTTGCATTTGACTTAATATTTACAGTATAACAGTATACTGTTACACCAGTGTGTATTTGGTTCATTTAGAAGCAGAATACCCCCTTTCTATAGCTACTAATGCCTTAAAATTTGCAAAAAAATGAAATTGACTGCATTACTGTCTCAGAGACCTATTGATTACCATAGAACTATGAAATATACCTGATTACATCAATAAATAGTACTGCTTGTAGAGTATGATGAGAATTACAAATGACAGATTTCCCTAAACCTTCAAAGATGTTATTAGATCCCGTTAATTAAATAACTAAATCATTTCTAGTGATTCTTATAACATGGTAGGTTTTCTATTTTTTTATTCATTGCGGCACACAGTTATTGTGCCTAAATCATAGTGAATGTTAACTGATGATTGTTGTTATGATAGTAGTAGGTAAAAGTGGACATGTGGAAGAATACACCCAGACATCTGAAGTCAACCCAGTATCAGTTATTTTGTTTGAACTCTTGATCTTGATCTTGTGTCCAGATACCTTCCCCTTGGCAATGCAGGACCTTCTATGTATGAACAATGACTTCCCCCCTCGAGCCCACTGCCTGGTTAGATGGTGAGTTCTGTTCAGTCATCCATTATACAGTTTATTGGCATAACAAACTTTATTTGTTATTGTAGTCATACGACACAATATTGATTGGCAGCACTCCAGAAGAGACCAGAAGCAATAGATTCATGCAAAGAGAAATCAGGTCCACATAAAAAACAGACAAGGTGTTTAAACTCAATTTAGTGACCTGATTGATGCAACAATCCTTTACATGCTGTAGATCAGTCGATTATGCTTACCCGAACCTTATTTAAGATCGTAGCTTGCTTAATGCATTATGTATCAGTACATGTATCTTTAAATATTGTAATAAGCTAATGCCAACTATGACAAAATATAGGCATATACCACACTTCAGAGATGCAAACAGGTTGGTAGACCAAGTGTGGAAAGATAGTGAAGCAGTGAAAAGGGTGATGCTGAATTGTATTTTCTGCTGTATTTGTGTCTTTGGTGACAGGTATGGTATACGAGAATTTGTCGTCATTACTCCTGGAACCAACTGCGAGGCTATCATCAGCGAGTCCAAATGCAATCTGCTTCTTAGCTCCATCTCCATTTCTCTGGCCAACAGTGGCTGGTGAGTCACCTTCATCATATTTGTTTGTTTTGTTTGTATGTTGCTTAGGGAATTTCAGTTAAGTTACCTTCATTTTCTAGATTAAAGCGCACTTCATATGTATATGTTATTACAATCCAAATGTTGTTGTTTCAGAGAAACTTTAAATGTATAATCTATAAATCAATACAATTCTGAATTTCCTACATTGTACGTAATGGCAATTAAACATGCAATGACAAGCATTAAGCTGTATGTTTTAGGCAGCCACACTCAGCATGTGTCCACAGATGGTATATTCTTCAAAGTAACACCTGCTCCTCTTTATCTTGTGCATTCAGCCAGGTGCCCATGTTTGTACAGATTCAGCAAAAGTGGAGGCGTATGTATGCTGGAGAGTGCCAGGGACCAGGAGTACGCACTGACTTTGAGATGGTCCACCTTCGAAAGGTGCCAAGCCAGTACAATCACCTGTCTGGCCTGCTTGACATCTTTAAGTCTAAAATAGTAAGTGCCTTGAAGAAAGACATATTAGAAACCGATGTGTAATGTTTGCCGAAGTTTTAACGTTAAAAACTTTAATTTTTATGTAAAAGTTTGTTAATCCAGCTCTAACAGCTGAATTACCTGACAATAGAGCGTAAACCCATAATCACTATGATTATTAAACACGCAAAAAACAGTGCCTGGAGGGGGCTTTAAATACGCTACTGCACATGTCATATTTTTATGTTCTTGAATTGTCATGTAGTTTTACTCTAGATGAGCTCTACAACAGTATGCTGTTTGCAGTGTTCACATGTAATGCTTATTAGAATTCTGTATTACTAGAACACATAGCTACCGATAACAACTTTTAAGGTGGAGGTCAATCAGTCAGAACACCTTAAATTTGACAACTAGTAGAGCTTATGAATTGCAGCACTGGAATGTACAAAAGAATGGTAAGAGTTTGAGCTTCAAATAAAGTTGAATATTTTAAATTAGTGTAAGTTAGTGTAGTAAAGATGCAATGCTCTTCCAACAACAACAACAACAACAACAAACAACAACCCTCTGGCCTCAACTGGGCCTCTTACCTTTTGTACATATATCATCACTTTGTAGTGATACTTCATGTCCATGTTTTGCACCTGTGCGTGCCACCATACCATCCCAAAAGGAGCAATAACCATTCATACACACTTACAAACAGATGGAAGAGTGTTGGGAGCAATAATGCAAATTGAGGTTCAGTAGCTTACTCAAGGGCCCTTCAACCTTTAGACTACAGGGGCCGAGAGGCAAACAACCAACCACAATCTTGCATAATATGATGTAAGATATACATTGCATTACTATAGGTCAGTTTTTTAGTGTTTTCTTTGGTTTCACAGTTCCTGGAACAGTTGATCATTCAGGGCTATACTGTAATTTACCAAGCATAAATAGCCCCGACCACTTAACCCAGATAATGTCACAATGGCTTCTTTTTTCCTGTTATGGTGGTTCTCCTCAGGGCTGTACCCTGTCACCTCTACCTCCAGTCATCATTGCTATTCGGTTTACCTACATTCTTCAGGACTGGCAACAGCATTCGTGGCCACAACAACCTCCAGGTAAGATATACAGAGGATGATGTGGTTACACATTACAGCATCATCTCATTTATCATGTATTGTCATTTTGACAACAGGGCTGTTAAGATATCAAGGTACAAACAAGTACAATAATTCAGTATTGTATTATAATTATCATTTCATTACAATATTACAATACTCATCATAAACTGTCAAAAATTGCTACACATTTTATAACTTCTTAATATGTGTCCGATGTAGAATCTTCAGATAGTGGTTTCCACATATAGACATCGGATTCCTAAATGATCTCTGGACTATATGTCTGCTTGTCACAACTGTCTAATCTTTGTTTTTTTTTTTTTGGTAAACTAGCTTACATTTTGATGCGATATTGAAAGTTTCCCTTGTGCCGACAGTAGATGAGTTGTTGTGATTTTTTTCAATAGTCTCAAATGTGTATCATTGTGTTACTGCATACACAAGAACCCTAACACAATAACTCCCTTAATCTCATTCACTGTCCCTATGCAAAAAAAAGACAAAAACACAATAGGGAGTTGTTAACATTTCAGATACTTTAAAAAGAAAGGACCGTCCTGGTGTATTATTAATTTCTGGAGAGGATGGGATACTCAAAAAGTTAACAAAATCAACAGAAAGAACAGTTGGAACAAAAATATCTCTCATGACAACCCTTTACCTTGTGTTGTTTGTAATTATCTTTTTTATTTTCTTGTGTCACCCTCCCCTCCCTCTCCTTAATCCTTTTCCATTTATCTCCCTATTTTATTTTTCAAAATGTACAATGTTTTGTTTCCCTCTTTTCTTTATTGCCATCTCTGTAGTGTTCAAACCAATCCCCCTTGTTGCTCCCTAACACAAACACACACAGGTGCTACACACAGACTGCCCTACACTTTCTGTAGCGTATGTAATGCCAGTATGATAGTATATTTTTGTTCTGTTGTTGCTTTTGCCAGTACTGCTCATCTGTTCTACCTCACCGAAATGGTCAGCTTTTCGGTGCTGGTGTTTGGATAGGAGCACAGAGCTCACATCATGCCCTCTCTCTCTGGTGTTGACTTTCCTCCGGCAGTTAGTGAATAGAAATCTGGCTCGATTCACAGTTAAAGAATATGCCGCAGCCTTTTCATCCTGTCGTAAAGGCAATGGAGAGGGATCTGTCTTTGTGCACCCTCTGGTTATACGCTTTTTAAACCCAGTAGCGACAGCTCTTAGAAGGCTTTGCCTATACTCATAGAATCTATGGCCTTGACATGCTAATCTTGTTATGTCTCCCAGTAAATCACGTTGAGTCTCGTCTTACCCCACTTGTTATGTTTCACTTCACTTGCTATGAAGAAAAACTATATACAGTACGTGTAAACTGGATAGTAAATAGGGAGAGTAGTGTACCCAATCTCAGCCTGTGAATGCTTAGCTCCTGCGTCATGACCTCTTGGTGACCTCTCTGTCTGGTCCTTGTTACACAAGAAAACTCATAAACACAACAGTTTTGATGACTGTTGTTTTTTTTTCCAAACATCGCATAATAGAATTTGTTCTCCTGTAGACTTTGACACACTCCTTGGAGGGGAGGTGGGAGCAGTGGAGTTTGGGAAGCTTCCATTTGGAGCCTGTGAAGAGCCAATCAGGTAAGGGCATTTCAAAACGGAAATTGCTGTGTTTTCCCTGGGTTTTGCTCACATTTCACTTTGTTTTCAGTGTACAAGTTATTAATTATTTGCTCCGTGTTTGGCTGTTATAGTGAGCTTCATCTTGCAACCACTTGGCCTCATTTGACAGAAGGCATAGTTGTGGATAATGATGTCTACAGGTAAGAGTGTCTTTGAATCCCACCACAATAACACCCTGCTGGTCAGTCTGGCCAAGCAACAACATTTTTGTTTCATCTGACCACAGAGTTTTCCTCCAGAAGGTTTTTTTCCTTGGCAATGTGATCAGCAGCAAACTTAAGTCGAGCTGACAGACAGAAATCTAGAAGCAGATAAAACGTATAATAACAAATATGACATAAAACATGTGTCATATCTAACAAACCCACCCCCACCCCCCATCAAGTTAAAACCACCTGGTGCCACGTGTGGAGCGAGGGCTTTTTTCTTGTATGGCAGCCTTTTAGCCCATGGCGATTCAAAACGCACTTGACTAGTCATACTGACACCTGTCTGCCAGCACTGTCTAATTCAATGCAGACTTACTTTTTGGTGGTTTTTGGTTGACTCTTGACCATCCTGACCATTTTTTTTCTCAGCAGCAGGTCATAGTTTGTGTTTTCTTCCTGATCCCAGCAGTGACACAACTGTGCCATGGACTTCATACTTACAAATGTTTGCACAGTTGATCTTGGGACCTGTAACAGCTTTGAAATGGCCTTAAATGCACTATTTCAGATAAATTCTGAACTCTTTTCCCATTGTAGTGTTTGTGGCTGTGTCTAGCTGGGGTATCAAACAGAGCCCTATTGAAATGGGCTCAGAAAAGTCATCAACCATTTTTGATCATGATCACTCAGAGGAAGCTAAGAGGCCACTCTATAAAGCAATTTTGATTCACGCAATTTTGTATAATCCCTAAACTTGATCATACAAGTTGTTGGATGTATATTTTTGAACCAATGAATTTGGTCATATTTTCAGAAGACTTTAATAGATTAGTAATTGAACCAAATTTTATGAATGTTTTCTATGACAAAGCAGTATGTGTGACACAGAAAAATTTGAGTTGTAGAAATCATTGAAACTGATACTGTGTGTTGTACAGCACTTAATTTAAAGCCCTCACAGATGAAATGAAGAGCATTGATAATCTTGTTGTTCAGTTACAGCTAAGAAAATTATCTTATTCTTAGTCTTGTATCAAATGTCTTTCTGATTATGTATCACATTTAGTCAGCTTTGTTATTTCTTTTTTAATTTAGTGAAGTTTTAGTCACTGTGTTGTGCGGAAGAGGATTAGGGCCACATGTGAAATTTGTTTTGAGTTCTGACTTGAGATTCTGAGATTAAAGTCAGAATTCAGATTTTAAAGTCAGGATTCTGAGATTAAAGTCAGATTTCTAACTTTAAAATCAGAATTCTGAGAAAAAAGTATACAAACTATACATGCAGTCATTTTGATCCCAAATCAAGTACATTTTGATGCTTATGTGAAGGCTGAATAATTCCAACATTCTCACCAAACACATGCCAAATAGGTAAGCTGCTCAGAGATGGGTGCTGTTGTTTGTGACTGCAAGGGCTTTTAGTTGATCAGCTTGCTAGTTTTGTACTGAATGCTATTTGCCATTTTAAATAAAATTGCAATCTAACTGAAACATTATACAGTAGCCTACAAACCTGCCGACATCGCATCAAGTTCACGTTGGCTTTCCCTTGCATATGACAGACAGACAGATTTGTAATTTGTATCATTTGAAATACTTTTTAGTCTCATGTTTTTCAAAGATAATAGAGTTGAATAATATTGCATATTAATCACTGTAAATATTTAATGATGTCAGTGACGTCTAGCGGTTGAGTCCTCTTTGTCATGAAACTTTTTATAAACATTTTAGCATAGTGTTGTTTAACAATATGCTCTGTTTGTGCGGCCCAACAGTGACCTCGACCCTCTCCAAGCTCCTCACTGGTCAGTCCGAGTCAGGACAGCCGAAAACCCTCAGTGTTTACTCGGTAAGATGAATTCCTTGATATCCCTTGGTGGTAGGCATTAGTTTTTTTCAAGGCATTTATTAATGATAATTTAATACAATATAAATAATATAATCAAGTTCTGAGCTGTACCTCACAATCTAGGATCTCC
This sequence comes from Diplodus puntazzo, assembly GCA_963678695.2. Classification (NCBI taxonomy): domain Eukaryota; kingdom Metazoa; phylum Chordata; class Actinopteri; order Spariformes; family Sparidae; genus Diplodus; species Diplodus puntazzo. The sequence goes on along the minus strand of OZ023176.1, from coordinate 6,152,394 downwards.
AAAGCTCCTTTGTTGGGTCGCTGTTTTATAGATCTAACCCTTAGAAAACTCAAGAAGGGTTAACAGAAATAAAGGATATTGAAACCTAATGTCAGATTGTTATTTCAGGAAGATTATGTGAATAAGATTAGAATATTAATAAGGAATGTTGAAAATTATGTATTAATTGAATTGATTGGGTAAATAAAAAAATTGGAGAATTTACGATAAATCAAAGCAAGGAACGTAAATCAGCGTTGGAGCGAATCAGAACTAAGCAGTCAGGAAAAAAAGAGATACGAGAAAGAGAAAAGCGGAGATACGAAACATTCGTGAACTTGTGACTTTGAATGAAGTTGGTCCGCTGAGATAGGGAGGCAGGAGATGATGAATATTATTGACTGAAAGCTTGCAGCATTTCATGACGGTGGTAGGACTTCAAGTAGAGGGGTTTTGTCTTTGCGGAGGGTTTTGGTCCGGCTTTTATAAGTAGTGTAAAACATGTTAGAACATTTTGACTCGGGTGCATGGCACAGGGACCATAAAGGCAAATAAAGGCAAAGGCAAAGAACCACCTCCTGCAAAAAAGAGAAAGAATTAAGATTTGACCCATTCTTCTCTCCCATGCAGGTGACTTTCTCACAGAGTTTTTCAAGCTCTGCTGCAGGAAGGAGTCTACAGAAGAGATTCTGGGAAGAGGATTGGCTGAAGAGGAGGGCAAAGGTCAGGATACTGGCTGTACTGACTAACACTGAAATGAATGGCATTGTTCTCATACTATATTCAGATTAGTATTCTAGTGTTGTCTTTCACTGTTGTTTTATTTTCCATATAGCTATTCCATCTATTACCACAACAAGATTTGATGTAATTGGTTAATGTTATTGTAAATAACTGTTTTTTCCCCTGCAGAAAACAGTGACATCAGTTCCGCTTTATCTAAGCTGACTGAGCCAGCAGCAACAGTGCCCATCTCCAGACTTTCCGTCTCCAGTATGGTGCACAGTGCCCGAAAGCATATCCGCCGCCGCCGACACATTGATGATTCACCACTCAACACAGATATTCTCAATTCTGTCCTACTGGTAAGGTTTTCATATTAACTGTTTTATATGGTATTATTGTAACAGAAAGGGTTTGGACATTTTTATTTCAAGAAAACCCCGACTTCTAGTATGTGCTGATTAAAAATGACAAAGTATTTTCTAAGCTCTGTATTAAAAAAATGTGGAGAAGAAAGCGGCATTTTGTTTTGCTGTTGGAAAATTGGATCCAAACCAACTACAACCAGATGGATGGAGTTTAGATAGTAATGGTGGTAATCCACTACTTAGTGGACATAATCAGCGAGGCAGAGAGGAAAAAATACAAAGGGAAGCTTCTCAGAGACCACCCTCACCACGCTCAGGAGCTTCACTTTGACAGCTATATCTGGGCACTGCTAAAATTCAACAGAACAGCCACCAATCAGAGTAAACCAAATTATTGAATAAAGAAAATATAATGATTGCTATCGGGCCCTTAACCATTAATACAAACTGGTAAGAGTATTTCTTTGCTGTCAGAGATACAAAACAAATACAGACTCAGTGACCACATTCTAGCCATAGAGAAAGGACAACACAAGATGTCCTGGCTACCAACAGAGGAAGTTGTCTGTGGTCACCTGACAGGTGAGGTGGAGAGACGCACTCTCTCTTAAATCGTAACAAATATAATTATATAGAATAAAATACTTCATAAAGATGATTCACTTATCCGAAAAGAAATCATCGCCCTGAAAACAACACTAAATATGACAAATAATTATCTTGAAGACCATCCACACACACAGACACACATATACATGCACACACAGAGACAGACACACACTCACACACACTTTTGATCTGTTCAAATGTAATTGAGAGATCGGCTTTGTGCCAGTAAAGGCTATACTGTAATCCGTCATCTTGCCCACACACACACACCAAACCCCATCTCACACACACAGTTACATATTCACATATATTTAGAGAAATTCTCATGTCATTTATATATTTTTATAATTACCTTCTTTGTATTGCTTCTAAAACTGTTGTATATTGTACTAATATTTATCAGTGTTTGATGCCAAGAAAGCTTTTGAATTGAATTGATTAGAATAGAGAATAGAGTCCATATTCAATATGTATAACTGATGGATTTTATAATTAAGTGTTTATATATTTTTCTGTCTCAGTATCTCTTTCCAGATGCTGCTGTGGAGAAGTCATCAGAGAATAGCAAAAAAAAACCTGCACAGTCTAATGCCTGTGGAAAAGCGGAGCAAGACAAACAATCTGATGTATGTTTGCCCCTTCACCACACATTGTGATGATTTGATTGAGGTGCCATCAGGGTGAAATCTTGTCAAAAGACTCCCAATAGTAGATTGTATATTAGTTGTAAAATTAGCTGACTGACATCAAGGCCGCTGAGTTTTCTAAGGAGATAAAGTCATGGGGAGCATTTCTTGAAAATATACTGTGTTTTTTCAGAGAAGCTCACCTGGCAGTCTAGAAACATATCGAGGTAGTTGAAGTTTTCCACAGTTTAAACATGTTGGGCATCAAGTGAGACCGGCTCTGGTTTCAGTTTTTGTTTTCTGCAAATAATTCTTCTGCCTTGCCCATATTCATTTCGGGCTGCCTGCTGCCACACCATGCGTGGTATAGGCAGGTGTCATCTGCATACTTGAATAAAATATAATATTTGTCATTAATCTTCAGTTGATGAGTAAAAATAGCACTGAGGAAAGAACACAGCCTCGTTGGCAGCCAGTGCTCACAGTGAGCGCCAAATGCTAAAGGCCGGAAGTCATTCAGCGTACTTCCACCTGGTTATTTTTTACTGTGCTATATTTTATTAAAATTTAAATGACCTCAATCAGTGTTCGTAGTTCAATGATGATTAGATTTCATTGTCAAGAAGCAGATGGAACTAAACCAAGTTGGGTACAAGGAATCAACTGAACTAATGGCAAAACATCAAGCACACTTATCCTAAACCTTATCTCCTTTCAACTTTAGACACCATTATTCATCCTTCATATACGCAGTACCATTACATAATTATTACTGTGCATAAAATGTTCCCATCTACATGGCACATTTTATACCAGTTACTATTGATAAAATTACCCTTCCTTCTTCAATAATATCCCCATATTAATTTTACCATGATATCCCCTTATCTGTCACTTTCCAACAAAGTCATCCTGACTTTAACACAGACTTCCTTACACAATTATTTCTCACAGTCTACTCGCTGTGGAACTAACTACACTTGATTATTTATTAATTATACATATATTGATCAGGATTAACAAGTTCAGATATTTCCAACAATTTCCCCTCTTTAACTGCCTCCTGTTTTCACACAGTAATTCCATATTACCAGTAGGGAAAGCAACCTTTCTTTCATTGAGACAGGTTTTCAAATGGTTTGATACCTAGAGCTTATTATTTATATATAGCAAGGTGTAACATCGAGTGTAATCCACATCAGAAAAGTGAACTGCTCCAAGTAGATATTAGAACCATCAATTAAACTCAAACAAGTAAATGAGAGCACAAGGTACCCCCCGAAAAGGAAGATGCAATTGTGACACATGGAACACAATACTGTTGCCAGAAAAGTTGAAAAGTAGTCGATAGTAGTAGTACAGGAGTTAGAACCCTAGTAAAGGTGTTTCAGTATGACCGTGCTTTCACTTCCAAAAGTTGCATTCCTTGTGTTCAGTTGACCGTTGGCTTATTTTAAGAATTTAGTTACATTTGCTTCTTGTACTGAATGAAACATTTCCAGACTGTTCACCCATTGGTCTCCCTGCTTTCCTCAGAACCTATATCTCCAGCTGAAGTCAGCCCCCAGTGACAGTCTGACCTACCGGCTGGCACTGTGTATGTGTCTGGTGAACTACAGCTATGGCGGACTGCGGGCTGTTGCCCACCTCTGGCAGGAGTTTGTCCTAGAGTTGCGTTACCGCTGGGAAAACAACTACCTCATCTACGGGTGGGTATGACACACCTGTGCTGCTCTTAGGCTTGTATGGAAAGTGCTTTGTTCATAGCGCCTACAATATGGTTTAATATTTTGAGATCCACATCTTAAAGAACATTAACAACAACCACCTTGTACCTTGTCTTATTGTATGAGAATTTTGTGATATGAGCACATCCCTATCCACTGGACTCATAGATTCAGTTTACTCGTTTCATCTCTACCTATTTTGAATATTCAAACACACATAATCATTATTATGAAAAGTCATTATTTTATAATTAATAAAATACTGTACCAGTTGAAGTACTGATAACTAACTAAGCAGTTCAAGGAATAGATGGCAGTCACAGCCATTACTAAAGTTATTTTCATTTATATTCATCTTCTCCATATGTTTCCTCATTTACAGACTGGCTGGTGGTCCTCCTGATCTTCGGTGTTGCCTTTTACATCAGAAGCTCCAGGTACACATTCATACAAAATGCACAGTGTTTGAGATATAAAGATAACCTTAGAAACAACAAAGTGCTATATACAATATGCAAAAAACAATAAAGTACTATATAAAATAAAATGCTTAAGCAGTAACAAAGTAAGATGAAATACTGAGGTAAGTAAAATAAAAATGTTGGGCTAAGTGGAACTCAAGAGAAATATTGTACAGTTTTATTTTTAATGATAATGATTGAAAGTGCATTAAATTGTATTTGTGTTTTTGCGTGAGCTTTGTAAAGTCTGATAGCAGCAGGTAGGAATGATTTCCTGTGCCGTTCCTTAAGGCAGTGGGGTTGAATGAGTCTGTTGCTCTTAAGCTGGTCCACAGTTTTGTGGAGGGGGTGAGAGACAAGATTGCCAGCAGTTTTGTCAGCATCCTGTCCTCCACCACCTCCTCCAGGGTGACAAGCTTAGAGCCAACAACAGACCCTGTCTTCTTTATCAGTGGATTCACTTCAGAATTAGGGGGTTCGGAGAGCAACAGTCGCTAGCTTTAGTTTAGAAATAGGGTCCTTTGACATAAACTAACAACCGGCTTCCAGCACAACACAGAAGTCCTACACAATCCTTTTTGAATGTTTTAGCTCTTCACTGTTTTCTAGTAGAGGCACCACTCCCATTTGCTCTTTTCATTATGGTTGCATCAACAAGCCACATTTTTAATAGATAGATAAAGACAGCTATGTTAAGTATTGTGGTCTGACGCACTCCTGTATTCTGGCATAGATGCTGAACTGCTGCATCGAGAGGAAGAGGGCCAGAGATGAAGCTCGCAAGGTGCTGGAAGGAAGTAAAGAGAGTGAGCGCAGGTCGTCCAGCCACCAAAGCGCCCGATCCGCACAAGAGTCATCCACCTCAACAAAGGAGGGAAATCCAGGGAAATCCTGGGACTCATGGAGTGACAGTGAGGATGAGTTCTTTGAGTGCCTGAGTGACCAGGGAGAAACAGAGGTTCCGCATACCGAGGGAAATGAGGGTGGAAGTCAAAATAAAGCAGAGGGTAGGCTGCATCCCTACAACAACATGACTCTACTCAACTCTACGGAGCCTCTCTACGTTCCCGTCACACAGGTCAGAATCTCTGTGTCTCTTACAGTCTAGTGATTTTTACTTCCTGAATAGATTAGACTAGAGTTTTTTTCAACACATACTACTTTGTCACAAGGAACATTCATGATGTTTGGATTCGATAATTTTATTTGTACGAAATATGACCAAATCTGCTTGATCAAAAATATAAATACAGTAACTCTATTATTTGGTTAAATGTCCTATGGCCATTTCCACCGCAGTTAGGCGCTTTTCATAGTCATCCACAATCTTCTGCTAGTCTTCTGGCTGAATTTCTAACCACTGCTCTTGACAGAATCTGTGAAGTTTTATGAAATGTGTTAGCTTCCTGGCACACTAGCATGGTCCACATGTTCTCGATGGGGTTCAAGTCAGGCCATTCAAAAACCTCAATTATAGCCTGATTTACCCATTCCTTCTCACCTCCAAACATATTGCTGCTCATTGTGGCCAAACAACACATTTTTTGTTCATTCTTACCTCAGAGTTTTCCACAAGAAAGGCTTTTTCTTTGTCCATGTGATCAGCAGCAAACTTTAGTGACAAAGTAGTATGTGTTCTACTCATTCCATCACAGAAAAATGAGAGCTGTAGAACTCATTGAAACTCAAGACTTCCATAATATACATTTTCTTTACAAGTGTATGCAGCTTGTAAAGCTGTTGAAGGTTACATAAGGATAGATGGTGATTTTCCCCAGACTGTCTGAATACAAAACTTACACATTCTGCATAAAGATCCTTTCTTACAGCACTTTTATTCTAACAAAATCCACAGTCCTCTTTCTTTGAGTAAATCAATGAATAAATGGACATTCTAAAGTTTAAAATGATGTGATGTCTCAAGCTTGAAGTGCTTCAATGGTATGAAAGTTCCTTGCTGCATAAATTGCACCAATCGGTGCTCCTGTCAACAGTTCCTTTTGGGCGCTTTTAGAAGCCCCACAATGTGTTTTGGTGTTTTTATTACTTTTCCTGACAATATTTTATAATGTTTGACAAATTAATTAATTTTTTGCTTAAACAATTAAGCTGTAGCAAAAAGGAATTGACTTTAATGTCATCCGCCAAGCTTGGCTTCTGGTCGTATAATAAAGGCGGATTTGTGGTTGTACGAAGGCTCTACCCAGAGCCTGAGCCATAGTGAGCATTTATATATTTGTATGGCATTTCTGTGTTGTTACTGTTGGCGTGTGGATTGCCAGCTGTACTTTCCCACACCGACTCCCTCGGTTCAGGGTTCAGGGCTGTGATTCTGGACTAGTGAGCAAACAGGCAGAGTGTCTGCACTGCAGGAAACGGCTTCATACAAACCCAACTTGAACCCTAACCCTTACAGCAAGCACCTACTCAACAGATTACTGTCATCCGTCTGTGTTTTAACTTATTATGTTATTGCAGACTGATAAACCAAAGAGAGTCATTAAACTTTGTGCATTTCTGAGTAATGTTCTGCCTCTTTTTAAAAAACTTTGCTTGTGCTGAGGATCATAGTGTTGTTGACTATTGTACTATGGGTTTTTTTATGTTTGATAGTGAGGTCTAGACTAAATAGAAAATCGGAATTAACTACAAATGAGGAATATAAGTAACAAAGTATAGATAAATAAAGAATTTAAAGCAATAAAAACACAACATCATATAAAAGCAAATCTATAAAAGTGGTTTTTTTAAAAGATTTTGAACAGTCACCCTGATGTTCCTGATGACAAAAGCACTGTCACCCTTAGATTTAAGCCTTGACTAAAGCATTGACTTCAGTCTAAAATGCCCCTCCAGAGGACTGAAAGCTGTTAGCTGGCTCTTATGGGGTCAACATTTCTTTAAAGTCGGATTTCTGGTTCCTACTTTAAAGTCAGATTTCTGGTTCTGATTTTAAAGTCAGATTTCTGGTTCTGACTTTAAAGTCAGAATTCTGGTTCTGACTTTAAAGTCAGAGTTCTGAGAATAAAGTCAGAATACTGAGACCGAGAATAAAGTCAGAATTCTGACTTTATAAATCAGAATCTCAGACTTTAATCTCAGAATTCTGACTTTAATCTCAGACCTTTATTCTCAGTCTCAGTATTCTGACTTTATTCTCAGAATTCTGACTTTAAAATCAGAACCAGAAAAAAAATTACATGTCGCCCTTTTAAGTCAGAAGATTATTCTCAGAGTTCTGACTTTAATCTCAGAATTCTGGTTCTGACTTTAAAGTCAGAATTCTGAGAATAAAGTCAGAATACTGAGATGGAGAATAAAGTCAGAATTCTGACTTTAAAAGTCAGAATCTCAGACTTTAAAAGTCAGAATCTCAGACTTTAATCTCAGAATTCTGACTTTAATCTCAGAACTTTATTCTCGGTCTCAGTATTCTTATTTTATTCTCAGAATTCTGACTTTAAAGTCAGAACCAGAAAAAAAAATGACATGTGGCCCTAATCCTCTTCCATACAAGACAGGCTTCAAAAGTGATCAGTAAGATTTTAATAGCACTTCTAAATCAAAAAGGGAGTCAGTTTAGAGAGGAAAGGATTTGGGAGATGTGCTGTTGTCTGTAAAAAACAGTCAGAAGCCTACCTGCATTATTCTGAACTATTTGGAGGGGAGAGTGACTTTAGGCTTATAACATAAAAGAGTGACTTTGAAAAAAGAGAACATGTGAATGACTTGGTTCTTATTTAGCAGGTAGCGAGACTAAACAACTTTTGTCCGTGGTTCAGTGTTTATATCATAATCAAATAGCATACAAATAGAGTTTGTGAGGTTTTTATGAATCCACATTATTAAAGTAGATGGTGGTTTTCAGGGGCCCAGCACATGGGCCATGTTTGATTGATGCAGGGTTTGAAAGTTACTGTCATATCCTTCAACAAAAATTGAAAAAAAAAAAGCAGTTCAAATGAAAGTATGGAATGAAAGTCTATTGATGCTGATGCTACTGTGTATATATGTCTGTCTGTGTGTGTCTGGGTGTCTGTGTCCTTATGTGTTTGATTTTCAGGAACCTGCTCCCATGACAGAGGATCTGTTAGAGGAGCAGTCAGAAGTGCTGGCCAAACTGGGCACATCAGCTGAAGGTACCCACCTCCGTGCCCGGATGCAGAGTGCCTGTCTGCTCTCTGATATGGAGTCCTTTAAGGTAATACAGGCCGACTTACAGACATTCAGTCTGTGCATGTGCTTTATTTATCAAACAGCAGCAGCAGATTGGAGTCCCAGTTTGTATGTCGTTTATGAATGTGTTTTTGCAGTGTGTGCTTCTCTCCAATTTTCAAAATTCTCTCCGTCACATTAATTTATCAATGAACTGCAGACTCACTCACAAAGACTGTGACTAAACATTTCCTTATTTTGTTGAAACATTTAAAGTGGAATTCCAGTATATTTCACTGTTTGGGTGTTATTGTGATGTTAGTTGAATTATGCTTCACACAGACTCAGGGTCTTTGCATGAAACTAACCATCTTCTTTGGCATCATGTCATACACTCCTTCAGTCTGGACCATTTCACACCAAAGTGTGATATCAGTGAGAACATGATGTGAGCACCACCAATGTTTCTTTGTTTTTCCCCTGTCAAAGAAACATGTGGTGATCCACGATCTTGTAGTCTTCTTTTGTCTATGCCATTTGGATTGGCACTTAGCCACGATTTTGCTTTTGTTCTTTTAGACACACACACACAGACACACACCCACACATGTGTATAGTACGTGTTGTTTAGATTGTGTGTTTTCATTTTGTGCCTTTTTAACCTACATGCTTTCTATTTAATATTGTACAAGAGTGAATGTTGCCAACCTCTACTCTGTCAGGGAGTTGTAGTTATTGACTTGATTATTAATCAGAAGTTACAAACTGAAATTTTAGTACCTTTTTATGAGACTGAATTATTGAATTGGAATCTTTCTCCTTCTTCAAGAGTGGTGCTCCCAAGGCGATCTAATGTAAATTGGATCTTATTATTTATCATAATTAATGATTATCCCTGATAATCATTCATTATAATTGAAAGCCAAATTTAACACAGATATCCTGTTAATATTGTGTAAAAGCACTTCACAGTTAAATTTGAACATGTACTGAACTTAGTTTCCTGTCTGTCTACAGGCAGCCAACCCAGGCTGTGTTCTGGAGGACTTTGTGCGCTGGTACTCACCAAGGGATTATGTGGTGGAGGAGATAGTTGACGAGATGGATAACAAAGTGGTAAAAGGCGAGCTTAGTGCCAGAATGAAGATCCCTGGCAACATGTGGGTGGAGGCATGGGAGACAGCTAGGGTCACACCTGCACGCCGCCAGAGAAGACTCTTTGACGACACTAAGGAGGCCGAGAAGGTAATTTTTAGTTTACCGGGATGATATACCTACAACTGACAGCAAAAACTTAATGACTTAGCTAAATAGTTTAGTCAGTAAAAGTTCAGTAAAACTTTTTCCTGGGTGGATGATTGTTTCCCCTGCAATTAATATACTGCAATTTATCCTCTCACACTTCTACTGATATTTTATACCTCAGTATTTGATTTGATTTTATTCTATTTACATACATGAAATAGTGAGTGCTCTTCTATCAAGTATCTTGTGGAGAGTCATATTAGTCTGTGCAGACATATGTGATGTAACTGAGAACTGGAAACTAAACTTGAGTTTTGACTCTTTTTCAGGTTCTGCACTATTTAGCAGTGCAGAAACCTGCAGACTTGACCGGCAGTCTCCTGCCCTGCATACTTCATGCTGGTATTCTGAAGTTGAAGGAGGAGGGTGAGTCAAGATTGTTTTGTCATGGCATCAAACATCAAGCATGAGATGCAGGCTCTCAGCGCTAGCAAACAACCTATTGTTAAGTTAGATAGATATAATTTGCAAAACACATAAAACATAAAAAAAATGAGAGTTGTTGAAATGGTTGAACTCAAGACTGCCATGATATACAGTACATGCTGTTTACAAGCAGACGGTATGTATGATCACGTGTGTTACAATATTGGGTGAAAATATTCTGTGAAAATGTCCTTTTTGGTCATACCTGTAACTCATTTTTAAGTATCATACAATCACTGTCTATCCCTCTGCTTATTACTCTTGAGCTGCTATAACAAGTACTCCACAGTGAGTCTTATTAAGGCTAATAAATCTCATCTCATCTCACTTTGAGGTGATATAGATAACATTCAGCTAAATGTGGCATTCCATCTAACCTTCCATTGGATTCATGTAGCAACACTGCTGTCGTTCGAATTATCTGCCCCCTCAAGTGGTTGCCAGTTTGTTGCACTACCTTACTTTTCTAACCCCAGCCAGCTAATGTTAACATTGCTATTGCCAGCTTAATTGATCACTGCTAACACTAGCTAGCTTATGTTAGGCAGTACAGTATGCCTGGTGAATGTACTGTAGAACTCAGCCATTTTCAATTTTTTTCCAGGACTCTTAATAGCAGAGAAAACACAAACGGTCAAATTCCTTACACAGAGATAAAACAATAACGTTGGACCCAACCATATTTTTTGTCATTGATAATTCAGAATCATAGTAATAAGTGAAAGGGAAACTTTTATTCTGCACCTCTCTACAACCTGTGCAGATATTTATGATTTGTTTACATAAACATTTTATCAATATGACCTTCAAAGCAATCTTGCAAACTGTAAGATATATATTTATATGTACACACACACACACACACACACACACACACACACACACACACACACACACACACACAGAATACATTTCAAGCAAGAAAGAAGGTATAAAGCAAAATATTTATTGTTGATTCTGACACTGAGTGTACACTTCTGGTATATTGGGCTTAAATAGAGTATTGTTGAAGGGATAAAAAAAAAAACTAAACGCTGAAAATATGTAGAATTTTGAAAATGGCTACAGATAATTAAGTTTACCTAATGGAGGGAATAGTGTGTATGGACATTACAGTGTGGGAATAATATATATGTTTTATTGAAACAATAAGTCTCTGAGGGTCTGATACAACTCACTTGGGGGTCATTCCAAAACCCTTGTTTTATTCCACCTCTCCTCTGTCTCCTCTTGATTCCCTCCCAAACAGAGTTAAAAGAAGATATTCCATCGGTCAAAAAGACCATTCAGCAAGCTACAAGCCAAGCCAGCAAACTACTGCACCCTCCCAACCATGACTACAAGAAGTTAGAGGTCAGTGACAGGCAAGACCAACTCCACAAGCTGCCAGTTTTGACTAGGATGAGACACCTGACATGTTCCTAATTTTTTGTCCAGCTATTCCTTTTTACTTTTTGTGTTCAAACAAATGGTCTAAAATTGTCTCACAGTCTGCTGCACTGAATCCGGGCACCAAACTTCCTTTCAGATGAATTTGAGTTTAGCTCCTATAGTCCTAACCAGATGGCATAGGAGAGACACTAGCGTCAATCCAGGACCTAAAGGAGTAATATACCTTCAATAACAAATGCTCCGTGTTAGACAAATGCTCTGTCATTCCCAACTTGACCAAAACTGCCAATTTGAGATACTGACCCATCCTACAAACCTAAAACATCAGTTTTTGACGAGTTGGAAATGAGACTCAAAAATATGTTTTCTCACGAGTAGCACCTTTAAGCAGAACACAGACACACAGAAAAATCTAAAAGGCATTAATACAAAACATTTTTGTCACCTATCGTATTTAGGTAGGACATGTCTTCATACAACCAGCATCACTTTTCTTTATGCAGGATCAAAAGAAATGTCTCAGAGTGCAGTAGAATGTTTTACCAACACCCATGTGCCCCCACTCATCATGCCCAAAACCAAATTGCCAAAAATGGATGACGCAACAATATTGTGTACTGAATAGCCAACAAAACCCTCCCCATGCGACACCCTCTGCCTCAACAATACCCCATTTTGAATGAACTTTCCGTGCACAAGACTGTTTACCTCTGATGTTAGCACAAACTGGAACACTGTGTTTCTAAGCATGTTAGGTTGAGGTCACATATCCGTAAGAACACAAAATTGACCAATCAAGTTGCTGTATGTATATTTTGGTTTGTCACATTTTGCCACATTTTCAAAAGACTTATGATACATTCATTATTAAACCAAACTAGAAATTGTATGTGTTCCACTCATTCCGTCACAACAAAATGACAGCAGTAGAAATAATTTTAACTCAAAAACTGCCATGATATACATGTTTTTTCCAAGTGCATGTTAAGTTTTGACCACAACTGTACATCTTAAGATATTTCATCATACCAGAACATTTGGAGATAACAATTGCAAACAAAGCCAGAGATAAATGTGGACCAGTGGATTCAGAACTCCTGGAGACCGAGTCTCATTTATGAATCTTTTACCTTTTCTTTATCATGTGTGGGCTTTTCATCTTCAAATCAAATGCAGTAATTGACACTTCATTGTATGTGTTATTTTTTTACTTAAAATCCTGTATGCCAAACTACAGAGTGAAGAAAAACTAAAATGATTCTCAAATACGGACTGCACTTTACTTGTTGACATGTTTGAGTCAGAGCATACTTCATGTGTTCAAATTCGTCCAGCTCTTGTTCTGACAATATGTTTGTGTGACCCTTCTGTAATTGTAGGATTTCATTAACCAGTTGATGGCCATAGAGACAGTCATCACCAGAGCTCACTCGCTTAAGGCCAAGTTTGCCCTTTGTGAGGGTGAGAAGGAAGACGACAGAGAAGAGCTAGAGAAGTAAGCTCCATGCAGTTTTTTTTACAGCATTTCAGTTGAAAACGCATCGTGTCACAGTTACATTACTTGCTCTGTTTTAACTCACTTTGCTCCATATATGCAAATCACTTCCACTGACTTATCTGCAAGGAGTAACGGTGACACTGGTTGCTGGCAACAGGGATCTACTGCGACCTCTTAACTTACTAGTGTCACTGGACAATTTTACTGGATGCATCAATATCACAGCTATCACCTTCTGTTTGTTCTCCAGGTTTGTGAGCTCCCTGCTGGAAGAACCAGAGGTGGTGGTGAACGGAGCTGGCCAAGGGCCAGCTGGAAGCATCATCCGCAGGCTGTTTGTCAACGCGCAGAAGGTAAGAAACCTCACTCTCCTGCTCCCTTTGACACTGACAAAAAAACAGGTTTGTAATTTACTGTTTTTAAAATGGGCAGGTTTAATTTCAGTATTGGAAATTGAAACCAATACGAGTGGCACAAGTAAGTTGCTCCAACTTATCAGCTTTCTACCTGCGTCATGAATCTGAGTCCAGCGCCACTGTGGCAAGGACACATCCTCTGTACAAAGGGCGTATGCTCTTCCAATTCACTCATACTGTGTTGAATATTTGAATTTTTAGTGTCTGTCAAACTGGCAAGGAGAGTAACACAATTTCAGTTTTTCCAGCAGTTAACTTGTGACCTGTACTCTAAATGACTTAACTAGGAACAACCTTGGCACAACTGATGACATTAACATATGTAAAAGGGAGAGGTTCTAATTGTTTAACATTATTATGTATTCTAGTTTATTCAAAAACATCCAGACACAGCCACAGGTGTGATCAATCATCCAATCAACCATGTGTATGTCTGTATGATGTTTTGGAAATTAATGGGAAAAATGTGCGCTCGAATCCCTGACACTAGGATTATGAGCCATGTGCTCAGGTTATGAGCTTTGGTCTCATTCTGCTTATTGATTCCAGCCCTTATGGATTCCTTGCGGTTATTTTTGCACATTCTTTCAGCAAAAGCAAGCAAGAACCTCCACCTCCTATTTCCAGTACATGTGAATGCTTGTAAGGTAATGGGCTGTCGGGCAGTTCCGCAGACCCTCTTGAGACACAAGTAGGTTGTCTTTCTTTTTGTTGTACATTTCCGACATCCCACTGTGATTTTGTGTTGTTTCTCCCCTCTGCTGCTTACGTCAAGCTGGCTGACTTCACCAGTGACGAGGTAACCACAAGCAATGTGACTTTTCCTCCCAGCTACCAGTATACCGCTACGACAGTCTGTCAGTAACATTAAAACAATAAACACACACACACACACACACACACACACACACACACACACACACAAACTCCCCAAAAATCCATTACTTGTCTTCTTTGCTCCATTTTGTTAAGATGTTAGCTCTTAAGGGGAAGTGCAGAGCCTCAGCAACCAGTTTTGTTTGCTAAAGGAAACAGCAACACTGCAATTTAGAAATACTTTGAATTTGAGTCAGATAACAAGGAAAGGCGAAGGATACAAGCATGTCCATATGCAAGCAGTGCTAATACAGCAAATCAATGAAAACACCTAACCTGCTGACCTCTGTAAAGAATTGGTGAGAGATTGGTGCCATTTCAACTTCACAGAAGCATTAAACATGTGCATTAAAGTATCAATACAGTTCTGGAAAGCGTGTATGACAAGTTTTGGAAATAAAAAGTTTGATTACTCATCTTGATTCCTAAAAATGACACCTGCTCTTTCTCCCTCATTACAAAAATGCCTCTTACTTCACTGTAAAAACCATTCTCAGTGTCTGTACGCTGAAGGGTTCAGTTTTCATGCTGAATATTGGAGTAGGATTTGCTTCCAGGTTAATTGTGATATACTAATCATGCTTTTAGGCTCTCCTCTTAAAATCTGATTGTCAATGAGCAAAAAAGAACATTTACACATTCAGTTATGAATGGGAAAACAACCGTTTTTAATAAGTGTGTTGCCCTGTTGTTGCCCCAACCTGTAATTCTCAAAGCAATGCTAATCCTCCTGCAGAGATGCCAGACCCTAGTAATGGTTGAATTTCAGTTGATTGGAAGATTACTGTGGTCAGAGGTTAATAACATTACATCAGGGCTGATTGCAGTCCGGCGCCGTGCCGGATCTCTGGCGTACCGGCATGACTGCGGAAAAAAAAAACAATCGGGTTTGCCCAGAGATCTAACATGCAGTTCTCTGGATCTAACAGAGGCGCAACTTTCACTCAATCACACTAACGATCTACTAGCCAGAAATCAGAAATACGGTGGGGGCGGGCCTTGGCCAAACAGATACTGGCAACACGCACTGTAGTGTCAAATTCATGAAACCAGGGGAAGACACTAGAGATTTCGACAAAGCATTAAGGACAAATGCGTTGGGCTTGGATAGAAGAGGTGGGTAGCGATGGAAAGCCCTTTGGGAACTGGTGCTACTGTAATATTGGCTCACATTGGGTTTGTTTGTCTCATGTCTGAATGTTGTCCATTTATTTCCACAAACTTCACTGGAATCTATCATTTAAGGAGCTATTTTTCAAAAATTTCTCCCAGGGGAACATACCCCCGGACCCCTCTTGACGATACCGTAGCTCTGACATTATTTCTTATCAAGAACAAGAAAACTCATAGCTTTGCCCATAGATGTGCTCTGAGATTGACTGTAGGTGATAGCCTTGTAGGTAAGTGATGGGGGAGGGGGCGTACACCCTGTCGGCATGGAAAAAAGTTCAGGTTCATTTTTTTTGCAATCACCCCTGCATTACATGATGTTGTGCTGTTTCCTGTGGTACATAAAAGGATATTTTTCAAGGCTTTGTGTCAAAGTTAAAAATTCCAGTATCGTAATAACTCGACCTCCTGTTGAAAATGTTGTACTTTCCATTTTCCTTCGTTTAGTATGTGCTCCACTGTTAGAGCCAAGCTCTTTCAAATCTGTGTGGATTTGGCTATAGTCTGTGTAGGATGTCTATATTTATTTCTACGAGGTCTGTTTCTAGCTAAGTTACTTATGCCAATTATTTAAATAAGTACTCTCGTTGAGATCAATATCTGTTAAGCTATCAATAATAGATATTTAAGAATTAACAATCAAGTAAATGACTATCTGTAATCCTAAAGGTAAAGAAAGTTAGGCAGGCAGCGGTTATCTTTGAAGACATTTATTCTTATATTAAAGTGTAAGATGAATAAATTCAAGTACACATACATGCTCAGTCTTTTATTCCATCTGGCAGTCAGGTTGCTTCACTAAAAAAGTCTAGCGGCCATAACCATAACCATAACCATAACCCGAGATGGTAAGAACTGGCTGTAGCCTGCTGAACTTCGTCGAAATCGGTAGATGAAAAATTCACAAGTTGCCAACTTTGCCAACACCAAGACACCTAGCTTTTATTTTGAGGTTAAATAGTTACATAGTGTTGCTTTAAATACAAAAGTGGACGACCTACCTGACATGCATTTGATTTACACAAAAAGAAAACCTAATCCAATGTCAGACCTGATCTTAATAGACCTGAGGATTGTTAGTTAATTAGGTTGTGCTGATTAGCACCAGTGTCCCCACTACAAGAAGAGTCAAGCAGAGTAATACCATGGTCAGCAAATAAGTACTTTCGGCACTGTGGTCCTGCTGGAAAATCAAATCGGCATGTCCATATCCCATTAAAGACAGTTATGGAACTCTGGACTGAATCATATCTAACAACAAATATCTTTTTAGATGAGGGTCACTGAAATAAAGTCATTTAGTATAGGTGTTCCTGGCCTATTACTTATCTATTTGGGGGTCATTGACATGAAGAAGTTTGAGAACCACTGCTTTAAACATGGTATGGTCCTTTAAACACACTGACGATTAGGTCTGTTACTGCACCAAGTGTAGGTATTTTTTTAATGTGGCAGCCTTTATATCCACTATATTTCCCTCTTGACAAATAAAGTAATCTTGAATTTTGAATCACTCTGGTATGTTTAGTATTAATTATACTGGTACTTGTCATCCCATACTTTTAAGAGGAAAGGGAAATCCCTTCACTTGTTTAACCGGTTAAAATGTCTCAAACACTTGTGCTGTGTTCAGACCAAATGTGATGTGAATTATTCACTGAACTAGATTACATGCAAAGTAATGCAAAGTAAGAGTGTGAACACGTTGTTATCAGTGTCATCAGGGCCAGCCTATGGCAGGCGTAATGTAGTGAAGAGCTTCTGTTGAGGGCATGCAAGGGAAAGAGAACAAATTTCCAAGCAAAAAATGAATTTTCATTCTTAACACTGCAAAAACGTACTTTTTCACAGCTTTTCATAGGAAAGTTGCACAAAAGCGATAACATCAAAAACTGAAAATCAACTTCTGGTAGTATATATTCCCTTTAATGGAAATGAGACATAAAGAAGATGATTATTTTGATTTGCAGACTTTGTTAATTTTCTGTCTCAATGCTTTTCATTGAAATGAATATAAACTAGAAAATGTGTACTTCCTGCGAAAACACAGTGTGAATGCTGACAGCTTAAAAAATAATTGCTTTAAATGCATAAAACTATAATGCATTGGATTACACTGCATTCTACCTACAGTAGAGCAGTTAGACTTACCATGACCTGGATCACTGAGAATCTTAACTAACATTTTGTGATGACTGTGTGCAAATGTATATTTTCTCAGTTAAATTAAAAATAACTGCGTTATGTTGAGAAAATAAGCACTTTATTGATGGTAAAAGCAAGTGTAAAAAAATAAAGTGTGCATGTGGCTTTGGTTGTTTTTACACTGTAACAGTTGTGTTGTTTGACATTAGTTATGTTATGTTAGTAAGAACTGTTGATTTGTATATATTTTCCTCATTTACAGTTTTACAGGAAAAAGCAAAAAGAACATTAAGTAAACCCTTTTGTACTCTACTCTGATTTTCTGTCCAGCCTGATAGCTATCTGTAGATGTATGTAGATGCTACACAGTGATTTTACACACAGTTAGGTTAGCCTGCTCACAAGAGCTGCAGACAGGAGTTGCAGTGAGAGCCACAGAAGAAAAGATTATGTGGATAACAAGTGGGGCAACCCCGGAAACATTACGGTAAAAGAACGTGTGCAGCCCAGACAACTAAGTGTTAGCAGTAAGTCTCTGTCCAAATTATATATCCAGAGAGTTTTCCTTAGGCTAATGCATCTCAGGCCGACGATGTCATGAACTTTGCTTCAGCTTCACTCAATTATAAATCGAGCATAATATTAACGTAACTTGCATGCAACTAAATTGACATACAAATCAAATGACATGTACCTTCTTACTAAATATTACATCTTAAGTAGGAACCAATGTGCCACAAATAGGTGAGGGAAGTCAGAAGGTATTGAAAGACTGTCGAACAGTTTGTATGCTTATATTTTCATTAATTATTTGAAGCGAGTAAGCTTATTTACTGTATAAATGTGAACAAGGGTACATTTTTAATTTGAACTGATGCATCAGGCTGCAGGTTTTCAAACTACTCACAGACCTCTTTGGCAACTTTCTTGTCTACCTTTGTATTGCCGGTTAATATAGATAGATACTTTCACCCTCTCTCCACCCTCAGGCTGCCCTCCTGGAAGAAGACACGGGGCGTGACAGGAAGTCCACGGGAGGAAGCAACAAAATGCCCGACTTTCCTCCTCCAGCGGGCCGGGAAATTCTGTTGCGCACCTGCGTCCCACGGCCAGCGCCGTACTCCAAAGCGCTTCCACAGCGGCTCTTCTGTGTGCTGATGAGGGAGGAGTTCAGGCTGGCAGGAGCCTTCTCTTCAGACACTTCCTTCTTCTAAGACCAAATGCTCATTAAACAGTATTTAATCCCAAACTATGTTCAATTTCCTGATGATAATTTAGAAAATAAGGTCAGAACTGAAGGAATAGGTCAGAACATTAGCATCATAAATAATGCAGTTAGCTGGTCCATCTGCTGCTGGTTAAAGATTATGCTTGTGGGCACAAATGCTTGTTTAAACAAGTGAATGTTTTTATTTGGACATATGACATACAGTATCTGTGTTTGCTACCAACACACTGATGAACACTGCATATTTAGTATACCCTTAACTGTAATCGGTAACTAAAAGGGAAGAGAGAAAAAAAAGACCTTCTCAGCAGCACTCGCGTTGTGGGCACACATTCCATGTACTACAGACTGCTGAGATTATGAGGTCCACAATTGAAAATATCAACTAGCATTTATTGGCTGCAATTTTGTCATCATTTTATAGTTAAACAGAAAAGGTTCAAAGCTTCTTTTAACTGTCATTTTACAACACAAGGTTATACAACAAAATATACGTTGCTGTCGCACCACAAGAAAATAAATAATATTTTTAGGAGTAATTTTTCAGTCAGTGGTGGTTACAACAGGCGCTTGTATGCTATAAAACAAATCTTCTGTATTGTCATTTCAGCCACCCAGCTCTATTTTATCCTAATCTACTTTGTGTAAGGTTTACTGTATTCTGCCTATTACTGACAACATGCCAATTGATAGCCAACTGAAGTCAGTTATATTGGGGCATCTTGTAGGCTTTAAGGAACAGTTCACCAAAAAAATGTACATTTCAGTCATTATCAAGTCACTCACCATGACGGGTGCAATTTTGTAGTCCACAACACATCCACAACACATCACAACACAAAACAAGTCCCCATCTCCTTCAGTTAAATGCTTTTTCACTGCAACGTTCCAGAATTGTTTTGTGAATTGATTTTAATTTATGGCTGAACTGTTCCTTTAATCTGCTTCTGCTTCATAACACAAGCTTGTTATTTACTTAACTTGCTTGTTGATAACACATAAGTACAGCCACACACCAATTGATCCAGCTATGAAATACAGCTACATACTAGTATTTGAAAAATAAAGCTTTACTTGTTGCAACAGAAACCCATGAGCTCACTCACAAGTGTGCATCAATTTAAATGAAAATGTGTTTATTATCTCCTGAGCCAATGGCAAATGCTATGAAGCTGTAACATTGGTGTGAGCTAAGTGTGTGTTGGCAGTGTGTGTACTGTACATGTACAGTACATGAACAGCTCATGTTAAATGTTGGTCCAAACTGTTCTGTACTCGAAAATCAAGACTCTAAAATAAATACTCCTGTTTCCAGCCAGTGCTTTTTGCTTGCCTAGGTGTGTCATCAAACATATTCAATAGTTTTAGCAGGAAAGACTACCTGTTCCAGAACTGGTGATCCTTTTTCCTTTGAACTATATAGCTGCATAAAACAAGTATTAAATATTATTATTACATTTTTATCTTGTGAGGGGCTGCTGCACCTACAGCATCATATTCACAATATCTTTTCATTTTAACAATTTTGTGCTCTCCACTGTTGATATTCCCTTTACACCTCTGCTACCATGACTGTTAAAATTATACCATGAAGCAAAGTAGCACATTGAAGTAACTACACAAGACAACACACCCCTAATGAGAATTTCAGCCATTTTGCATTAAAAAAAAAAAAAAAAAAAAGCAGTCCACGATCAGGCACAACCAGGATCCTTGGAAAACTGTGAGAGTCACCTGCGTCCCAGACTGAAACTGAAGGGTGACATTACAGAAGAGGACCTCGGTAGCTGCGAGCTCTGTTTCCCATTCCACTTTTGGATACTTCAGGAACCAGAACCTGCATTCTCCAAGTGCAGGGGCTGCTGCACCTACTGCACAATAATCAAAGATTCATATTATCTTTTTGATTGAACACTTTTTTTGTGATCTCCACTGTCAACATTCACATTTCATCTTTGCAACTATGACTTTTTAAATCAATTGAAACAGTTTACCATCATATTTACTCTACATGTTTCTTGGCTGGATATGTGCTTGAAAAAGCTTCCTTCACTGATATCAAGCTTAAAACTATAATAACATGCAAAAAAAAACAAAAACGCATATCTTGCCGAGAAAAGCTCAAAATGACTTCTACTGCCTTGAACACAAAATATAAAGTGGAGCTCTGTTGAAACATCTTTTGCCATTGTGACCTCTGTAATGAGTGTGGTGTGTCCTCTGCCGAAATAAATGTCCAGAACTCGGTCAGGTTTGTGGAAACAGCAGGATGAATCTGCATTTTAGGACAAAATAATAGCGTAGCTGTCATCTCTTGTGGACAAAACAGCACATGCTCTGTCTGAAAAGCCAGCATCATACTGATGTTAGCTAGCTGCACTAAAACCATTTTGTTTACTTGAAAAAAAAAAACAACATTAAAACAAGTGGATGCAAAAACATGGCAAACATAATGTAAGACAAATAATATAAACTGCAACGGTCCAAGCTGCAAGTCCTCCGCTGTTTACTCTTGTTGTACAGCCCCTTGCAGTATCTTTGTGGCTCAAACTCCTCATTGAGGTATAGTTAGATGTGGCAATGAACATCAATGATCCTTATATGCAGATGATTTATTGTTATAATCTTTTCCTTTCCGTCTCTGCAGCCCTTGACACATTTATATATTTTGGTCATCTCTCAGTGTGTAAATTAAATGTAGGTAAAAGTGAGTTGATGCCACTTAATACGGCTGCAAATAATCTCCTTTTACACGGTTTTCCATTTCAAGTTGTTCTCAGTAGTTTGGTCTGTCTTGGTGTGCATGTTGCAAACCGATGTGGAAACCTCTTCCAAGCCAGCGTTGCTCCTCTCCTAACCCGGACTAGGAACGATTTGGAACACTGGTCTTAACTCCACCTTTTCTCAATTACAAGAATTAATGTTAAACTGTTAAAATGAATATCCTTCCCAAATTCTTATACCTTTTTCAGTACATACCATTCCTTCTTTCTAACACATTCTTTAGAACAATCGACAGCCTCATTCTGTTCTTCATATGGAATGGAAAGACACCAAGGATACAAAAGCAGTTTTTGCAGAGACCTATACCAGCATTGTCCCTCACTCACTCACTCACTCACTTACTCATTTACTGATTAGAGAATTTTCTCTTCTTTTACAAAACATATCTGTGTTAAAACAGCATGAATGATCCGTGACCAATTCAGAAGTAATTTGGGGTTTCAGACAATCTATTTTACTGCTCCCCCAATCCAGCTTTCTGTGGTTTGTTTTTTGGTCAGGGTTCTTTTTCTTTTTCCGATTTGTTTGTTTGTTCTTTGTATCCATGTGAGAATATATGTTTCATATAATATATTAGCCAACATATAAGTTCAATTACTGTTTAAGTGCTGATTATTTTGAAAAAACAATAAAAGAAAAGTTATCAAAAAAATGTTTCAGATATATATAATTCGCAGTAAAATATCTGAATAGGATTTCTCATGTCTTCTGCTGATGTCGGAGTCTTCCCTGCTGAGTTTTTGTCTCGCTGAATTGAGGTTTTTTCCTTCCTTTGTTTGAGATGGTTTGCGAGAAATTTTCCTGATTTGTTGTTATATTCAAAATGATCATGCTTTAATTACTGCATTAAAAATATATAATATGTAATATAATGATATATATAGAAATATGTATATTTTGTTTGTTGCTATGTCTAAGAAGTCTAATTTATATATTTAATTTATTTTGAAGTTTGTTTAGATTTTGTCCAGAGTTGTCCAGAGTGATCCTCACCTGGTTAACTTCACTGTCTCCACTGCTGCCCCTCTGCTCTGCTGACTCTGCTCCAGCAATAACAGGGTAACACATTACACCAACACTTTAAAAGAAGAATACATTAACCATACTCAAGCTGGAACTTATCAATACCACAGTATTTCATAATTTAGCCACCAGGGCCAGTTGATACTACAGCCGTATAGTAAATCCTAGTGCAATGTACAGTTAACATGGAGTAAACAACACCTTTATTAATTGAGTCACTCGCATTACTCAAGGAACTGCTTCAATCCTACACACATCAAATTATTTGTACCAGAAAAATCAACCAGAGTTAATCTCAGCATTTTATTTTTCAAGCCGTTTCCTCACAAGGTCTTTTTTCCTTTTTCACCAGGTCTGGAATTTTTGTAAAATGCAGTAGCCCATCAGCTTCTCCCTCTCTGTCCGCCCCTTGTTACATGGCTTCAGCTATCCAGTGAAGCATTCTTTAAAAAAGAGGGAAAAACACATGAACAATCAGCTAATGTCAAACAAAACACATGTTCAGCACTATTTTGTCTCGCCACACATGTGCTTCGTCCCAACGCTGCCCGGGTGGCTGCCAGAGTGTTTCTGTCAAAATAAAATGCCAAAGGCATAGCAACATAGCAGCATTCAATTAGATCTTTTTCTTTTTTTTACCTTTCAAACTCCAGCAGCCCTAATCGTTGACTCTACTCCAGTGTTTCTGTCAGCTTATTGTAGCACAACTACATAAAATTGTTTACTGTGTCATATCAGTAACATGAACGCTCTCTTCCTTTGTACTCCCCATGGAGGACGTAAAGATTTTCTTCCTCTTGAAAGTATTCATTTTTTGTTGAGGATACATGGTGAATATCGTGTTATCACTGTGGTTACAAATTGACAAGAGGGATATTCTGCTGTCAGACTTCATGTAAGAGCAACTTTGTGTCGAGCATCCACACAAACTACCTGACAAGCTGAGTCACAGTAACATCTTCAATCTGCTATATAGTAAGAGAGTTATGATTAAAAAGCAATATAATACTACATAGTGTATGTCACGGGGATGCTCTGGGACTTCTTAGTATAACTAACATCACACAACACTCAGTCACTTTGATTCTACCATCTTATATCTTCTTCTTCTCCTTCATGGTCAGCTTGCATCCTAAATGTAGCACTACTGTCTTTTCTGACTCGTTGACTCGAAACATGTTGGTTTATTCATGATTTCATAAAGGATTTTAATAATTATCATTACCAGACTGCCCCGGGATCCTTTCCTGTTAACCAAAACCATGGACCTTCATCACAAACTGGACAGTTATTAATTTTTCATCACATCTATATGACTAATTACATTTTCAAACGAGCGTTGCAGAAGAGCATGACGTGGTTTCACCCGTGACTACTGAGTACTCTACTAGTATTTTTTATAGTATTACTTATTTCAGATCACGTTCATGCTGGGAGACATAGGCCTGTTTGTGGAAGAAATAAAGGAGAAATCTTGTATATTATAAATAAAGGCTTTAAAAAGATGCATTACAATTAGTGTTTTTCGGGATCCTAAACAATATTCAAGGGCCCATTTAGGGATGACTCAGATGAAATGCCAACAAACTAAGTGTCACCACCGTCAGACAGCAAAACACACGTGTATATATATGTACACCTGATACATATACACATATAATCACCCAGCTGATTGAAGAAAGTTTATTGTTATTATGAATCGTGTTTTAACATGAATTCATTGGCTGCTATACTGAAGTAGCATTATTGTATCATGTACGGGCCAAATGTACACTGGCAGTGAACTATGTGGTCATAAGACACTGCTACGTGTAGGTGCTAGCCGAATTACTCATATGTGACTCATATGTGACTGTAAGACATCGTAGATAACATTGCAAGATTGTTAATTGAAGGACTTCTGGCTACAGCTTGGCAGCTGTATACAGCGCTTTACGGTTTGTACACTTTTGCCTGTTTCCTGCAGATGCTGTGGAAGTGACGTCACTCACGAATGACAGCTCTCACGGCGGTGCAAAGATCCGACAGTTGAGTGAAGCTGCTAGCTGCCTCCGACCAAGATGAAGTTAACCAGCAAAATCCGTCTCCATCCCTACGTTATTTGGCAACAATGACCCACACAATACGGAGAACATAAACTGAGCGTTTCACACTATCGGAAGATATCGGTATTATAGGTATTTGTTTCTTAGAGAGATAAATAAGGGATGGTGAAATTTGTAATGTCACAAAAGAAACCCGGATTCTGGGGGAAGGGGTTACGTTAGTTTTGCATTAACGGGATTTTAAACCAGTTACGGAAGGTGAATCATATGCCGAGGTAACGTAAACAACAGTCTCAATCTGGTCATTTGGATTAGACGACGTCAATTTAAAGGTACCAACGAAGCCACAGACAGCTAGCGACATGGAGCTGAGAGTGGGGAACCGATACAGACTGGGCAGAAAGATTGGAAGTGGATCTTTCGGGGACATCTATTTGGGTGAGTGAAATGTGTTATCTTCACACCGCTCGTTAATTCACTGACCATGTCATGCCGTTGTTAGCTTAACGTTACTCCTCAAGCTCCAAGCACCATTTTAAAAACGTTTCCGAGTTGAAATGACATTACGTTGGTCTCATGTTTGTATTAATCTCAGCTCACGTCAGCAAGCAAGTTGTGACTTTTCCCTACCTTTGTCTTGCCAAATTAACTCTTGTAAGCTTCTCTTATGAATTGACAAAACAGTCTGTAGGACTTGAAATACCTTCAGCGATTTGGGGCATTGCAGGCATTTTAGAAAATGCAGGTGTAACACTGACATTATGTGACTCGAGAACATAGGAAGATGAAACTCGCATTCTACTGTTGGCTCACGTGAATCGTTGTAAACACAAAGTGGTTATCTTAGCGGCTAGGCAGAACAACGCTGTGTGAGTTAAATTCTACAAAGATTCAGCAAATTGTATTTGTTTGCAGTGGTTCAGACACCTTCAGGACCCATTTGTAATTCCCAGCCCCCTTCTTCACACAGATAGGGGTCAGTGTTTCCCCCCTTTTCAATGTTACGGTAGAATCCTTTTTGTTATTTTATATTTATATGTTATTTGTTTCTATGGAAAATTATTATTGCACGCTGTTCCAATTGTAAAGACAGGACGTAATGCTATTATGTATGTATTTATTTACGCTATATTCACGATTCCTCAGTTACATTCTTTTGTAACGCAATAAGCCCCAAATAAAACTTCTGGAGCTGTACATTGATGCAAAATTCTAGCCTAGAATAGCCTATTTATTTTTATTTAAATAGGCAAGAAAGCCTTCCCAACAGGTCGGAATGATTAATTTCAGATATCGTAAACACTAAAGCCATTCGTGTTCAGACGTTTATTTGCAAAGTTTACAAAAATTTACAATAATATCAGTGCAATTACTACAACTAAAGTGCCACTCCTTTTTTAGAGAAGGCAATTTGGAAATTTCGAAAGTGGAATCAGTGTAATGTTATGCCGAGATGATGGGGCATACTTTGGATTCAAAATTTCTAGATGACGAAGAAAACCCTGATCTTCTACCACGGAGAAGAGCTGGTTATCCAGAGCGATGAATTCAGTTACCTTCTTTGTAATATTTTTGGCCATGTCGCTGTCTCAAGTATATTTCTCTTTCCTATCGAAAGTATCCACGAGTGTTCGGTGCTTTTGCCTGTATTGCTTGAGTGAACTCGTACTCCTTTTGAGTGTTGGTTTTAATGTGACTTATCAAATTTGTAGTATTAAATGCTCTTTAATACAGCTTTTTTGTTACCCCCTCGAAAAACAGTTGTATTGCAGATGTTGCATGTCACAGTTGGACTGCTTTCACTTTCTTATTTAATATATTTCCACAGGTTCGCCAGAGAAACTTTCCATGCGCGTCTGCGTCCTGCCACAAATTGTGCTCTGATGTAAAAAATCATCGGGCCTTGGTCCGCGTTCAAAATTGCCTATCCCGATCAGTGAAACAATGCCCATACAGGCCCCAATCCCGATCCTGCAGATCGGCTCGGGACATCCCTAATTGCAACACTTGCAAGAAGGCTTAAGAGGGGGTATATGTTAGCCTACTCATCAAACTTGCTTGCCAGCAGACTCATGATCTCTTCCTGCCTCTGGTGAACATTTTGTTTACCAGGGCTGCACAATTGATCAAAAAAATATGGAAAGCACAATATGACAGTGCAATATCTAAATTGCAAGAGCTGCGATTATTTTATAAAGGTAAAATGTGTCACAAAACGGCGTTTCAAGGAAATGTTGTAATGCTGCAGAGATGCTCTGGCCTGCTAAGCTTGTTCTCCAGATGTAAGAAAACATGTTTATTGGACCGGGAGAAATGCTGCATCATCATGATTTTACTAGTTTTGAAAATAAAAAATTGTGATGTAAAATTCAATCAATCATCCATATTTATCATGAATTATATTGCAGAGGATTTGAAGACTTTCCCATTCACATGCATTGTAATTTTTTTTTTGTGAAAAAGCTGAAAGGTCTGAAAGCTGAAAAGTACAAGGCTGAATGAGCTTAAAAACTGACTGTGTATTTGTGTGAAAAAGTCAGTGCCCAGCATCTAAACATGCCAGTACAGACTGCACACTGCTTAGCATTTGGGAATTTCTAGGTTCTTGTGTGAGGACACTAGTAGGTCCACATGGTCAGGTTTGAGAGTGCTTCTTTAGTAACCACATCTGATACAGTGGAGAAAACCCTCTGTGCAGACATGCTAGTGCCTGGGATACACAAGCCACTCTTTGGCAGTTATTGGATCGCATGGCTCAAATTGTGATAGTGAAACAAGTCATTCTGTGGGGATTGTGATGCTCCACAAAATGTATCCACTGTTTACAGACGCATCTTTCACAATGGGTCTATTGTTGTTTTCCTCTGTTACAACCGTTTCCGGGAAACGTGACGCCGTGATGTACAACGAAACACGTCTTATCGCAGATGGGCTGCCTCAGGAAGTGGGAATGGGGTATAGAGGCGATCCTACCTGTGTTTATAAAAAAAAAATTTTAAAAAAATTTTAAAAAAAGTGTAGCACCACTAATTTTGGTGGAAATGCAGTAATACTGATCAACAATTAGTATTACTACTCAAGCCTAAATAAGTTGCTATTGAAGTCTCAGCAAAGTATATTTAAAAACTTTGTCAGATAAAATCTGTAGCTATATGCCAATATGTTTGGGAATTTGATGAACTAATCCTATTATTTGTCCTTTTTCAGGCACAGATATTTCAGTTGGCGAGGAGGTTGCAATTAAGTTGGAATGTGTGAAGACCAAACACCCTCAACTCCACATCGAGAGCAAGATCTACAAGATGATGCAAGGAGGAGGTGATGTATCTGCTTTGATGCTAAAATCCTTATGTTTTATTGGACTTCTGTTCTCCATTTCATATGCGCGTGTGTATTTTATATATATGTATTTTAGGGATGCTCCGATCGATCGGCCGCCGATCGTCATCGGCTGATATGGACCCTAAACAGGTTGATCGGTGGGCTCTCAAAGTGCAGATCAGAAAAAACGATCGCATATAAATATGTTTATATTATTTTTTTTTTTAACCGAGACGGCATTTGAGAACGCGCCACACAACAGAATACGGCGAGTATGAGAAAAAAGCCCGGGCAAAACAAATCCCAAGGACACCCGTCACTCAGCTCACTGTAAGTGAAACGTTTAGACGTCCGGAGCCTTACAGCAGGGACAGTAAAAGGTGGAGCAGGGTTCTTCCCAGACGGTGGAATAGCGGCGCTGCGCCGCTGTACCCATTTTTAATGTTAGCTGCATTTTAGTGGGTGTTTGTGGGCTGCCGCGGTCTTCTCTCAGTGAACAACAAGTGTCCGAAGAGGTCCGACGCCACAAAACCAAGCTACTAACGAGACAGTGCCGTTTTATGAACTACGGGAGCCCATGAGGAGCGATCTCCACCCCGCTGAGCGATCTCTCTACCCCCCACCCCACCCCCCCCCCGCTGACCGTGCGCCACTACACTACACATTTCTGGGGAGAACCCTGTGGAGGGATATAACAACAAAGCTTATGGAAAAAAGCTTAATTTTATTTTATTTCATCTATTGCTCTTGACAGGGTATGTAATGTTTATACAAATAAAAAGTTGATTGTGGTACATAAAGATCTTGATTGTATTTATTATTTATTTTAGTACAAATGGTTTTACCACTTTAAGTGGTGCACAAGGCTAGATTGTAAATACAGGACATTGAGGATTATTATTATTATTCTCCCATCCATTCTGTGATCGGTGATCGGTATCGGTATCGGTATCGGCAGATTTATGATTCTTGTGATCGGTGATCGGATCGGCCCCCAAAAATGCTGATCGGAGCATCCCTAATGTATTTATATATATATATGTGTGTGTATATATATGAGACATGGTCAATAAGGTCGGTTGACCATGTCTTAGATTTCTGTTGTTTTGTCATCCAGCCATTTCAAGAATTATA
Source organism: Diplodus puntazzo (assembly GCA_963678695.2). NCBI lineage: Eukaryota > Metazoa > Chordata > Actinopteri > Spariformes > Sparidae > Diplodus > Diplodus puntazzo. Next base: position 6,122,983 of record OZ023176.1, on the reverse strand, counting down.
GGATATTGTACAATATCATGTAACCTAATCTAAGTCTCTTCAGTCTACGAAAAAATTGGGGTAATCCATATTGGACACATATAGTGGTCTAATAATTCTGCCCTGCTCATCCTTAACCTCTTTCCTGGCTTCCTGGCAACCCATTAACATTCCAGGTAGAATAGCACAATGTCCTCCCATTGCTATTCATTGAAAATAACGTTCTATTCATCCATGAATGATTGTATTCCTTTCTTCCAAGATTTAAGATCCATGTCGCACTAACAACAACTTAATAAAAGTTAAAGCAAATACCAGAATTACTTCAGCGAACACCTGACTTCAGAGCTGTCTACCATAACCAATCTAACAACCAAAAACACTCGCTTAAACAGCGCTTTGGTCACTTATGTGTCCGTTTATTTTTTTAGTTTAGGACCCGGCAACGTTCAGAATCTTTTGAAAATTCTACATTCTACATACATTCAAGTAATAGGTCTAAACTCAAGTTAAAACTTTAGGCAAGGTGTGGTGGAACTGTAAATAAACATAACCCTTGCATCAAAAGGAAATTAAAAAAAATAGCATCTCAGCCCCCGACATCATATACCATCATATAGATAGAATAGTCTTTGATTAGAATAGTACACCGTCCGGTAAACAGAGTTCAGTTACTTCAGCATCCTTGAAAGATGTCCATTGCTTGTTCTGGAATGTCACACACAGGACTTGCCGAATTTAATCTTGCGCTCGATAAGTGCCCTGTTGTAGTTGTATGTGATGCTCCAATGTTTGCATTTTCCTCAAGTAAGCTGGTATTGTTTGCTGTTCCAAGTTAACCATTTCTTCTTCTATGCTGCTTCTATGATATTGGGGCAATTTCTGTAATGCTATTTTGAAAAATTTGTAATAGTTAAGACTGAAACATAATGAATTGTATTTAATGCTGAATTTACAAGAAAGCACCAAAGATTAAGAATCTGTCATTTCCATTTTACAAAGTTTAAGGTTCTCTATACATACATACATTGGTTAATAACCATTACTGTGAGTAAGCTGAATATTTAGCTATGTGTTCGTGTAGTCTATCATGAACAGTGATGGGAATAATGGCGTTAAAATAAATGGCGTTACTAACGGCGTTACTTTTTTCAGTAACGGGTAATCTAACTAATTACTATTTCCATTGTTACAACGCTGTTACCGACAATTAAATGTGGCGCGTTATAAACTGAAGCTACTCAATGAAGCTGTTGTCATCCAACTTGGCTCTCAGCCAAAGGAGCTGCAAAGCGTTTTTTTTTTTTCTTTGGTAAGGGAGGACGGAGGGGCGTGACAACCGCATAAGTGATGATGATTGGCTAATGTAGAGCAAGAGTTCATGAGCCAATCAGAGGCAGTGTTCATTTTACACACAAACCACACACGCACACAGCAGCCTCACACACACAAGCTAGCAGAGGTGAGCTGCGGCAATGGTGAGTCCGGAGGGAAAGTTAACGTTTTCAAAGTGAAAGTACAGACAACTACTACTTTAATATCCTTGAGGTAAAAGGCAAGACCGTACATGTGAAGTGTATATTATGACCCAGAGCGAAGTGAGGCACACGCTTCTGCAAAACTAGTGGCCAAAAACACCGTTGTTGACACTGTTGATGATGATAGCAGGCCAGGTGTGGCTAACGTGAGCTCCGCTAACAAAGAAGGACACGGAGCCGTCCAAGCAGCTAAAGCTGGATTTTTCTGCTCCAGCTTCACAAAAACTTGTGACACAGACTGAACTGAATGCAATGATAGACAGGTATGTTGTTGAGAACTTGCTCCCGTTATCAACAGTTGATTCAGAATCCTTCAGAGCCCTCATTTGCAAAATACCGGGGAGAGCAGGTGCCAGTCCCCCATGCAGAAAGACATTTTCTAAATACATAGATGCTAATACATATGCTAAAACGAATGCCGAGCTCAAAAGGGGGAAGAAAAAAAAGTAACGCAAAAGTTACTTTCTCTGGTAACTAGTTACTTTTATAGTGGAGTAATTCCGGTACTAACTCAGTTACTAACTCAGTTTTTGGGAGAAGTAACTAGTAACTATAACTAATTACTTTTTTAAAGTAATGTGCCCAACACTGGTCATGAACGCGTCATCCAAGCTGTCATTCAGAAAATAGCTCAATAAGTAGTCTTATTGGATGTAATTATTACTTACTGAAGGACAGTTTGGATGATGCATTACTGTGCACCATGTCAGACAGAATTCATGACTGTATATAGCTAAACATTCAGCTAACTTATGGTTACTTACAGTTCTGAACCCATGTTTGTGTGATTAAATTCACTCTTTGTAGGCTCCTGCTAGCATAATATACGTGTGGTAGATGGGGAAACACTAGAGGAACTACATGCTAGGCTGTCGAAACTTTGCATTACTTTGTCTGTATGTGATGTACTTTTCTATATGATTTACTTTACTTCCGCCAGATGTCTTCAAAGAGTGTTCGTGTTTCTGCTCTTATATGCAAAAGACTTGTTGCATTTGTGGCAATGAGCATTGTCTGCATCAATTATTGTGAAGTATAACCACACTTTTGAACATTTAGCTTCTCCGACATTGGCACTCACAGCAGTGTCTGTCTCTATCTGTCTGTGCCGGTGTGTGAGGGTGATGGACAGGCAGCTCGCCCATCTCTGTTCAGTGTTGGAAATGGGGAAATCCATCATGAATGCGTTCATTTTTTCAATACTGTTAGCAGAACCATTAACTTTTGAGTTGGTTGATTGAACTGTCTCTTCTAAATTTAGCCCCAGGGCCCATTTCATACTGGGTTTCGGAACCCATCTCTAATACTACTGCAGCCAGCTTGTTTAAGGGGATCACTGCCTTCAGCAAGCAGAACACATTCTCGTGGGTTTTTTTCCTAGACCACATTTTTGTGTCCCATTGTTGATGTGTTTACTCCTATTTTCTTACAGTGGGCATTCCAACAATCAAGTGGTGTGGAGCAGAAGGTGATTACAATGTGATGGTCATGGAGTTGCTGGGGCCTAGCTTGGAGGATCTCTTCAACTTTTGCTCCCGCAAGTTCAGCCTCAAGACAGTCCTGCTGCTCGCTGATCAGATGGTGAGACTTTCCTACTCATGTCACATACATTGAATCATTCTTTCTACCATTAATCCAGTGCTGAAAATGAGCACAGTAGTGCTTCATGCCACGTGGATATCACTTAGACATACAGTATGGGCTGTTCACTTGATTTTTTTAGAGTTTTGGAAAGAAAACGTATGCCATTTTGAACTTCAAATCGAAAATGTTGTCTTTCGGGGAAATGTTCTGAGAGATGCAACAATGAGTATGATGGTATGTTTTCAGTAAGGTGTCTTTGTTTGTTCGTCAGCTGGATTACAGGACAAATCATGGTCAGTTTCTTTTAATTTTCTTTTTATCTCAGTATCTCAGGAATATCTTTTGGGGATTTCTTCAAGTTTGGCACAAACTCGACTAGGGTTTAAGTGTGAATGTTTAGAATTAGATATCACAGGTCACAGTCAATGTGACCACAGAAAACACGTTTGGCTTTAACTTTAGAATTCATAACAACACAAAACTCCAAATTATAAGTGTGACAATTTAAATCCAAAAGGTCAAATGATCTACAAAAAAAAAAAAAAAAAAACGTCTGGCCACCATGCACAATGGACTACAGGTCCAACGTCTGTGGTTGATGTGTTCAACTGCACTCCATCTTGAGACATTTTGGATCCCCAGGACAGGACATGCCTTGACATTTAATACAATCATCTCAGAGGTCCTCTGCTCCAAACTCACCCAGATTGTTGTGTCAGCCTCCACCTGTTATTTATTGACTCCTGTCTGTCAGGATTTGTCATCCAACTGGGAAAATCATATCAAACACAGTCATTGGCCTAATCTGGGATGGTGACGATTGAGTACAAACGGGGGGGAACAAGTGGCCCTCTGGCGTAGTTGGAATGTCCTGAAGCTGAACATGTTAAACTGTAAGGATGACACTTGACAACATCCTCCAACATTGGCCCCCCATAACCATATTCTGCAACACTGTGGAAGCCTTTAGGTTTCAGGGATCCACTATCTCCTAGACTCAGGTCATCAAGAAGGCCAATGAGAGAATGTAATTCATGCACCAATTAAAAACGTTTAACCTGCTCCAGGAGATCCTGATCCAGTTCTACCATTAAATTATTCAGTCTGCACATCCATCATTGTCTGGTTTGGATCGGCAACCAAACAGGAACAGACTACAATGGACAGTCAGGACTGCAGAGAAAATCATTGGTGGCAGCCTGCCCTCCATTCAGACCTTAAGCATCTCCAGTCCACAAATAGGGCAGAAAACATCACTGCAGATCCACAACAACATGAACATATCATCTTCCAATTCTCCCCTCTGGTTGGCAATACAGAACACAACAACCAGACACAAGAGCAGCTTAATTTAGTGTCTTCTTTCACTACAGACTACATTTTGACAGTTAAAAGCTCTCTGTGCTTGGGTCTATCAGTCTTTGTCTGCACTTATAAATATTAAATGCAGTTGAGATCAGGTGACTGTGGAGGAAAATCATGTCTCAGTCATCTTATGTCTTCAAGTAGTTCATAGGCTTGGGCTAATATTATATATAATTGAATATTGCCTTATTTGGGTCATATGCAATATGTGGTAACATCACATGCTTATCGTCATTGGACAGCAGGAGCTGCATTGCTCTCACTACGGGGACTGATGCCGTTTTCCAGGCGAAAGAGTGACAAAGAGTCACCGGAGAGCAACTTTCCACATATAAATTCAGGAGTTTTTTTCCTCATATTCAGTGCATTCAGAACGTCTTCAAACCCCTACCCTTTTTTTTTTTTTTTTTTTTTTACATTTTGTTATCTTGCAGCCTATTGCTACAATGATGTAAATAATTATTCCCCTCATGAGTCTTCACTTAATACACGATGATGACAAGAAGAAGCAGAATGTCAGAAATTTAAATTTATTACAAAGTGACCAGAGTAACCATCGGGTTCTTGGTCATCTTGCTTTTGCTGGGTGGCCAGTTCTAGGAAGAGTTGTGGTTTTTCCAAACTTATTCCATTTAAGAATTCTGGTGGCTCTGAGCTCTTCAGGTAGTTCCTTTGACCTCATAGCTTGGTTTTTGCTCTGATAGGCATTGTCATTGTGTTAAAGAGAAGTGGTGTTTTGTTTTTTTGTTTTTTTAGATGCAGCAGTTTTATTTGAATTGAGTAGGAAAAATGATAATTTAAGTGAGCAGCAACATTCTAGAATTACACTATATATTGTGGAAAGAGTTGAGATCCCGACACTCCTGCCATATACCATCTGCAAAGAAGGACATTTTACCCAACCCTGGCAGTGATTAAGTAATGTATAAGAGCTCTGCTATTTTGTGTTTTGTATTTATCATCAAATGTGAATAACTGATGTCATGACTGCAATGAAGTCACAACTTGATAAAAAATAAGAAACAGTAAATAAATGAAATAAAGAGTTGATTAGACAGAAGTAATGTTAAAGCTGAGGTTAAAAGGTTGAGATGTATCAATAATTGAGTAAAAGAGGAACATCAGTTGACCATGAGTCATCATGCTACAGGAAAGGGCCGAATTGCCTTTTAAGGAAGTAGGCGTGAAGTTGCCATCTCAAGCAACCCCAGCACTGCATTGGCTACGTGACTAAACAAATGCACTCTCAGTTGTGTTATATATATACACACACTTAAAAAGTTATGTGTGTGTGTGTGTAGACTGAAAAAATGTGAAGGTTGACTGGCAAAAGAGTATAAAAGACAAGCAACAGGTGAGATGAGGTTCTTCTTCCACACCATCCTTTGATTAACACACAAGACGGAGTAGGTGAGCAACCTATCATCACAGAATGGACTTTAAGCAATTAGCAGTTAGGAACAAGAGCAACAGAGCACAAGGAGAATTAACCATTTTCCAACCAACTGTGGATTATAATTTGGGTGAGTTGGGTTACCACAGAGACTTGGACTTTCAGCAGGAAGGGAAAGGCTTACTGGCCAGAAGGCCTATCCGTCTTTCTCTCTACTAAGTATTTTAACCAGCCTCAGCTCTTCAAGATTTTTTTTTTATCAGTAGACATGATTGATAATGATTGATAGTAATTTAATTAGATTGTGCTGTATGTTTGACCCTCACTCAAACTTTGCAATAAACCTTCAAACTGCAGTTTCTTTGATGGAAGTAAAAAGTTGGGTGATAGTTAGTAGATAGTAGACAAACAGTTTAAAGGTTCTTAAAGGTTACTTGAGTTAACCAAATTAACAGCCCCTTAGGGCTTACTCCTAGCCCCTAGAACCTATCCTAGCGTGGACGTCCAGGTATAGGTAGTTAGAGGCTAGTTGGTTTCCTCGCCACCAGCTTAATCAGTGCCTGGGTTTAGAGACCTGACCCTTTTTTAAATGGAGAGTTGGTCCAGTACCACCTGGTAAGGGTTAACTCTGGCTCTAAGAAGATGTGGAGTGGTGTAGTTTCTGTCCTGAAACATGGACATTGGTTAGCCCTTTTGCCCATTCAGTTTCCTTGTCTTGTATTCTATTGGTTTCTTTAATTGTTTTTTGGTTAAATGCCTTAAATAATGCCTGTAGTTGCCACAGGCTTAAGATATTTACACATTTTCTTCTAGGGCTTAAAATACATCATTTTAGGTCCCATAATTGAACTAATAATGTCCTTAATTTGCTATGAAGTGGCCAAGTGGGACAACAAAAGTAGCGACGGATATAAAAAAAATTACACTGTTTATAAAATAAAACAATGTGATACAATGTTTATAATTTGGAATTCACACAAGGTTTTAAACAACTTCATAAAATCTGTGGGAAAATGAACAAGAAAATTAATGAAGTTTAATAAGCTCGTGCCTAGATGTTAAAATGGTGAAAGCATAGGTTGCATGATAACCGTTGCTGGTTCAATTTCCACTGACAATGTTTATATTACATTATATCCCTTTTTCCCCATAACCTGTCTGCTTCTTAACCTGTCACTATCCAGTAGAGGTAAAAAATGACACCATAAAGAAAAAAATCTAAAGAATAAATAATTGGCCAGGGGTTTGTGCTGATTGTAAACATGCCCTTGTTGTGCCTCCAAATGTGACTTGACTGGTATATGGAATGAGTTGTCAGAGGGGAGTGTGTGGTTGTTAAGTCGTCACTTGGCGAATGTCCTCCTGTTAACATGGTGTTGTGTATTTTTTCTTTTTTTACTCTCCACTTCAGATCAGTCGCATTGAGTACATTCACTCCAAGAACTTCATCCACAGAGATGTGAAGCCTGATAACTTCCTGATGGGACTGGGCAAAAAGGGCAACCTGGTCTACATTATCGACTTTGGCCTGGCTAAAAAATATCGTGACGCCCGCACACATCAGCACATCCCCTACCGTGAAAACAAGAACCTGACTGGCACTGCACGCTATGCCTCAATCAACACACATCTGGGGATTGGTAAAAACAAAAAAGCAGTTTGTGTGACGTGAAGTCAAGACTGCAAAACTGCAATCAATTTGAAGTAGTATTTCTGAGTGTAGGAGTGACCCATTAATCTTCCTCTTTGCTTCTTCTTTCTCCTTGTCTGTCTTCTTCCTCTACAGAACAGTCAAGGCGTGATGACCTGGAGTCCTTAGGCTATGTTCTCATGTATTTTAATCTGGGCTCCCTTCCTTGGCAAGGTCTGAAGGCTGCTACCAAGAGGCAAAAGTATGAACGGATCAGTGAGAAGAAAATGTCCACTCCCATTGAGGTGCTTTGCAAGGGATATCCCTGTGAGTCTCAATTTTTGTATGGGTTTTTTTCATTTAAAATTACTATGAAATGATTTTATATTCCACATTAACAGGTATTAATCAAGAGCATTCAGTCTCTCCCATCAGCTGAGAAATGTCTCTCCCTCCTTTTCGCAGCCGAGTTTGCAACTTACCTGAATTTTTGTCGGTCCCTGCGCTTTGATGACAAGCCAGACTACTCATACCTCCGACAGCTCTTCAGGAACCTGTTCCACAGACAGGGCTTCTCTTATGACTATGTTTTTGACTGGAACATGCTCAAATTCGTGAGTATTAATCATAATGTCTGAACTGTAGTCATCTACAGTATCTTAAGTGTTTGTAGAAGCCTGCCTGGATTCGTGGTGTGAGGTATTTTTGTTGATATCTTGGCATTTTATTTCGGATTAACGAAAGTCAAAAACTGGTATTTTGAGGCTTCACTTCATTTGATCATTTTCCTGTTGTATTCATGTTGAATGTACTTCCCTAAGGGTCTTTATCTTTGTTATGGTAGAAAAGCTTTTGAAACAGCATTTGAACAGAGGAGAGGAGGATTTAGTAAAAATCCTTCCACATCAAATGAGAATGAGAATGATTTGGATAGTGTAATGGCTGATATGATATAAGAATATGAATAAGCATTTTTATTAGTTGTGCTCAAGCCTTGTTTACACCAAGCATTCTGGTTCATTTCAGTTTGTTACACATCGGAACGTTTTGCATTTCCATTGTCAAAGGTTGTGGATGGTACCAAAAGACTCCATTCCATAGCGTCCTGTTTTTTAGCTACCCTTCTGTTGAGGTACTTGGCTCCACCTTTCAGTATCAGATCAGGTGGCTAGTCCTCTGCACTGTTATGAGGCATTCAGACCAAACACGAGGCAAATTATTCATGTGTCTAGATTACGTACAAAGTCAATGAAAAGATGCTAACCGACGCAAATTCATGTTCAGTTGGGGCTGAACACTTTTCCAAGAAATTTGTGTCATTCAGTTGAAAACATTGAACTCAAGCAAAGATTTCGCTTGACGCCATTGTGCAAAAGCCTATTGGCACTGATGTTCACACTGATGTTGTGAGGTTAACAATGCTGATGTTGGGACATTCATGAGCAGCAATGGAGGAGAGGATAATAATCATTAATCGTGGCCATTTCCGGACATCCAGTTCTATTAGACGCGTCACCTCATACTTAGACAGAAAAAAAGAGAGATTGCATGGAGGAGAATGAGCAAGGAAGTTGGACTACTTGGTTAGTCATGAAAATATGTAGGCGTTTCAGAAGTTGTTTGCTTGTCATCTAGCCAGAAAATCTGACAAAGCATGTATTCAAGCTTTTTACAAGGTGGCATTATGATGTTGTAGTTTCTTCATCATTTTGATTAATTTATTGCAGTCAGATCACAGCAAAATCACTCTTATATTCATACCGATGTAGTAAAACAGACTTGACTGAGAGTCTAGAAGTGAACCTCCCAGGAAATTGAGACATGAACCAGCAATTCGATGCTTGTTACACCTAGAGATGGACCTCACAACAAGATGCAAGGACCTCCAGAACAGGCTCCAGCAGAATAACCTGCATATATCACGTATCAGAGGGCAGCGAAGGCAGAGATATGATCGTTTTTGTCAAAGACTTAATAATCAGAGCCCTGCAGAAACCACTGGAGGTGGAGTGGGAGATTGAACGGGCACACAGGGCACACAGGGCACCCGTGCCGAAACCAACCACCTCTACATCCCCAGTGAGGTTCATAATTGTGAAATGATCTTGCTTTCACAGTTAAGGATACGGTGCTTTGCTTGGCTAGGAGCCAGAATCAGACAATCTTTCAAAACAAGCCCATCTACTTCGACCCTGACTACTCTCCTGAAGTATAAAGGAAGAGGGTTCAGGTCTGTAATATAATTAAATGGCTGAAGATGAAGACAAACTAAATGTCCATGTCCTGCACAACGTCTGGAGATGGGAGAGAGGACCTACTCAGCGCTGATGGATGCTACCCCGACACCCACTGTGGATCTGAAAATGTTAATGAGCATCCTAGCTAAAAGAATACAAAAAATAGTAAAGCCAGATCAAACTGGATTCATTAATATGTGTGTAGCACATCTAACACAATGTTCTTTGTTTTTGGTCTTAATGCACAATTATATAGGATTCCCCAAACTTCTGTTTTATCAGCAGCCATCTGTCTCGCTGCCTTCGGTCTTTTCTTAAGCAAGGTTAGTTTCCTTGTTGTAATAAGCAACCACACATATGCTGTGCATAGAATGTATGGTTGAGCAAAAGAGAGGGAGCGTCAGAAAAGAGATGGTGAATGTGAGCATTACAGAGGAAAAAGGTTAGCACTTGGTTACATGCAGTCCTAAGAGGTAACAGTTCTGTTTTATTTGAGTGTGTGTAATTGTTGTACACAGGGAGCCAACCGTGCAGCAGAGGAAGCAGAGAGAGAACGCCGGGACCGCGAGGACAGGCTTAGGCATGGCAGGAACCCAGGGGCCAGAGGAGTATCTGCTGCATCAGGACGACCACGAGGAACCCAGGACGCCGCCCCGCCCACCCCGCTGACACCCACCTCACACACAGGTCAGTTCACTCCAGCCGTCCTCAGTCCCTCTGGACTCAGACTCACTACAACCGTCAGTGTGGCATTTTCCTGATACAAATACTTTAAAAATCATCAGTATAGTCATCAGTGGGAAGTGTGTTTTTATATTTTTTAATGTTTTGTATTTTGTCTATGTTTTGCGTGGTTGTGGTCTTAAGAAATCTGTCCACAGACGGACACTCTAAGGTACTCAAAATTACATTAGACCACAATAATAGAATAATAAGATGTATAAAATCCATCTTATGAAAAGCTCCAAAGCTATATTAAGTAGGGATGTAATGATACCAAAAGCTCACGGTACAAAAATATGTATATATATATATATTTTATTCTTTGATGTTTAAATATTAAATTACTTGCCTATGCCTTGATTTTCTTTACACTTTATATTTATGTTTTATACATTTTTTATCTTGTATCTTTTCTTCTCCCAGTAGGTCCGAGGAAATTTCGAATCTGAATGATATAATATTTATCATAATATAAAAAAAACAAGAAAATGATCCCTTGAACAATGTCCTTTTAATAATAAGTCTGACGTAAAAGCATTTATTATTTGTGCACAGTTTGTTTTACTTGAGATTCTTCTGCTTTCCTCCTATGGTAAAGAAAAAAAAGTTGCCAGCCGTGACCCATGTGTAAAGACTAGCCATCAGTTGTCTTTGGCAATGAGTGATTGGGCTGTGTACAGCTGCAAAACAACACAACAGCCAGTAACAATCCCTTCCTCCCTCCAGTTGTACAGCAGGAGACTGGGAGAGATGCCGAAGAGGTTGTGTAGGTGTGAAGGGGTTTGAGTGTTTCTACAGGCTGAAGCGACTAGCTACTGTGAGCTCAAATTTGAGTCAGGCATTTAAGAAGGCAGCCAATGAAGCTAACCAATCAGAGGCGGATTTTCATGACATCCCTAATATGTCCCTAAGACTTGTTGCACTGAATTTTTTTATGCAGGACAAAATAATAATAATAATCATAATGTTGATGCGATACAACTATATTGGAGGATAGTGGAGGTATTCATTTTGAATTCGAGTAAAAGAATGTTTTTAATTTGATTATTGTAAACATTCTGTTATAACAATTAAAGTGAATACATGTTGCCAAGTTTTCTTAGTTTCCGCCCAATCCAGTGAATAATAAGCAATTGGTGAAGCTTAGAATACACACAGAAAAGACCATAATGATGAAATTTAGCTGAAATTTATAATATAAAAAGAGTATAGCTATAGAATTTTTTCAAGATAATCCATGACATGAACTAGGTTACCCTAGATGAGTTGGTAAGGTATGACCAGTAGGTGTTTCCATGACCACTTTTTGCCATCATGACACACATAATACCAGCTGCAGCAGTGTAACGGATATTATTTTCACCTTGTTGAAAATGTTCACCTCATTAAAGATGGTGTTTGTTTGTTTTCTCTGTATGTTCTCTGATCTCCAGCAAACACGTCCCCTCGACAAGTGTCCGGTATGGAACGTGAACGAAAGGTCAGCATGCGACTTCACCGGGGCGCTCCTGTCAACATATCATCTTCAGACCTAACAGGACGGCAGGACACCTCTCGCATGTCCACTTCACAGGTACAGGACTCCCCTGAGGCACATCTGCTTTCTCCTTCAAATGTCTCTTTACCCCTGGTGTGGGCAGAAAGAGGAAACTCTGTACTTACCATAGGTAATTCTACCTCATCCTAGGCTAGGCTTGAAGTAGAACCCATCTTCTGAATACACCAAGAAAAAGCTGTGCTTTATGCTTTATAGTAACCAGTAGCAGGAAGAATAACATTTTAAAGTTGATTATACTTTGTCTTGATGGAAGTCTAAATCTCAATACTTAAACATTGGTCACTTATTACTGGAGAGTGATACTCATGGAGTTAATGTGTCTATGATTTACAGAAGTGCTTAACACAGGACTGAGATCCAGAGCTGAAGAAGTCTTGAAACTCTTCTGACAGCATACCAGCCTTGTGTTTCTTTTTCCAGAAACTGTTCTAGTAGTCAGTTGTGTGGTTGTGCAGGATGTGGGCTCTGACTGGGTTCTGACATATTGGGCCTTCTCTCTCCCTCCCCCAACCTCAGAATAGCATTCCCTACGAGCATCACGCCAAGTAGACGCTCGCCACGTCCTTGTGTGACGGTGGCAACACTGGGTGAGTCTCTGTCCCTGAAACACCAGAGATGCATGGGTCTAAACTCAAATTCTGCACTGGACTGCAAAAGAATCTTGTGTTCACTCCTGGTTCCAACATATTTCTGTTTTAGCTAAGGGTATGTCATTTTCACATACAATGAGAATGATATCAGATCTGCAGCATTTATGTCAATTCAGGTTCATGTCATTACAAAAATAGAAATCAGGGATGAATACGCAGATGCTTAGTCATTCACCAGTATGTGAATGAGACTTAACTAAAACGGCAAGTTATTGATTTAATTTTTCGACAAAACTATTAGTTATTACATCTACCTTCTAATGTTTCATTAGAAGTTTGCTTGTGCTAGTTAATTAGCACTGACCTGCAAAATATGAAATAATTAATTTGAGACATAATGTTGATCAAAATATGATTTTTATTGATTTTTAAATTGTATCAATTTTTGCACAACAGATAGTTGCTAGGGACGCCGCTCTGATCAGAGGAGCACAGATGGAAAGAGGCTAAAAATGAACTATGCGGGACATTTGCTTTATGGTTTATTTGTTTACCTTCATTAAACAGCTTCAAAATAACAGTGCTGGTTAAATAAACGACTTGTGACTTGTTACATGGAGAAGGGAGCCTCTGACCCGGTGTCAGCTCTCGTCTCTGCAGCACCACGTCACAGAAGTGCTCCGTAACCCCAAATCTCTTGCTTATGACAGATAAGACTACGCAAATATACACGTCATAATGTGTGTATGATAATCCATCGATCCACTGATTGGTTTCTGGCCAGCTTCCTTGTAGACAAATGCACATGACGGAGAGGAGGGTTAGCAAAGAGGAAAAGACACCATACTTAAATGATGGACAGATTTATGTCAATTTAGCTTGCCAGCAGAAAGTCTGTAAGTCCATGAACTGTATATTATTTTAAATAGTACAAGTGTGCTTGATAAGAGTGGTGGCATACAGACTCCCAAGAGCAAACACAGGAAGATGGAACTTCCATATCCGTGCTGTACACTCTGTGTTTGAGCACAAAGGTGACGTCGTCCAGTGTTTTGAAACCATCAGGCGAGTTTGAGCCTACCACTGTGCTGGAAGCTGGAGGGTTTGTGAGACTACTGGACGATGATACTTTCAGCTTTCTCCTCAAACTATTTCATTGCATTATGCCTCGTGTGGACATTTTCTTCATCCAGCCCCAGAAGCTGACCATCGTCTCAGTCTTCGTCCGGGGAATCATGCAGCAGTTCACACAGTTTTTCTGACTTCAGCGTACATTATTTAATACCGGCAGTAGCAGGCCACCGAATTGTAAAGGAATGACTTCCTCAGCAGAATGTGTTGCATGAACAAGCCCCGACGGCAGCATTCCTCGACGCGCGTGAACTGCGAGGGCCCGTTCAACGCTGCTTGCAGCTTTAATTAACGTTGGAATTGGAATGTGAAGAAGACATTTTAAATATTCAAAATAAATCAACAAAACAACCAGAAACAATAAATAAAATGGACTCTCAGTCTTTGTTAGCAAAAATTGCACTTGAATTACACACAACCAAAAACAATAAATAGATTATAATAAGAAAAAAAACAGGTAAGGACAGTAAGAAGAAAGGAAAAATACATCACAAGGGAGGAATCAAAAACAGATACAGATATTATGTACATGTTTTTTTTCCTCGCAAAAACGGATAACACTCTTTGCACACAGAAGGCTTTATGCAGACTGTGCACATTTGTCTTTAAAAAAGATCCTGAGCAGAGAAAAATGTCAATAAGTAAACATTATTCAGTCTTGTCAATTGATTTACTATTTACTGCATTTATATTTTTGCGCATTGATTTTGAGCCTTGTTCATTATCTGTTGCTGTAAGTGTTTTATAATAATGACTCTACCTGGAGCTGTTTGTGTGCTTTACAACCCCAAGATCTAGTTTGTAGGCTAGCAAAATATAGGTTTGTCCAGTTGCAGCTTGGCTTGGAGCCAATACATGATAACACTTTATGTGAGATAAACTAACCCTAACTTTAGATAGACCTGAGGAACAAGCTAATATCCAGCCAGGATTTTGATTCTGACACTCAGTAATTCGCTAATTAACGTGCTTTAGGAAATAAACGGCATGTCTGGTTATAGCAGTGGGAGAAAGAAGGGTCCTGATTTGTTCACTGTAGTCTGGACTGTTCACATGTACCACCTGGTGGTTGTTGGTGCGCACTGCAGCCACTGCAAAATCATCTGGTTAAAATAAAAGTCCTGCCTCCTCTTCTGCCATGTGGCAGCACCTTTAACGCCGCAGTAAAGGAGTCATATACAAGTAGAGACATCTGTATAAGGATATATTGTACACCCACCCTCCAGCCTTTTTTGTGCACTCAGGTGTTATTTCATGTGCAGATTTGACACTATTAATTTGCATGATATTGAGCATGTCATCAGTTGTTCAGAGGGTGCTTTATGGATGAGAAAGAGCTAGTCCAAAGTCAGTCAAAACAATCCGTGTTCCTTGTCTTTCAGTTCATGATTTTCTCTGTTTGCATAGACATTGTGTCCTTGCTGTGCCACCAAGGGATACATCCTGGTAAATGCATGTACTTTGTTTGTTGTCAGAAAAAAATACTGCCTATCCCCTAACATGTAATTGTCATGGCTTCAGCTTTAGAAGCCTGTTTCGCTGCGGTGTTATATTGTGGAGTAATGTACCATAGAGGACACAAAAACACAAGTTGGAGAAATACACTGTAAATCAGAAGTAAGCAGATCGTCGTTTCTCATCAGTAAGACAAACACAAACTATAATACTCAGGTTAAGAGACTCATTGAGACTGAGACCGACCCATTGAATAATATAAAGTAGGAATATAAGATTTGTAGGGCATCATCAGCACCTTAGGGTCTGATCTGATAGGAATAGGAAGCCAATGAAGTGCTGCTAGGATTGCTATAATATGATAAATTTTTCTTGTTCGTATTGAGACTCTAGCTGCAGCATTCTGAATCATTTCAAGACTTGTAGTGCTAGCACATGACAGACCTGAAAAGAAAGCATTGCAATAATCCAATCTAGATGAGACTGAGGAATGAATTAGGATCTCTGCATCAGCCATGGACTAGAAAGACCTAATTTTCGCAATGTTGCATCGGTGATCAAATGTGATCTCGGTAATTTATTGTATGTGCTGTTCAAAAAGAAAGGGTAGACTGTAAATGTAACACCAAGATTCTTCACAGCTAATCTGTGAGAACTTGTCACCTGACCAAAATGTCCAACTGACCAACATCCCAGGTTTATCAGAATTGTGATGTAGGAAAATCTCTGACATCCGTTTTTTTCACCGCAGACAGGCAGGGCTCTAAATTTGTAGTTTGAGAATGATCATCTGCTTTTATGGGCGTGTGCTGACTAACAGCCCAAGCATCGTCCAGGTAGTAATGGAAATGTGTTCCATAACTGCAAATTCTTTGTCCAAATGGTGAAATATATAAAGAAAAGTGCAGAGAGCAGAGCCCTGGAGAGCTGTGCGGGTACATGTTTAGATCAGGCCTCATTTGGATGTGCAACACCAATGTGCTGTATGAATTGACACACTGGTGTGGCTTTATGCCGGAGCTGCTTGGTTCAGTGTGAACAAAGGTGGAGAAATGGTGAGCCTTTGCTGCACTGATTATGGGAGTCTCTGTGTGAAAAGGGCTACTATTGCTCTACCTCCTCCAGCTCTAGGATTTTGGACTGTGTTGATGGCTGCATAGCACCTACCCTTACGCTTAAGTTGCCGCCCGTCACTCTGATGCAGGGTGATCCTGCCCTCATCAATGAATATCACTGATGACCACTGCTGGATGGTCCAACCAACATGTTACCTGGCCCAGTGCAGACGTGCTTGATGATGCTTCGCATTCAAGGTGTCACAGTTGTGTTGTATTGGCCTCTCATTGGCATAAGGTGTTCATCAGCAACATCAATTCATCCCACTCCCTGTCTGGATACGGGTCAAAGACAGGTGGTGCTCCTGCTCAGTCAGTTTATGTCAGTTAACTATGACCTTTTCAAATGGCCACAATGGACACTCACTCATTATCTAGTGCCTTTTATAGCTCCCAAACAAACATGTTTGCTCAATAACAGCTTCAACTATATTTGTGTGAGTGTCAAGTTTGACCCTCCATCGATTTATAGCCCCACAACTGAGCTGAAGCGATTCCACAAAACAAAACCATTTTTCATAACTTAGATACACATGAATGAGTAAAAATACTGTAAAAAAAAGCATTATTACATTACATTTACAATTAGCAGACGCTTCATTTCAGACACCTCAATTTCAGAATAGAATTAAATCATGAGATTCACACCCCTACATATAATTCCTAGATGGTAAAAAGGCATGTCTTAGTCCTGTTGTGCCATGGTACAAAACATTCTTTTTTTTATGGTAGAGTACAGAGGAAGAAGCTGCCCTGTAGACCGTATTAGGATGTACAGGTGGTAGGAATTGTCTTTTAATGTTATTTGTGTTCTATCAATTCCTATGTATTTGTGATGGGCCTAACAAATTCCTTTCTGCATCTGCCAATCTGAAAGATTATAGTCGTCTAAGCCTCTGTTATATCATCTTTACCGTTACCTTTTTATACACGGTTATCTCATCACTAGCTGTAAGCTTACTCACCACGTCATTTATATTTATATGTATACGTGTCCCTGCAGCTGCTTCACAGCTCTGCCACCAGTCATTGCAGTCCTTGAGTTTTGCTTATGTGAATTACCAGCCTGATGCTGTAAGGGTTAGGGTTAGGATTCTGAGAGCTATGTTGTGGCGGTACAGGCAGTAAATGCTTACAAACCAGCCCCAACTCACACAAGAAATATAAACAAAAAAAACAAATTTCCAGGGAATGCCTCCTCAGGGGATAATCACCACAATTTCCCACAACTAGGATGAAAAGGGGCAGAAAAGAAATCTCACTGAGGCCTAAACCAACCAGAGTTTCTGTCTGACAGTCATGGGGACTGGGTCTGCAGTGTGTCATGGACAGAATCAGAAAGGGAATGGATCTCACCTTGATGCCGTTCCCCCACCTCTCTTGAGCCATCAGATAAAAAGATAGATAAAGATAAATCTTCACACCCTGATTGGCTTGGAGGGGAGTGCCCCAAGCTGTTTTCAGTCATTAATCACTAGTCAGTCTCCCCACCCTGCACAAAGGTGATCTGAATCTACTGCAATCAGTCCAGAGGGATTTTGAAAATCAGCCAAAATGTTAAAAAAGATAGTTAGTGCTACACACTGGGACTGCTTTCTCAACCAAATTATTAGAAGTTATCCTCCCATCGTCTAATTATTTGCACCAGCCTGCCATTCCTGCTTAGAAACTTGCCGCTGTTTCCTCAGATTGTGCATTTTTTTTGATAATGTAGCTCATGACCATGAGTTTGCATGTAGACTTCTCGATGAATTTAATGACCAGTATATGTGTTTGTCCAGAAGAGATGACTGTACAGGGAAGCATGCATGGAAAGCTTATTGAGTCTAGATTTTTTCAAACGTGTGTGTGTGGGGGGGGGGGGGGGTTATTGTTTTTTTCCTTTTCTTTAACCCTCCTGCTTCCTGTCCTGTGTTTCCTCTAGATTGTGTCTGGTGTACCATCTGCTGGTCTCCATCTTCTTGCTCCTCGATGACCCCCCACAATGCAACCTGGCACACCAAGCCCTGAAGCAATCTGACATACTGATACAACCACCACCACTATTAATGACTATTGCTAGAGTGGCAAAATGCCCCACCTCCCAAAACATTTAAGGGTGTTGGACTCAGGAGCGTTCTCTGCCCACTTTATCAGGAGACATTTGCACAACCCTCTGCGCTGCAATTCCAACCTCTACCACCGCACCATCACTAGATTTCTAATCGGCAGTGCTCTCTTTGCGGCAGACGTGGCATCCCGGTAGTCTTTTCTAGGACGCTGAAACTTTCGTCATTGATAACCTTACATTTGCACTATCACTGTCTGTTAATTCATACCTGATCAATAAAATGTAAATTCTCTATATTTTGCAGCAAGGTGTATCAGGCTGAACCAGAATTTCACTACTGTGTATATATCTGTTGGTTTAGAGGGCGCAATGCAGTTTTCATTCTCTCCTCCCACCAACCGTTTTTCCTGTTTTTAATAATGACCACCACTTTCTTCGGTAACTCTGCACCCATTTGTATTAAATAAAAAGAAAAAACTTCTTTGCATGTTTTAGAGGGTGAGCCTTCAGAGTCGGGTGCAGAGGCTCAAGTGCTAGTTGAACCCACGAACATACCAAAAACATTCTTTGGCATCTGTCCTATAAGTTATTATTCTCTGTTCACCTCCAGCCTCCGGCGTACTGATCAGTGAGCCCGTTCTCTTTCTAGTGTTTCTGCTGTACAATAAAAGTGCACTTTGAGGGGCCAAAGGCATTATCTAGACCTGGTTTCCTAGGTTTCCAGAACATTCAAACTTTTCCTATGTTATGAGTTGATTTTGAAGCTGTGAATTACTTGTAATATTGATGTGTAAATGTTTTCTCATCATTTTTTTTTTCACTGACCTGTAGTAATGGGGTCTAACATAACTTTTAAGCTTGGTCAAGGAAGCTATTTGCAAATTTGGGCTACCATAAGTGTAGTCAGTCTGGCCCCTCAAAGCCATGGAGTTCTTATATGAAGCGTTGACGTGGGCACACTGAATGTGGAATAAGCTTTGTACGACATGCGTTCCTGTCACAGCTTTTGCCCTTTGTATGAGAATTTCAGTGATCCCTGCAGGAAAGCACATTCTAAATGAACCCCCTTACATTTATTGAACAGTTACTGAACTGATTCTGTGTTGAGAGGCAATCTAACCATATTTTCACAGGATTCTCTAGCAGCAGTGTGTGATGAATAACTTTATGCCATGCCTGTTATTAATTCTTCTTGCTGCTCATTTTTTTACTTACTTTTGATTTTGATCTGTGACTTCTTTGGCTAAACCCTCTACACCTATCGAATTATATGAGCAACCAGATCAGTAAGATTTACTTTATCACATTTATATTTGCCACTTAAACTGTAAATAAATGAACTACTTGTACCTTTTTGTGCCTTGAATTAATTCTACCTGCGAATGTATCAGTTGATCTTAGTGATTAAAGACTGACTACAAGAAGACTTTAAAGGGTGCAAAAAGTTGGGAGACCTTCATTTGACCATTTGTACAACAGCTTGGAAATCTAATGTGTGGTCACCAACTACCATTAACCACCAGGGGAAGTCAACTGGCAGAAGCTCAGCACGGTCACATTTGATGTGAATGTAAGCATCGTGCTGAATGATACAAGGATGCCGGCCATTTATCTCAAGAGAAAAGTCATTTATTTTGCAAGACAGGCATTGCATGCCTACATTGTGCAAGACAGTACTCAGAAGAAGTGCAATAAGTGAGTGCTACATTTCTTCACTCGAGCAAGTTGGACTTGCTTTCTGTGTTGGTCTGTTGAGTAATAAATAAGGAATAGAGCACCTTGTTCACACCCTCTGGTGTCATACCAACATTGAACAAAGCAGCTTTCAGTGTTCATAGTCCAGAAAAGTAAAGACGGCATCGGAAATACATTCATCAACTGAGTGTAACACTGGTATACTGCCCTGTGACTAACAGTCCAAGTTTGTTCCAGTATCCTTCAGACTAATGCATCAAACAGCAACTGGTTGAAGTCTTTGAAAATAGCACACAGCAGTGAGTCAACAGCTGCAGAAGGTAATTCAGCTGCCTGGCTGCACGTTGACTGCCCCAGCGACAGTGTGAATTCTTGTCCTAATTTGACATACGATGTCAATAAACACTTGCAATAAATAAAGCGAAACAGTGCAACAAAGAAGTAGGTTTTTTTTTTCATATAATCCAAGGACCACTGACTGGCTTTTCAAAAGCACCTCACAGTCCTTATCAGCAAGTTGAGTTTGCTCAGTTGTCATCACATGACCTGAGCATGGAACATGAAACCCCACTACATTTGCAGTTGATGACATATACATACACATATACAACGGAGTGCTTCCCATCTGGTGGCTGTGAGAGGAAGCTGAAAGTTCCAGATAAGAGTCAGTAAGTGGACCTTGAGTGAAGGTGTTTTTTTTTTTTAATGAACTTGTTTAAAAATCATTAGGGAAATGGAAAGTAGACTAGTCTGGGCCCTGAGTGTAGAAAACAGGATCTGATCACATGAAGCATTTAACTAATTCTGATTCAGAAGATCTTAATAATGGACCATCTCTTCTATGTATCCATTATATCAGATTGGGATTTTCATTTAAAGGGTAATATCTACCCTCTTTCCAAACCATCTGTCCCCCCCCCCCCTTCTCTTTCCATGTCTTTGCAAACCATCATCAACTTTTGTGTCCTCATGTGTCACAGTGTGGCTTTCCTCACTGCTAATCTTATTCTTCATAACATCTTGTTTTCATCTGTGCCCTCCTCCCCCATCTCCTTTATCATCATCACCTCCCCTGGTGTCACAGCATCAACTGTCCCATTCTCTTTTCCTCTCGACATTTCGCCTTTGTCAGCTTCCTGGCCTTCATCACCATGGTTCAGCCTCTCCATCTCTGATGCAGTCACAGCCATCTCCATGTTAACATCTGGATCTTCTTGTTTCTTTCTAATGCAAAAGAAGTTCCCCAAGCTGAGGACAAAAGCCGACAGTGTGACCTCACAGCCTGCCAACAGGAAGACGTACATGTACTGATGGGTGGCATCCAGTAGGCGACCTGGTGGAAAATACAAGAATAGCAGTAAAACACCTTCACTGTGGAAGATTCTGCAATTGAGAAAATCTAGGAACAACAATAACCACAAAATTCTGTATGAGTAGTTCTGGCCAGAAACTCAGTGTAAACTTGTTTTCTTGTTTAGACTTCTTTTAAACCTGCTGGCACTTTAAATAAAATATGAATAATGTGAAAATTATATAAAAATGCGATTTGCATCACAAACACCTTTATTTAACCTTTTACTGTTTTTTTTTTCTATTTTACTTAGTTGTTTTTTTACTTAGAAGGACACTGAAATATCTAGTTTACATTACAGGACCTAGTTCACAAGAGAAAGAGTCCCCCAAACTGTGTCCATGAACCACGTGTCCCAGTCACAATCTAGCTCTCCATTGTTTCCTGCCATCTCTCTGCTATCACCAAGTAGTCAAAAAAAAAATTTATATACTGCTCGCACACAGTTCCCAGCTGAAATTTGGGGGGTTAATAATGTTATTTAATTTTTTTTAGTGTTTAAAAGTACCATTTTGGCCATATCTTGGACATTGCCCCCTTTAAAGGTCCTTTTAAAACAAAGGCTTTATTTTGTTTAAAATGGGCAAAAGCTGAAAATCAACCAATTAACCATAACTGTTTCAAATAACAAATAACAAATGTGCCACTGAATATGAGGAAAACACATTCACATTCATTCCTTCCGTGCTCTGACCTGCTCCGGGAGGTCCCAGTAGTACAGCAATAGCCTCCATCAGCAGCACGAGGCCTATGGCGCTGGAGAACTTCTCTGTCCCTACGATGGCCATGAGGACCTCGAATTGCAGCGCTCCCACCATGCCGTAGGATATACCAAAGAAGATGCAGAAGACCACCAAACCTGAGTAGTCAGTCGCCTGCAAGGACATAAACAGGAAATGTTATAAACATGACACGGGCAGGTGATGAGACAGGCCTTGTTAATCAGTTCAGACTGGAGCTATAGACACAGTCATTTGTTCTTCAGTATTAACTTTTAATGTTAATCAAATTACCTACATCTATATCACTTTCTTTCTAGCAGTCGGAATGCTATATACATAAGTGACAGAATCTCTTCATTGTTAAATTCTAGTAAACTCAGGGTTTTTTTTTGTCATGTCATTAAAAATGTTATTTATTTTGTTAGATCTGCATGACGGCAACAGATAGGCTTCCAGTTTGTTTGTGAATTATCTGCATTTTCCTCTCCATTGTCTTTGTAATAAAGATCCCATCGCTGCATTGTCACCTGTGATCCTATGAGGTCGGTGCACCCGTTGAAGATAATGGCAAAGCTGAATAGGTAGACACTTCTGGGCCGCACACACTTCATTCCTGCTATGAGTCCACACAACGGCCGAGCGAACATATCGACGAATCCCAAGATGGTGAGCAGCAATGCCGATTTAGTGTCCTCATAGCCGAGAGTTTTAGCATAGCTGACCACAAAAACGGGGGGCACAAACAAGCCCAACACCATAATAGATGCGGCGGTGGTATAGATGACGAAGCCTCTGTCCTTAAACACGCTGAAATCCAACAGTTTCTTCTTTGGCTTCTCCTCTGTTGCAGCTGGAGGAGCGCTCTCATCAAGCTCCTGGGCCTTCTTGGAGATCAAGGGCCTCATGAGGGCACCACAGGCACAGCAGTTGAGCAGGATCCCTCCCAGTATGAGGAACCCCCCCCTCCAACCATAATGGTACTGGAGAATCTGTCCCAGTGGAGAGAGACAGCACAGCGCCACAGGGCTGCCCGCTGCAGCCAAGCCGTTGGCTAGAGGACGTTTCACACTGAAGTAGCGATTCAGCATAATCAGAGAGGGCTGAAAGTTCAACGCCAGGCCCAGACCTGAGGAGACAGGCAACGCAACAGAGGTGACAGGAGTAATTAACTGACACACACACACACACACACACACTCACATACACGCTATTTACCATAGCATAACGATTATCATGATGTGCAAGGAAAAAAAGAGAGGGGTATTCTGGATCCACACTCATACACTCATCATATATATATTTAAAACAGTGATGAGAGTTCATACAAGGTATAATCTACTGCTCAGCGTCAGCATAATCAAGGAGCTGATAATTGATTTTAGAAAAAAAGGGGGCAAACGGGTGGTGTGCCACATCATGAGGTGGAGCAGGTGAGCAGTTATGGGTTCATTAAATTACCATCACGGAGAATCTTGACAATCACACATCACCACCCTGACTTAAAAAAAGCACAGAAAGGGGACTACTTCCTTTGGAACCTTAGGAAGGCTAAATTCCACAGAAGGATTCCAGTCATTTTTTACAGAGGAGCAATGGAAATCATCCTGACTGGAAACATCACAAATTCGCATGACTCATGCGCGACCCAAAACAGGAAGGCTCGACGGCAGGTGATTAAAATCGCCCAGAACATCGCTGGTGCCCATCTATAAAGCATCTACGACATCCGTGAAGTGGGATGTCTGCCGACAATGGATTTATAATGGACTGAAGCTTCTGAATGAGGTCAGTAAAGTTACATGGTTAGAAGGTTACATTTATTTATCATTTAATAATGCCATGATGGCAAAATCAATTTAATTTGAGTCCTTTTAAGCTACATGTTTACCGGTTCCTACTGCAGCAGAGAGATGAACCTGTATCCCATCAGTTCATCATCCTCTGTTTATATTTCCCATGGTCTCTCCACATCTCCGGTGCCAGATTGTCCCGTCATGTGTGGTGAATATAATCAAGCTCAAGTTACTTCCTCAGAGAATTCGAGGAAGTAACCTTCATCTCCAGACTACACCACCTGACCTGCCTGCCCTCACGTTTCATTGTTTAACATCTGTATGTTAAATAAACGGCCTTAGACTGTTTCTCTGCCTGTGGTCTCTGCATTTTGGGTCCACACCAAGTATGTAAAAGCAATTTGTCTGATGTGCTATAAGATGCGGACAATTTTCATACTCATATTTATTATTTATTTACAGCCACACACTTCCAAACTGTTTACAATTACACTGTTCACAGTGTAAAATATTATGTATACACAATGTATATGAGCCTATTTCTGTTTCTTACCTTTTCATTATATTGTTTTTTTTTGTACTATTATTATTGTATATTGCAATGTTACTGTCTTTTGGCTCCCGTGATAAAGAAATGTCCATATTTGCGGGACAAATAAAGGATTTCTGATTCTGGTTCTGAGGACTCTTCATTTACTATCTTACATGACCAGGAGAATATCAGCGAAAAATGACATTCAAGAAACGGCAACAATTATACTTTTTTTGTGTGGAAAAACCACATCAGACAAATAATACTGTTTCAAGCAGAGTATCTGTATCTCAATTTATTTAGATGGACTAGTGTGATGATTTTTTACCAAACTTCCGTTCCCTTGTGACATGTTTGCATTTTTCCTATTTGTGAAACTATGTTGTGACTTTACCTGTAATTACTCCAGTGCATATGTAGATGTGTATAATGCTGGTGGCAAAGGAGGCCAAAATCATTCCCAGCGAGGCAAAGAGCCCTCCGACCATCATCACCGGTCGGCAGCCAAACCTGTTCACCAATACACTGCACAGAGGGCCTGGGCACAACACAATTAATAAGTATACAGTATACATTTGTGTAATGTGATACATAGCAAATCAGTTAATCATTATCAGACGTGTATGTTATCCTTGTCTACCTGTGCCATAAAGCATTGCAAGCAGAATTGATGAGATCCAGGCGGTGTCGCTGTAGCCAACATCAAACTCGCGAATCAGTTCCTTGAAGAAGACGCTGACAGCCTTGGGGAAGGCGTAGGAAAAGCCAGTGATGACGAAGCAGCCGGCCAACACTGCCCAACCCCAACCGCCGTCTGGCGCCTTCACGCCAGGAGGCCCATCGTCCACCACTGCTCCTCCCATGATGCTCTCTGACAGCTGGTGTCGTTTTCAGTGGCTGTAAACACAGTTGTAAAAGACACAGATTTATGTCAGAAAGTCATTTTCAGATTAAACTTGGGAATTATTTCAAACTAGTGCTATCCTAGAGCACTTACTGCTTACTAGAGTTTAAAAACAGGAGTCGAATCAAATGTGTGTAGCTATTACTTCCATTAGTGCAGGACAATGCATTTGTCATTGGTCATCAGCTCCACCTGAGAGAGTTTTTTTTTTTAATTCTATTTGTTTCAGCATGTGTTGTGTTCATTGCAGTGAGGTGGGAGCACGGTATCTGCTGGGGCTGATTAATTGTTGACATAACTATAATCCTTATCTGCCTCTCATTCATTGCACTTATGTGTTCAGCATTATGATCCTTTCAGAATCTGTAGTTCAAATAGTCACATCTGTGTTGCAAAATGGACCGTGTTTCTTGCATGTGTTTTTTAAGAGCTTTTTGGGGGTTTGTTTGGTTTGTTAAACCTTCTTGATAGATGGTAGGCCATACATTTCTATATGCAGTGACTATGTAAAAAAAGTATTCACCCCTTTGGATGTTTTTTTCCCTTTTATTGCTGTTATAAATGGAATCATGGTCAATATAATTTGTATTCTACAAAGTAATGTCAATTAATTAAAAATACATAATGGAAAATAAGTGATGCAGTGAGATAAGCAGAAGTATTCACTCCCTTCAAGACAGTATTTAGTAGATGCAACTTTGGCCACAATCACAGCGCAGTTGAGTTACTCTTAATATCATTAGGGCAGGTAGACCGCATATTTGTCTGTTTGATATTCTGAGTTTTGAGAGTTTGAAAGAGCTAAGCTAAACACATTTATGCTGTGTGTGTGTGTGTGTGCGTGTGTGTGCGTGTGTGTGTGTGTGTGTGTGTGTGTGTGTGTCGTCTCTTATGTTAGGTGAGTTGTTGAGAAGGTAGAAGCTGCATGACAACATTTTACTCATTCTGGATTCAAACAGGAATAAACCCAAGTTCAACATGATGTACCTGTGTCCAGCGTCTGATTGCGCACCAGAACACAATGCAGTGTAGTCGGGGTCGCAGACTCTACACATACGCAGAGTAATGTAGTTTATGTTGTACGATGCAGCCAGGACTGCACAGATCGTACACTGGGGAAACAAACCAACCCCTCCATAAGCAAACGGCACAACACAGGAGAGCCAGGTCAAGACTTGGCTGTCTACTTACAGTTGGAGGAGAAAAGATATTCCTTTGAAAACAATGTTCACATCTTGGTCAGAGAGGACAGATTGTTTGAAAGAGACATAAAAGAATCCATCAACGGTAAACTGAAACAACTATCTCTGAACAGAGGAGGTGGCCTATGACACGCACCTGCAGTGCAGTACCGAGTTCCCTTCCAAGACAGCTTAACAACCATTCACACCCGGACTCACATCGCTCTAATTATCCACAGGAAGACCGGTTGGGTCCAGGACTGACAAGTGGCCCTGGCAACTCTGTAACTGTAAATGTCACACATGACCTTAACGACTCTGTAAGGACACTCCCACACAGAGTTTCAAACCTGCAACTCCTCTTCAGTTAGAACTAAAGAAGCCTCTTGGATGAGAGGTGAAACGCCTTCAAGAAACTGAAAACAAGTATTAGTATTACCATGACCTGGATGACTGAGAACCTTCATCAACAACAACAACTTTATACTATATGTATATTGTCTGAACTAAATTATCACATCATCAACTTCGCCAAACTTTAGAAATCAACAGTAAATGTGTGGCTTTTTTCGGAGTGTAAAGGGTATGCAAAATGCATAAATAATCTAGTATATGTCGTATATAATTTAATGATATGTAATGGGTAGAATTTAGGCTAAGTGGGAGGCATATGTTATATTTTTGACTGTTCATTCAGATTCAGATTTCAATATTCACTGCTTCAACCATGTGCTACAATTCTGTTATATATATTTATATATATATATACATATACATATATATAATATATATACATATATTGTTAAAAAAGTTAATTTTCGGGGCTTTTCCGAGCAAATGTTATGTGAGGCATACAACATGTTATAATAACTTTGCTTACACTAACCGGAGTTTAAGCACTTCCAGTACAATTTACACATTTATATCTTTATTCATCTGCCCCACACTTGGTCGCCTGACATTCAGCCTTAACAAGGCGAATATGCCCTTATTCCAAAAGACATACAAACACATAGCTACCACTGAAAAACAGTAATCACACGATATGTAACATACCATATGCTCTGAGAGGAATCAGTCAATAATCAAGGCAGCGTCCACGCAGAGATATTCTAGATGTGCGTAGCCTATCTCTCAATGTTTCGTAAAACCCTGAAGTGATGATGTTGAAAGTCCTGACATCATCCGCTTCAAGGATGCAGCCGAGCGCACGTAGGCAGCCCGACTACTGCGTCACATCCAAACGGTAGTCCTCACTGTGAGAGGCTCCCGCTGAACGCTCTCTGTGTGAAATGACACCCACTCACTCATCGACAAACTAATACAGAGGAAATAACTACTATTTCGGTAGCTTATTCATTTCATACCTAATCCAGTCTCGAACTCACGGAAGTTTGTGAAAAGTCCACAGGACACTGTCCAGACCCTTTCGTTGTTTTGTTTTATTTTGTGTTTTTATTTATTTATTTATTTATTTATTTATTTCACTTTACACAGTACGTATCAAAGCTTCAGACCCAACCTAGTGAGTCAGTTGCCTATTTTAGTTGGTCCACTTCATAAGTGACCTTCTATTTTGCTGCACATATGATGTGAATATCAGACAAATGCGGACCACTGTAAGTGAGGAGAAACCTCGGTCTTTACGGATTAGCATGTTATAACAGCTTACATAAACCAGACACGTTAAGGACATATAATAAAATTAGCACATTAATATTATTTTAATAAAATAAGTAAATAAATAAATAGGCTTTACACTTGGTTGCCAGTCTTAATACCTGCCGATCTGTTACTTTGGCGTACAACAGGTTCGAAAAGGGCAAGAAGCAGGCAGTAGCACAGTCATTGTCTACACATACCGTTGGTTAAAAAGAAAATCAATAATCACAAACTACCTGCTGAGATGCTGTCTTCCTCCTTCCGTCAGAGGCGCCTCTACATGAACCGTTTGAGCGTGCTTCCTTTATCATACGGCAGCGGCCAAACAGGAAACTCCCGCGGTGGTTCATTAAAACTCCGCCTTGTTAAGTACACGACTCATACCGGCTGACACGCCTCACTCCCCCCCTCCCCGTCCCTTTCTGCTCAAACTGAAGAAGTTCTAAATGGCAGCCTTCTTAAGTTAGGCCTATTTATTGATTTGACTCAATTTTCCCTAATTTGATAAATTGCCAACAAACCCTCAAAAGCCAACTTATTACATTTCTGTAGAAATATTGAGGCAGTATCTTACAACCAGTTTAGTAAGTTTATTAGGTGATGGCAGTGACACTGGAGCTGGTTGGTGCAAATGTCTTCCTCACGTGCTCACTGCATGGCCCTCTGGGTGAAATGGCTATAAACTGTACTGCTGTCTGTGTTTTCTTCTCTGCTTCACAAATTTTATCCAGGAACTTTTGTCTAGCACGGTAGCCGGGGAAGACTTCGACAGACGTTCCGTTGCCATGGAAACGTATTCGCATCAGAGACCCGTCTTACCATAGACATACGTCTATGAGGCAAAAAAGAAAAAAAAAAACGTCTATGGGGCTAACCACCTCGTTCGGCGATAGTCTGAGCCGATGCATCAATAGTTAGTTATAAATTGCTGTTTGTCTGGTCGCTAAATGACAAGTCGGGCTGACTTAACTGCGGGCCCAAGCGGTACTCATTCTGCAGATACCCGCCGAGTGCAACAAAGCAACTACTACCAGACTACTGCTACAGCTACTCACGGTAGGCTAACTATTGCTTCTGGTGTGTGTGTGTGTGTGTGCGTGCGTGCGTAAGTGTGTGCGTGAGTGCGTGCGTAAGTGTGTGTGTGTGTGTGTGTGTGTGTGTGTGAGAGAGAGAGAGAGAGAGAGAGTAAAGCAGATAGGCCCACCAGCTACTAGATCCGTAGTTAGTGGGAACCTTCGTTGTTTCTTCAACTTCCGAACTGTGTTAATATTTCGCGGAAATCAGACAACTAAAAAACTCAGACAAACTTTCCCCATATGCGATGGGCACGACTTTATTGACCAAAACATCAGTCAGTAAAGTCCTTTTTAAACGTAGGCCTTCTATCAAGCACTTTTAGCAGGCTGTAAAAACCGTCTTAGCAAGAAGATTGCTCTTTAGTGTAAGTATTCTTAGTGCCTGTCATCGGTCAGATTCTGACTAATCCGCTTGAGTGCTGAGTCTGACCACCTGAGTGAAGAAGCTGCTCTGTAGACTGGCAGTATGGCAATGAAACAGAGTTTACTTTGGTAGGTTAACAGTTTTTTTTGCTTTTAGGTTAGCAAAGTTTACTTTGTTTCACCCTTATCATTTTTTGTCCAAAGGGTCTGCCAGAATCACCCAAAAAAAAAAAAAAATCTCCATTCAAACATCAAAATATTCATCTTAATTAGGACATTACTGCTGTTAGTTTGCCCATTGATACCATTCATAATTTCAGAAATAGTCAAGGTTTTTAGCCGATTGTTAAAAAATATCACACTTTCAGACTTAATGGAGCGCTGGAGTGAGGGCGAACAGTTAATTAGTGGTGTGCTGATGAGTGTTTTTGCTCTTTGGTTGGCTCATACAACCAACATTATGCGTGGCATCGATGAAGAGAGTGTTCCCGCTTCCCTCCCACAATAGTTTTGTACTTATCTTTTTTACAGTTAGCAGGGTGCTCTCGATCAGGCTACTGAGGTGGGTAGCAAGCACAGTGTGCACCAGCCTCAGCAAGGACTAATTGTTGCGGTAACAAAAGTGTCCATTGAATTACATCCTGTTCTGACAGTTAGCAGGGCATTCTGGCACATGCTAACTTGGTAGGAAGCTAGCAAGCATGTAGGCACAAGTTTAATAATAAAACCTTTTAAATGACTAAATGATGGGATGCTTGTAAAAAAGTTATTGGAAATTAAACCAGTTTGTAACTGAAAATCAGCGCCACTTTGTTAGCCGTGATTCTTTGATAGTACGGCGGGGATTGGGACAAGCGCGTCATTAAGACACACCTTCAAGCAGGTAGCCCAGTTCTGATGGAAATGCGAATCCCCAGCCGCTCCAGTCAAACCAGGTAGAGCCAGCTAAACAGATGTAATTGAAAAACGGTATAAGGCATATGATGCAGGGTGCATATTGGCCGTATTGGCACCTCCCTCTCTCACCTCATGCCTGCCTCAGCTTCCTGTCAGCAGACTCCATTAGCCTGAGCGTGGGGCCGCAACAATTAATAATCGATTACGTCGACAATAAACATTTGTCGACACGTCATATTTATATTATTATTATTATTATTATTATTATTATTATTATTATTATTAATATTATTATCTTTTTTTTTTTTTTAAGATTTGAACCGGAGCAAATCGCTTTAGCACCGCAACTAGAATGCACACCACAGTGTAGCATAGAAGAAGACAGTTCCGCAGTAGAAGAAGCAGCAGCAGCAGCAGAAGGAGAATATGAATGATGGCGAAACATGTTGAGGAGAGCAGGAAACCAAACACGTCCAAAGTGTGGGAACATTTTTGGGCGGTAACCTCCTATCTTCAAGATATGATATTAAATGTACGTGTGACTCCTTAGTAGAGCGTAGATCGGGCCCAAAAATTCAAGCCCGGCCCGACCCGACCCAAGCACGTTGAGTCCTAGCCCGGCCCGCCTGGCCAGACACATAAACTGTAATTATGAGCTGACCACTTTTCTCAGTAACGACTAATCTACCGCGTTAATATTCTCGGGGAGTGATGTCACGTGTGCGACAAGTCACGTTTTCAGCATGAGGACAACTCACGTGTAACACCATGCAGCAACACAAACACAAACAACAATGGAGGGAGGTGAGACATTTGTGTTTTGTTGCTGGAAATACAGTCATTATTTTGAGTTATTAAAAAAAATAAAAAAAGTCAGGCTGGAGCAGAGAATATAAACTCTACTCTGTAGTAGCCTACAAACCTACAAGCAAATCAAACTGAAACAGATTTGCATTTTTTAGACATTCATCCATTAGTGTGCAACCAAAAAGTGATCTATTAAAATTCATAGTTATTAAAAATGCAACAGATCTTGAATGACAACAAGTGCGGCTGTTGTGAATCTATGCTCCCCCAAGTATCATCAGCCAAGAGGCCCGCTGGAGACAAGCTCTTTGAATACATTCATTGGTTAAGAATGTGTACAGACGTGAAGGGTGGCCAGCAAAATCGATTATGAAAAAATAAGTCAAATTTGCAAATAAGAGGTTTCTGTCTGACAGCAACGATCATGTGTAGGATATTAAATCAGTACAAAACAGTAATGATATAAATTGGATAAAACACTGAATAGTAAACCTCCACTTAATACAATGATTTATAACATAATAATAATTCATCTGTAAGATATGTAATCAATTAAAAACTGTAATAATTAGTATTAATTAGTTCAATTGATATATTAAAAATCCAGTTGTTTCAAAATATTATGTTTTCAAATGCATGTTTCATGGGTTTTTAATTTGCTCTGAGAATATGAGGTAAAACCAAAGTCGAAACAGATGCTGCCAAAATAATCGTGACTAATCGACTAATCGAAAAAATAATCGATAGATTAGTCGACAACCAAAATAATCATTAGTTGCAGCCCTACCTGAGTGATGCTTCATTGCAGGACTATGTTCTCATGTTGAGGGAACTGGGCATGTAATGTCCACTCTGGTACAGACTCACCGCCAGGTTTGGGTCGCACAGTCAATATTTCGAAGGAAAAGACTTGCCACCCACTAGTTGTCCATTCCCAACCACCAGTTCACCCCATCAGCCATCAGAGGCCTCAGCACTTTACAGAGAGACCTGTCCATTTCCGTCGTGACCCTGCTCACTTGCCCCCCAGGCAGCCTCGGGCCTCTGCGCTTAACCATTGACCCCCAGAGTCCCAAAAGGCCAGGGGGCCAGGGATTGCAGCCTGGACTGGCAGTCGGTTAGTCTGCAGCAACTCGCCTCAACTCAGGGGTACAGGCTTCAATTTCGATGCTGGTCCCTAGCCTCCAGCCAGGTCAAAATTACAGTACCGATCCGGAAAAATCCTAGCCCTGAA
This sequence comes from Diplodus puntazzo, assembly GCA_963678695.2. Classification (NCBI taxonomy): domain Eukaryota; kingdom Metazoa; phylum Chordata; class Actinopteri; order Spariformes; family Sparidae; genus Diplodus; species Diplodus puntazzo. Next base: position 6,090,418 of record OZ023176.1, on the reverse strand, counting down.
CCAGGAGTTGTGCACCTTCCTGGCCAATGGTGCCATTGAACCTGTGAACCCTTGTCACCAACCAGGGGATTCTACTACTACCTACTTTCTTGTAAAAAAGAGAGGTGGCGGACTTTGCCAAATACTGGACCTGGGGGGACTTAACAAATTCCTAAAGGTCTTACCATTTCACATGCTGAGCACAGCAGAGGTCCTTCATGAATGGTTTATGTCCACAGATTTGAAGAATTCTTATTTTCAAGAGCCAATTGTGCCTCAGTATAGAAGGTTTCTTCGTTTTGCCTTCCAGGGACACCATTTTCACTTCAGAGTGCTCCCATTCAGAGTCTGCCTCTCCCCTGGACTCCTCTCAGAGTGTATCATTCATTGATGTGGCTTTGAACACCGTCACTGTGAGGGCCTGCCCATCACAGCACATGGAGGACATCCTCCCTCCTTCCTGTCCCCTGACTGGGCAAGGCAGTTTCTTCCCCTCTTGGGCAAATTGACAACTGCCATGGCTATCGTTACTTTGGGCTTACTGAAATTACGCCTCCTGCAAAGGTGACTAAAAAGCTTGTACTCAGATCCCAAGTGGCATAGGCACAAAAAGAAAGCTCAGGGTGCCCTGCATGCAATATATCTGCCACGGATACAGAACCAGGTCACAGACTTGCTCTCCCATCAGAAAAAAAACCCTGCCAGGGGAGTGGTGGCTTCCTCTGGAGGTTGTGCAAAACATCTGTAGTCTCTTCAGCTGGGCAGAGGTGGATCTCTTTGCCTCGGAGACATCAACCCATAGTCCCCTCTGGTTCTTCCATGACAGAGAACACTAGCCCTCTGGGCCAGGATGCTCTGGCTCTCAAGTGGCTAGAGTTTTTTCTCTACGCCAGGGTGCTTCATTGAGGTCGTAGGGTTATTCTTGTGACCCCCTTCTTGCCAGCCGGGACTTTGTTTTCGCATCCCCACCCATGTAGCCTTCAACTGTGGGTGTTGTAACTGGAGGGCCCGACCCACTGCTGAGCAAGTGCATAGAGCCAGTCAAGGCCACTATTCTGAATGCATTGCCCACTCATGTGCTGTACCAAAACAGGTGGAGGTTGTTCTCTGACTGGTGTCAGAGAAAAGAAGACCCACTGCAGCGCTATGATCCTTGAGTTTCTGCAATCCCTCCTGGACCAGGGCCGATCTCCCTCTACCCCTTGGGTGTATGTGGCTGCTATTTCTCTGTATCATGTGAGGGTTGATAATGAGACAATTGGGGCCACAAGTTGGTGTCCCTCTTTTGAAGGGGGCCCTGAGATTACATCTCTGAAGTGCCCCACAGGCTCCTGTATGGGACCTGCCCCTGGTGTTGGACCCCCCTAGCCTGCCTCCCTTTGAATCCTTAGCACAGACAGAGCTCAAATGGTTCTCTGTCAAAATAGCATTTCTCCTGGCCATGACTTCAGTCAAGCATGTGAGAGAGCTACATGCCTTGGCTGTGAGTGATTCCTGTCTGAGGTGGAACCCTGACGCTCATTCTGTGGCAAATACAGCATTCCTCACTAAGGTGCTTGGAGGACATCTGTAATGCAGCCTTGTGGGCATTACCCAGCACATTTCCAGATACTACAGATGTGGCCAATCCCCATGCATTGGGTGTGGTTCTTCAGCCAAGCTCTTATGCTTTATCCTTATAAGATCAGTCCTCAGATTCCTTGCTACTCTGTTGCCACAAGTCATCCAGTGATTAACACTGCCTTAGGCAGTCAGGAACGATGAAATAGAACAAAGATTACAAATGTAACCACAATACTACGATTTTGTGAGCTGCGAGAAGACTCTGTGGGACTGATTGCACCGATGACACTGGTAGTTATATTTGGTCAGGGGTCATCGAAGGTCACAGGTGACTGTTTATGTAAATGCTCGATCTGGGCGGGTGCTGCTGACGTTGACACAGCACCTGTCTCCTGGCTCGCGTCACCTTTCCGCCTGCTGTCTGTCTGATCATGATAACAAGTGTATGAGGAAAACAATGCAGGCACGCGGGGGGTCGGGTTCGGGCCGGGTTAGGGCAGACAATTCATGCTGGTGTCTTTGGGCTGCGTCGGGTTCGGGCTTAAAAATCCGAGGGCCGGGTCGGGTCGGGTTGTAATTTTCAGGCCCGTTGAGAACTCTACATCAGGGGTCACCAACCTTAATGAAACTAGGAGCTGCTTCAAGGGTACAGAGTAATACGAACGGCTACTTGTTTGATACAAACTTCCTGAATGACCTAAAGTTTAATGTTCACCTTTAATGATAATATTATTAATAATAATGAATATTCATGTATGTGAAGAGAATGTCTGATCACATGTTATTGTTAACGATTCCTCACAATAATTCCCATGGTAGGAAACACAGATGTATTTAAACATGCAACATTATTTATTACTTTTAATCTCAATCTGTTTCAACATTGAAAGTCAGAGTTATCACATCTCTTTCTTGACAGTTTTGTATGAATGAGCACATTTGTTGCATTTTATTCAAAAACACACGTGTTATATTTTTGTACAAATGATCACTTCTGTAATATTTTTTAGGAAATCATTAACTGTCACATCTTCAATTCATGCCCCGTTTGTACAGTCTACTACCTTTGTAACATTTTTGAACAAATCATGAACTCTGTCGCATGTTTGTACAAATTATCAATTCACCAACATCAACTCTTTCACATTTTTTAAATTAATCATATTACTTTTGTGTTAATCAACAATCTTTAGCATTTTTAACAAATCATCAGTTACACTTTTTGAACAAATCATTTTTCACATTTTTGTACAATATTTGAGTGCAACGTTGCTATGGTGTTTCACTGAAACCATCTGTTATGTCTGTCTTTGTCTGTAAATTTCTGGTAGTGGGAAGCCTGGTATTGCATTCTGTTCACCAGTGTACTGTAATCTGTGCTATATTTTGACACTGCAACTCTGAGTGAGTCTTGTAGATGTTTATCAGTAAGGTGTGTTCTGTGTTACTTCTTGGTGAAGTTCATGTCAGAAAAGGCTGATTCACAGAAATAGGTTGAACCAAAAAGGCAGACAACTTTCATAGCTGCTGTGTGCATACACCTTTGTGCTTTTCTGTATACTCAAGGCTATCAAACTCTTTTCCACGTCTGTTTATGACTTGAGAGTACTTTTCTGTAGCTTTGTCAAAAGCCCCAGATGCAGAAGCTTTGTAATTCAGCAGTGACTGCACGGAGGGAAAGTGCAGCACTTTTTTACTCTATAAATGCACAGAGAAAATGTGTAGAAAATGCGCACATCCGCTATTAGCTGAAAATATACCCATAATAATTTAGATTTGCCAATGGACCCCAGTCTCAAGATTGATGTCACCAACAAGGCAATTTATATGTAGATGTTGACACATTGTGGAGTGTGATACTCAAAGATACACTGTCTTTGGGTGACTGGTGTTTCTTGAATTTGCTTTGCTATTGTGTGTGGCTGTTCAGTTTCACACACTTAACTTAGAGTTACTTGTAATGCAATCTAGGTATAGGTAGAGTTGCCTCACCTGCTTAGTTGTGGAAATGTTCAGAAATCAAGCCTCTCGTCAACTATGAAATCTTTGCACCATGTTTGAACATTTGAACTCTGAAAGGGTCAAACAAAGTTACTAAAGAAGACATTTCTTCACCAACCTACATTGGAATCTATCAGACAGCTTTGGTTATATTTGCTCAGGTTTTGAAATATGTGTCAGAGATATCTGCCTCGCACCCAATACAAAGGATGTCTGTGTTTATCAAAAGTAAGCAGTAACCAGGACTGGGACATTACATGACACATTGCTATCGCGTGTTATTTATACTGAAATGTTGAAATGTAGTTTTTTTCTATGCTGCACCTCAAACTAAATTCCATCCAAAACCATTGTACTGGGGTGAGGGGCAAAAATCTCAAAAAACAAAAATGTCTGAACAAATAATTGTGTCTAGCCGAACAACTGGGCCTTTTTTGGTATTTTTACCCTGAATTTCCATTTCTTTGAGATTTGCTCACACAGGGGAGCCAAGTCAGATTCACATTTCTCTCTTTACTGAATAAACTTGTTGAACATTGTAAGAGATTTCATAATTAATTGGATGCCAAATTTGCCATACAGCTTCCTTTGTATGATGGAAGATCTAGTTTACAAAAATGTTACCAAAAAGTAAAACAAAGACCTTCACAGTTACTGCTCTTGAAAATCAGCAGACAAATATAAACAATTTAGCAGTGTCAACAGTGGAATAAGAGGCAAGAAGTTTCTCAGTTCAATGCCCGGTCCTGACTTTAATACCCGCTTTATGTTTGTGTGGGGTCTATCCAGGTACTTCCGCTCACAGTCCAAAGACCGGCAGGTTAGGTTAATTGGTCACTGTTAATTGTCCATAGGTGTGAATGTGAGTGTGAATGTTTGTTTGACCCTATATTTCTATATTTTTATGATAAACTGGTGATTTGTCCAGGTTGTGCGCCACTCACCCTAATGTCAGCTGGGATCAGGTCCAGCCCCCTGTGAGGATAAGTGGTTACAGATAGTGCATGAAAGATTTGCATTTTGGTGTTTTTTGTGTGACCCTATCTAGATATCATGGCACAAACAATGGAGATTTCTGAGTACCTCAGGAAAGGGCTGTTGATGCTCATCAACCTTGGGTCTGTTTTGCTGCATCTGGGCCAGGACGGCTTGCCGTCATTGATGGAATAATGAATTCTGAATTATACCAGCAAATTCTAAAGGAAAATGTCTGGACATCTGTCTGTGCACTGAATCTCAAGAGAATGTGGGTCATGCAGCAAGACAAAGACCCTAAGCACACAAGTCTTTCTGCCAATGAGTGGTTAAAGAAGAATAAAGTTAATGTTTTGGAATGGCCATGTTAGAGTCCTGACCTTAATCCAGTCGAAATGTTGTGGAAGGACCTGAAGCGAGCAGTTCGTGGGAGGAAACCCACCAACATCCCAGAGTTGAAGCTTTTCTGTATGAAGGAATGGGCTAAAATTCCTTCAAGCTGATGTGCAGGACCAACAGTTGCCAGAAATGTTTAGTTGCAGTTATTGCTGCACAAGGGGGTCACACAAGATACTGAAAGCAAAGGCTCACATATTTTTGCCACTCCCAGATATGTAATATTGGATAATTTTCCTCAATATATAAATGACCACATAAAGTATTCTCGCCTCATTTGTTTAATTGTTTTTTTTTTATCTACTTTTAGTACTTGCATGAAAATCAGATGTTGTTTTAGGTCATATTAATCCAGAAATATAGAAAATTCTAAAGGGTTCACAAACTTTCAAGCACCACTGTAAGCAGTGATTAAATTCATTCATGTGCCACAGCAATCTTTTGAATTTCAGGTCCTGTATTTGTCTGATCCAATACATGGGGCCTATTGTTAATATTCATGTCACAACACAGCAGTGACGTGGACATTAGATGATTATTATGATTGGATGATTAATAGAATAGCATATTAATTCTAAAGCTTTTGGATCTTTATTATGGGGGAATTGTTGTGTTAATCCCAATTCAAAAATAGTCTTTATAATAGATAAATCAGATGATAGATTAATCAGCTAATCAATCAAAAAGACTCATCAGATTAATTGAGAACTAAGCAGTTCTCAAGACAGCTGCTATCAGATATACCAGAGGCCAAGCAATCGAACAGGCACATTGTGTGTGGGCACTGCATTAGTAAGTTAAATAAAAATTTCAAAAAAAAACAGGCTAGAACATCAGCTGATCATTTTTGTAATTGTTATTATTCTTGTAATCTGTTCTTCAAAGATGACATCTGTGCCTGTTTCGCTCATTTAACTAAAGTGGTAATAATTCTACATGTAGCTGTTAATGTAACTTTGTTTTGCCATCGTGCATATAAGCTACATCAGCTGTGCATCAAAAACCTCGGTGGTAAGTCTTATGTCTTAAAATTTGTTAATGTTACTAATGTATGGCCATTTCTGTCAAGATGTGAGGATGTGCTATCGGCTCTGAGGGAAGCAGCTGGAGGGTCAGTGTCAGAACCACACAGACCAGCTGCAGAAGACTAAGACACACTACAGGAGAATATGGAAGTTCTGGCAGCACAGGCACACCGTATACAGGGAGACCAGCAGGAGGCCATGAAACAGAAAGATGAGACAATCAAGAGGTAAGACTGACACTGATTAAAAAAAGACCAAAACAAAGTTCAAAATCATGGTATGGCCAATAGGGTAATTCCATGCCAGCTCACCTAAGGCCTCCCAGTTTTCAGGGATTTTCAAGATAAAGAAATCATGTTAACACCCCTATTATTATCTGTACTCCAAACAATTTTGAATTTGTGAATTTTGAAGTGCGGCCCTCTGAGCTAAATTCCAGCATTTTTGTGATTCCTTGTATGTGAATCCTAACCCTCACCAATAGCTCATTGTTCTATGGTTGAAATTTGTCCTGAATATCCAAGAGACTACATGGATCATTTACAACATGTCTTCATGTAGATAGTTGTTGCTGAATGGTTACAGTAATCAAATTAATAACAGGAAGCCATTTTTCTTCACCAGAATGAAGACTCTACCATTTTCTAGATTTTATATCTCTACTTGACTTCACTTTCTTTCAACCACATTTTGGTTCTGTGTACTATTCATGTAGTTCTGTCACATCTAGATATTATTTGTTCCTGTATAAAAAAAAAAAGGGAGTGCCACAGATCTTGTAAAATACACTGTAGCTTAAAACCCACTTCTGGGGTTATTTTGAGTGTAGATTTTCCCAAGAAGGATAATTTTAATTCCCTTTGAACTTTAGTATGTGGAAGTGTTGATATTCATTGCATATATAAAATTTCATTGTTAATGAATTTTTTAAATAAGCTTATTTTTACACACTTCTCACTGGCTGTGATATCACATTCAGTGGTTTCATTTCATCAGCAGATATTTGTGCTATGTTGCCTTCAATGTTTTCTATTTGTCTGATACATTTTCAATGGGTTCTAGAATTGTACATCTTGTAAATATGGTTTGGTTTGTTGCGTACTAGATGATGTCATCTTGTTCTGTGTTTCTGGACAAAATATAAATCTTAATTCCTTACACATACAATACTCACAATACAAATATACTATTTCCCAATTTCAAGCTATGAGCTAATTTCAAAGTTCTAGTTGCACTGAAACCAGTACAGCAATTGAAACCAATCAATTAGGTCTGTGATAATTCCAACTCAACAGGTTTGGGTGGGTTACTGCAAAATGGGCCACAGCATAACCAGAATTATTTAAAGGGACAATCATAATGTATTACATCTCTAAGTTTGATATTAAAGTGAGATCATGGATCCCTGCTCAATTTAAAAATCCTAAAGGCAAAAGCCAACTGTCACAAAACAGCCTGTGGAGAAGTAGATTTTTTAAAAGTTTGGCTGAGTTGTTGAAATTTGTTGCAGAAATTGGTTCAGGGACCCCAAAGCATGATGATACCACCACCATGCTTCACCTTTGGGATGGTATTGGCCAGGCGATGAGCTGTGCCTGGGTTCCTCCAGACATGCTGCTCAGAACTGAAGACAAACAGTTCAGCCTTTGCACTTACTTTAATCTCACGGCTTGGTTCTTGGTTTTTGCTCGGATATGCATTGTCAGCCGTGAGACCTTATAGACAGGTGTGTCTAAACAGGCTCAACAAGTATCAGACAGATCAGAAGAACTTGAAGTCAACACAGTACAAATATCTACAGATTAAATAAAACTAGTGAATGTAACACTACAGCCAGTGCAAAGTACAAAAAATAGCTAACTTCAAAAGATCATAAAAATGAAGTAATATAGTAAGTAGGAGTAATATAAGATATATTTTTATATAAATGCAATGAATATCAACATTTCACATAGAATATTATTTCTTGGAATTCTTTCTTCTACAGTCAAAATAACTCAAAAAGTTTTTTTTTTTAGCTATGAAGCTATATTCAACAAAGTCTGTGGTGCTCAGTTTTTTTTTACACAGGACCCCAAAATATCTAGAGGTGACAAAACCTCATGAATAGTACACAGAACCAAAAGAAAATGAAGTCTAGTAGAGATTTGACATTTAGAAAAGTCTTGACTCGATAAAGAAGCATGACTTACTTTTGTTAATTTGATAACTTTAACCATTCAGCAACAAGTGTTTAAATGAATACATGTTGGAAATGATCCTTATGGTGTTTTGGATGTTCAGGACAAATTTCAACCCAATCAGAGAAAAATGAGCTATCGGTGAGGTTTTGAATATACATATAAGGAATGACAAAAATGCTGAAATTTAGCTCAGTGGGCCAAACTTAAAAAATTCATAACTTGAAAAGTATTTTGAGACCAGCTATAGGATTTTGCACAGTGCCATGAACTTAATAGACTTTTTTTCTGGTTTGTATATGTTCCTTGTCTTTTTTGTATGCAGTGTGTATACTGCAAAAAACTGCTCATTCAGACACCAGCACCTGTTAGCTGTGATGATGTAACCAGTTGATCCTCTGCAAGTGTGTTTGTGTGTGTATGTGTTTTCAAAGGCTTCACACAGAGGTAGAAACAATCCGTGCTGGCTGGGACAAGTACATCACTCAGGTCTCCAGTGAGATGGTCTTCAAGGAGACAAAGATTATCACCCTGCAGGAGAGAGAAACAAAACTAAGGACTGAGCTGGAGAGGAGCAGAGAGGAGATCAAGCGGTGAGAAAACAACAAGAAAAAGAGGGTAGGCAGTCAGAAATGAAGAAGAAAATGATGGAAAGTAGGAGATGGATAAAAATGCATGGATTAAGTACCAAGAAGTCTTATGTAATCTCACAAGGACATGGTAAAGACATTTGATGGATATAAAAAGGCAAAAACAAAAGGTGGAAAGATTTGAGATTATGTAGCTTTGAGGATGAATGATATGACCCAGTCTGCCTTATTCGTACAATGTGTAAAATGCATGTATTGTGTTGCCAGATACAAGCAACAACTGAGTGCTGGTTGGAAGAGAGAGAAGGCCTTAGAACAGATGCGAGTTCAGGTGGAGCTGGAGTGGCAGAGACGCTGTGAGGATTTGAAGGCTGAACACTACCTTGCTCATGAGCAGCTAATACAAGACCTGACCCAGGCTAGAGACCAGGTCAGCCTCTCATACACTACACAACCACCCCGCACAATGTCTGTGGATGTACTGGTGCACATGCAAAGTAGATTCCAAATACTGTAGGATTTTGAATGTGAATCCAAATGATCTTTATCTTCCATTCTCGAAATCAGTAGAAAGAAAATCTAATTTGCTTGTTTTATTAAAACAAAGGTTGTTTATTTGAATTTGAAACACCTTTGAATCCACATGCGTTTTGTATTGGTGCATGCATCAAAATATTTTTGTTTATATTTTCGTTTAGCGTAATGCGCCGTACAACCATTTATCACCATTCATTGACAGTCATCAGTCACTCATTCCAACCCAGACTTTCAGTCAACAAAAAGTAAGTGCAGCAGAGTTTATGTGGATATAGAGGAGGTGCATGAAACAAATCCATCCTAGGGCAACCCTTGGGCTTGAATAGAGGACTAAAAGCCTTCACAGGGTCATTGGTCACACAGTGTGTGTTTCAGTGAGTGACAGAAGGAAAAAATGGCCAACAGACATCAATGGGACACCGCTGTATATGTACATGTTGTGTCAGTCTTTGTAAATCCAGCGGAATATGCAGACATTTATAATATCTCCTCTCATTAGTTGCACAATTGACTGCAGAGGTGAAATTAATCTAATTCAGTTCAGCTGAGTGAAGTTCATTCTAATTGGCTGCATGTGTGACTGTACCCTAATGCTAAAGTGGATGGTTGTACATGAGCATTCATATAACCATATTATCACCCCCACAGCAGAGGGGGGGGTGCTGTGGGGTGATAGTATGTTCATTTGGATCATATGGATAATACTGTTTATCCGTCATATTACTTCATCATAAGCTTCAGATTAAAGTAAAAATGTACTGTCAGTTGTTCATTCTAACATTACATGCATATACACCATTGTACACATACCTGCTGCATGTGTATAGTCACACCTTTGGCATACTTGTTTTACAAACAGCATTCGTGGATGCATTACCATCAAGGAGAGAAGGCTTATTAAATCAGTAAGTGCATTCATCTCTGAGGATGGAGTTGGATGGATTTTGAAAGAGGTTTTATGTTGGTCTCTATCAGGCAAAAGCAGAGCTGAAGGAGAAAGAGCAAGAGCTGCGGGCCTTGGCTGTCTTACTTTGTTCTGTCAACATGAAGAGAGACCAGACAATCCAGGTGAGAATACAGCCACCTTACAAAGCAAAGTAAAGCTAAGCAAACAACAATTGACCTACCAGGCAAGGGTGCGGGCCCTTACAAGTATAGAATTAGCCTCGTGATCATTCATTTTTGGGTCTTTACATAGAGTTTGATAGATTGTGTGACTGATGAACTCTGTCTTGTCACCAGTTCATCATCATATTCCGTTTGGCATGAAATTAACAGAGGAGGAATTGTTTTCATATTTGACATTTCATGACCTTTCCTTTGACATGTCTGCACACTAACGGTTGGAACAAACATCTTGCTTTTCATTTTGCTGCAGCAGTGTGTCATCTAGAGATTCAGGAGCTTGACTATTTTTTCTGGACATGGACACAGTTCTCAGCCAAAAGAGACCTAAATACAATTGTGCACAGACAAATCGACATCATACCAGTGTTTAGCTATGATTTTAATGTCAATACTCTGTAGAGTGTGTAAAAGACATGAAAGAATATATACAAATGATGAAGGGCAGTATTTTTCCAGTGCTCTCTCTTTTTCTCTCTCTCTCCCTCCCTTTTTCTCTCTCTCTTTCTCTCTCTCTACATGCAGGATATGTGTCTCAGCCATAGGATATCTGTTGTATGGGTAACATGAGACATAATCCAGCTGTTGTGACATATCAGTGTAGTGCATGGAGGATTGAGGTATACTACCTTGATGCCAACACTAAAAGTGTTCCTTTAGCAACTGCACATTTTATTCCATCAATGAGCACTACAAGCTTTGGCACAAATCTGACTCTCCAATTATGTCTTTCCCTTGCCCCCATGATCTAAGTACTGCCATTATCAGAGAGATACAACACCTGCTTCGTTAGTCTTAGTTCTATGACAAATAATTGATAACGTGAAACAATATCTGCAATTTATATTTCTCACAATGTATCGTCAGATGATATGTATCACCTTTAAGCCAGTAATGCTGGGTAGATTTAAATTTCTATCATTCTCATAAGGGTTTGCTAAGCCATTGCATGCTACACTCCAACACACCCATATATTACATTGCTGTTCTTTTTTTGGACAGTGGCCTTTTCTTCAAGGGTCCTAAGTGGTGAGTGGTATGTTGGCCTTTTACTCTGGCACCAAGAGGAAAAGCACACAAGGTCCTGCACATATAAACCTTCTCAAATGACAAAAAGACATTTCCAGCTAAATCCGTGGAAGGAGGCTATATATATATATATATATATATATATATATATATATATATATATATATTAGGGCTGTCAAAGTTAACGCGTTAATAACGCGTTAACGCAACGTCCTCTTAACGCCGTTAATTTTTTTAACGCGTGATTAACGCTCAGTATAAAAAAATAATAAAAAACGCGCATTGTATGATTTACGGCCGTCGGCGGCACCCATAGTCTTGATACAGAGGGTGGCAGAAGAATAAGAAAGGGACTCAGAAGAAGAAGAAGCAGGGCTGGCGGTTCGTTAAAAACACGGCGGACTGAAAAGCAGCCCTCGCTGCAAACTCCTCATCTCTGCTGTCACTCACGGTGGCACACATTAGTTTCGCCATCGCCCTGATCATTTTGCGGGACACTCTCTCGTGGCGTGCCCGTTTGCTGATAGCTCATCCCCGCGTGTTTATCTCAGGCTCCTCGCTAGCCTTCTTTCTCCCTCCAGCAGGCAGCCTGGCCCTGCTGCTGTCCTCCTCGGACAGACGCTGAAGCTCCGTTTCTCTCACTCTCTTGGGGTCGACAGAGAAACGTCTAGCGGCTGCTTCTCCCGAGTTTTCCTCTGAATATATCACGACAGAAGGTTTGAATTTCAAGTCGTACTTTTTATTGTTTTGCTGCACCGGAGCCATGGCGATCATCAGTGTGATACTGACTGACAGAAAGCAGCACACTGCGTGAAAAAGGCGAAGAAGAAAAACGTGCAGTGTCAGTGGAAACCACTTGCAAGCCAAACAGACGGCAGATGCAGAGAGCCCGTCGCCCCCCCTCGCCAAAAGCAGACAACCCTGGATTTATTTTCCTGCATGATTTGAAGTGTTGAATAAAGATTTTTATAATGCAAGCATATTTGCCCTTTCTTATGTTGTTAAAAGTATTAAGAACATGAAAAAAATACATTAAGGTACATTTAGAACAGAAAAAAATGTGCCAAAACAATTGCGATTAATCGTGAGTTAACTATGGACAAAATGCGATTAATCGCGATTAAAAAAACTGATCGTTTGACAGCCTTAATATATATGTATGTATATATATATATATTTATATTTATCTATCTATCTATCTATCTATCTATCTATCTATCTATCTATCTATCTATCTATCTATCTATCTATCTATCTATCTATCTATCTATCTACGCCCCTGCATTGTTGACTTATTACAAAACATGAATATACATACAGTACCAACTCTGTTCAGACAACTGTGTGTCAACCTACAGGGTCCCACAACAAAGGTGGAATCTGTGGCCTCAGAAGAGCTCTGTCGTCTGCAGGAGCAGAACAGCCATTTGCGGGCCATGGTTACCCAGATGCGGAAAGACATGGAAGGTCTCAGCCATCTTCTACCCCATACCCAGGCCCAGCCTTGGGCTTCTTCTCCTCAGCCTGTTTATCAAGGAGCCCCTGATCAGATGGCCACTGGTCCACCAGCCCAATCCACTGAAATTTCCTCCAACGTCAGCCCAGCAGGTGTGAACTGCACTTTTATAACACAAAGATTTTTGATGATTTGGCAATTTTTAAGAGCATTTATGGCACAGTTCTAAAGATTAACCTACCAATGAAATTTAAATGAAACAATTCAGATGCAGTTGAAGTGCAGACTTTCAGCTTTAATTCAGTGGGTTGAACAAAAAGATTGCATAAAAATGTGAGGAACTAAAGCATTTTTTAAACACAATCTCTTCATTTCAGGGGCTCAAAAGTAATTGGACAAGTTAAATAACTGAAAATGAAATGTTCATTTATTTCTAATACTTGGTTGAAAACCCTTTGCTGGCAATGACTGCCTGAAGTCTTGAACTCATGGTCATCACCAGACACTGGGTTTCCTCCTTTTTAATGCTCTACCAGGCCTTTACTGCAGCAGTTTTCAGTTTCTGTTTGTTTGTGGGCCTTTCTGTCTGAAGTTCAGTCTTCAACAAGTGAAATGCATGCTTAATTGGGTTGAGATCAGGTGACTGACTTTGCCATTCAAGAATATTCCACTTCTTTGCTTTAATAAACTCCTGGGTTGCTTTGGCTGTATGTTTTGGGTCATTGTCCATCTGTATTATGAAACGCCGCCCAATCAATTTCGCTGCATTTGGCTGGATTTAAGCAGACAGTATGAACACCTCAGAATTCATCCAGCTGCTTCTGTCCTGTGTCACATCATCAATAAACGCTAGTGACCCAGTGCCACTGGCAGCCATGCATGCCCAAGCCATCACACTGCCTCCACCGTGTTTTACAGATGATGTGGTATGCTTTGGATCATGAGCTGTACCACGCCTTCTCCATACTTTTTTCTTGCCATCATTCTGGTGGAGGATGATCTTGGTCTCATCTGTCCAAAGAAAGTTCTCCAAAGTAGCTCCAAATTGCGCCAATCTGTTTATGGGGAAATCTGTGTTTGACTTTAATTATAATGACAATCCCTATTCTAAGTTTACTAAAATCTATTGGAGGTATATAGACGACTTTATTTTTAATTCGGAGTGGAAATAAGAAAGATTTCAAGCTCTGCCAGATATTTTTATGAAGATAATAATAATTACGATAATATATTATATAATAAAAAGGTGATTATACGGATAAGGATAATTCAGTGAAGTCAGATTTGCCTAAAATGCCTACTCCTCATCTTTGTCTCAATTCCCAAGTGCTTATTTCCCTTGTCATAACTATATACAGTACATTGTTATGCTATGATCAAGGGGAATCATTAAAACTAAAACTAAAAATGTGGTTTACCTGTTAAAATGTCCATGTATTATGTAGGCAAAACAAAACGGGAGCTTAAAAATCTGTGAGCAAAAGTGTTCAATTCGTAACTTTGATTTTAAATCATCAGTAGCCAGGAACTTCAACAGTCATAACCACAGTTTGAGTGAACTACATCATATTTGCATTGAGACAGTGAGAATGCCACAGAGAGGTGGTAACAGGAACAGAATCCTCCTCCAGAGAGAATCTGGACTTTACTTTATTTTACTTTAAAATCATGTGAGCATTTGCTATGTTGTATCTGTGATAAAGTAAGGTGCTATTCTGTTGTGAAATTTTGTTTTGTTTGTATGAGACCCTCTGTGGTCCTTTGCTCTCCTTCAAAAGGATAGAGCTCCCCCTATTGGGGTACATCTATTGTGCAGTTTTTGGATAACCTATAATTAGCCCCTGTGTAGTTTTCCTGTGATTTTGCCAGAATACATGCTAAAGAAGGGCATCTTGTCCTAAACCTCCATGTGGCAAGATTAAACAGTTTGATTTTTCTTACTTGTTAATATGTAATGATGGCTATAATGTGTCGTTCACAGTATGTCACCAGGAAAGAATTACTGCTTTCAAGAGGTAGACACCCTTTATTTCCTCCACAGTGAATACAAACAAAGAGTTGAGAGAATAGGGCCATGTTGGTGAAATTTTATAGGTAATTCTCTGATGTTACACTGCCTTGTCATGTTTTGTCACGTCGTATTGGTGTTGACAAGCACGCTTATAAATGTTGCAGAAGATACTCTTGCAAGTAGATGCAAGCTTCAGGTCCTCTTGTCTTGAATTTCAGGTGCAACACTTTCAAAAGTCCTACCTACGCACATTAGAAAGTCAACTCGCATTTTTAAAAATATAGAAATGTGTTTTTATTTTAATTGGACATGAAGGTGGTATTAAAATTAGTGTGAAACAACTATGAATAATAATTTGATACAAACATGTTTTTGCAGGCCAGATTATTTTATATTTTTGTCTTCAGGCCTTAATAGATATGTGCCTCCAACAATAATCACCTACATTGCTGCTGTTACGGTTATGTAACATAACACCATTCATCATCTAATGCTGTTGTGTTGCTGTTTTATATTTTCTGATGTCTGGGTTATAGGGTCATCTATGAGTGAAAAAATGGGTTAAACTAATGTTTTAATGTTTATTTTGAGTAGTAAGTGTCGACCCAGACTACATACAATAATATACAATATCATGTCGAGAGAGTGTTAGATTTAACCCTTGGTGCTGGTTATATATAACACAGTGCTAGCTAATTAGAGTTTTAATGTTGACGATATGATAACACACCAAAGTCTGTATTAAGTGTCAAGTAGTTTCGATGAGCAGTTCCTGACATATCGGGAAATATGCCAATTAAAGAATTAGTATGCCGGCTGGTGAAACTGGGCTGCGGATATTGTTTAATATATACATGGTTGAACTTATAATTCTGCATATTGACTAACATCTTTGTATCAGCATGATTGCCCTTTGTATGAGTTTTATTTTCAAAGGCTTTTTGAGGAAACTTTGTCTTTTTAATTGTTTTTCTTTCTCTTTTATATGGTATGGCTTTTCAGGTGGTGTGTGCCTTGAGAAACATGCCAGTACCTCTGCCTTGACAAAGAAGGTCAGAGTGGAACACATATTGAAACAGGTACTAAAGGAAAACAGTCAACCAGATGAAGTTGACCTGTTGGTAACTTAACTGCACAAGTGGTGTGGAGTTAAAACTACTGATCTCAAGTCGAGTCAAGTCAGTTTTATTTATATAGCGCAAAGCCATAATCACATTTCCTCAGTAGGCTTTACAATCTGTACTATGAACGACAACCTCTGGCCTTAGAACCTCGATTTGAGTAAGGATAAACTCCCCAGGGGGAAAAAAAAAAACCTTGTAGCAAGAAAAAAGGAAGACACCTAATGAAGAGCCACAGAGGAGGGATCCCTCTCCCAGGACAGAACAACGCAATTGCATTCATTAACAAAATATCTGATACGAGTAGATTATATGAAAAGATAAGTTAAGTCTGTGGAACCAGAAAGATGACTGAGCAGGCTGAGGCACTGCCAAGTGTAGCCACACACAACCTCCTCTCCACCATGGTGACCCTGAAGAGGACAGGCCACACAAGATAATTAGCATGAAAATAAATCATGTAGGGAGTCCCAATTACTGTGGGAAAATTTCAACAACAGCATGCAATTGTCATAAATGGGCAAGATAATTGCCTTGAATATAAGTACCCCAGCTATCATGATAGTTTCAGCAGTTTATGTGAGAACATGGGAAGATTTTGTGTCAGCTGCGGTAGCAACTCAGTTCCCTCAAGTTTAATCTCTTCTTCTTTCCAGAGTTTACCGCTCCAAGAGGAGAATCCCTATATACAGCAGCAGCAGGCCTCAAGTCTGATGTCAGGTGTTTTTTTGGAAAAGATGCAGTGGGCTAAAAGCAATCCTCTGCTCCTGCGTGCCAGGCTAAAGCGAGCAGCGTTCTGTATCGCACATCTAAGCAGAGAGAAACAGCAGCTGATAGAGATGGTCAATCGCCTCCGTGGCCAGAACACCACTGCTGGACCAACAGGTACACTAACAGACACACTCACCAGCACACAGACTACATTTAAGAGCAATTGGTGTAGGAACGAACACATAAAAAAGTCTATTTATCAGGTAAACAGCTAAATTAAGTTCAGTCCAAGAGATGTATTGATTCTGTGGTCATTTTCAAGGCTGTAGTTTTTCCATTTGTCATTGCTTTACTAGTCATCTGTTTATATTCTTTCAAAGGTTGCCTTACAGAGAGGGACTCCCCCACAGAGAAATTAAGTGACCAAGATAACCAACTGTCTGCTCTGGAACCGCTGCAATACCAGCTCACCACACAGGTATCCTTTTCAACTCTGTTTCCCAAGTATCTTCAAATCAGTCTCTCGTCAACTGCTCCTTTTTCTCAGTTCCATCAAAGGCTCTGCTATATCACACATTTAGGTAATAATGTCTTACGTCAGTGCAGTAGCGAACCGGGACTATTAAAGCTGGGACTTCAGCTCAGCCAAAACTCAGCAGACACACCAAATGAGCATCAACAGGTCAAAGGATTTTGCTACGAATAAGTGGCAGGCTGTCAGGTAGTTTGTAACAATCAGGTGTCTGTGGTGTGTAGTTGTCACATCTTAAGCCCAGTAAAGGGCAGAAAACATGAAGATAGCAGAACTAAGTCATGTTTTTCTTGAGTTTTTCTAGGGTTGTATGACACTACTGATACTTGTGTTGAGCTGTAGATGATTGACATTTAATCTGGTCAAGTCCACCTCTGATAAAAAGAGAGGATGTGACCTTTTTAACCTGTGCAAATAATATTAGGCCTTACTTAAGCATAATAACCTGTCAACGATATGGTGTCTGCTTTCTAGTGTCAGTGTTCCAAGGACAGTCTAAATAAACAGATCCAAACAGCCAGGATTTCATATGTATGTCACAAACCTAAGGAACCAGTTCTATCAACTTGTGCCGTGAGGCAATCCATCCCATTACTGTAATGTTACTGGGAAACAAGCTGTATTCAGAATGTAACTTAGTATCAAATTTACATCCTTTCAAAACATGCAGGTACATTCCAGCTGCTGTGGAGTGGGAGGGGGGAATCTGGATTAATTTGCATATCAGTAGAACCTTGTATACTTAATGAGGCATGAGGTTACATTCAAGCCATAAAGCCATGTATAGATTTTTTTATGGAAAAAACCTCCAAATATGTAATTGTGAAAAAGAGAGATGAATTTCATGGGTTTAATTACACTATGAGAGGGACTTTAATGTCTCGTCCCTTTGGATAAGTTGTATAATTAAGCATGTTTAATTTTAAAAGCTGTAGTATAGTGAATCATTTTGGGTTTCTTTTTATTCTTATTTCTCTGTTTGCGTACCAAAGACACATTTACAAGTAGCATTTATCTCCTATAATGTTATTTCTGTCTACCAACATAGGTCTGTACTGTGCTGCACTATCTAAAGTTGATTCAAGTGTCAGAATATTGTTTACTGACAGGGCAACCGCAATTTCAGTCTCCATAATACTCCTTTGCAGATCCTCCGTAACAGTTACACTTTTACTAACCATTACATAAGGCAAAGAGTATTAATTGCTTTTTGGTAAAAGCCTGCCTTGCCACACTGTTGGTCTCACCTATCACTTTCTACAAACACATTCCGCTATAGAGTGGTGTAGGGATGACGTATTCTTGTCAGCCACCCTTTAAGTTAGCATCACCCTGGTTCTCTCTGGAAAAAGCCAAAAGCCTCTGGGTTTGGAATACTTACATGTTTTGTTCAGCAAGGTTAGTCTATAACAACAACATGACAACATTGCAGTTGCATGACTTAAACGCCACCACCACTAAGCTTCTTTCTATACAATTACTATACATGTTTTCTATAAACTGATCAATCTCCAAGTTGTAAAGTTAGAGTTAGCATAGTTTGAAACTTAAGTCTGCCTGTAAAGACGGACTAGTGAGTAGATGAGTCTCTGTGTTTGCCATGATGACAAGCTAAACAAGCTTGTTCTGTAGTTTCATTTAGCCACTTCTTAGCATGCACCATTTTTTCAGACATGGAAGCGCTTTAGAATTCAATTGTGGGACATTTACTGCTGTATTTTATGTAACAGAACAAAACGTGTGAAATATCTTAAGCCTGTAGTAATCATAGACCTTAATTCAAGCATTTAACCAAAAACCCATTCAAAAAACTCCTTGCCTTTTAGACAAGGGAAAATCTTAACTGATTTTTAGGTTTTGGGACTCATTACTACAGCATTCTGTGGCCCCTCTGTCCCAGTAATGAAGTCCTTACCAATGAGTGAGCCAGCTCTCTAACTTTTCCTTTGCCTCAAGACAGGAACAAAAAGAATTTGTTAGGGCCCCTTGTAGATTGTTGGTCAAACCAGCCCTCATGTGGGTTGCTAAGGCTAGGTGAGCCTTTGCAACCCTAGCAGCTCCATGACCAAAGGACTGTGAGAAGCAAGTAAGATTGCGAGGGACTCAGTTCATATCATCTGCACCTGCTCTCTGGCAAAAGATAAGATTGTCTGATGTCAGCCGGGAGGTTATTCAAGAGGAAGGGGGCGTGACGGGAAAAAGCCCTGCAGCCAGCTGCACTTGTTTTTGAAAATTCAGTGTATTCATTTTCTATACAAGTTTAACAAAGACCTGGGACATTACATGATAACACAAACAATATATCAGTGCCACAGTCAAGAATAGTCATCTAATCATGCATTGTGACCCACACTCAAGCTCTATCTCTCTCTCCCACACATACAGATCCACCAGTGATATTTTATTAACTGTAGAGTGGCTTGATAGCAATTTGTATATTTGTGATATTTGTTCTTCGGATCCTCCTTGAGAAACAAAGACTCTAACAGGGAAAGCTCGGGCCTGTCTAGAGAGCCTCCCTATTTGGACTGTATTAAGTGCCGTAGAGGTGTGTGGTGAGGATTTGATAATCACCTCTCAGGTTCTCAAAGGACATCAGTGTGCTCCCTTTGTATAGATCTTCTATCTGTTTTATACCTTTCTGCGGTCATATATTTAAGGAATTATCTCTCAGGGCTGGCGGTAGCGTACCATTGAGCGTGATAGGTGTCTTTGGGGAGAGTGAGATAGGTTGTCTCATATATGTATGCACGTCCTCCCACACCCTCACTAAGTGGCAAATAATGGGATTAGCTGTAAATGTATTAATATTGTTTGATATGAAACAGTACGGAATGTAGGATAGGTCTTTAATTTGAGGATATGCCCTTCAATTTGCGCCCATGTGGGGCTTAGAGATTGGAAGAACCGGAGAATCATTTCTTTCATGTTCAACAGAGTCAGCATACAATGAAATCTTGTGCTCCGAGCCACCCACATTGCAACCTTTGCAATCAACTTTAAATCAACAATGAGTAACAAAATGGGGCTACACGAACTGGGTAGGAAGGGACTTCTGTGGTTTACAAATTATTGAGATCAGAGCTTCCTGTAGGGTTGGGGGCAACACAATGTTGTCTGTAATATGTTAGTACATTCCTATTAATGGATCAGTCAGGTGTTTTTATAAAATTTGACCATGTAGCCATCTAGTCTTGGGGATTTTGCCTCATTGAATGTACGTGAGGGCCCTAAGAACTTCTGCTTTATTGGTTAGTCTAAGATATTCCTATCTTTCTCTGATATCTTGGGAAGTTTCAGAGAATTTAAAGAAATGTATGCTATCTCGGGCTGTATTCTTACATTTTGATCTATACAGCTGCTCATAGAAATTTTGAAGCAATCATTAATTTCTTTTGGATCATAGGTCAGTGTGTAAATCTGGTTTCCTCATTTGCTGAATACAGGAGTTTTACATTCTCTTCTTTTGTTGCCAGCCAAAAGAATCAAAAGCCAGGTAGTGTTTTCCACTTAAAGGGTGTGTCAATGGGGATATTTACAGATCAGGCTCACACCTGACATACCGCAACCAGCAAAATAAATGTAGCTTATGTGTATGTATGAATAATTTCTATTATAACTAAAATTAAAATTGAAGTTGGGATACATTCTTCTTTGAAATGATCATCCATCAACATTAACATAGGTATAATATGGTGACAACGTCTATAACTATGGTCAAAAGAAAGTTTCTTCCAATGTCATCTCAATTTGGCAAGCCAGTTAAGTTTTTTTGAGTTCCTGACTTCTTGATGTGTCGGTGAATATATTGGCGTAAAATCTGCCTTTTTGCCATGAAAGAAAAATGCACACAGATGATGAAGTCACGGTGATGATGCTGTCCTGACATTTTTTTTTTTTTAATTCACTGTCCTTCCCAGGGTTATCGGGTGGGATGATCTGTGTGCGCGTTCCAACAGGGGCTTGTCGTCATTGGAGAGAGTGTCTTTAAGCAGCTCTGCAATAAAATCCATAGGTCAAGGTCCACTGACTCCATAATGCTGACAATCCTCTGGTTTTTTCTGGGTGAAAACCCCTCCAGACTATCACATCATGCCTGGAACAAAGTATCTTTAGTAATAGTATGTTTTGGCTGCCTATACAGGTAGGGATGACGGGGTGCAGTAGGGATTAGCTTTGGTATTTTAATTTGTAAGACTGTGTAAGTTGCTGTCTGAGGTGGAGATAAAATTTCCATTTTTTATGATTTACAAATTTAAAGGATGATTCAGTGAGAGAGTGGCGTGGGAAGGTGACATTCTCAATGTTGTAAACTAAACATATTAACTAGGCTAGTAGACTCCACAACAGCGCTATCATTCTGTGAGGATGTTTTGCTGCCAGCCAATTTGGTGCTCTAAAGAAAGTAAATGGAATGAAGGAGGATTATCTCCAAATTTTTCAGAAATACCTAAAATCATGAGCCAGAAGATTGGGTCTTAGGTTCAGATGGGTGTTCCAACAAGACAGAAATCTAAAACACACATCAAAAGGAATAAATGAATAGTTAAATCAAGCTAAAAATGTTGGTTTTGGAATGGCCTGACTTACTGTAAACCACATCAAGAACATGTGGACTGTGCTGAAGAGACAAGTCTGTGCCAGGAAGCTATAAGTTCCCCTGATTCTGTCAAGACGAGTGGCTAGGACTATCAGATCAATTGCTATCAATAGCACCTAAATGGTGTAAAAAAAGGCCATGGGACACTTAACCAAATGTTACAATTACTGTATGTATATGTTTGACCCAGCAGATTTGGTCACATTTTTAGAAGATCTATATTGAATTCCTTATTGAGCCAAACTTCATGAAGGTTTTTTGTGACAAAGTAGGGTTTGCTATGAGCTCTTTGGGAGCTGTTTGGCCTCGACCATGCTGTGCACTTGTGGGAGCACTTAGGGATTGGGGGGCCGTATTCCCCTTCTGTGGCTTTGCTTGAATCTCCTCTAACCTTGGTTGTGTTAGGCTGGCATAGGTTGTTGCTGATTTTTTTCGGACCGGCTCAGATGCATGCTGTTGTGTATGTGGGAAGGGCGGTGTGCTGTGTGCTGGGATATCCTCAAGCTTATGTCAGAGATTCAACTTTTAGCTCGAATTATCGGGCCTGTGTTGTTGTTTGTAGTGGAGAGGGTGGTGTTGCGCTCTGGCTGGGTGCTGCGTTTAGGTGTTCTGACAGGCAGTCTCAGATTTTTTGACCCCACTACTGTATATGTTTTATTAATTAAGGCGATTTTCATTAATGAACGTGTTTTATCAATGTACTTTTGGTTATTACATTTTATTCATTTCATCAAAGAATGCTAAATGAATCTTTAATTCTAGGAAACTAGGGGGATAAACTAACATGAACAATCCATGTACTATGCCCTCCAGTTGAAGCTCAGTACTGACAGACAAGAAGAAAAAGTTGGTTACATAACCATAAGGTAAGATAGAAGATAGAATGACAAATAATTAAAAAGACAGACACAACTAACAGGTGAACACTTGGCCCTGGTCTTTATTTTTTGTGCTACCACTAGAGAGCAGAGTGGGTTTAGTAATATATTTGTGCCCCCAGGAGCTGCAGTACACAGTGAGGCAGAGGGCTTGAACTTTTGCAGAAAAACTCCTCCCTGAAACAGAGTACTGACCTCCTAGGACTTTCCCATTTCCCAGTGTAGTTTATGGCTGAATCAAATGATTAAAATGGCCAGGAAACGTCATCAGCTGTATGTAATCATAATCACTCAGAAGAAGTTAAGAGGCCATGCTACAAAGCAAATTTGATCGACACAGCTTTTTGATCATTCAAGTTGCTGGATATATATTTTTGACTCAGCAGATAGGTGGGTGATAGGTAATGTTGTAGGTCACCCTCTCTGTTCAAAGATGGCTGTTCCAGTTTGATATAAATTGAGTATTTTACTCCTCTTTCAAATCATCTGTCTTCTCTGGCCAAGATGTTTACACTGTTGTCCTCAAAGGAATGATTAATCTCCTTCAGATGTAAAAGTGGACAGAGTTGGCCCTCCTGCTGGCCCTCCTGTGTTTTGCCATTCATTTATGGAGAAGTTGTTTTTTATCCCCGATGATCAACCCATTGAGGGCTGGATTCAAAATAACATTCTAAATCAAAATCACAGATTGGATCCCTACAGTGAAAACAGAATAGGAAGGATTAAGTGTGATCAGATTGGACCAGGAACTGGGGATGATTGACAAAAAGTCAGACAGAGGTGTGTTCCTCTACGTGAAAAATCTATATATGGTTATATTGGTTAAGCCTTTGGTAACCAGCCACATAAAGACTGCAATTAATAACAAAAAAATCTGCTTTATAACTACTGATAAGGATTTGATTAAATCAACACAGAAGGAACTTAAATGACAGGGGAAGCGGAATCATAAACATACAGTTGAATGAAAACTACAGCAAAGTTATGTTAAAGTTTTTATGGAAAAGCATGAAGCGAATTACAGACCATGGGCCCACCATAGCCAGGTAGCAGGAAGGGGCTTACAGTGCTGATGAGGCTAACCACGTCTGCCGGTTTTGATGAACATAACAACCCCCAATAACGATCACCTCTGATGACGTGTAAGGCGCCTCGCCCAGATGTGGTCACACCACGTACACTTAATGTGTGCGCAGACCAACTTTGTGATGTGCTCCAGGTTATTTGCTCTTTATCAGTCAAAAGTTTCCCTGAGATGGAAAATATCATGCACTGTGCCCGTTTTCCAAAAAAAACAAATGCTTGGGAAGAACTCAGGCCCATAGCTCTCACCTCTCAGTTTATGAAACATTTGAAAGACTTGTCCCAGGGCATTTAAGCAGGTTGGTTTCTGCATACTAAGGATCCACTCCAGTGTGCATACAGGAAGGGTGTGGGTGTGGATGATGCTTTGCTTTCTATGCTTCACGGAATCTTCCGCCAGTGCATCCGCAAGGATTCAGATTTTTCTAATGCTTTTAACACAACTCTTGTCGGTTACATCCACATAGATAATCACTGAGCTTACCAACAGAACATAGATGATTTTGTCAAATGGATGATGAGAACCATTTAATTTTTAACATAAGACCAATGAGTGATGAGGCCATTGAGGTAGTTTCCTCGAGTACCTTGGTGTCCTTGTGTATAATAGGCTGGACTGGGAAAGAACAGTAGTACCCAGTCCAGGTTATTTTTACTCAAAAAGCTCGGGCTTAAACTCAGATGAGAGGAATAAGATAAACTACTTTTAGAAAGGCAGGATCCATTATTGACGTGACCCCTGACTCACTTGATGTAGTCTTGGAACAAGGAATGGGTAGGAAGCTCAAGAACATAATGCAAAATGAGGATCAGCCAGTGTACAGTGTTTTTAGTGAGCTTTAGATTTATTTCAGCAACAGGCTTGTGATGCCGAGATGCTCTTCTGAGAGATTCAGGAAGTCTTTTGTACCAGCTGCAGTGAAGTTTTTTTAATGAACATTGTTGCTGACTGTCACTTTAAATTGATGTGATGATGATACAATGTCGATGACTTGGACTGTGGACAATCTTAAGTAATGTGGAATTATGCTAGCCATGAATTTACTGATTATGTTAGGGTGCACTCATTTTGATGTTTACACTATTCATTATTTATTGTGCTGTGCCACTTATTTTGTATTGCCTTGAGATGTGTATGTCTTTTTGTATTGGACTTGTTGTTGTCTTATATGTATAGAGACACTCAGTTTCCCCCATGGGGGACTAATAAAATATTTTGTATCGTATTGTTTAGATAGTCATCTAGATAGATAGATAGATAGATAGATAGATAGATAGATAGATAGATAGATAGATAGATAGATAGATAGATGTGATTCACTTCATCCATCAGTGGCTTATTCTGCTTACTTAAAATATACTTACTATCTTCTTCTTTAGAGCTCCAAGAACAACGAGGACTCTCCTTCGCCAAGCAAATTACAGATGTTCCTGGATGTAGGGCCCAAGCACTGTTCAGCTCTGTCCAGGTCACAACTGTCATCAGAGGAATCATTTACGTCATTAAAGGAACTATGGGAAAGATTGGATAATGGATTGAGTCCATCTGTTTTCTCAGAAGGTAACCACACCAGAATAATTTGGCTTGAACAATGTAAATTTCTTTACTTTTTTTTTTTATAGTCAGTTCAGAAAACCAGCATGGGGCGCCGTTTAGCTTAGTGTGTAGTTATTTCGCTGACATCAAGGAGAAACAGAGCAACATGAAAATAGAACAAGAGACAGGGATGTTTTGAAATATTGTATCTGTATCTAAATCTTCATTCACATTAAAATAAACATAATATAAAAAATAATATATGAAAAAAAAAAGACTGCAGGGTTCCTTGCTGCGTGCTTTAATTTTCCCTCAAATTTTGTTAATTCCAGCTTATCTTCACCTTTATTTTCGTCTTTATAGCTCCACACACTAAACAGATGTAAGCACTCCACATTCACGTTATTAAACAAACATCCTTGTGCATACTTGTGGATCATTGGACTGTTTCTGTGGTGACTCCAGGTGAAGTTCCAGACACATTGTTCCAGTTCTGAGTTACAAGATGACAATTATGTGGAGGGCACACCGGCCTGTATGGAACTGAGTCTAGCGGAGTAAAAACACCTGCTGAATAAAAGTAATGTAATAGTAATGTTTATCTAAGGGAAGTAGTAGTAATGCTTTATGGCTCTAAATAATTTTCCTGTTCCTGATGGTCAGACACATCAGATAACTGATCTCATCGAACAGCCGCAAATTTCAAATTTGGTTAAACATGTCAGCAAGAGAAAATGTGTTATCTGTAGCAGCCATTGAAATTGCACCTCTTTTGTTTGCATCTAAAGGTGAAGGTGAGCCGAGCAGGGGGGAGGTGGCTGAGTCTGGTGGTGCTGGAGCCCAGATGATGGTGCATGGTATTAGTGCTACCATCCAAAGCCAGCCCCCAACCCAGGTCCAGCAGCAGAGGAACCCCTCTTCAACACCATCAAACACTACCAAGACCAGCAGAGCTAGAGCTCCTGTCAAGACCAGCAAGATTAGAAATTATAATAATAAAGACTGACCCACAAATACAGGACAGTCTGTCAGTATGCTGGTCATGGGGAGTGCTACTCAGCCTGTATTTGTGCCTGTGATTTAATACATTGTAAACTTGCCTTTTTAAATATCTATTGAATTCTCCATAAGGATATTTAAAATGTGCTGGTCAAATTATCTATTTTCTTTGATTGAAATCACTTGCTACAAAATCTGACAGTGAAGTCAGGAAAAAGAAGCAAAGTTTTGCCCAGAAAGTCCACTTACCATGAACTGTGATGTCCCCAGCTCATCATTATTGTTGGTCCCACATGGGCTATATGAAGAGAAATCCAGTGTTTTTTCTCAGAATATGCAGATGCTGCTTTTTGAGCAAAATACCATCTCCATCTGATGTTTCAGAAACGTGTTTCCTCATACTTAGATAATGATGCAAAGCACAATTCACAGTTCTGTGATTTTGCACACATGGAATTAATTTACATTAAACTACATGGGCCATGAAATGAATTTTAAAAATCAACATGGGCTATAAAGAGTATTTTTATTAATAACTTGGCTATATACATTTCTATGAAACATTACCATCTGTAAATTATGTGTACTAAACTCACATTTTATACTTTGTGTGCATTCATTTTAATTGTTATGCAGGTCCAAAAAATAAAGCAGAGCTACTTTTATTTCATCTTATTCAGCCATCCTTGTCTTTCTCTACAGATCACAGTCAGTGTCACTATGTGCTTTAAAAATCTGCCATCATCGCCGTCCTGCTACAGTAGGTCAGTAGACTGTCTTTAGCACATCATGTTACCTTAAATTATGAACTTCAGTAACCCCGAGTCAGACGAGCATTCCTGGTTACGTCATCGCTTGGGCCCGCCTTTTAATCACCCTATCTCCCAACGGCACCCTTCAGTGGATTGTGATTGGATGACGCGTCACATCCACTCTCCGCGATAGGCCAATTTACATGTCATCGGGAATAGTTTAATTGTCCACATGTGCAGACGCTGGTCGTTGCTTCATGTTTAATTGAAGTTTTGAAATATTAAAGTAAACATGATAAAGGGTCACGGACAGCGTCCGAGCTTACAAAGAACACACAGAGCAGGACTACATCAGAGATTATTGATTTTTATGGTGTATGTCACTGAGTGGTGAAAATACAAGTGATGCTCCAGAATTTTTTTTTAATTATCAAGATATTACCAAATGAAGAAGTACGTGTATCCAGTCTATGTAGTCTAGTTAAAACAGTGGTCACCTGGATTTGAAGCTGGAAGCTGAAATATCTGCAGCTGAATGTACTGTGTCGCATTTTGCACAGATATTTAGTTTTGACGACACTGTGTTCTGATGACTTTGGTGATCTCCTGACTTTCCCTGTTGCGCCACCGTGAGGCTGACATGCTGGTGATGAGTGAACTTCCATAGCAACTGTTAAATGAAGAAATTTTGTACATCCTCTCGTGGCTCACGGCTGATTAATTATAATATTCTTGATCCCCTGATGTTTTTCACTTGAGGGTGACGTCACAGAATGTGGAATATACCCACATTTTAAGATGAAAGGTATAGGCCTAACTCATGTATCTATTGATCACTAATCCAATCCACTGACAAAAAGAATATTGCCTAACTTTCCTGCTTCGACTAGAGCATTGCTTGAGTACGATGTTTCTCCATAGCATACCACCCGACACACGTCTTCAAATCAGTGTTATCCAAATAAGATCCCCTTTGTTATTGATGATGAGGAATAAAACCTGACCTCCATCCAGAGTCAGGCGCTGCAACTGGGCAGCGATCTGAAAAAAATAAATAAATAAATAAATAAAAGTGAAGGTCCGTCACACACGCAGGGTCGATTACCTGAAATATAGGCCTATGAATGTATTCAGCACAATCACAATGAAATATGTTTTAAAAAATATTTGGATCAAGTGCATCTTTTGCGAATAATTATGCAAAAAAAAAAAAAGAAAAAAATCGCCGATCAAAAAGTTTTTTCCACATTTTATTAGGTTTAAGTCAAACCGACAGAGTCATTTTGTTGTCGGATGCAGCTGCTCCCGTCTAGTCATACGACGGCAGAGAGGAGAATCAATTTGAACTCCAGTAACCCTGTCTCAACGTTTTGGTTTTTTTTCTCCGTGACTATGAGGGCGTTCAGCGAATTACCCCATCACTGGCTGGATCCGAAAGCTCTGCCTCCTTTCTCATTGGACTGCGCGGCCAAGCCAAGCTGTCAGCCCATGTGGCGTGGCCAGCAGAATGTGAGACATTTAAATTCAAGAGAAAAAAGGAGCTGAAGAAGCACGCAGGCTAACGTCAACCTCACAGAGGAGGAAACGACAGTTGTCAGACGTACAGTTAACAGTCAGTAGAGACACCACCGTGGACAACCATAGGAAAGCTACCAGATATCACTAAGAGAATACATGTGAAAAAAAGTGCGAACATTTCACCAAGTGGTTCCGAATCGTGATTTTTCGGGGACGCCGGACCGGTTCTGGGACAGACAGGTAAGCTCGCTAACGGTTGGGAGCTGCTGAATTCGACCTGCTAACGTCGTCACTGCCCGGCGTGAGTGACATCATCTCAAAATTAGATAGAACAATAGCAGGCTAAGCTAAATAAAGACACAACATATCTGCCGGTTTAATGCGGCTGTTATTAACACTGGTTCGCGTTATATGGAAAAGAGAATACTTTTTAAAATAAACTACGACTTGACATTTTTGGGTCAGAATCGACGTAAGTAGCTAACTTGCACGTGAAGCTATATTTTTACTCGTCGTAAATTACATGCAGCTTCTGTTTCCGCGAGTTATAGGCTACACTAACTTTTCTGAATGGTTCCCTTTGTCTGCTCGCTGTTGATGGAGATTATCGATATTGGTAGACAGGATTCAGTTCCCCACAGAAATAAAGATAACCCCAGAGTCGTTCTAGTGTATCTTATTCACACAATATTAAGCAAATATATTAAAAGGTAGAGAGGTGGAAACGATGGAGGCGTGCATGCTGCATGCTGTGTTGGTCACCGTGCAGTGTGTGTGTGTGTGTGTGTGTGTGTGTGTGTGTGTGCTGTCAGATGCTGTGTTAAGCTGTCCTCATGGCATTCTGTCTCAGCAGCATGATGACTTGGTTCATTGAGGCCACCGGCCACCCGAGACTTGCACTTGACTATCTCAGCTCCCAGGGTGACTGGGTGGCATGTGCATTCATTCAGAGTACTCACTGTTTCCTGCACTCATTTGTGTGGTAGCAGAATTTACAATTTGCATTCAAGCACACATGTTCTTGCAACCTTCCATTAGCTTGCACTGTTTTGTTTCACGTATTCACGTATACATTTAATAAATAACGTTTATAACACCTTTTTAGTATTGCCAGTTATGACCTGGCCTAGCTGTTATACAGTACTTTTATAGGTCGACGTCTCTGGTTTATGTGAAAGTGTGTGTGCACAGTAGCACTCTGTGTGCCTGGACACATGTCGGGTGCTTTGTGTTCACCCAAGGCTGTCTGGCCAGCTGGATATTGTTTGGGGAAAATCTCCCTTTCTCAAGGTATCTCCGGATGTACCATCAACTGTAACTCTGTTTATGACTCTTGGTCAGTCTCTGCCAGGATTTGCCGGGTGGATGAGGCGGGGCGTTCAGCTGAAATTGGTTAACTCTGTTTGCATCTTGCCTTTATCACTTTATTAGATTGCACACAGACAACCATGTATGAATCATCTATTATTTGTTCACTTCCAAATAAGAATTTCCACCACAATTTGAATGTGACTTTTACTAGTGTGTTGACACTGTAGGGCATGGACCATGGGAGAGAACAAACCAAATGGACAATGATATTAAACAGTCTAAATCTAAAAATCTGAAATTCCCTCTTCTGTGGTGACTGAATGGTACAAGAGTGTCTGGCTACAACATGGCTGAGTAAACAAGAAATGAATAATGACGTAAAGAGGTGTGTGTTTGTGTGTGTTGTAGTACAGGATTTTAACGAAAAGACAGTCAGGCAGTCCGCCATCTTTCCCTCTGAAGACATCGCACATTTGTTCTGTCTACAAGGATCATGAAATACAATGTAATACAAACTGATTCAAGTTTATTGGTCACCCATTAAGCAACAAAACACGACACCAATTTTTGAATAGCACACGATGTTTTAAAGTGTGGTAACCCGCTTCAGTCAATTTTTCTCGGCACAAACTGAAATTAGATTAGATCCAACTTTTTTGTCGTTGTGCACTATACAAGTACAGAGACAACGAAATGCACTTGGTGTCTAACCAGAAGTGCAAAAGGCAGTAAAGTGCAAAGTACGGTATGTACAATATAAATAGTGCAGAAAAGACAGATATCACAGTATATACAGTATATGAATATTACTGGCAGTACTAAAGGAATATTGTTTGTACGGTATATAAGTGTTATGAAATGGCCATTTGATAATCACAAATATATTAGCAATAAATCACATAGAAACAACATACTGTATATGAACCAATGTTACCTTTGGTGGCGTGTGATTGAAGCATGTGTTTTCATGAGTCTTGTCGCTGCACGAGTTTCAACTCTGCTATCCGGGAACAAGTTTGTCCTCTTCACTCAACTGACAGAGCATCATATAGTTACCGGCTGAGTAATGACAGAGATTGGCATTTGTCGCCATTGTGTTTCCACCTTCAGGTCCTTTTCCATTGGACTGTGTGTCAAGTCAGGTCTTGTTGCGTGCTCCCGGTGGAGCAAAGCAGTCTAATAGCAGGAATGTTAGGGCTGATGGGAATGTAACGAGGGATATTTGTAGAAGGCAATGCAGTCATTCCCGTAGAATATATTTTTGGTCGATGTTCAGTACAGTATGAGGCTGCAGTGGGGCAGACGCAGTTCATAGAGTGCTGAGTAACTGTAGCTTGCAGCTAGCTCACAGTCTCCTTATGCCTGAAGTCATGTTCAGGGTGTTAGTATGTGATCTGGGTCAGGTAAGGCTAGATAATGTACTGAAGGGCCTAATCCCAGTATCCCTTGTATCTTGGAGCTCAAATCCTTTCAGCTACTGGAAGACAGAAAGGGCCGGGGCAGCCAGTCTTTCTCTCTGAACATACATTCTGATTCTAATGGCCTATACGTAAATATTTGAAATACAAATATTATACCCCTTTGTGAAACTCATCATTTTGTCTACTTTTTGTTTTTGAGCTTTGGTCATATTCATAAATAATATAGCATGTAATACAAAATAATTCAATGGTTTGTATAACTGTAATACCTGCAATGAGGTATTAAATATTCTGAAGTGAATTTGAATAACAGAAATGGGTCCAAACTGAAATGAAAATGGACATTGTTTGGGTTGTTTTCCTTGACTGATCAGTAACTATAACACAAATTATTATGCCTTATTCCCTTTTTTTTCTGTGATTAAACAACCTATCTTCCTATCTACCTTAGGGGAATGTGTTTCCTCGTCCATGATTATAGATGAAATTATAGATGATTTGATGAAAATGAAATGAATGTAAATCATACTGCATTGTAGGCATATGAATGTCATTGAAGCTGTAATGAAGGCTTGTTAGTAGACCACTGTAAATCCTTATAATAATACTCCTAAACTAATGTGGATAGTTGAGTGAACATGGCTCTGGATATACTGTAGAGCTGCATTTTCGTTGTGGTCAATGCGTAGAGTCGGGCAGATGAGGAAATTAACATCGCAGAGACCTTCTTGACTTCATGGACACGAAGAATGACTTGAGTTTTACACACTTTTTAGTTTGTTTATCTTTTCACCCACCTCTGTATTGTGCATGATTTACACATATAGTGTTCAATTGGGGCCTCGGCACAGTTTAACAAACTTTAATACTGTGTGTCAGCTTAGCGTTGCTCTCTTGCACTGGCTTTTTACCAGCACTGTGATCTCACGGCATGAACGAATGAAAGTGAAAGAGAGAAAAAAAACAGACAAAAGACCGATCTGTAGTTTCCAGTCTAGCTTCAGCTGGGAACTGAATTTTAAGTTTTCGATTTTCCTTGTACCGCTTTGTCTTTATTGAGAATACAACAGCATCTTGGACATTCATCTTCACACATGAAACCAATAATATGTGAGGAGTAAGTCAGCATCACGAAGCTCCACTTAATTCTCTGTGCCAGACCATGTGGGCTCAGGCAGTGTGTTGA
Organism: Diplodus puntazzo; assembly: GCA_963678695.2. Classification (NCBI taxonomy): domain Eukaryota; kingdom Metazoa; phylum Chordata; class Actinopteri; order Spariformes; family Sparidae; genus Diplodus; species Diplodus puntazzo. The sequence goes on along the minus strand of OZ023176.1, from coordinate 6,057,902 downwards.
GCATTTCTAAAGTGTGTACAGTATGTTCTGAGGGAATGAATCTGAAGATGATGGCAGCCATCCTAGCTGCTCTACATTGATGTAGTGACATGGTTTGATTTAGAGTAGCTCTGTCCCAAGCTGCTAGGCCATTGGTTGGCAGGTCTGGCCGTGTTGACATGACAGGGCCTGGCCTAGAAACAAAGAACAAAGACCATCACACACACACACACACACACACACACACACACACACACACACACACACACACACACACACACACACACACGCACACACACACACAGTACAACATGGCAATGCTCAGTCATGTACAGAGTAGTCTATCGGCAGACAACATTGTCTGCTGTAAGTGCTCTTTCATGCGTGCTTTAAGGGGGTCTTCATCTCCAAACCTGCCAGTCAATGCCAACACAATTACATCAGCTTCAATACATTTACATGATCAGTGTGAATGGTGGTTACTGTTGAACTACTGCCGAATCCCAGGGACTTGTTTGTAATTTCCCAATTCATGTTTCGCTGTGATTATGAATTGTAAGGCATTTGGCTTTTTACACATACAAGGTTTCCCATTCAGAATTTAATATTTTTATAATATATCAGTCAGTATTGCAATGACACAGTCTTATTGCCAGTTGTTCATGCATTCACTGAACCAGCTATCCTTAATATCAGCTGATTTTGAAGCTATGCATGCATTAAGAAATTCCAATTCCATTTCAGGGATTTCAAGGTCAGTTTATTTATCATTTTACAACACCTTGGTTGCAAAATGAAACTTGTGGGGGCATATTTTCGCCGGATGGGGGCTCTTGTCTCCCTGGGACTTACACCTATACGATTTGACAAACACATTTTTAGTTTATGTGTGACCCTGATCACCCATTAGGTGACCATATACATCTTCTTGGTGCTAGCTAGTGACTAGCTGTCATTCATTCATACTATTATTCACTCTTGACTCTGCTATTTTCTAGAATTAACGATCATCACCACAGTGTTGTTTTATAATTGCTAATAAACTTGAATTAAAGTTTTTCAGTAATAAAATAATTTACATTTATGACGGTCTCTTATAAATTCCTGTCTGAATAATGATTAATATCTCTGAGGGAATCTGTCATCTGTCTCTGATTGACAGCTGTGGTTCCCTGTGTATTTCTGTCTAATGGCTAATGTTATTGTACGACACTCATGTGAAGCTACAAGACAGTTCCTTTTACCCCTCTGAGAAAATGATGATTTTGGCTATGTGTTCAGCATTGCTTGCTTCAGTGTTGACATAATCAGATGCTTGTTATTATGATCAGTGAGCGTTGGTGACATGTTCAGGGAAGAGCAAAGTTCTTCTTGTTTATGTAGCGCATATAATTTTAACGTCGAACTTGTAAAGTTTCTAGTTAATTGACCTGTGGCTATATGAAGCATCCATAGCGCAAAATATAGGCTAACTGAAGCATAAATACAATCCCTCCTCTCCTCCATCCCCTCCTCTCCCTTTTCCTCCTCCTCGCCTCTCCTCTCGAGAAAAAAAAAAGTATCGTAAGTGGTGGTCACATTTCACATATGTGTGTATGAGGAATGTACTGCAAACAAAATCTACCTCTGAACTTTAAACTTGAGCAACGGAGGTGCGCCGATATTGATGCATATGTCTCAAAGCCTGAGGAAGGAAGCTGCTCTGTAGTCTGTTGGTATAAATGTATGGAATACCATTTTAATCAATACTTATAAATAAATAAAAAATAAGCCTAAGAAAAATTTGTAAAAAAGCAAATTTTCAAATTAACTTAAATATAGATTTATAAATGAATCGTCATAGTTCAATAAATTATTAATTGTGTTTTTTTTTTCATAGGACAACTTTAATTTCTTTCAGGGGGCGTAATGTTTCCATTTTTAATGTGTGTTGTTTCCTCATGCAATGTAATGTATCATGAAACAGCGCTATATAAATATTCGTTTCAGGGGGCAATTATTTCAGAATGACACATTTATGTCCCAGCTCTGTTCATTTCAATTTCTTATATGCAAAGTAAGTGGGCGTGGTTATTTCATGTCTCTAACAATCGTGCTTAGTCAAATGCATTGCTGGCCTGGAAGTAAATGATAACATAATGTTAAGAATTTGGCTCAAAATTACTTAATGGTTCAGAATTATGGAGCAAATGTGAATTAACGTTTAGATGGCATCACAGAGGAGCATTTCATATAATGTTATGCCGGTAACTTTGCTTGTTATGTTGCTTATACACCTACCTATTACCTAAATATAAAGATGATTATACATTTGTCATTTGTAAATGTGAGCTTTATTCATGTACACATGCCTTGCAGTAAGAAAAATGCTAAATGTCTGAGATAGCAAACTACCCCACATAACTTAAGACATACTTGTAGCAATTTATTTTGATAATCAGTTATTTTTTTTATTGATATCTGCCCCCAAAAATCCATATCAGTCAGGCCCTGTTCTTTACAAGTGTGTATGAAAACGTTTGACTACAACTGTATGTTTATAATCCTAGTTTTCTGTCTTGTTTTCTCTCGTAGAACTGGCTCATTCACAGCCGACACAGCACTAGCACACTCTACTCCACTTGACATTTTTTAGTATTTTACAGTGTCACAGTCACAAAATATATTTGACTGCAATCCAGTATTGTATAATGACTCTGACATCAAACACACTGTAATGAATGAGATCACTTATTGGTTCTCTCTCTCACTATCTCTCTGTCTCCTTCTGTCTCTTTCTGTCTGCCTGTTCACAGTAATTCATCATGGATGAAATAGTCATAGCAGGGATATCAGGCCGTTTGCCAGAGTCTAATAACCTGGAGGAATTCTGGGAAAACCTCATCAATGGTGTGGACATGGTGACAGAGGACGACCGGCGGTGGACACCAGGTGAGACCCCTCATAGAGTCGGATTTGATGGAGTTATTCTGCTTTGTGAATCAAAAATGACAGATGTGCTATACTGGTTGGCAATTTAGTTAAAAATATTCTCTAATAATGCCCTGTGGTACTTGTCATTGAGAATGAAAATGCAGTAAACACCAATGGCTTATTACCATCTGGTCATACATATACTACAGTAGAGAGATGACAGGAAGTATTGGGATTAAGAGTTGAGGAATGGTTCGCAATAACAGTCCCCGCTTGACTCGAGCCAGGGACAGGTTTATGATTAACCTCCCAGGACGCAAGGATACCTTATGGATGCTACACAGCAGCAAATATCTGTTACTACAAAAAATAATGTAGTCAAGGATATGTACATTTAAATAAGTTGAAAAAGTTGTTTGTGGTTCTTTTGTTGTTCAATCTTAGTTAGGGTAACACAGATTTTGAATTAGCTGAGTAATCGGTCAACAAAATATAAAACTTGGGAGTGCTATATATTTCGCTTGGGTGTCTTCACTCCAGTACAAAACTCCAGAATTATCATGATGTATCAGATCCATACAATTAACTGATATCCAATATGGGGGAAGTTGGTGGGTAAAATAATTCTGTGAAGGCATCTCTTGTATTTGCTGCCTGCTCCTCATTCCCTCCAAGGACAAAGAGTTTGATTTTGGGATGGCCTGCAAGATGGCAGACATTGTTTCACATATCGTAGCACATTTTACATGAACAAATACACACTAAAATATAATTAGATAACAATATAGTGAATAGAATAGATTAAACAATACGTAGCAAAATGGAATGGAAGGAAAGATAAACCAAGATTAACAACAATCTACAATTGGTGTAAATTTAAATTGTGATAATTGAAGAGTTTTTGCCAATTTCTGATTATGTTAGGTTAGTTAAACATTCAGGACATACTATGAATGAGGCAGAGAAATGGCGCTGCTCTTCACAGAATCTTCCTGGATAATGCTGTTTTGTCAACAAAACTTTGTCAGCAGCCATTCTTGTCTCTCTTTGGCATCATTATATTAATATTGTCCGTTTGTGTCTTTCTAAATATCAACAGTATAACATCTGTTCTGTCAAGATACAGACTCAAATAATTCAATATCATAACAGAACTCCCAAGTTCACATTTGCCAATGATGCTAATAACACTGATAAACGTGGGTGTCATCTTCCAAAAATCTTTCAAAATTTCTGAGTTTCTGAATATCTTCATCCTGGACGATTTTTTTTTCCAATAGGTCCATCTCCAGCAACCTAAACCTGTGTATAAAATGCCAAAAATGCATAGAAAAAGGCAAATGAGAAAATGCAACAGAGTAGGCAACAGCAGCAAGGACTACTCCCCAAAATGTGGTATTCTGTGTCATTCACTTGTATGCCACTTTTCCCTCAATTTTGCTGTTATATTTCACATGCTTTTTTTCTTCCTCATCTCTGCAATCCCACTCCATTCAATCCTCCGTAGCTTCAGTTTTTCCCTCTCCTATTATTAAAGAAACCCATTCCTGAGTGCCTGGCAACCATCTTAAGCTCACATTCATGTGCTGAAATGGTTGGACTGGGCAAGCTGATGCTGCTGAGACCACACACAAGGCATCATGGGAGAGTAGAGAGAATAGAAAGGGAAACAGAAAGCAACAAGAGGTTTGTGGCCTGAGGGAGTCTTTGCATAATCATAGAGAACAAAATAACTGGAATAAAGAAAATGGGAAGTTACATCTTCTTAAGAGCAATTAAGTAAAGCAAGCAGGTTCACACAAAGTACAGAATTAGAATTTTTTGAGTTTGCCTTTGATGAATCGTTATCAATTTGTACTGCATTAGAATAGCAACAAGCAGAAAGGTTTCGGCTACCCCTTTCATAGTATACACACTCAGTGCTAGTGGTTAGAATTATTACTATTTTCTCATTATACTTGTGCTAAACATAGCAGTTTAATAAGGATGAGCGTGATGACTCTTCACTATGGACAACTTCTTTAATGATGACAGGTTCACTCTACATAATCTCATCCCTATTCCATGGCTCTTCAGAATGACATTCATCATTTGACACAGGATATTATTTTAAAGAAATAGTTAAAATACACTTTGTGCTGTTTTTGTGTGAGTCAGATAAGAAGATGAGACAAGAAATTGCCATGTCTGTATTATTAGCTAAAGTCATTTGGTGCTTAGCTTAGCGTAATAAAGGCTGGAAGCAGGGCAAAATGGCTAGCTTTGCCCTCTCTAGCATGGAAAAAAAACCCTTCAAACTTATTAACAGAGTGTCAATTTATAAAATTGCAGTTTAAGGAAAAGCTGTAGCACAATTGTGCCTGAAACTGTCGTCACTGCTTGTGCAAGCATAGCGCAAGTGGTCTTCCATTCCACAGGACGACCTGTTGTTTGTAAAAGCGGTTGCTCACCTTGATCGTGCGTTGAAATTTTGTTTCAGATAATCCAACCTGAAGTAAACTCGTGTCAACTGCAGCGCTTCACTTTATCCCTTCAATGAGGTTGCAGCTTGTTTTAATCCTTGACCTCATCCTTTTCTAAATATGCTCTGCCAAATTGTTATCAATAGTTCAAGAGTAAGAACTTGGTGTGTAACTCACCCTGAAAAATTAAAGACAGTATACAAATGCCAGTATTGGTTAAAAGCTGACATGAGGGGGTATATTTGCTCTTGATGAGTACACAGTGCTCTCTAGGTGCTAAAACTCTTAGGCAGCCAATGGGGGATCCCATATTTTGCAAAATTAATATCATATTGATTCTTTGAAAATTCTAGATGTACTAGAATATTAATTGAGTTGCCTCATCAGCTGTAGCTCCCAATTATCTTTCTAAATCTCAGGATCTTGTGTATAGTAATTTGATGATCTGCCATTACATGAAAGAAACTTTACATGCACTTTTCTGTACATGCAATGTGTACATAAAACTACTTTTCTCCATTCTTGCTGTTTTCTAGGTTTGTATGGTCTTCCAAAGAGAAATGGCAAACTGAAGGACATCAGCCACTTTGATGCAGCCTTCTTTGGAGTCCACCCGAAACAGGCTAACACCATGGATCCACAGCTCCGTCTCTTGCTTGAGATTGCCTACGAGGCTATTGTAGATGGAGGTGAGGAGACGGGCTGAAAAGTACTACAGATCTGCGGTGGACAGTAATATGAGAGAAAGTAGCTAGAAAGGGTGGGAAAAGTATACAGTAAATCTGAATGTTTTTTTGTATTTTCTCTGACACATTTTTTTAAAATTCTGGTTTAGTTTTAAAAGAGTTCATGATCTGTGTGAGGCTACCTGATGAAATACAGAGCGACTGGTTTATACACAATAAAATGTTGTGATGCAGGACTGGATCCATCCACACTGCGTGGCAGTAAGACGGGTGTCTACATCGGGGTGAGTGGCTCTGAGGCTGGCGAAGCGTTCAGCAGAGATCCAGAGGAGCTGCTGGGCTATAGCATGACTGGATGCCAACGTGGCATGTTGGCCAACAGACTTTCCTACTTCTTTGACTTCAACGGTATGCCCACACAGCCAGCTCCAACATATGCTTTTACTCTTTGGCAGTAAGTCTGATGCTGGTCTGATAATACCCCAGCATTGAGGCTAATTCTAAGACTACGCTGATTAAACTTAGACTAGGCTGAATACCAGACCCCAACATGGGTCCCAATGGATGTTGCTCACCCAGCAACATATGTCAAAAAAGTTGCTTACAAATTGTGCAGCCTACAACATGTGTGAATACTTTTCTATGGCTCTGCTTCCTCCCACCTCATTGACAATACATTACTTGCATGAAAATAGCATTTCTAGACTCAGGGAGCATGCTCACTGTTAGTAAAACCTAGTTGACAGTACTAAATAATTGTATACTAGTTTGAAAATACAAACTGTTGTTTTTTTCTGTTGTACTTTTTTTTTGCCTTATTTAATACCCAGAAGTGACCTAACCTATTGCAGTGTTCTGCCTGTATTGGAATAGCAGTGGTTCTTGCCACTCAGAAACTGCTAACCATGTTTTGGAATTAAAGCACTGATTAATCCTGCAAAAGTTCATTTTAGAATTCCAGTAAATATGGTAAGATAAGAAATAAGAGAGACGTTATTGTCAAGACAAAAGTGCAAAAGCATGAATGATGCAAACACTCAACTGGAATGAAGCATACAGACATAACATGCAAACAACAGAATACAAGATGGGTACACAAAGAAGACAGATTAATAGTATAAACATATAGTATGAAAGCATACACCTGTTTAATTGCTTGGCCTCTGGTCTTGCTTTCTTTCTCGAGAACCACTCATCTAAGCTACTTCACACTCGACACTGAGGGTAATCAAAAGTTATCCAAGCAGAGCCGTGAGCCCCGCCCTTCTGCTGAACAGTGCAGTGTATTCATGTATTCAAGCAGACATGGATGTAGACCTAAATAAAAAACTAAATGTTTGCTCTTATTAGATTAATATAAAGCATTTTTCAGCCATATGAGAAGTTGGTGCTGCTGTATTGCAGTGAATGTAATGTAGTCATTTTGAATCATTCCACATTTTCAAGTATCACCTCTTGTTTTCTGCAGATGTTGTTTCTAGTTCTAATCCAGTTTCCTCTCCTTGCCTTCTCTAGGCCCCAGTGTTGCCATTGACACAGCCTGCTCCTCCAGCTTGCTGGCTTTAGAAAATGCCTTCCATGCCATTCGCCAAGGCCATTGTGATGCTGCTCTAGTGGGGGGAGTCAACCTGCTGCTCAAACCAAACACCTCAGTGCAGTTCATGAAGCTGGGCATGCTCAGTCCTGAAGGGACTTGCAAATCCTTTGACTCATCAGGTAAAACAAAGTTGCACAGTAGTTATCTTGCTTTGTGGTTTAAGATGTCAACTATGATCAGCAATGTCCCCCAGTCAAATCCAGCTGAAGGTCTTTGTTGCATCTCCCTGTCTCTTGTTTCCAGTCATCTCTTCACCATCTCTTCCTACCTAATACAAGCCTAAAATACAATATAATTTTGTTTTCACATCTGTGGCTCAGGTTAAGTATAGTGGGCCTCATGCATAAATTGTGACCTTCCAAAGCTTCTGGATATGCAAGATCATGTGATAATTTGGCTTCAAGCTGACTGAATAAACAAGCATTTGACCAATCAGTGTCATTTGAGGAACTACTGGGAGTTATAGATGGCATTTACTGGCTTGTTTGAGGTGAGCAAGAGAAACAATTGCTTGTTTGAAAAACAATAATGACAGCTCCTCAAGAGGGCAGGTTAGCTGCTGTAGTATCAGTTGTATCAGTACTGAAAAGGGTATTCATTGAAGGAAGAGCTAGGAACAGTACTGGAGGCTTTTCTTGATGGAAAAGATGTTTTTGCTCTTCTCTAAGTAGTCAGGTTATGTTTATAGACAGATTATTCACCAAATCACATGCCCTTTTCAGTTTCTATTGATATCTTTCCAGATGATTCTTTGTAAGAAACCATCTGGCCTGTCAGGTTGCATGAATTGTGTGTGTAATGTGCGATTTAAGAATCTTTGTGCGACTCATCAATACGTGTTCACTTCCTGCTTGTTCTTAATATCAAAATTGAAGAGTGCCTTGGGCCACACATGCGTAAGACAGTACACACAAATACAACTTGCATTTAGTGCTGGTTTTGTGGGACTTGACCAAAGGCGTTGATATTCAACAGCAACTAATTTCACCTTATTGGAATTCAAGCAGATCTCTTTTATTGCAATATGCACTGACCAAGGCCTAAATTTCAGGCAGAAAAATTGTAGTAGCGTTTATTTTATAAAGGGTTAGGCTTGCTGCTGTGTTAGCACGTTATCATATGCGGACGGGAAGGAGAGTTGACTGATGAGAAAAAAAGCAAAAGCGCCTATTTGGTCATATTTCAGCTGCATTACAGCTGCTCCCATTCAAAGTCCCGAATATGCATGATGATGATGATGATAAAAATGTTTTATAAGCAACTGTTTTATAAGCCACTGTCAGAGAGTCCAGCTCCACTCCCACAACATCACTGGCCTTACAGATCAGTCTGTTCTGCCTCAACATACAACAGCACAGAGGACAGCACTGACCACCACAGATTCCTAAAATATCGAGCATAGTCCGGCAGATGTTGAAGGACCTCAGCTGTCTCAGAAAATAGAGACGACTATGTCCCTTCCTGTAGAGGACACCGTGTGACAAAGCTGTCCACAGCAGTCCTGAAATCAACACCCTCACTGATACGTCCAGCTTTTGCTGAGTCATCCGAGAACTTCTGGAGATGACGGGTCTCTGTGCAGTAGTTAAAGTCTGTGGTGTAGAGGGTGAAGAGGAAGGGACAGAGGACAGTCCCCTGTGCGGCCCTGGTGTTGACCAATCTATCTGACACACAGTGTTGTAAGCACACACACTGTGGTCTGCCAATCAGATAGTCAATAATCCAGGTCACAAGGGGGGAATCCACCTGCATCGCTGACAGCTTCTGACCAAATAGAGTAGGACGGATGGTGCTGAATGCACTGGAGAGGTCAAAAAACATGACCCTCACTGTGCTTGCTGGGTCATCAGGTGGACGTAGACAAGGTTGAGCAGGTAGATAATGGCATCCTCAACTCCCAAGTTTGGGCTGATGGGCGAACTATAGGGGGTCCAAGACTGGTTTGACCAAGGGCCGGAGCTGCTCCATGATGAGTCTCTCCAGGGTCTTTATGATGTGAGAGGTCAGTGCCACAGGTCTGAAGTCCTTGAAGCCACAGAGACACGTTGTCTTCGGCACAAGGACAAGGCAGGATGTCTTCCACACAACAGTTGACCCTCTGTAGACTCAGGCTCATGCTGGATCATCAGGATCAAAGGGTCTTGGGAGGGGGCAGGAGGCAGATGGGAGACATAGAGTAGTTGGCAAATGGCAAAATTAAAGGTGGTGAATCTGAAGTCCAAATGTGTATATCTTTATCACAATCTTCGAGTCATTTTGGTTAAACTGTGCATTATGTGCATTATTTATACTTTTTGATGCACTCTGTGTGTGTGTGTGTGTGTGTGTCTGTCTGTCTGTGTGTCTGTCTGTGTGTCTGTGTGTCTGTGTCTGTGTCTTTGAATACATAATGATATGTAGTGATAATAGTTTGTGCCTTTTTATTATTCTTTTGACCAGGAAATGGATACTGCCGTTCTGAGGCAGCAGTGGCAGTACTACTGACCAAGCAGTCGGTGGCTAAAAGGGTGTATGCCACAGTGGTCAATGCTGGCAACAACACAGATGGATACAAAGAGCAGGGTAAGGAGGCACGCTAAAGGCCTGCAAGATCTCAACTCGTGCTGTGACACAAGAACACAGCATCTCAACTAGCAAAATTTTGGATAATGCAAGAGTTGGTCAAGAAAGATTGGATGATATATTAAGATCTCTGTGTGAAGAAATGTGGTCATTATAGTCTCACATGACATTCTGGATCAAATGCTACATTGTTAAATGCTTGCATTTAAAATACTTTATGATTTAAATGATTATGAAAAGGCAGAAGAAAACAAATAAAAATGACTATTGGCTGGTGCGGTCCTTCAACTGTCTATCCATATCTTGTAAGCTAGCTAATTTACTTTTGTCTCCTGATTTGAATCAGTTGGCAATATTGTTTTAGAGTTTCTCGATCCATTTATCCATAAGTTGTTTCAGCTCTGTACAGACTTGTGGATTATTCTTGTTATCTTGATGACACATTTCACAGGGTTTTCACTTCATCTCAAAGTTCAAACTACAGCTGAAAAGTGTATGAAGATGGACCCATTTGTAATCAAAACATTTTCTAATTTGATAACCCTAGTTTTCTTCAGGCAACAACAGTCAAAAGAAACTCAATTTGCATCCTGAGTTGCACGCATTTTTTTAACATCATAGTTGTTCAGTTGCACCTCAGAAAAAGCTATCTGACAATCGCAGATTTGAGCAGAAATATCAACTGTCGTGCAGTATCAGTTACATAGCGGTTATGGTATGGCGTATGATACTTGTCCTCACACACTCTTATTGGTCCCTCAGGTGTAACGTTTCCTTCAGGTGAGATGCAGCGGAGGCTGGTTGGTTCTCTCTACCAGGAGGCAAATATAATGCCAGAGCAGGTTGAATATATTGAAGCCCATGGCACGGGAACAAAGGTCAGTGCATACAGCAGGCTAGTTTGGATAGTTGATAAACAGACATTCATGAATACATGCTGCTTTTTTAAAATCTGAAAATGAACCAGGAATGTCTCTGCATCATCTCTGCTATCTACCCACAGGTTGGCGACCCACAGGAAGTGAATGGCATTGTCAGTGTGTTTTGTCAGTCAAAGCGAGAGCCTCTGCTTATTGGCTCCACTAAGTCTAACATGGGCCATCCAGAACCGGCCTCTGGTATGGCTGCCCTGGCCAAGGTAAAAGTTTGCTCTTTTACTTTCTTCTTTCTATAATTTGAGGCTTGATATTTATTGGGGGTTTTTTATACCATAAATGCGGTCACTATATTTTTCTACCTCTTGAATGTCCACACTAGTAGAATTGGGAATTGTAGAATTGGGGATAATAATGTACACTTTTTTCCCCCGGAAGACATTTTTGATGTCGTACTTGGTTACACAATAAAAATGATCGTGGTTGTGTGAGGAATAAAAAAGAGAACTTGAGAGAGACAGAGAGAACTTCAAACCCCATGTGCTTTTACTTTTACGCACAGCTGGCTAAACACTTCATAAAGTGAGTGTGATTGTCAGATGTTGTGGAAGGTTGAGCCCTTTTCGGACTTGAAATGCATACATACAACAACATTTTTGGCTTCATCAAGCTTGGATATAGGTGACATATACATTTTTATGGCTGGTCCTTCCAACTTGGCTGAGCAGATATGGAAGGAACCAAGCAAGATATTTAGCGACTATTGCACAAAGTGAAAGTTTAATGATTAGATGGTAGACGAGTTTCGTCACTGGTGTTTTTAACATATGCAGTAAAAGCAATCTCCCAAAATGAACATTTTAGTTTGGACTAAATTCAATTCCTGTTTGCACATATACAATATGAAGTATACTACATCTCATGCTATATGAGATAATTTACCTTTATGCGAAATTGATTACAGTGACTGCAATATGTCTATCATTTTCAAAAAGGAAAGAGGCTGGGCATCTTTGACACCAAATCAACAAATGAGAAGGAATTGATAATGAGCTGTTTTAGATATTTTTAAATTAAGATTCTGCTCTTGATCTCATATTTGTTTTTATTTTATTTGTTATTTTTCATCCTACACAAAGGTGTTGCTTTCTTTGGAGAGAGGGGTCTGGGCACCCAACCTGCACTTCAACAATCCTAACCCAGACATTCCCGCCCTCACTGATGGTAGGGTTCAAGTCGTTGACCGGCCTACTACTATTCAACGTGGCATCGTAGGCATCAACTCCTTTGGATTTGGAGGTTCCAATGTTCATGTGATCCTTCGTCCAGCTGAGAAATCAGCTGATGTGACTGCACCACCAAGGATGGTTCCCAGAATGCTTCAGGCTTGTGGCCGTACAGAGGCTGCAGTGAACACCATGCTTCAAAAGGGGAAGGAACACACTGCAGATGACAACTTCCTGTCTTTGCTTAATGAGGTGGCAGGAATTCCTACTACCAGCATGCCCTACCGGGGCTACACTCTGATTGGCTCTCAGACTGATGTCACTGACGTGCAGCAGGTGCAGGCCACTGGCAGGCCGCTGTGGTACATCTGTTCAGGTTAGTCATCAGACAAATAAACAATCAGACAAAACAACAGATTTCAGTTTTATGAAGAATGGGTTTGCAAGTAAAGCATATAAACAAGGCGCTTGCACCTGAATATGTTAGCTAAACAATCAGATCAAGCATTGGGTTGATGTCAACACTGAAGCAAGCATTGTTGAACACAGAGTAAGGGTTGTCATTTTCAGAAAAGGGTACAAAAAAAAATCCTGCAGCTTCATGTGAGTGATGCACAGTAGCATTACAACAAATGTAGTCATTTGATAGAAATATGTGGGGAAACACAGCTGTCAATCATAGACAGATTCCCTCAGACATATGAATGATAATTTAAACAGGATTCATAAAGGGTCATCATACATTTTTCAACTAAGTTATTTTATCACTGAAAAATTTCGTAAAATTCAGTTAATTAGCAGTAACTGATAATACAACACTGTGGTGTTGCAGGTTAATTCTACAAAAAAGCATGTAAGTCAGTAAGTATGAATAATTGTAAGAATGAATGACAGTTCGGTGCCAGTGGATGTAAACGGTGCACTTTGCCAATGTACAAAAACAAATTTGCATGCATATGACTCTTTCGTTGCTACAGTTCCATCCTATGGGAAAACACTGAATTGCTTCTTATTATCTATAGAGTAAGATGATTTCACTTTTTCTAAAGACTCACAGATTACTTTCGTGATTATCCAGAGTTGATGTTGATGTTGATTTTTAAAATGTCATGTTTCAATGTTGAGTAACAAAAATACAGTTCCATCCCCTCCATTGCTTTTGGGAAAGGAGAAATCTCAGAGAAATGTATCTAAAAACCAGAGCAAATAAAACCAAAATTATCTTCATTGAAAGATACCACGAGTCATAATTAAGAATTTGTAATTTGGGTGAACCAACTTGAGTAGAATCAAGCAATCATCTTGGACACCAATGCAAATACTGCCCGCTCAAACAATTACTTTTTTTTTTATTATTAAGTTTTGGAATGGGATTGTTGAAAAATTAAGATCTCCTCAGACAGATCTTTTCCTTGAACAGTGTATTGCTTGATTAAAGTGAGTGACTGTTGTATCTATGACAGGTATGGGAACACAATGGGCTGGCATGGGCCGCAGTCTCATGCAGCTGCCAGACTTCAGAGAGTCCATCCTGCGGTCAGATGCAGCCCTGAAGGACACCGGCCTGGTTGTGTCTCGCCTACTCATGGAGGCAGACGACACCACATTTGAAGATACTGTTCATGCCTTTGTTAGCCTCGCTGCAATACAGGTATAGTACATTTTTGGGGCGCAAGGGCAGACCCTGTTTAGGACCCTGTTGAAATGCAAGAAGTTTGTATTAGTCCGAACAAAAATGTATCACATTTTTGAGGGCCTAAACATGCTTGAAAACTTTGCTCACATGTTTAATGGTTACCGGACATGTGCTTGGAAAAATGGTTTATGAACAAGTTTTGCCTGTATCAAGGGGTTCCCCAAAGTCATTAACCATAAATCCTCCAACAAGTCACACATAAGATTACAGAGACACAATAGTTGCTGGATTAAAGGTATTGCAGGGTCCTGTAGTGGCTGTTCAAACAGCAGAGTTGACATGGGCAAAGAAAACGGGTCAAAGTGGGCATTTTCTGAGGGGTAACCTCCTTCTGAAGTGGTGAGAGGCTGGGTTGCACAGCTCTTCTCTGGATCCATAATGTCTTGGTAAACACGGGGCAGTTTTGGCTCGTCTAACTAGGTTTAAGACTGTGGCCTAGGCGAGTAAAATCCAAACGTTTGTGTGCTCCCATTTAGTAACAGTAACTGCGCAGGCAAAAGCTGATGTTTCTAACAACATGTTATGATGGGACTGCAGTGAAACGTGCGTGCAGCTGTTTTTATCGTCTCCGTGTATCAGGCTGCTGAGGAACTGACGATGGACGATTCGTTTACCAGGCTTTGCTAGTGAAGTAGGCTGCGTTTAGGCTTTGTTCTACACGCAGGCTGTCCTGTAGGGCTGCTGTTGCTTCATCTGTCCACACTTTAAGGGTACATTCCGATCAAATTGCTGTCATGCCTCTGTCTTAGTAGGTTAAGAATGCCGCTCCTACAGTGATCGTCATCCTTCATGGATGTGTTTAAACTGGTGTACAATGCCAAACTGATTGAATACACACGAAACTTGCGTGACAATCCACTGTGATTTCAGCTATTCAAGCTTACATTATTGGCCAAGCTTATGGATGTGACATTGGGCTGCGTTTCTCCAAAAGTTGAGTCTCAGACTTTTTTTTGCTAGCGGCCTTCTTTTTTGGGGACCCCTTTGTCCAGCAACACCAGAGCCAAAACACTTCCCTCATTCAAATGAATGGGAAAAGCCTGCGTTTTCGCCACACCGCCTGATTTGATGTGAATCCAGCCTGACCATTTAATCTGATGATTTGACCTTCTTTATCAGCTGTGAGTATGTAGGGAGAAGAAGCAGAGAAATATGATCTGATAGGCCAAAGTGAGGATGTATGAGGGCTTTATAGCTGCCAGGAATATTTGTATACACATGGTCCAGGATATTTCTTTCTCTGGTGTGGATCTGGACACATGCTGATGGAATATAGGTAGAACAGTTCAGAGGTTTGTTTGATTAAATCACCAGCTACTATGAAAATTCCATCTGGTTGTTTAGTCATGTTGCTGCTGAGTGTGTCTGTCTGTCTGTCTATCTATCCGTCCGTCCTTCCGTGATGTGATGCCAGGTTAGAGAAGAATGTTAGTTGCATGCAAAGACCCTGGGTCTGTTTGAAGCAACGTCAAATTAGCTGTGTAGTAAAGCAAACAAATTAATAACCTGACCTGAGATCACAATAACACCAAAACAGTGAACAAACTGGAGGAAACTGGTCGCTCCTTTCCTCTGCAGGGGTAGCAGCTCTGTGCTAACTCACTTCGTGTTCCTCAGATTGTGGAGTTGTGGGAAACTGAGTTCAGTTTAGAGTCCATTTTGAAATCAATAATGAATGACTACATCTATTGGTCCCAACACTTGCTAGGAAAATAGGTATAGAGCATATGCACACATTTGATTTGGCCGAGGTTATGTTAAAACACAAAGAGGTCCAACAAAGAAATGGAAATAACCCTATCTGTGCTCTGTGGCTCACATTCTTACAGATAGCTGAGATTGATCTGCTCACTAAGCTGGGTCTGCAGCCTGATGGCATCATAGGGCACTCAGTGGGGGAGCTGGCCTGTGGCTACGCTGATGGTTCCCTTAGCCACAGTGAGGCCGTCCTTGCTGCCTACTGGAGAGGCATCTGCATCAAGGAGGCCAATCTTCCTCCTGGAGGAATGGCTGCAGTTGGTAAGAGAGAGCAGGGATTCTTTACCATAACAAACAGCTGGTGTCACTGAACAAGCATATTGTATTGAGAGAAGGAATTAATTGTCAAGTGTGCTTGTTTAGAATGAAAAATTTCAGAGTCTAGTCAAGTATGTAATTGTCATGTCTGTCATCCAGATGAGATGAGTGAAGTTCTTATCAGTGTGTGTGAAGGAGGGTTAATAGTTTCAGATTTCTGTTTCCACCAAGGGTTTTACAAGAATAAACTGTTTTAGAAACATCACAGACATCTGAATCACTGAAAATGAAGATTATATCAGCCAAGCTAGCTTTTTTTTCTCCGTAGCGATATAGATTATTTGGGGTTTTCATATAAACAAGCCAATTATTTATTGTGTGTTGTTGTTAATCAGACATTTTTCCTTACTGTGTTTAATTTAGTAGTGAAAAGTTGTGTACTTGCCATGGACACCAATGCAATGGGTTGCTACATGTCTGTACACTTGGCAATTATATTGGGAAATGATTATATGCAACACTAACTAAAATGTCAATGAGCCAACTACTGTGTGCTTGTTGCTCAAGGATGGTGAATGTTGATTTTATTGGATGATTTTGTGGTCAGTTTTGACTCATCAAACAAACCACATCATTCATTTTAATTCTGCTGTGAAAAAGGTCCATGAATCAGTTAATTTGGTACTTAAAAATATGATCAGACTTGACAGGGAAAAAAGAAGTTGATGTTGACCACACATATCAGCCAAATGTAAAATGTGAAGAAACCTACCTTGCTCTTAATAATGCAGCAGAGACACATATTGAATCTTGTTGGATATTTCCAGTAAAAAAAATAATAATTAAAAAGGGGCCTGTGTGATACTAATTTCCTCTATATTGTTACTGGTTGATAACAATAGCAGGGGTTAGCAAATGCACATATCATATAAGAATCACTTGTGCAAGAAAGACACAGTACTTGATAGATCCCTTTCTGTCATATATCTTCTATTCGAGAGGACAAGGAAATCCCAACATATCGATGTGCAAATCTATGACAGCTTTTCCAACTTGGGATTTACTCTGTAGTTTTTATTGTTTGTTCACATTTATTTAGTTTCTGTGCATGTTTTTCCTTTGTGCTTGCTGTCTGTGTTCCAGGGTTGACTTGGAAGGAATGCCTGACTCAGTGCCCTCAGGGAGTGGTCCCAGCCTGCCACAACGCTGAGGACACTGTAACAATCTCCGGTCCTCAGGTGAAACATTCTATGACACTATGGGCTCTATCTTACGCGAGGCGCAAAGCTGGGCACAGCACAGCGCAAGTGTAATTGCGAGTTTCAGACCGACACTGTTGTCACTTTCACAGTCAGCACCCATGCTGTGTAAATGGCAAATGTGTTTGTTCCCACATGTGTGCCCATAGGCGTGTTGGTCTTTAAGTGAGGTGTCTGCAGGCGCACAGATGGTGAATTGCTATCTCGAGGCATCAGAAAGCGACAGCAGCGACAAAAAGGGTTAATAAATGAATACTAAATACTAACCGATCCTGTCAGCAGGTCAGTAAAGTTTATCAGCTGTCCCTCTTGTGCAAATGCACAAATTATTGTCGAGAAACAAATACATTGTTTCTACTGCAGGAGGATCACTGCAGGTAGTCTTATTAATATTTACTCATTAAGGATTCTTCATCCCTCTCATCCCACCCGTCATTGATCAGGATGATTATGACTCTTCCTGCCTGATTCACAGACTCGCAGAGGGAACATGCAGCAGTGATCCTCTGCCTCAGTTTAATATCAGTGTATTTCTTCATATGCAGTCAAACAGAGTTGTTGATAGGACAGATGATTGTGAAATGGCAGGGCAGAGGATCCTGTCCCTCACTGAAGATGCTGCTGAAGTGCTGTTGTTAAATAATCTCCAGGTCCTGGTGCACCTGGCTATAATAGGGAATGGGAGACAGCACTCGGAATGCGTTCATTATTGTTCCACCCAAAAAACACCCATGACTAATTCAGAGTCAAAATACACCCCCTTTGCGCCATGTGCCTCACTTTGTGCCAAGATTATCCGCTGTTTAACTCGCAAAATGGACAGGTCCGAAACAGACTAGCCCCATGTACTTTAGACCATGTGCTATGGAAAGTCTATAGATAGGGCCCTATGTCTTAGACAGCACTGTTAACACAGAGAGAACCTGCATTTTAGACTGTCCCAACAACTGGGAGCCTGCTTTACATGACAGAAGGGAATCGAAGGTAGTGAGCAGAATATTAATGTTACCAATGCTTTCGCAGAATAGCCTATTAAGGACATGAAAGAACACCATTGTGAACATTTTTGCACATAGCTATTCAAACTGATCAGGAAACCTACAAGACTTTCGCTTTTAGATTTAGAGTTTAACTTTTTGTGAAAAAACACATCGGGGGTGGAGAAGAAGGTGAAGAAGTGTCGGGCTGTACAAACATAGCAACTCTGTTATCAAATGTAAATATTAGCCTCTTTCAGGTCTAAACTCTTGACAATATCCAGAGAATCGGATTAGATATTGTCCACATTTGCTTGTTCACACATGCAGCAAACAACAGGAGATTGTCAGGTGTGTTCACACATTGAAGCATTGGCGAACCATAAAGTGGAGAAGTGTCTGTCCTACTGACTCTTCATCACATTTCTGCTCAAAAAACAGCGTCTGTCCCTGGTAAAAAACTTTAACTCACCAAGTGTTTCTCTTCTTACATTATTGTGTTATAGTAGTTACTGTCTTGTAATTAGCGAACTGCCGCTACAGCGATAATGCTCGCCTCCTTGAAAAGGGCTCATGTATGAAAGTTGGCTATGATTATATTAACTTTCACCAGTCTTCACTTTTACCAGTCTATTTTTTTCCCAGTGATGGAACTTGACAGATGTGGTGTTTTTCAACAGGACGCAATTAGTAAATTTGTGTTGGAGCTGAAAGAGCAGGGAGTGTTCGCAAAGGAGGTGCGCAGCGCTGGTGTAGCTTTCCACTCCTACTACATGGCCTCCATTGCTCCAACCTTGTTGGCTGCTCTGAAGAAGGTATGTAGCTCTGATGTGTTTAAGCAATATGCAACAGTGACCCCTGCTGTTAAAGTTATACAATCCCACCTTGATTTGATGTAGTAATATTCTATATGAAATGCACTATTTCACAGTGTTTTCTGTTTTACACACATAATATTAGCTAATTACTTATTTTATTATTAGAATGAAATTCTTCATCATCATCGCATCAGAGTCTAACTCTGTTTTGTATCCTGCAAATTCAACATCCTGTGTGCAGGTGATAAACAAGCCACAGAAGCGTTCATCCCGTTGGGTGAGCACCAGCATCCCTCAGTCTGAGTGGGACTCTCCACTGGCTCTGTACAGCTCGGCTGACTACCATGTCAACAACCTTGTGAGCCCCGTGCTGTTCCAGGAGGCTCTCAGTCTGGTGCCTGAAAATGCTGTGGTGGTGGAGATAGCACCTCATGCTCTACTGCAGGTATGCTCATCAAGTTGCTGATAGACCATTCCCTCAGAAAAGCAGGAGTTTTAGCACTTTATCAAACATCTCACAACCATGACCTCGTCTCTCCATCAAACAAGCCTGTGTTGCGCTGCGAGACTCACCTCAGGTCTGTGCAGGAAACCTGACAGAAAGACGGATTTAGTTTAGGTTCTCTCAAATGTCCCTGTTTATACTTTTAGATATCTGCTGTTTTTACTCTTTCATTGCGTTTGCTTTTAGCTGTTTCTGGAGTCATGTTAAGTTAGGCTGTTGATGAAAACACAACATTTCCTGATTCAGCTTCTTCATCATAAAGGCTTTTTAATGACTAGTGGAAGAGTTTTATATTGTGAAGAATTTATAGGAAATTGAATGTGTTTGCCACTGTATTAGCAAAGCTTTGTTTGCAGCTTTTTTGAAAGGACTGTGAAGAGGAAGAGCGTTTACAGTCGCTCCTTTGACCAGTACACAAGAAAGGCACGTCACTAGAGACAAACCTTCAAACAGGTAGCCTTGTTGTCATGGAAATGCAAATCCCTGCCATGCTGGGCTGATGTGCCAAGTCAAACTGAGTAGAGCCAGGCCAGCAGTTGTAATGGGAAAAACATCATGTGACTATTAGATGACATAACATGGGTTGTGTGTGCTAGACTTTCGACACACATATGTGCTGCGTCAGCAGTGATGCAAACATCATTATTTGAGTACTTGACTGGCTTCTCAGAGTCATCAATTAATCCTATTGTTAAATTGGTTTTAGGATGGAAAAAACTGTCCTTTTATTACACTCATTTACTTAAATTAGCAACTTGAGGCGGGGCAAAAAAGGAGGGTGAACTATGTTCACTGCATGACAGTGTCCATTGGGAAAGGCAAACAAAGAATTAAAACTGAAAGCGGCGATGAGCGGGCTCTCGCTCCATGTACGTTGGGGTGTGGCGCCATAGGAGGGCACACCCACCTGTTACTTGTCAACCTGTAAATGTCATGTAATTGGGATGATGTTTGTCTGACTAGAGCTACCATGGTTTGGGAGCCACTCTCATGCATTTTTTTCTGCACAGGCCATCCTGAAGCGTGGTTTGAAGCCCACATGTTCCATCCTCCCCCTGATGAAGAGAGGCCACACCAACAACCTTGAGTTCTTCCTCTCAAACATTGGCAAAATCTACATGAATGGGTCAGTAAATCTCACTCTGATTGACTGTGTATTGGTCTAGTTGCAGGAGGATCTTTTCTGGATGGGCTTTGCAGTGAAGCCTGCTGTTCAGCTTTCCACTTTGAGTACTCTAGGTAGATTCAGGTTGCTAATAATTGATAATTAGCGTATTATTTTTAATGCACTTCTTTAGCATCAACGTGGATGCTAACAAGCTCTATCCAGAAGTGAAGTACCCTGTACCAGTTGGTACCCCTCTGATCTCCCCCTTGGTGCAGTGGGACCATGCCCAAACTTGGGATGTCCCCAAGACAGAGGATTTTCCCTCTGGCTCAGGAGGATCTAATTCTGCCACTGTCTATAACATCGGTAAGGATGTAAATCTGGGTTGAAAAGCAGTTCCACCCTTGTGTGTCATAGCCTGTTAAAGAAAAAATATTAAACAGTGCTTTGCCATTGCATATGACCTCTTGGTGTGCTCTGTGTCCAAATCTTCTTGACCAACAACAGACATAAACCCAGAGTCTCCAGACTTTTATCTGATTGGACACTGCATCGATGGGCGTGTCCTCTACCCGGCGACGGGTTACCTGGTGCTGGCCTGGCGTACCTTGGTGAGAAATCTGGGGGTTGTCATGGAAAACACCCCTGTAACCTTTGAAGATGTCACCATCCATAGGGCCACCATCCTGCCAAAGACAGGTGAGAGAGGAGCAGCAGGGGTTTGAGCAGCGTGGTGGGGTCACATCTTTGACTGTGATGGACTGAGGAGCTGCTTAACTTCTAGTTCAATGTTCATCTGATTTTGCCTATTTGTCTGTATTCTCTTTTCAACTTTTTGTTACTCTCAGGCTCTGTCCAGTTAGAGGTGCGTCTCATGCCTGCCACTAACAAGTTTGAGGTTTCAGAAAATGGGAACCTGGCAGTTAGTGGTATGTAGGTTTTGACAGTGCAAACACACCTGTGCAAATTGCTCCTTTTGTAGCTCCACTTTGCATCAGTGAACATGTGAAAATCCTTCGGTCCTCCCAGAAATCTCTGCCTCATGTTCTGCCTGTGATTTTCAGGCAAGGTGAGCATTCTGGAGGATGCACCTCTCGATTCGTTTCATCATCAGATAAGTCATCAAGCTGGCCACAACAGCGGTGACCCCAAGATGAAGCTTACAGCAAATGACATCTACAAAGAGCTGCGACTGCGTGGCTATGACTATGGGAAGACCTTCCAAGGCATCTTAGAGTCCAACAATGCAGGTAACAGTAATGTTTGTTTGTGTTAGCCTTTTGAAACCTTTTTTAAGTGTTTTTCCTACTGTTACATACTGAGGATTTGGAGCTAAAGGGGCAATATATCAGATTTTACAGGAAGGCAAAACACATTTTTAACAACCTTGAATCAGCTGCTGTTGCCATGTACTGAACACATTATTTGATCTTTTTTATTGATATCAGATTGAGCATCACAATGACAACAATATTGCTACAGTTTTATGTTGAAAAGTATTCTTTAAACAGTTAAAAATATATGAAATTTTACCAATATACATTGCTCAAAAAAATGAAGGGAACAGTTAACTGTCACAGTACAACACCAAGTTGGCTGAACTGATGAAGTGCTATCTAAGTGCTGTATCATAGACGTGGACTTTCGATTTCAACTTTTTGAAGACATCCCACCTCTCATCCAAGAGGCTTCTTCAGTTCTAACTAACTGGAGAGGAGTTGCAGGCTTTTACACTCTGTGTGGGAGTGTCCTTACAGAGTCGTACAGGACAGGTGTGAATGGTTATTAAGATGTCTGGAGAGAGAACTCAGTACTGCATTGTACTGATGGGTGATAAGTAATGTCTTACGCCGACTCCTCTGTTCAAAGATGGTCGTTCCAGTTTGACTTAGATGGATTATTTTACTCCTCTTTCAAACCATCTGTCTTCTCTGGCCATGATGTTTACATTGTTGTCCCCAAAGGAATGATTTTCCTCCTTCAAATGTAAGTGGACAGCAGAGTGTTGACATAAGGAGTTGGACCTCCTGTGTTGTGCCATTCATTTATGGAGAGGTTGTTTTGTCTCACCAAAGAACAAATCTGTGCATTCCTTGTTGCATTGAACAGCATAAACTTCATTACTCTGTTTATGCCTGGGCGTTTTGTCCTGAGGATGGACGAGTTTCTGCCTCACCGTGTTGGTAGGTTTAAATTGAACCGGGATATGACGTTTATTTAAGATCCTTCTGAGTTTCCAGCGATGTAAGGAATAACGTTGTTGTCACATTTTCTTGTCATCTCCTCTCTGTCTGCTCTGGATCATTTAGTGGTTTTGACAATGGTCTAGTTTGGGTTGCCACAAGTTTTATGTGCTCGTGTTCCTTCTCCTTCCTCTCTGACTTAGTCTCAGCCTGATGGTTTAGGGTTCTGATGAAAAAATGTTATATGAAATGTAACTAGTAACTAAAGCTGTCAAACAAAAATGAAGTAAATGGCAAAATATTTTCCTCTGAGATGCAGTAGATTGTATTGTTCATTCTCTTCTATATAGGTCTACTTGTTGTTTTTTTTCCATTAGATGTAGCTTACTGTATTAAAGGAGGGAGGATTGTAGTGGAAGCACTAGTGGTGTCACTTGTTAGTGTGCAGCAATGGCAAACGTTTACATGGCTTAAAGGTCAGGTATGAGTCAGGTCTGTACAAATAGAACAAATTAGGTCTGTCAGGCAATTTAAAACAAATCCTAATTGATTAAAAATCTTTCTGATTAATTAATTAAAATGCATTGTATATGCCAACTTTTGCTGTAAACATTTAAAAATATGATGATGGTTAAAGAATTACTTGCTGTAGAAGTTGTGTTGTGTTTTATTTCTCTGTCAAAAAGCTCTGTTAATTGCAAATATCTGAAGTGGTCCTGGTTGTTTAATCTTTGTTATCTTTTCTTTAGCTATTCCTCCCTTGTTTTGGGCTGCTCTTTCTTGCGAGACTCAGTCAGATACCTTTGGAAATAATAAATGTATTTTTTACATTTACATTTACATTTGCAATTACATTTGGGGCATTTAGCAGAGGCTTTTGTCCAAAGCAACTTACACTTTTTTTCATGTTTAGCCTCGCTTTCCTCTCAACCATTTTTACTTTTTATTGTTTCTATGCTTTAACTGTGATGCCGTCTTCAGTAGCAAAAGGGGTGTCAGTGGTATCCTTTTGGCACAGAAAGCTTTCATTTGATATTTGATACTAATATTTTCACGAGACCTCTCTCATTGCTTTTTTGGTTGATTGGTCATTATAAATTATTATAAAAGATAATAAGTTACTCCTGTACTGTACTTATGTTATCCACTGAATTTCCCAAACATAAGTAGCGTTACCGTATACATTGTGTTTGCCAACTAGCCACTGTCATGTTGATTGGCTGTTTTTAGGTGACAGCGGGAAACTGCAGTGGACAGGAAACTGGGTGACCTTTCTGGACACCATGCTGCAGATGTCGGTGGTTGGACTGTCCGGTCGTAGTCTGCGATTGCCAACAAGGATCCGCTCAGTCTGTGTTGATCCAGCTGTTCATCTGGAGATGGTCTGTGACTACACAGACGGAAAACAAGGTGTGTGTCAATTTAATCACAATTGATTTTCTATAATCCATATTAACACAAGAATAATCACAGTCATGCTTTCTAGTTTACCATCTCAGTTGTTCAATCTGAATAGAAACATGCTTACTTTCTGTATGTCTGTATATCAATACTCCACATCAAACCTTCACATCTCTTTCCTCTCATTCTTGTAGCCACGAATGTCCACATAAACCGTTGCTTTGACTCCGTCGTTGCTGGGGGAGTCCAGATCTGCGGTCTGCATGCTACTGTGGCACCACGTCGGCAGCAGCAGCAGAGTCCTGCGACCCTGGAGGAGTTTGTGTTTGTTCCATATGTGAAGACAGAATGCCTCTCGGCCAATGGGAAACTCTCAGAGCAGCTGAGACTTTGCAAAGGTACAACAGATAAACACTCTATCATCTTTGTGGCTGTATCACTTAATTACTTCAAGGAACATCATTAATCTATTAATCTATCAAGAGCTTAAAATGTTGTTTAAATTGAACTAATATAATGGTATTTAGTACATAAACATATCTGTGAGTAAAGTACAGAATCAGGTTTTTTTGCGCTCAATGTACAGGGAGGTACAAGACTAATGTGTACAAGATGCAATGCAGAATTTTCAGCAGTATTTACACAGAAACTCTTCAGTGTTTTTTTTTTTGTTTTTTTAAACAGTATTTGCATGTTTGAGAAGAGGCAGGGGTCATGGGTTAATGCACAGTGGTTTTTCTGACTGTTAAGTTTTCATCAGAGTGATAGCCTGACAAGGCTTGAACGTTTGTGTCTGGGGGTGAAGTGGTCTACAGAGATGTTACCTTCCCATTTCCCGACCCTTGAAAAGTACAAGTCCTGTATGGAGGACAAGTCAACTTTTCACACAGAGGCTCGCCTTTTCTCCGCCTTTGTTTGTTCACACTGTACCAAGCAGATGTGAAGCCGCGCCGATGTGTCATTTCTGTGCTGCGGAACCAAAATAGGCATGAGGGTACACATCATGACGTTGACATCCGTGTGGTTTTTTTTAAAAATGCAATTCCCCCAGTTTCATGTTTAATCTAAACATGTATCCGCTGACAGTTCATAATTATATGATTCATAATAATATGTCGTAATATTCGATACATGTTCCAAAGATTACGAATTTTAACAGAAATCTTATAAGAGCTCGTCTTTGATCACTACATCTGAGTACTTTTTTACTAAGGTGTGCATAAAGTACAGGTTATGGAATTCTTTTTAAAATACAAAAATGTGAAATTATCAAGTATTGGTGTCGGCAGTGAGTAGCAGGTTATTGGTATTGGCTGAAAAATCCATATCATTCATCCCTAGGACTGATAACAGAAGTTGTAAAAATGTTGTTGCCCATAATTTTAGATACATTTTCTCGCAAGTCATTTTGACATATTTGTTTTCTTAGCCAACCTTGGGATCCTTATTAGAATTTCAAATAATTGTGGCATTAGCAAATCATGATTTCCCACATACACCAGGGGGATCCTGACAACCAGATTAAAAGCCTATAAGCCTTTAAATTAATTTGTTCTAAGCATCTGCACATAATGTTTACAAGTTTTTTTTTTTAACACTGTTGACTCTTTGTGAGGAAAAAAGATACCAAAGCAGCTATCACCATTATCTGTCATTTTTGCTAGTGTTAGGTATTAACACTGGGCTCTAAAAGGAGATGGGTTCTCAAAGATTAAGGAACATATTACTAAAGGAAATTAAATAAATAGTATTTAAAATGGTATTCTAACCCTCTGTACTCTCCATCCAGGTTTAATCTACAGACTTCAGCATAAACTGGCCCCTCACGGTGTCAAGCTCTCCATACCTGGGCTACAAGGGGAATCAGATGGCCCTCTTCCCAGTGCTGAGCCCTCTGAGCCCAGCCTGGTGCGGTTGCTGGCCCTGCTCTGCCGCCTGGAGCTCAATGGGAACCTTCAGTCTGAGCTGGAACAAATGGTGGAGAAGGAGAGGGTGTGTCTACTGCAGGACAGTCTGCTACAGGGCCTTGTAGACAGTCCAGCCCTAAGACATTGCCTGGACACCACCATGGAAAACAGCATGCCTGGCAAGATTAAAGTCCTGGAGGTAGACTAAAAAACTAGATAAAAATCCAGTACCTGCAGAATGGCTGAATTATGCCCCAGTCAAAGAATATATGCAGGTGTTAACGCTCCTCACTTTTACGTCCATTGCCAGGCTCTCTCCAATGATGGCCAACTCTTCCCTCGTGTGGTCGCCCTCCTCAACATCCAGCCCATGCTACGTGTGGATTACACTGCCACGGCGACCCGCCTGGATCTTCTTACCCCCCATCAGGCCACTCTGGAAGAGCTTGCAGTCACTTCAGCTCAGTGGGACCCACTGATGGGCCCAGCTCCTGGAGGCATAGGAGGGGCAGATCTGGTGTTGTGTAACCACTCCTGGGGCCCTCTAAGGACAGATCCTGGACTGTTGGTGACAAATCTGGCTTCTGGAGCCAAACAAGGAGGCTTCATACTCCTTCACACCCTGTTGAAGGGAGAGACTCTCGGGGAAACAGTTGCCTTCCTCTCCAGCACTGCCCAGAGCAGCAGCCAGCACCGAGGACTACTCACACAGGTCAGTGGAGACAGTGTTTGAATTATTTAAAGTAGCATTTTTTTAACAATAATAACCTTTTTGATGTATCGTTATAGACATCACAAAAGTATGGATGACAAAAACAAAACAAAAAAAACAATCTCATGTTTCATTTGTAAACGAGAAATCACAACATAGTCAGGGTTCGGCTCCAGCCTTAGAGGGAGAGATGAAGTCATGGAACACATCAAAAATCACAAACAGAGCTTTGTACATGGATCAAAGCATTCATAATAATCACTCTGAAATCAACAGGGAGCTGCATCTAGAAACAGCTGATTAGCAGAAACAGCTGATGATAGCACCACACTCATTTTGGAATTAGTGTCAACAGTTGTATTTACATCCACAGAAAGTGGTAGGCTAAGAAACCTAACCACTTGCTCTGTATGTCTTAAGTCTGAATGAACTGCCCCCCCCTTTTAGACTTTTCGTGAGTGTAGATAAAACTTTTGGCCCTAATTCCATTTATCCCCCATTGTAGCAAAACACATTATGGAAATGACTTGATGTTAAAATGAGAGAGAACCAAGGTTATGATCAGCGGTTGCTACTAATCAGCTATTTCTATGCACCTCCTTCTGTAAACTGGAGCAGCACCTTGTCTTCTCCCTTTTGTGAGCACGAGATACTTTTTTCTGTGAGCAATATATAGATATCTCATATAGATATTATGACATACGATTTTCGTGCTCTTGCGATATTAACTCATGCTCACCAGAAATGTAATGACCTTTATATTGTGCCCATGTCCCCTCAGGGCCTCTGCACAATGTTAATGTTTCTTAGAATAAGACTAGTTCCTCAGTTTGATAGAACCATTATTCTGTCAATTTGCATAATTTAAACATCCCCAAAGCAAAAAGCTTATAAGTTTATTTTTAGTTATGTGTGCTGATCCAGTAGCTAAGATGCTGACATCAGATCAGATTGATTTTGTGATAGGAGGTGATGTTTGACTGATATAACTTCCTCTTTTTGTCAGACTGAGTGGGAGAAGGTGTTCTCTGAGGCCTCTCTTAACCTCGTAGCTGTCAGGAAGTCTTTCTATGGCTCAGCCCTCTTTCTTTGTCGCTGTCCCTCTCCAAGTAAAAAGCCAGTCTTCCTACCTGTGGAAAGCACTGACTACAAGTGGGTGGAGACACTCAAGGTGAGTTCCATAACATTATGAATGTGTCTGTCTTTTGAAATGTCAAAGAGTGTCCTGAAAAAACATTTTCAAGTCAAAATGGCAGGCAAAATGGAGTAAATTCTTTTTTTTTCCTGTTTTTATCCTCTTAATATATAAAGCTTTTTGGGCAACAATCTTTGCATGAAAAGTGCAATATACCGATACCGATATGTTAGCTGCTTAAAAAATTAAGTGTTACAAACATGTCTAAAGTTACGTGGGGCATTTTGAAACTCAGACATTAAGCATTATTTTACTGCAAGGCATGTCTACATGAATATAGCTTGTATTTACAAATGATGAATAGGTTATTGTTTCTACGTAAACAAATGTGACATTAGTCATAATTGTGGGTAACTGTGTGGATATATGCTACAGGCAACGATGGTGGAGTCATCAGACTGTCCAGTGTGGTTGACGGCTTCTCAGGCTCACTGTGGCATTGTGGGAATGGTCAACTGTCTACGGCAGGAGCCAGGTGGCAACAGAATACGGTAGGAAATATACTCTACCATACATGCTAATTTCCATTGTGTAACAGCAGTAGAATTGGCCTGACCAATGTACATAAAGTGTATCATTTGTTAAAATCACAAACGAACATAAACAGGTTACACAGCTGCCACCGCTGTTCCACAGTTTTAATGTCTATATATGTATAGACAGAGACAGTGAGCTGCAGCATTCAAAGATTCAAGTTTCAAAGTCAGTGACATCCTCTGTCTTTAGACCCTCGACTTGAGTGGAAAAACTTGCCATATTGGAAAAAAGTAACCTTTTAACAGTGGGGAATAAAAGATGGAAGAAACCTCAGGAAGGGATTCCTCTCCCAGGATCGACAGACATGCAATAGATGTTGCATGTACAGAGCATGACAACAAAATCACAGTTTACACCTGTTTATCCATGTATTTGGTAAATCAGACCAGTCAAATAGTTTTTGTACTGTGTTGCCTTTTTAATAAATTTTCTCTTTCTTTTTTTCCTTCTTCACCAGCTGTGCGTTTGTGTCCAATCTAAACAAGGCTTCAGAGGCACCAAGACTCCAGCCAGCTGATAAGTCTTTGCAGAGGGTGCTTGAGGGTGATCTGGTTATGAATGTTTTCAGAGATGGACACTGGGGAGCCTTCAGGCACCAGCTCATACCTTACGGTTCGTATGGACTGATATGCTTCTGATTCTGTTGTCCACCCTAATCCTTCATTTCGGCAGGCATGAAAACAGATTAGAGCAGAACATGACAGTTGCAATGCTATCATACTGCAAGAGTCACTGAGCTCCACGGCCATCTGAGCCTCTTTTTAATGGTAGCTGCTTGTCAGAGAAAGCTACAGCAAAGAGTATAGCTGGCTGCGATAGTTCTGGAGCATCCTTCAAATTCTGTCCATTTCCTATGAATTAGATGTTCAAACCATATTAACTAAAGAGGCACTGTAATTTTACTCCATTCATCTTTGCAAAACTGCAAAAGCTCATTCAGGTTGCATAGGGATAGGGCGTGAACAGCCCCTTTCAAAGCCAGCCACAAAATCTCTATTGGATTGAGATCTCCCACATGCCTCTGGGTGAACAAGTCAAGATTGGATGAGCTTTCTTCAACAGTGACTATCCCGTAAAGCTTTGACTGGGGAATAACCCGGGCAACAGGGTTCTATTGCTTCTCCCACCCTCTGGAACTCATTCCACATTCATCAAATGCCTCAAAACACACCACTTAAACACTGCCTACAACTTTTGACCCCCTCTTTTTATGTGTTTTTGTTTTGTAAGAGTCTTTTGTGAAGCATGTTTGAGTATTTCGAAGAGTATTCGTAAAAATGTGTTATTATCACTATTCATATTGATTTTGCATATGACCCCACCCTTTCACTGAAACATTTGTCTGTGTTTTGTGGTTGTCAGATCTAAAGGAACAAATGACAGAGCAGGCTTATGTCAACGTGTTGACTCGAGGTGACCTGTCTTCCCTGTCCTGGATTGCGTCCCCTCTCAACCACTCTGAGACTAACAACCCCAACATGCAACTGTGTCGCGTCTACTACAGTTCACTCAACTTCAGAGATATAATGCTGGCCACGGGCAAACTGCCACCAGACGCTATCCCAGGTAGAGCGTGTATAGAAGACACACAACACGGAATCTTGCACTTTCTTGGTTCTTATAACAGTAGTAACCAACAGCATCTTGTGTTATCTGTTTTTATAGTATTATACACTAATATAGAAATAGTATACCTAATAAGCCAAATTGTAAGCAACCACATTTAGACAGCTAACTTCTCCTGTTCATCATACATTCTGTAGGTGGCCTATCTCTGCAGCAGTGCATGTTGGGCATGGAGTTTTCTGGTCATGACCCTAGTGGTCAGCGTGTGATGGGGCTTCTAGCTGCCAAAGGCCTTGCAACAAGTGTGGCTGCTGACAAACGCTTCCTCTGGAATGTTCCCTCTACCTGGTCAGTGTCACATTTTTAAGTGTGTGTGTGTGCGTGCGTGGAAGATGTGTTTCAAATGTATTTTAATTTGGTCTAAAGACCAGGTCACGTAATTTTATACAACACGGTCCTGCAGTACGTACTGTGCATGTATACAAGGCTTTCCAAGAGTACGTGGAGTAGTCAGCCAGTGGGGAGAAAAACAGCCAGCTTGGGGGGGACTGGGTTTAAGCCCCCTATGGAGAAAGATTTTGGCCCTTAAAGCACAAATTTGCTGGCTTCTGCCATATTCTAATGCTACAATTCTATTTTTCATGTGTTTATCAACACATTTAGTTTTAAGTTTATACAGGCATGTAATGGTGGTTAATGAATTTTTGCTATAAACATAAATGTATTGTTATTCAATGAAAAGTTGAAATACTTTAAAAGTCAATAAATAAAATGTTTTTTTAGGGGGAAAATGTTACTAAATGACCTATCTTAATGTAGCCCTTTGACAAAAAAACATTGTAAAATAAATCCCTACATGATAAAGTCAAGTGTGAGGCTGACGCATGATTATTTTTCTATACAACTAATTTGCAACAGCAAATGTATTTTGAAATGACAGAATAACGTTTTCCATAAACAAGAGGAAATGCTGTTAATTAATGCCTAACCTGACGTAATGCTACAGAGATGTCTTGGTCTACAAATTCTTTTCTCCAGATAATGTAAGTCATGATTTGATATGTTTTCACAGGGAAATGAAAACTAACTCACTAATTCTAATACCTTATCGTGAATCATATAGCAATTGTAATATCCATCAAGGTAATTGGTGTGTCTGTGTGTCTGTGTGTGTGTGTGTGTGTGTGTGTGTGTGTGTGTGTGTAGGACACTGGAGCAGGCAGCCTCAGTGCCAGTGGTCTATGCTACAGCCTACTACTCTCTGGTAGTTCGTGGCAGGCTGCGTCCTGGAGAGACTGTTCTTATCCACTCTGGGTCAGGGGGAGTTGGTCAGGCTGCCATTGCCATAGCACTCAGTAGAAACTGTAAAGTCTTCACTACAGTCGGTTAGTATTTAAAACACATTGAACACTGTCACAGAGACAAAAAAACATCTTATTCACTTTTTTGCCACTTTGAAAGAAATGCTCCACAGTAGACCGTTTTTTAAAAATTACATTTAATGTTTTTTACTCTTAATCATGGCTCATGTCTTATAGTTATGAGAAACTAAAGAGAGATTATCTCATTTCCAGTAAGTCATACTAATATAATAAAGTATATATAAACTATGAAATAATTATGAGATTTAAAAAATGTAGAAATCATTTTTTAACCCTTACCTTTTTGTGTGTTGTATAACTAGGCTCAAAGGAGAAGCAAGCCTACCTGCAGGAGAGGTTCCCTCTGCTCTCAGCAGAAGCCTTCGCCAACTCCAGAGATACCTCTTTTGAACAGCATGTTCTTCTCCACACACAGGGCAAAGGTCAGACACCTCTTTCAGTAGTGGAAATTGTGTTACACATACCTTGCTTCCTACAACTCAACATAGTCTCTCTATAGGCTAGAATAATAGCCCCCTTTTTAAAGACATATACCGCATACAGTATATATGTAGAATGCACTGCACTAAGTTTCAAAGAAAATATTGACTTGGACTAAAAATAAAATAATACCACACTATACTAAGGGATTGAGGTCTCCCTTAAAAAACTCATTTTTGAATCAAGTGAAATCACATTACATTATGAGATCAATGTTTCCATAGTGTGTGGATTGAGACCTTTGCACACAAGACAACTTTGCAGTGCTGTTTATATTACACTCAAAATACAGACCAGTGCATATGTAGTAATTTATGTATCTGTCTTTTAGGTGTGAATGTGGTGCTGAACTCTTTGGCTGAGGAGAAGCTGCAGGCTAGTATCCGCTGCCTAGCCAGACATGGGCGATTCCTGGAGATCGGAAAATACGACCTGTCCAACAACTCCCCACTGGGTCAGTAGGCAGCTTTGGACTCACACAGTCATGCTTATAGAACAGTGGATGTGTCATCTTCTCCTTTAATTTGAAATATAGCCTTCCAAATACACTACGCAAAAAAAAAATATGTATGCTCAGAGCTTAGACAAGTTGAGTGGCTTGAAGGTACATACACAAGAATACAAAGACATGTTCAGAGGAATCAAGCAGTCAATTTGGCGATCTAAAACGGGATAAAGAGCATACAGTTGAAAGTGGATTGATTCTTTTACGGGTTAGTGAAGCAGGAACCAGCGTAGTCAAGGGGTAAGATAAAAGGATGATGAACACCATTCTGTTGAAGCTTTGTGGGCACAGCCAGTGACTGTAGCTTCGGGTAGCTTCATTTGTTCTGTGGCGAAGAATACATTTTTTGTTCAAACTGAAATGGCATTTCCACTTCATTAATGTGGGGAAGAGAGACTGCAGTTAGCATTTTGCTGTTTAGACATTTAGTCTTGAATCATTTCTTTCAGGCTGTGAAAAGGGTTACTTATAAATATAAAGATTCAATTCAACAAAAGACCAGCACAAACCCACATACTAAACAGTGTGTCTCCAAGAGCACTTGTATCACATTCATTGTGCTCAGCATAATCTGTAAAAGTTACTTTCATACCATGACCAGTGTTTCCCACAGAATCAGACTTCAGTTGTGGCGATGGCTGTCCAGCTGGGTGCTATGGAGCATGCGCACTCTAGACTTCTGCCTACTGAGTCAACTAACTTACTGTTTAGCGGCAAGCTTTTGTGGGGGTTGTGAGGCTTTTATTAACATTTTACAGATGCCTCGTTCACAAAGTTATCTTTTTGGAAAAACTCTCCAGTGCATCACATGACGATGTAATTACACGACTTGGCTTCATTGGTTTTACCCACAGATTAAGAACCACACCGCCATCCACTGTATCAGAGTATATAACATCATGCTATTTACTGACGGGTGTGCTGTCTTAATTGAGTGAGAATGGGAAGTGGAGCTCAAAAAATAGAAAATCAATATGTGGCAGCCAGTGTTGATATTGTGGTGGACCGCCACAAATAAGTGAATGTGTGGGAAGCACTGATGAGACATTCTATTTAGCAAATAACTGCAGGCTGTCCAAGGAGTGCTTCACCTTCACTATGGTCAGCACTAGACGGTGTTATCATGTTGTTGTGTTGTCTCTAGGCATGGCTCTGTTCCTGAAGAATGTTGCTTTCCATGGCATCCTGCTGGATGCTCTCTTTGAAGAGGGCAATCAGGAGTGGGAGGAAGTGTACCAGCTGCTGAAGGAGGGCATTGCGAGCGGTGTAGTTCAGCCTCTTAAGACCACAGTGTTTGAGAGGGACCAAGTGGAGGAAGCATTCCGATACATGGCTCAGGGCAAGCATATTGGCAAGGTTCTCCTGCAGGTCAGTTTCTCCTCTTTCCTCAGCCTTCAAGTATGAGAGGACTATAGATTGTTCTTAATGGACCAACCTGTCATGATGTCTTAGAAAAAGAGTCTTGCTATATGACTATAACTGGAAAATACCACACCACATCACACTACACTACACCAATGTGTATTCTCTTACCAATTCCTTTCTTCACACAGGTCCGTTTGGAGGAGAAGGACTCATCAGTCGAAAGTGCTTCCCCTTTTTCTATTCCAGCTATCTGTCGCACCTTCTGCCGTTCCTCCCACTCCTACATCATCACTGGTGGACTGGGGGGCTTTGGTCTGGAGCTTGCTCAGTGGTTGACAGAGAGAGGAGCGCGCAAACTAGTGCTAACTTCCAGATCAGGGATCAGGAACGGTAAGGCACAATGACACAAAGCCTCTGAGGCTGCTGCTCAGCTACATTAAAGATTCATAGAGAGCGATTCATTGTTGTTAAGTGTGTGTTGTTCCACCACACCATATAAAGGGTAGAGGTTGTTGTTTGGCACTAAAAAAACATTCTGTCAACTGAGCTCTTCACTGATTAGCTGGTGAAACAGGTGACAGACCTTAAAGTGATAGTGCGGAGTCTTTTGATGTGAAGTTGTATGAAGTACTTATGGTAAATGGACTCATATTTCTATATTCTATATTTTCCAGTCTACTGACCGCTCAAGGCCGCTTTACAACACTTGTCAGATTCACCCATTCACACACACATTGATACACTGATGGCAGAGGCTGCCATGCAAGGTGCCAACTGCTCATCAGGAGCAGTTTATTTATCCTTAGTCAATGTGTTATCTGCAATCGATGATCGTCAGCTCTCCCCCTGTGTGAAGAAGCAGCGTGTAGCACCAGCAGGGAAGCAGAGTGTTGTACTGCTGTAAACAGTAGCGCCACGCAGTAGTGCTCTGCATTGCCATCAGACAGCCTTTTCCTTTGGCACCTACATTCCCAACCCAGTATAGCGTTCAGTCTTTACTGATACAAACGGGTACCATGTGCAAGTAAGTTCTTGCCGTTGCTGTAAATGTTTTTTTTTTAACTTGACCTTATGTAGGTTACCAGGCCAAGCGGGTGCATGAATGGCAGAGTCAAGATGTGGAAGTGCTAGTGTCGACTAATGATGTCAGTACACCGGAGGGAGCAGAGCGACTCATCACTGAGGCCTGTGCACTGGGCCCAGTGGGCGGTGTCTTCAACCTAGCCATGGTAACACACCAAGCCACCTCATCATCCAAACCCTTTCTGCTCCTTCTCATTTTTAAATCAGAATCAGAAATTGTACTCTCATTCTCTTTTTGTTGCAAATATAGAAAATACTAGCTCAGAACATAATGTTAAAGATTTATTGACATCTTTAGTACTAAAATATCCATGACCAGGTAATGAACTTGCAGCCCATGTGTTGGAATGGTGAGACAATTAGATGATACAATAAAACCTCAAGGTTAGGTAGTAACTAAATTCAATTAATATATTGTGTTTCATGCTGCAGGAGGACACTGATCAGTTAACCTCAAACAAGGACCGCTCAGATAAACTTAAAAGTAAAAAAAAACCGATTGATTAAACAGCAGTTTGTCAGCACTTGAAAAAGTACTGCCAAAAGGGATGTGACGAAAAAAATTTGCAGTGCCGTCTTGGGACTGGGACAATGACTACCAACCTATCGTGCAGCTATTTTGCTCGTAAAGCTCATGGATCTAACGAGAGAAGAATAACATTTTCTCCCTCCTTGTCATTGTATTGTTCTTTTTGAACAGCAGAGGGCGCAGTCATACTGCTGAAGAAGACATACTCCTTCTCATAAGACCTGCCCTACTCTGCCTCCCTCTGAGTGGTTGGCTTTGTTGGTTTCATTCTCAACACCTGACTCAAACTGTTAACTCACACAGAATGTCTGCTTTCAGCAGTGCCTGAGCTGTAATAACACTCACACCATAACTTTTTTCTATTTAAAATATCACAAATAATTAGTCCTAGGTTAGGTCATTAGCACCAGGTTCATGAGCACCATGGCTTTGTGGATGGCAATGTCAATCTATTGCCGCCTTTCCACCACAGTTAGTGGATCTACACTG
This sequence comes from Diplodus puntazzo, assembly GCA_963678695.2. NCBI lineage: Eukaryota > Metazoa > Chordata > Actinopteri > Spariformes > Sparidae > Diplodus > Diplodus puntazzo. Next base: position 6,021,889 of record OZ023176.1, on the reverse strand, counting down.
CTTGTTTGTTTGTAAAGCGTGTTGACACCCACTAAAAATCGCACATAGATCCCATTACCGCTGCCCACAGGCAAGTCTGTGATTTTTATATGAAGTGTCATGTTTTATGTTTCACGTCACAAATGCGCCGAAAACAGTTGTAACGGAAGAGAACACAACAATACACGCCTTGTGAAAGAAGCATTTGTATAACCGTGGATAAATTCTTTTGAGCGTCACAACCCCCTCGAAATGACTCATTTCACTATCATAATTTGAACGTAATTTAGCGGGAGAGCCGAGCCGAGGTGATAAAAACCTGTGCCTGCAGAGTCAACTGACCCTGGTGTAAATTCCTGGTGTACACATACCCATTGCACACAAAAGCCGATCTCTGCAGGTTCAAGTGGGATTTCTGACCAACGGAAAAGGGGTATGTCAGTAAGGTGGCTGAAATATCTCGGCATTTATTATAATGGATTGCCATAGAATTTTGTACAGGCATTCAGCATCAACTAAGGTGTTAATTGTGGTGATAATATTTGCCAACCATCAGTATGTTATTGTGAAAATGTTAGTATATACACCGTAGATCTTTACTGTGATAATTTCTCTCAGTGGTGCATAAACAAAAAACAGCTGGACCTCCCTTCTCACACACATCTTCACTGAGAGACAGGTTTGTGTTCCTTGGCCGGTTTACTCAGAGCACCACAGTCCTGAAGCACTGTCTCACAGAGCTTTGCTATCTTGAAGCAGCAGAAAGTGACTGCGCTACTGCCAGCAAAAACCTGGTCAAAAGTCATCATATTAAAATGCACTGCATTCCGTTTTAATGATTAGAGAGGCTGCTTTCAGTCATTTCAAACATTTACATGCATACATTGTCACGGCAGCAAGTATTGTGGCACGTGCAGAAAAACTAAAAGTTGTAGTTAAAAAGTTGATAGGACAGATGAAACTCTCCAGATAAAATACTGTAACACTTTTGGCCTCAAATAAATATTTTTCAAACTGATCTGATTGAGCTCAGGATTTGGGCATCAGGACAGCAGCTTTGCTTCAAGCATATTTACTGCATGAACCTGAATTGTGCGTGTGTGACCTTTTTTAGATGTATAGAAGAATGCAGAGTGTTAATTAACATTACTGTAGATCCTGACTGATTATGTCAGTGTTTTAGGAGATTTAAATAATTAATATTAATGTTAATTAAGTTAAGTTGCTGTTCTTTTTGTGTAACACGTGTCTGTTTTTGGTATGTCAATATCAGGTGCTGAAAGATGGAATGCTGGAGAATCTGACTCCTCAGCTCTTCCTTGATGTTAACAAACCCAAATATGATGGAACCATAAACCTGGACAAGTAAGACGCAGGCACACTCCTTGTGTTTAAATCAGGAAACTTTGAATAAGGACTTTTTTTCTCTCTGCATGTTGATGCATTCACTTCCATTCCCTCTTTAGAGTGACAAGAAAGATGTGCCCGGACCTCAGCTACTTTGTGGCCTTCTCCTCCGTCAGCTGTGGCCGTGGAAATGCCGGCCAAAGTAACTACGGTTACGCCAACTCAGCCATGGAGCGTGTGTGTGAAAAACGCCGCTACGATGGCTTACCTGGACTGGCAATTCAGTGGGGTGCCATTGGCGACGTAGGTGTGGTCCTGGAGAATATGGGAGACAATGAAACAGTGATTGGTGGCACCTTACCACAGCGCATCACATCCTGCCTGGATGTGCTCGACCGCTTCCTTTGCCAGCAGCAGCCAGTCATGTCAAGCTTTGTACTGGCAGAGAGGACGGTGGTGAAGAGCGAGGCAGGAAGCCAGAGAAACTTGGTGGATGCTGTAGCTCACATTCTGGGTAAGAGCAAAGCTGTACAAAACCCGTCTTTACCAACAAAGATTTTTTAAGTATCTGATCTTCAAACAGGGTGAAGTCATGCCTGTCATCTGCCCTTGTTTTACTTTTGCAGTGTTGGGCTGATTTGGAAAGTCTGAAAGCATTGTTAAACAACAAGAATGTGTTCTTTTGGACAAGGAGGGCTGCTATGATTATTTTCTTTGTAGATCTGAACAGTGTCCTGGAATTTAAAGAAACCAATGGCTGAAAAAGATATTCAGATGACTATATTAATATCAATATTAACTACTTTTTATGCATAGGAATCATACACGGTACATTTTTATACTGCAGTTAACCTGATCAGAAATAATTGCCGGGAAGTGTACTTATTTAACAGTCTCTATTTTCCACAGTACGTACCAAATTACATTGTTATTTTCAGGAAACATTCTCTGAAATTAATAGGAATATACAGATCAAACTATGAGGCTGCCTATTATGATCTTTATTGCCAAAGAGAAAAACACTAAGGCATTTTGAATACAGCAAAAATACTGCCATCGCTTTTAAATTATTGTTTGAGATCAACCATTCATTTTTTACTGTTTGTCATACCAAAGAGAGAGAAAGTCTTCCTGTCTGCTTTTCTTTTGTTCCTTCATCTAAATTTGATCTTTACTGCGTTCTTCACTGTCAGGTGTACGAGATGTGAACAGCCTGAATGCTGATGCCTCATTGGCTGACCTGGGCCTGGACTCCTTGATGGGTGTGGAGGTCCGCCAGACTCTGGAGCGTGACTATGACATCGTCATGGCTATGAGAGAGATCCGCCAGCTCACTATCAACAAGCTGCAAGAGCTGGCCACTAGCAAGCCAAGTGGATCAAATGGTATTATTAAGAACTGCTCTTAATTCAGCCAGAAGAAAAAACACAAATTAAAATATAATCTGTATTGTGAGATTTTAGTCTTTAATCCAGTTGTATGTAGGATGTGGCTTTTTGAGATTTTTGTTTTTGCTCATTCATACATTCCAGAATCTCACCAAGCTACAAGTAAGAGGGATGGCATTCACTCTTTGTTGGAGTCTGATCTGACCCAGCTATTAGTCAACCCCAGTGATCCCACGGTGAAGCCACTGAACAAGGTTCAGAGCCAAGAGAGGCCATTGTTCCTGGTCCATCCCATTGAGGGCTCCATTGGCGCCTTTAAGACGCTCGCTTTAAAGCTTAGCGTGCCTTGCTACGGCTTGCAGTGCACAAAAGGTATTCTGTGTTCAACATACACACTTTATTTAGGCTCATACAAGAAAAAAACAAAATAACCAGAAAAATATGCTGTATGTATATTATACATTGTCCAACCAAGCTCATCTAAATGTATTCCCTTTCCACCAGCTGCCCCTCTGGACACCATCCAGTCCCTTGCCGCCTACTATGTGAACTGTATCAAACAGGTTCAGCCAGACGGGCCTTATCGAATAGCTGGCTACTCCTTTGGTGCCTGTGTTGCATTTGAAATGTGCTTGCAGCTTCAAACCCAGAATCGGCCAGTGGAGTATCTCTTTCTGTTTGATGGATCACACTCCTATGTGGCAGCATACACACAGGTTAGAGAAAAGAGCTAATTTCTCGTTATGCACACACATACACACACACTACACTACACAATAGCCATAAATAATGAATTGTGAATCAGTGATGCAATCTAGTTTAGTAGCATCTGCAGGGTTTCGAGAGCATTAAGAGGTTCATTTCACAGGTTCAATTGTATTTTCATTGTATTTTGCACATTTTATATCATTAAGTAGTTTGAGACTGGCTCATAGGCAGCACCCTCACATAATGCAAAGTGCATACAATATGATTCGATGTTTCAGTAAACTGGAGACAGTATGTGCACAGGATGATGTAGTATGGGAACAAATTGAGATTTAAATGAACCATAGTTTTGTAATTTTACCTCCTTGGTTTCCAGACCTACAGGGCCAAGCTGACACCAGGTAAAGAGTCTGAGGCTGAAACTGAAGCCCTGTGTGCCTTCATCCAGCAGTTCACTGGCATCGAGTACAACAAGGTACTGCAAGTCTCCACGACACAAACACACATATGCTCACCATAATTTAAGCAAGGTTGAAAATTGTAAGAGGTAGAACATCCAGTTAATAATATGTGTATTTTTTGCATGTGTGTGCATGTAGTAAGTGTGATTGATTGATATGAGGCTGACTTCCTGTGTCCAATGGGTGGCGCTATTGATATTAGACAGCATTGATGCATAGACGTATTCAGGGCGACACCCTCTACATGTGTGAGCAATTTGGCGTACATGGGAAATTGTATGTTGTAAGGACTTTGTGTTTTATGGCGAAGTGTCGAAATAACAATAAGAAAAAGAATCCTAACAGATTCAGTAGGGCCTTCACACTGGTCAGTGCTCGGCTCTATTATTATTATTATTATTATTATTATTATTATTATTATTATTATTATTATTATTATTATTTTATTGTTATTGTTATTACTGTCGTTGAAGTCAAGCAGCACTTCAGGTGCATACCCAATCAAGATCCATGGGAACTTGCAAGACGAGAAAGCACAGAGACGCTGTAGAAGCCAAGTTAGTGCAATGAGACATGAATGTGTACAGAGTTATGGAGGCGCTCAGTGCATCATGGGGAGTCCACTAGCACTTTTGGCCACGCCGAGTCATACCAATCCGTGCCGGCAATGACCCTGCCCCACCTCTTATCAATTATAGAAAAAATTACACAATAAAAAAATAACACGGATCAATCACACTCTATGAAGCCGCTTGACCTTACATCACTGAACACGTTCCACAGCAGCTTTGTAAACATGATGGAGGCAGGTTAACTAAACACTGCTGAGCATACTGCATGAAATGTCCCTCTCCCACAGTTAACATTCTTTCTCAAACCGAGAATGTGCTGTGCTTAATAGTCAGACGTTATAGTATCGCTACCAGGCGCTGTTTTTTCAGCATGGTTAACATTAACAAGCATTGTTTCAGTAACTAGCTACACTGCCCAGCCAAAAAAGAAGTTACACACTCGTCACAATATGCCCATGCCATCGGGAAAGACAAAATCCACTGATGGTAAAAACCTGGTCATTCAGTATATTCAGGTGGTCAGCTGACCTCATTTTTTTGGGCACCTAACATTGCTGAACCTAGACCAGACCAACTGAATCAACCCCAAATCATAACACTGCCCCCACAGGCTATACAGTAGGCACTAGGCATGATGGGTGCATCACTTCATCTGCCTCTCTTCTTACCGTGATGCGCCAATTACTCTGGAACAGGGTATATCTGGACTCATCAGACCACATGACCTTCTTCCATTGCTCAAGAGTCCAATCTTTATGCTCCCTGGCAAATTTAAGTCTTTTTCTTCGATTAGCCTCACGTGGTTTTCTTATGGCTGTGCAGCTGTTTAGTCCCAGTCCCTTGAGTTCTCTGTGCATTGTATTCTCGTACTATCCCTATTAAACACAGCTGTGAGTTCTACTGTTGGTTTTTTACGATTTGATTTCACCAAACCTTTAAGTGATCCCCGATCATGATCATTCAAGATTTTTTTCTGACCACATTGTTTTCCTTGAAGGTGATTGTTCACCACTCTCCTTCCAGGTTTTAATATTGTGTTGACAGTTACAGCAATCTCCTTCGTTGTTTTCTTTACTAGATGCCAGCCAATAATTTGACCCTTCTGAAAAGGAGTAGCATCTTTCCCACGACCACAGGATATGTCTTTTGACATAGTTGTTTAAGAAACAACAAGCTACTCACAGCATCAGTTAGGGTTAAAAAAAAGTTGTCGCCAGCTGAAACGTATTACGCTCTTACCTGTTTGCTTGGTTACATCCAGGTGGTTACCTTTTTTGGCCAGGCAGTGTGTTATGTAGCAAACTGAGCCTACATCATTCTACACATTCTATGGTTGACTACAGTAATAATAGCATGACAGTTTTTGATGAATACAGAAATATGCTTGTATTTCTGTCACATACTGGGAGAGACTCGCTCCATACCAACCCCCAGCCTCCACTCCCACCACTGTTGCACAGAGCAGTAGTCTGAATGTTACTAAATTTTGAAGACACCAGTCTCTTAATGCACCAAATTTGACAGTGCACTTCATAGGGTGATTGGCCACAAACCTGCCCAGTATGAAGTGGACTGAATGAATGTTTTTTTACAGACAGGGGTTTCTTGATTTATAGTAAGATTTCTCGTTGTCTTTCCACTTGTTTCTCCTCTGCTTAAGAAACTCTTAAGCCTCTTAAAAGTTCTCTCCTACTCTGAACAGATTTTAACTGATCATAACACACATAAAGATTACCTACGGAGCTTTCTTAAGGGCTGAAAGCTTTATAAACAACTATAATCCGTACCCACATCTAGTCTAAATTGTTATTATTTTCCATGTTAAATGTATTAACTTGTCTAATGTCGTCAGCAATAGCAGCTATTTGTACTATAAAGCTTTATGAAGGATGAATAACTGCATTGTCACATGTGCTAGTTGCAGCCTTGTATGTGGCCACATGATTCCCCACACATTTCAAGTATATTTTACAGTATCGATGACTTCAAAACCAGGGTTATATTGCTTCTACATCTAAAGTTAGAAGATTGTGCATTTTCAAGCTCTGTATTGGAATATGCGAAAAAAATTGTGTTATTTTCTAATTAACACTGAAATAATGAAACGCTTGAATGGACTTGTGCGGCATACCTGATCTGGCTTGATTTACATCTCCAGCTGCAATAATTTATTTTTGGCCGTAGGAGAAAACAGCAGTTACAGTCATTACATCAAAAGGACTACTTTAATTTTAGAATTTAAGTACTTTGGTCAGATCTCCCTTGTGCTAAGGCACGGCACAAAAAATAAAACAAATATTAGGATAAGGAAGGGTCATTCATCAGCGAATTTGATGGAGACAGACCGTGGTAGACATTACGCAGTGTGTGACATCATGTGTAACCCTCCTATGTGATCTAACCCTTTTTAATATACTGTTCAGTAGTCACTATATTTTGCTTCAACATGTACGTTCCTTTAGGGGTCTCCTCCCAAATCTCTTATTTTTCTCTTTATTTTGCAGCTTCTGGAGACTCTTCTCCCTCTGTCGGACCTGGCAGCCCGCGTCAACGTTGCGGTGGACCTGATCACCTCTAGCCACAAGAACATCAGCCGAGACTTACTGCACTTCGCAGCCACCACCTTCTACTACAAGCTGAAGGCTGCCGATAGCTATGTGCCTGCGACAAAATACCACGGCAATGTCACGCTACTGCGTGCCAAAACCAGCAGTGATTATGAACAAAACCTAGGAGCTGACTACAAACTCAACGAGGTACCATACCTAACTATACTTCCACACGTGTGCAAGGTTCAAGATGTTTTTTTGTATGTCTGTTTGTGTGTGTGTGTGTGTGTGTGTGTGTATATATATATATATATATATATATATATATATATATGCATGCAAATACCTCTAAAGCCACAAGTCAAGCACAGAGAGACTCAGAAAAAGCTTCTTCCTGCTGAGACCCAGGATGATGAACTCTGTCCAAAGCTTCTATCAGAAGAGTTGTTCTCTGACATCTACAAATTATTATTATTTTGATTACATCCCCTATTTAACTGCACATACTGGAATATCAGTGTGTGAAAAACAAATCTCTTAATCTCTCTTAAGTGCAGAATAAGTTCAAAAAGTTCTGTCTGACAGTTCTGTCTTTCTTCAGGTATGTGATGGCAAGGTGTCAGTCCAAGTCATTGAAGGAGACCACCGCACCTTCCTGGAAGGAGAGGGAGTGGAGTCTATCAGCAGCATCATCCACAGCTCACTGGCTGAGCCACGTGTCACGGCAAAGGAGGGCTAGACATGTTCCATCCTCCCACTAAGTCTAAAACATCCCCAGAATGGGTCTCTTCCTCTAACTAAGTTAGGATGTGTGGGTTTATCTTTGTTTTATTCAGTGAGAATAATACAGTAAGTCTTTTGACACAGCATGTTTACTGTCTGTGACATTTTGCCCTGGTATCGCAAATGCTCCTTATTCCTCATTGCACCTTCTCAAAGCTCATTTGGCAGTTCCACTTTGGACAGTTCAGTGTCACTTTCTCAAAACCTGTTAGAACCCTTGGCTGTTACATTCCGATTTGGTGAATAAAATGGGCTGTCAGTTTTTATAGTATGTGTAATTTGCTTATGTCTCATTATGTATCCTTTTTTTGGATTGTAGTACGGATGCCAAGTTTCAGGAATTTCTCTAATCAAAAGTCAGCTATACAGTAACCAATTATTGATTGTTAATTAGGATTTGATTACATTTAACATCTGTGTTTGTCTTTAATAAGGGTTTTATTAACTATTTTCGCCATAGCACCAAGGACATGAAAAAACGTTTGAATTATGAATTACATAACATAAAATAATTCATCAGCAGAATATCCTGTGCGTGCATACTCTGTCAGTATTCATGAAATGATCAAGCAAAATTCAAGTTAATAATTTGTATGCACATTCCGTGCAATGCAGCTAGTCCAGCTACTTAAAGTGCTAGTTCGGGTCTTGTGATGTGCGGTTGTATGAGGTACTTAACCCCTGTCAGTGTATTACCTGCAGTAGATGACTGCTCCCCCTGTGTGGAGAAGCAGTGCGTAGAATCGGCAGGGAAGCAGAGCATTGTACTGCTAAACGGCACCGACAGCGAGATGTATTTTAACCACCTAAAATGTTTATAGACATATATACATATATGTACGTCTCAAAACAACTGTTAAGTAATCAAGCCTAGCATAGCACGAAAGACTGGTTCTATGTTGAGCAAAGTCATAAAGTGGTGTAATAATGAGCCCTAAAACCTGGAAATCAGTTAGCGTTTTTGCACTCCCTGTTCCCTCATCTCAAAGTCAGTTAGTTTTATTTTTTATGGAGTTTGGTTAGATCCCTAAAATATACAGTCTGTGGTGACCGCAGATATATTCACGTTTTGCTCTACCACATAAGTTACATCATTAAATGTCCCACAATTGAGAAAGTGCTTGTGTGTCTTAAAACATCATCACACTGAACATGGACACTCACTATCCTTTGTTACAGGCAGTCTCAAGTTACAGACTATTCTAACTCTAACTCAACACTTGTAGATTTATTGTAAGCTTCAAAAATCATAAAAGTGGTGCTCATCTGTGAAGAAGTAGTGCTTATTTGTGACAATAATCCAAAATCAAATTGAAAAAATCTCCTTGGCGAGGGGACCAGGGTGATGGTAATGATCATCCCTACACCAATCTATACCAAATCAGCTGCCTTGTATGTTTTTAATACAGCCCTGTCTGGCTGCCAAAGGCCGTTTCATAATTGTACTCTATAATGCATGTTTACATGTTTGAAAGTGAACTTTATAGAGGTCATATTATACTTTTTGGCATAATTTGGCAAATGGCTGAACCGCAGCCATGCTTACTGCTTGCTGTAGCCACTTTATTTTGGATCACACTAACTTCCTTGGCATGACCTTCCCTACTCTTCCTCTGATCAGCTACAACTAACATTAATGTGCATGTGCAACTCTCATCAAAGATTGTATAGAGGTGAGGTGTCTTACTCTGCAGCTAAAACAGAGCGTTCAAGACACAGTGTGCAAAGGGATGCTGAAGCAATCCACCATATGAGAAAAGTTAAAGTTAAAAAGCAAACCAATACTTAGAGGACCCCAAAATAAGTATGAACCTGAAAATGAGCGTAATATGAACTCTTTAAATGCTTTTACTCTACATGAAACTGTCGTGAAGCTTTGGTCATGTAAGGCTTCTTCTTTACTGTGTGCACGCAAACCTATTTTACTGCCATGTTAAAATTCCTTCTGACCTTTCACTGAAGCAAAGTTTGACCAATTATGACTGGTGATATGACCATCAGGAGGTAGTATTTGTTTTTATTGTCTTTTTTTTTATCTTGTCTAAAAGAAATTTGTTTACCTATGTGTCAGCAGAAAAGCACATTTTATTGTTTTTTGTTGTTTTATTTTTTTGTTGTTTTTGCCATTGAAGCAAAGTAGCAACTGCTAAGACTGTTACTCTTGTCATACCAAACCAAACCAAAACTCTTTTAACGGAAAGCCACTTAAAACTCAACTCAAATTATTGTATTAATGTGATGCAGACAGTCACGAGTACAATATGTCCAAAAATTAAGAGTATTACAGCATACACACTGGATGACCTGATACTGTTACTGATCATAGATCTACAAATGGTTTTGACATGATATGGTGAAAAAGACAGTTTTGAATTTGTAGTTTATTCACACAGGGTTACTTATACTTCTGAATGATCAGATGTACTTAAGAAATACCCCCTATGTCCTTATTCTGAGGACATATAATTATGACGCATGTTACCTTGCCCCTATCAACGTTAAGCACTTCCAGATGTTAATCGCCTGCTGGCAAGTATCCAGTGCTAATGGACGGCCATCCACCACCAACAGTTATTACGCTATTATAATTGATACTAACAGTCTTTTATCTTTATCCTCCTGTCAAATAATATGTATAGAAAATGAAGATGTTGCATTTGCCAGACAGATAACTTGTTAGAGCAACAAGGAACTGTGATCATACCAGGCTTATGAATTAATGCCAACCCATTGTTGAGTTTACATGTTGCTCTGTTCCACAAGGAATGAAAGACTTCTGTACTAGCTCTTGTTCTGCTGGCAAAAGTGTCACTGTATTTTTGATAGAACCATAGTGATGTGCTGACCTTTGATGAAGGGCAGTATCCTAGCAAACCTGTCTGACTCCCATGAACCTTACTTGGTTTCATGACCCCCAGCAAGGTCCAGTCCAACCATACAACAGCTAGCCCGATCTCTGAGACCTCTTATCTGGTCTATGAAGGGAGACATGGCTGGAAGCAAGTGTGGTGATTGATTGCAGTGAAAAGGAGAATGAAGTGACAGTACTGTGTGCTCCTCTCGATTATTGTAATATTTCTAGTATGTGTTGCTACAACTAATAAAATCCTCTAGCTAATCACTTTGACTATTTTGTCTTTTTTTACAAGAATAGTAAATATGGAATTAAGTGTTGTGTATGATAGGTCTTGATTTTATTTTCTATGTATGTATACACACAAAAACATAATATTATTATAGCTTTATATTTATATATATATACACACGTATATACACACATATACACACACTGAATATACTCATTCAGACCAGTTCACCAATACCAGAGTAAAGCATAAAGCATATAAACTTTGCGCTTACCTGAATACGTCATCTCGACGATCAAGCATCATCATGAGGAGAGTAAAAAAACTGCCTTTCAGCTTCACATAAGTATGGCACATGTTACGCCCCTGGTCTAGGGGAACCAGAGACGTGCCATGATGTGCTTCTCCCCATACTTCCCACTCCCAAAAAAGCCAGTGTCACAGGGAATTATATTTAGAGTTGCCTTTTATTTAGATTCAAAGGGAGACAAAGCCAACACAACAAACAAAAGAAGCTGTTTCCCTACCTTACTTGCACAAATCAAAAAATACAAAAAGACAAAATCTTATCTAACTCCTAAATGAGGAAAAGCAGGAGAAAAGGGGTTAAAGGCAAAGGCTTCTCCCACCTCCTGGCCTATCCAACTGTTTTCTATTAACAAAAATTTACAAATGATCAGATTGTTTATTCACTAGCAAACACGAACGTTATTCGACACTGGTCCAAGTTGGACAGTGGAAGAATAGATGGAGGGGAAGACTGCAGTCTGTTTCAAAAAGGGCTCCTTTCCTCCCTCTGACCAATCCTGGGTCAGCAATCAGGTGGATCAAGCTAATCAGCAGGTCCAATCACACACAGACACGCACACACACACACAGACACACACAGACACACACACACACACTCAGAGGAGACTGCTCAGTGCTCACACACTAGGAGGAGGAGGGACAGATCAGCATCAAATATAAACACAATGACACAGGGTCATAACAGCTGCCCACCTGAAAATCAAACATTTATCCCCTAATAAATATTTGATTCAGTGAACACGTGACAGAGCATCCGCCATGACGTTGTCTAACCCTTTTTTTATAATGGATCTGTTCAAGTCCTGTACTTATAATGATTAACGGGTCGGGGTCAGAGAACACGACTCTCAGCACCGAGCTGGACCCGAGGTACACCTCGAGGTGCTGTAATGCCAAGAGACGGGCTAAGGCCTTCTTCTCGATGGTGCTATAGTGTAGCTGATGTTTCTTGATCTTCTTTGAAAAAGAACAAGCGGCCAGCACAGGAGCGCTGCAAAGCTACTACATCAGACAAATCTTTACAGAAGGCCCTGTAGTGCCCTGCCATCCCCAGGAACCCACAGAGCTCACAACGCATTTGGTGAGCGGGAAAATCAACAATGGCTTGCATTACCCTCACTGGGCAAACCTGACCAAGGCATGTGATGACGGCCTTTCTGAACTCACTTTTCGCCAGGTTAAGGGTAAGGAAGGCAGCAGACAAACGGTCAAAAATAGAATTACCACGTTTGGCCCAAGTAGATGAGTATGTCACAATATCATCGAAATAGACTTCGCAGTCACCCACACCACACAGGACAGTACTCATCAGCCGCTGGAAGGTGGCAGGTGCATTTCTCAGCCCAAAGGGCATGACGGTGTACTGTAAAAAATGATCAGGAGTGACAAAGGCGTTAATCTCGGACTCACGGCGAGTTAGTGGGACCTGACAGCACCCTTTCAGGAGGTCTAATTTTGTCACGTACTTGGCAGGTCCCACACCACCAATGGGGTCATCCATGAGTGGTAACGGCAAGGAGTCTGGCTTGGTAAGGGCGTTAACCTTACGGTAATCATTACAGAAACGTGAGGTCTGGTCGGACTTTGGGACAAGTACCGAAGGGGAGCTGCACGGGACAGCAAAACCGTGATCAAGAAGATGTTGTACTTCTTTTTGCATCATGGCAGGTTTTGTTGGATGGACACGATAAGCACGCTGTTTAAGAGGTTTGTGATTTTCTTTCTTATATAGGGGCTGTATGACAGACATAGAGACTACAGGCGCAACTACTTTTGACCGTCACTAGGCAAACCCATTTTTGGCCCCTTTTGAGCAAGTCACTGTATGGGATAGTGTCTCCACTATTAGAGGCTCTCTGGTGTGTGTCAGTTGGCTACATAGGTGTAGATGTGCTCTTCATCACGGTTAAAGTCAGTGTTTGCCTGTACTAAATACCCTAGTAATCTCTGAAAACAACACAGTTATCGTAAGAGTATCTGTTGTGGTATGTATCTAATGATAGAATGTATGCAGTTACTAGTTTACATGTGAAATACCGATTTATCCATTTAATATTTAATTGTACTTCTTAAATAACTAACAAAAGATTTTACTTGGTTGTTTTTAATGTAGTTTTTTTCCCCATATGGTATAGATTCCAAAACCAAAAGTAAGTTATTTAATGACAATATTAAAAGTTTCTCGCAAGTTTTATTTTTAACATATATCATAGTTCAAAGATGATTCATTTACTCACTCTGCTATACCTTTATATTTTTTTCAACATTAACAAACGCTTCTTTTACCCACACTTGGTACATGATGCAAAAGGTACGATTTTAACCAACAGTATTCATCCTACTTTCTCTCTTGCAGCCTATTCTTCATAAGGAATAAACGCTGTGTCAGACAGAAGAAAGGTGATTATTTATAGCAAGATTAAAAACAAGTCTAACTACAGCTGTTGAATAATTCAGTGATTATCTAACTCATCATTTGTTCTTTTCATGTTTATTCATGGATGCAGCTGGATGTACCAGGCTGAAATATGCTGCTGACTGACGACTATTTTAACACAGGTAAACTTGTGTGTTGACACCAAAGATCCTGCTTGTCGTCAAGATTTTAACATAATAATTCCTGCGGCAGAAAATCACTCTTCTTTCTTCTCTATGGTCACACTAGTCAACAGGAGCTAGCTAATACCGCTAACACTGACACTTTGATGCTGATAAGCCAAGCTCCCCTGCCTAGCTTGAAAAAGTTTTTGCTTACAGCAGCTGCCTCCTGGTCGTCCCAATTTATGAAAGTGACATTAGGGAATGGAAACAGAACCATGTGCTAGCGGGCTTTTAACGTACGTTCATTTGTATGATAAAGTTCCTTCCGCTTTATGGCAATGTTTTCATATCATGTAATTAACAGTGCGAATGGCTGTCACTGTTGATGGCGGGAATGAGCTTCCGTACCAAACCGGCCGACTGGGGGGGCGGGGCAAACCACCCAAAATCTGCTCGCGCGCACACACACGCACACACACACCAGCTCACACCTGTGCAGCTCCTCCCTCAGTGAGCGCGCGCCATCCAATGAGAGACGAGCTCGGCTGTGCGTTGGCTTTTGCCGTCTCAAACACGCGCACACCGCCCCACACACACGAACAGCCAGCTCCTGCTCCACACGCAGACACAGCACGAGCATCTCCGTGTGAAAGCTTACCATGGCTGAAGGAGGAGAGGGCGAGGACGAAATCCAGTTCCTGCGAACTGTAAGTCATTTTTTGTGTTGAACCGAAGCACCGGCGAGTATCGACGCTGTGCTGGGGTGTTACTGCGTCGTTCAGCCTGGCCCTGTGTGGTGTGGGCAGGGAGTTTACCGCATTAGGGTTGACAGCTCCTCTAGATACTAGTCATTGGTCAGCGAGTCCGCATCAAGCTGACAGAGGACGGGAAGGATGGAAGAGGTGTTAAAACACAATGACAGCCATAAAGAAAGACAAATGGAGAAGGGGAGAGTTGGGGAAAGGTGTTTGTTGTAGCCGGTATAGCTGTCATTGTCTCATAAAGAGGAGTTGAGCAGCATGCGGAGTGTGTGTAGTCGCTGGTGTTGTGTGTTGGGTTGAAGCGGGGCGCAGTGCGGTGCAGACTAGCAGCATGAAGCCTGCTGCATCTGCTTCACTTCACTTCAATTAGCTCCTACACTGAAGCAATTCCACGGCACTCTGCGTCTGTGTGTGTGGTAATTGTGTGTTTGTCACATAATGAAGTCAAATCTGCTTGTATCAGATGTGACATGAGCTGGTGCTTTACAGAAGTCACGCGTGAATAATCACACGCGAATTAAAATATATATATTTTTAGAAGGCGCAGGCACATAAGTCTATACAAAAATGTCTCAATACGTACATTACAGTATTGAAAGCATAATCAGAGCATTTTTCTGCCAGGGTTGAGGTGAGTCTATTGTTACCAATGCAATTTCCCTTGTTTTTTTTTTTTTTTTATAATTGTCAGCATCAGTATCTTGGCAGTAAGGTTACTGCAATGCTCTTAAAATGCAATGACTTGATTCTAGAAAATCCTTGAAGGTGAAACTGTTCCACTGGAAATTAATGTAGGAATTTGGAATCTATGTGTGCTTTAAGATGTCCAGGCAGAATGCATTTTAAAGCTCCACCAATCAATATTTTATCATTATTATAATATTGTTATTATTACTTGATATCATATTTACGATAATTATCAGAACTATTATTATTGATGTGTAAGATCACTGTGTAGTATGTGAGGAGTCACTTGTAGTGACAATCCCACAGAGAATTAGCACCAACTCTGCAGTTTCTCTCAGCTCTGCCCAGTTTTTTAGTATTGGTTAATACCCACGCCACCGCTGTCTTGGTTCACTGCTCTCATTAACCTGGTGTCTATAACAGGTAGATTTTTTTTAGTAAACAGGCTCTGACAAACTTATAGAGCGCTACCTGTCCAGTGCCAAATGGCAGGAAAAATTAGCGATAAGCTGGTGAACGCAATGGAGCAGC
Organism: Diplodus puntazzo; assembly: GCA_963678695.2. Taxonomy (NCBI): domain Eukaryota; kingdom Metazoa; phylum Chordata; class Actinopteri; order Spariformes; family Sparidae; genus Diplodus; species Diplodus puntazzo. The sequence goes on along the minus strand of OZ023176.1, from coordinate 6,006,187 downwards.
GAAGAGATTTTTAATAATATATATTATAATAATAAATTATCCAATTATAATAATATATATAATATGCCCACATCCAATTATAATATTGGATGTGGGCATATGTCTCATTAGTTGGACACAAACAAATCCAGAAGAATGATAATGTTGCCCTTTATCTTTTGATGTGTAAGCGGTTATTCTATATTTTGACGCTAAGATTTTTTTCACTGCTAGGTATCAACCTGTATTGTTTTTTCAGGGCTGATACGATACAGTTTGCTAGTGATCAAGGACACTGATTACTGACATCAATATACAGTACATTTGAAGTAAAAAGGAAAATCTTGGCGTCAAAGTTAAGAATAACACAATGCAATGTAACGAAGTCATTTTACTCAAGTACTGTACTTGAAAATAATTTTGAGAAACTTCAGCATTCCTGCTACTCTGTACTGCCATCCTACTGCATTGATTTGATAATTTAACCACACATTACTTTGCGGATTCAGATTATTATGTTCATAGGCTATTATATTTGAAATGTAATTAATCAGATAGTGTGGTGGGCGGGGCATTGAGGTAGACCACAGAGTTGGAACTATATACAGAGAGAAGTGGCTGCATCAGAGCCAAAGTAGTGCATTTAATTGTTTTTATCAGCAATATTACACAAAAGACATTGATACCGATGATCAGAAAAATTGTGATCGTTGGCCCTGATAATCTGTCAGACCGTTAATCCGTCTATCACGATTATTGATTCCAAATGTCGGTGTGTCAGTGTTCTTGATTACTAATAATCATTGTTGTATCGGCCCTGAGAAAAACATATTGGTTGATCGTTCGTGTTAAATCTGGGTTTGAATTAATAATCATCCTGACTGAGTTGAGGTGTGTGCTGTTTTTCCTTAGAACAAGACAAAAAACATTTTGATAATTGGTTAGTCATTTTGGGTCCCCCTTAAGTCCTCTGTCATAGTAAATGTAATCTCTTTGGGTTTTGGACTGTCAAGGGCTGTATCAAGAACGATAACTATAAATAATAGCTATAAATATATTGTTTAAAAAAAATCTGATCTGATATATATCCAGTTTGTGTTCAGAAGACAACAACTCTCGTAACAGGGTGTTGAATTCTCTTAACTCTGCACCAAATGGCCACATATCAGACTTGAACCCCGGACTGAGTGGGCCGTCTAGTAAACGGAAGGTTGGAATCCCTTGCTCCCCTGGCTGCATCTCAAAGTATCCTTGAGCAAGATACTGGAGCCCAAATTACTCCTGATGAGCACCTTGCATGGCAGCCTCTGCCATCAGTGTATGAATGTGTGTCAGTGCTGGGAAAGCGCTATAGAAATGCAAGTCCATTTACCATATCATCAATATCCATTTTCCGTAGCTGCGACACAGCTGGAGTCCATAGTGCTTGTTTGGTGCCATTGTTTACGGTGCTTGATCCTTCATGAATATGGATGCTCACACTGCTGTTATTATAGTTATAATCACAGTCATCATTCTTGGTGTGGTCGGTCCTTGAGTCAAAAAAACCAAACATTTCAACTGAAGACGTCACCTTGGGTGCTAGGGCATTTTTAACTGTTTTCTGATATTTTATAGTCAAGTGATCGATGGGGAACATCATCTATAGATTAACTGATGATGAAATAATTCTCTGAATAAATGTCTGGCTTTTTGCCACTTCAGTTTAATGTAACAAGACACATAGGAAATATAAAAAGGCAGCCATAACTAAAATATTTTCTTCACAGAAATGGTCAGTTTAATGTGTAAACGTATAATGGCAATTATACATTATAGTGTTTCCATCAAAGAGTGTCTCTGCTCAGACCTCCAGGAGGATCTTAAAGTAAAATTTCTGCTTGTTAGTGGATGTAGGTTTCATCAGGATGCCTCTAAGACAAGGGGCACACCCAGAAAATACTGGAGGGTATGAATACCTCCCTTGCCTTGGCTTTTCTTGGTGTTGTGCCAGAAAGAGATGTCGACATGACTGTGGAAAATCATATTTAGGCTCCTGTGTTTAGTGTGCTGTCTTCAGGACTCAGATAAACAGAACATGGATAGAAGACAATTGGAAACCAATGTTTTAAAACATAAGGACATAACTACTACAGTGCAGGTTCGCGGTTACTATACAGGCTGGCTCCCAACAGGCCACCAGTCGCCATGTCAGCACATGGTAGCCTCTGAGCCATGGCTTGCAGTGTGGTGTGCTGGTCTGTTGGCAAAGCCTGTCAGCAAGCCTAATTCCTGCAAAGTTAGCTTTTGGGAAAAAGTCCCCAGTGATCACATGACGATCTAATTAGATGGCCCGACCACGACAAAAACTGACTTCAAGGCCTGGCGCTCTTTGGAAGGGCTCGATCTCGATGATGAGGCCAGCCGTCTTCTTTGCATAGGAAGTTACGGTCAAGCCAACTGCGTTAAATAGTCCTCCTCCTCTTCCTTGGTTTTACTGGCAGACTAAAAACCACACCGCCATCCACTGTATCGGAGTATTTAACACCATGTTATCCACCGATGGGTGCGCTGTCTTGAGGGAGTGCAGCTCCTAAAATAGAAAATCAATATGTGTCGACCAATACTGATATTTGTGGTGGACCGCAACAAATATGTTAATGTGTGGGAAACACTGCCTTTGCTCTTTCACTCTCTCTGCTACTGAGAGATGGAGATTGGGGATGGCAGGTTAACAAGGAAGATGCTTTTGGTTATTTTGCTAACAAGGGGGATGGCATCTGTTATCTTCCACTGTTTTAAAATGCATGCTGCTTATATAAGTTAACGTGCCTGACAGTATTTTAGCTACTAGTGCATTGTCCGTAGGAAGCATGTATTCCTATAGAAAAGTGGGAGGTTAAGTAGCTTTTTCATGGATGGCCAAATGAGGTTGTGTTTGATGGTGGGACGTCAGGGATATAATTGGCTGTTTTTGACTACTTTTGATTATACCATAATATTTCACCTTAAAAACTATTTACCTTGCCTTGTTTGGTGTCATTATTTTCAGCACAACCTCACATGTGTGACTGTACCATTATTTTTTCATTTTGACAAATTATATTAACACTATGAACCTAAAATCACAAAATAACATAAAATCAGAGTAGGAAAAAGTTAAATTTTTTACTGTGAAAACCACAAACAGTTTAATGAACCAATTGCATTAGTTATAATACAAATATAAATTGTTGTTTGCTAAATTTGTGCATAAGTTTTTGAAATTTACAAAGTTGTATGTAACTATTTACATTAAAATGCAGGCAATGCCTCAGGCTCCTCAGCTCATTCCTGCATGCTCCGCAATTCAGCCGTCTCCTCGTTTTGACTAACAACACAAAAAAACAACTACACTACACACTAAACACACTACACCAAACACTACATTAGACACTAACTATACACTCCAAACACGCTATATGTCACAAATCTCTCAACTCTCAAAACTCGTTATCTCTGTCGCTGTCTGTATCACCGCCGACGTCCCTTCCACAACTTCCTGTTCCTCAACAACCAAACTTGCTGCTTGGACACTTTTGTGACAAAAGCCCGTTTTTACCGTTTCTTCCTACACCAGACACAAAGCAAACGTGACGGCAATGTTCGCGAAAAAGCGTGGCGGACATTATTTACCCTAAGTCCGGTTTTGGACATGCCGGTGGGTCCGGTCCATCGCCTCAGGAGGTGGGCTGTGTGAGCTAGCGGCTAGCAGCTAGCTACACACCAACATCCACAGATTCAGATTCCACTTTGTGGTATGCGCGTCTCCGGATCTCCTCAGACCGGAACAGACTCGGTCCGGACTCGTTTAGTCTCATTAATCCACAACAGTCAGTTTAGATTCACAGAACAGAACGGGACCGAATCGCCGGCAGAATCCCGGTCCAGCTCGCGCCGCTGCAGGTATAAATCCGCTTGTTTCTTAAGGTATGTCGTGGCTTGAGCTTTGCAGTGATTGGCTCTGGTGCGCACGTGACTGTGGTGGCTCCGGTGGACAATGCTAGCGGAATTTGAAATAATTTATTAACGATATCATTGCAGTCCAAACAAATGCGAAGTCGCACACCTTTGAACCACGCAGCAGCCATGTTGAAACTCTCATTTCAGTCTGATCCTGATCCGCAGAGATATTTGAGGCACACACACATACACAGACAGACAGACAGACAGACAGACAGACTTCGCTTGTAGTATCACCAGGGTCTCTACACATGAACACGAGCACTGAGAGTGCGATCTAACAGGAAGGCTTAAGGAGCCTCGGGGATCGACACTTTTGTCTGCCATGACGGCGGCGCGCCGAACATACAGCTGCTAAGGTGAGTTGTTCAAAAACTCTCTTTTTAGTAAACTCTGTGTACACAAACAATGTTCTCAATGCTTGTGTTCATGTGTAGAGACCCTGGTGATACTACGAGCAAAGTTTCATGTTTTGTCGAGCCTTCTTAGTGTTTTAAAAATAGTGACTCCATAAAAACTCCATTAAAAACAGCACTCCATTAAAAATTAGCTTGCCCGAAAACGAAACTACGGTAAATCTTAAAAGTGCCTCTTTCGTCGTAATTATGCTTTTACATGAAGGTTTGACTCATATACATTCACAAATAAAGCCTAGGTTGCTTTTTGACAGGAGTTTCTCGTTATCACCTTTTCTCCTCCTTGACATTTCAGGGTCACATTAAGAAAGCAATCAATAGAGCTAGCATTGATAATTTTGTTGCTGTCCAAAGCATTACAAAACATTCAATAGTGTAGGAAGGTGAGGTAAATACATGCCTTCATATTGCCCATTACCGTTAAGACATTTCTTTCTCTACAGACGCCACCATGACTACCTGGTTTCCCCTGCTGGCTTAGCCCCATAGAGTTTACACTTTGATGATGTCACATATTTTTAAGTAACTTTCAGGGTAAGTTGAACAAATATAACATCATCAAAATTCATAATAGTAAGAGCCATAATTGATGTTGTTTCCAGTTTGATGCCCATTAGTCCAAAGCCTGTAATCCTGAAAAAAGTGCACAGTCCTTTGCTTGGAAAATACACACTCTCCCACTAGAATTTTTTCATAACAGTCAGTGTAATTAAGTCACTTTCTGTTGAGCTACACAACTCCTTTAATTTATAGTTCTCTAATTAAAGATTCAGAACCTGTAAAAAGACCTAACTATGATAATTATACAGTCTTGTATTGTATCAAGTCTTGTATGTAGCTCGCATAGAGGCATCAGTATTAAATCAAGACTGTTTCATAACCAGTTAAAAGTATGTTAAAGGATTTTGTGAGCAACAAAGAGACAATCTATTAAAGTAAATCAGTAATACATAAGTAATCTTAACTCGTCAGTCCTTCTGGTATAAATCCTTTAGTAATCCTGCAGTGTGAAATATTTATTTGTTGGTATAACCAACTGTGTTAATTGATACTATGTCCTGAACCATTACAAAAATGAAAAAGACAGCACATGTGATGGGTCCATTAATGCTGGAGAAAGCAGACAGTAATGTTCTGGGTGATGTGGGGGATGGAGGTGTTTCTCTAAGTGCCTTGATGCTCGTTCCAAGAATTGGATCTAGTTTTTGGTGTTGCTCGCACTCTGTGTCCTTAATTGGATGGTGATGCTTCGGGTGATAAATTGAATTTGTGGTATTTCCAGTATTGGTTGCCACTGTTTTAGGCTTTTTTTAACAATATACAGTAAGCATGTTAGCCAATAAGTAGCCCAGCCCAGTTCAGAACAATCTCAATGACTTGAGCAGTCAAAGATCAGATGAGACTGTAATAGTGTTATTCATTTGTAATTACACAATTGAATTTTTTATGCATAGTTTCCGCAGAATAAGCATCAGCTGTAACATTATCATTTGTCGAAATGTATTGTGCAGCGGTGGAGTTGTCAGTGCACTGTCTTTTTGTAAGGGTGGCGTTGCTGTAGCTGTAGTGGAACAGTGCTCCAAGGACGGGGAGGATGTGAGGGCCACTTCACTGGCACTGAACCCAGGAATGCACCCGAGACTGCTTCATTTAATACTTCATTAGGTGCAAGTGACTAACGTTTAGACATACACTGCATCTTCATCAGAGTCAAATGGTATTGGCAGAGACGAGAGCGAAAGGCAGTAGCATAGCAACACTCATTCAAGACAGAGAAATACAATGTCACTGCCCAGAAAGGAAAACTATTAACTAGTGTAGACTGATCTCCTATAAAGATTATCCTCTTCACAGAAAATGAGGGAACCATTTCACTTTGCATCAGTGCTGTATGTAATGACATGTAATAAGGACAAATAAACTTTGGCGGACAGTCTTAATGGGATTCTAGAGGTAGGAGGGGACAGAGATATTACCTGAGCAGGTTATCCAAGATGAAAATACTTAATCAGAAATCCATGATCTATACTTTAAGTGTTTTGGTCTTACAGTGTTGGACTGTCCAGTGTCCCCTGCAAAATAGTTTTTTAGGCCGCTTTGGTTGTCGTATCTGACTGAGCTGTTTACATTCAATGAAAAGTAACTCTGTTTATCTAGAAACTCTGTTTATCTAACATTATGGAGAGATTAATTCACTCACTAAATTACAGCCTAAACTACAGCCACAGTTATTACTGCAGATGAAAAGAGGGGCAGTACAAGCCATTATACTTCCTCAAACTTGCGGGCAGCATTATTTATTTATACAGTTTTCTATTATTGTGATTGTGAGCAGGTTGAGCAGGTGCTAGTGTGAAGAGTCGTCATAGCCCGCTGTTTTCAGCACTGCGTTTGTGTAAGTGCAACCGAAATGCTCCCTTTGGAGGCTGATTGTCCACTTGCTTATGCTCTTCTGTGCTCTCATAACATCAACATACTGCGTTTTTATTTGTGCTGGAAAGAAATAACACAGGATACCAATTTTGATGCTAATGGTAGACGTTTCAAGACGTGCTGGTGAAATTTTAGAGTGTCTCCTACTGGATCACAAGGCAAACTACTTAAAACGGTCTGTGGCATATGAAGACTGTGCATTTTGAATTCAACCAGGTCATAAAAAAAGTCGTAAAGTTTGAAGATGAACTTTTTCTGCGTAGTGACATCCTTAATGTAATAATCTGTAGAACTTTCAGAATAGGAAAATATTTAGTATGTGTTCTGTTTAGTGCTTGTGTTTTTCTAGATGGATAGATTGACTTTTGTTTGTAAGACTGGTACTGTTTTTTAGTAGTTTAAAAATCAGATGACATATTGGCAAATTTTTACACTTAACAATAACAGCTATCTGTAGTATAGTATCTGGTGGGCACGAAAAAGTTTCTCATGCTCTCGAGAAACGTTCATGTTTTTTGTCTTCACGTGCCCAAATTATACACAACAATCAGCGGTATCCCACAGCCTGGGATATTATTTGTAGATGGAAGTTCGATAAATGAACACTATTTATTAATTTAAGTGTAGCTGCGGCTAACTCGGCCTGCATCATGATGAGGCATGAAGCACAAGATACTTTCTGGTGCGCACTTGACCATCTGCTTGAAAATGCCTCATGATAGGTCTGTCAGTATCCGTCTGACTCACATAAAGTCCCAATTTCTGCTGTCGTATAACCTAACAGTAATTTCTGTTGATCATTTCATACATTTCCATACCATCATGAAACTTAACACTTCTTTCTAGGACTGGATATATCGATATTATATTGTTGTTGTGATATGACTGAATATGGTGTTAAATTCGGGATATCCTGTAATATCCTATGTTATGTGTTTTCCTGGTCTAAAAGGCTGTATTACAGTAAAGTGGTGTCATCTTTTGAACTTACCAGACAGTTTTCTTGTTTCTAATACTTGTCTAATATTGTGTTATATATATCCCTACAATTATATTACAAAATTAACATCAGGTATTTGGTCGGCCACTCCCAACGTTTATGATGTGCTTTTGAGGACATTTCAAAATATCAAGAAGTATAACATGTATTGTGATATAGCCCTTAAAATATTGCAATATTATTTTAAGTCTATATCGCCCAGCTCAATTAATAGATTAGTTGTTAAAGAAAATGTCATAGTGAAAAATGTCGATCAGTGTTTTCACCACAATCCTAAGAAAATGTTCACATTAAAGCAGCTGGAGTCAGAGGATTTTGACTGATTTGATGATTTACATAAACATTAATCGACTCTCAAAATAGTTTGGAATATATTTTTATAGTTGACAAGTAATCGATACATTTTTGCAGTTTAAATTTAGACAGAACTGGAAATAAGTAATAAATGAAAGCAGCATTTGTTTTAAAAGGTGATTTTCGTAATGATGAATATAACAAATACTGTAACAATATTTTCCTTTACCATTTAATCTGCCAGACTGTTCCTTGATTAAGTAATTAAATGTCTGGATATGGCAATTTTTTTCTTTATCAGAGACAAAGGTGATGGCCCCTGACATTGCCTTTTTTTGTCCAAGGTAAAAGAATTTAACACTAGGATACGAGGGAAGGAGCTGCCAATCCTAATATTGTAAAAAGATGGAACCAGCAAATGTTTTTTTGCTTCAAATGATTCATTGAATAAAGAGCAGATCAAAAAAACAGGGAAGATTCTTGCTAAAATGTAAAAGAATATCATTGCTAACAGAATTAGAAGAAGAGCCTCTCTAATACAGCTTAAGCCTGTTTCAATAAAGTTCTGATTAATTCCTATCATTGATAATTCACAACATTCAACCACCATTGGTACTGCATTCAGTACGCTCCACCTAATTAATTGCCATAATAAAACTGTATCTCTGGATTCAATGCAGAGCAACAACAAGGTGAACTTTCCACAAGCACCACATCAGAGACCAAATAGTCAGCTATTGAAGCCACAGATCAATGGTTAACATGCTGTATCTTGTATTCAGGTAATGGGTCATTTTTGTTATTATTGTAAATAAAACAAATTTGAAGGCACAGGAGACAGATGTATTTCAGATATCAGTGACATCTTATCATTTCCCGTTGGGCCAGGTAGTCCACTGTAGGCTTATGCTAGGTGGATCTTCATTAAAAAAGACACTTTAGCGATCAGGATCAATATTATGTTAAACTGTGATAAATCTTGAGGTTTGTTTGTTATCAATCTTGATTCTTAGAAATTTATAGGACATGTGAACAACAGCTCATATTTTTTTTAATCAGCCCAACATTCTCACTACATCATCCCTGGCTCTACCAATAATGCAGCTGCCTGTCAACAACCATTTGCTGCTGCCAATTAAGTATATCTCAACTTCCTCCATCTCACTTAAGAATGACAGCAATTGAACAAATGTACATCCAGGCTTTTTGTTTTCTTCCTTCTCTTGTGTAGCTCTTTGCCTTCTGCCTCCTCTCCTCTCCTCCTGTTCCATCCCTACCTTTCATCTTCCTCCACTCCCCCCTCCCTCTAATCCTGCAGCACTCCCTGTTAAGTGCACTTTGAATACAGATCAATAGATGGTTACTGATGACTGCTGATGTCTCAGCACAAAGCAAACAGCATGGCAGCAGCCATGTGTTTGTGTTCATTTAATCTCTGTTACAGAGAAATGCAGACTGTAGAAATGAACAGAGGATTCCAATGAAGAACCACTACGGGTCAGTTAATGGGACACGGCGCCTAATAATCTAGCTATTGGGTATCAAACACCATAGACCCTGTAGACCATTATTAAAAATGACCTGAAATAAAGTGTTATTTTAAAAAACGCATTAAATGATAATAATTATAGAGAAGATAAATATTTTGCCTTTGACAAAGACCCATATTAACATTCTCTGATCTGATGCCCCACTCTCCATAACAGTTGAAGTCTCCATTACAAAAATGATTCATGACCATTTTCTGATCACTCATCATTAGGCTTGGTTAGGTGTAGACACATAAAGTACTTTGTAAGGTAAAGATGAGGGTTTTGTTTAGATAAACACCTACTTCATTGAGCTAGGAGAATAATTTTGGTAGAGCTATTTTGAGGCCATATTGCTATATTGGATATACACCTCGATATTTTGAAGTCCTCTCAAAAGCACTGCAACAATGGTAGGACTGGCTGACCATATAGCCTCTACTTCGACAGCGATATTGTAGCAATATTGGAGAGGCAACTATTAGTACTTTCACAAAATACTAACACAATATATGTCATATATTTATTGCCCAGCCCTAAATTGTGATCAGGATTAAAAAAAGAAAAAGTAGTATGGTTAGGAACACATCATGACAACGTTATTTATGAACTCATCCCTTCAACCTGACTGTCTCTTTACAAATCTTTAAGGCTAAATAAGAAGATCATGTTATTTCTCACAACACTGAAGTCCAAACAACACAGGGTTTTTAAGAGAAAAACTTTTCCAATATCCACCATATACAGTTATACCTAAACAAGAGCTGCACAGTATATCATTTCAGCATCGACATTATGATGCGCACGAGTAATAGTCACATCACAGGACTCTGCATGCACAACGAACCACCAGTCAAAATGATTCTTGATCAGTTTTTTAAACAGGCAGGGCATACTTCAGTAGTAATCATTCTAGAATGATTTAATAATTTCTATGTAGAGCTATTTTAGTTATGTGGTGAGAATAACATTGCGCAGCCCTAACCGATTTTTGTAATATGTGCCTAAGCGATTTATCTCTTTAGCTCTATGAAATACATGGCTGCTAGTGTTCCTTGTCTGGGGGAAACTTGGGTTGTATAAGACATTGACACCAATTACAGATCTTTTTTACTTGAGAAGGCAGTCTCAACAGGTAATAGGTCATCTTTGCTTTTATCCTGCCGCACAATGATATTTTCCTCTTTATCTAATATAGGTGCTACTATAAGAAACGTTAGCCAGGTATTTAACCATTCCTTCAGCTGATGAAAGAAACCAGATCTCTTATTCAAATTACGCTCAGAAATCAGGTTAATGCTGAAAGCAGTGAATGATCCAATATCACAAGTAGCTGTAGTGTGATATTATTTGGTACTGCGTTAGAAGAGCTTAGTTGCATCGATATGTAAGAATGAGGACTGGCTCAGAGCGTTCTGACTGTGTTTAGGAGCAGTCATGCAGAGCTTGTTTGTGTTAGTATAAAACTTACTGTACCCATTCTGCCACTTCAGCACTGTCCTAAATTCATCAAGGGAGCTCTGTTCCCCACGTAAGGACATGCTGACCGGCCTGTGGAGCAAAACAAGTTTTTATTACCAGCGCTGGCCCCATATACAGTTTATTACATGAATGAAAAGTATGAAAACAAGTGCCTTCTGTAGAAACAGTACTTATTGAATAAAAGAGAACACAAAACATTAAAATATAGTGGATATCCTCACTGAGTATAAATTTATTAAACAGTGATCTGTATCTGTGCAGATACCAGTCAGTTACCCCACAACAGTGCGTCACAACACAAAGACGCAACCACAGAATGAACCAACAAAAGAGATTTAAGGGGTATTAGGACTCTTGTTGAAGAAAAAGACAACAAATTGTTTTGGTTCAGGTCCAGTGGCTTGATGGCATCTGTCTACATTAAGACAGAGGAATTGCGTGAAGTGGACCATTGATCTATAGAACACATTTCTCGGTGGATTAGAAGGTACATAATGTATTCGCATTAAAAATAGCATCAGTGGTAAAACTCCACTGGTACTACTGTCAGTGCAAGCTGTTCCAATAACATCTCAAGTAATAGACTGTTTGTCTCTGCAGTATTTTTGGATAAGGTCATATGATCCAAAGAGATGAAAAGCAGTACCCCTGTGTGACTTGCACTTACATCAAAAGATGTGAGATGTTAGGAAACATTTTTGGATGCTTTATTAGCAGCAACAAGCAGAGAATTGGTTTACGCTGCAACACAACCTGAAAAGATACACGTGTCACATCAGTGAGGTTTTCGAACAGCCACAGAGGACAGAGCAGCCTTCCTTACACACTGACCATTACATACAGCTTTGGCTTGAAATAGCTCCTATATTATTAATTCATCACATGTGCCTGTGCATCGTCATCATCATGACAGGTAATCAGTGATTTATTTCAGTGTTTTTCAATCCTGGTACTGGGGAGCCCCTGCCCTGCATGTTTTAGATGTTTCCCTGCTCTAACACACCTGTTTTCAAATGATCATCTCAAACTCTGCTGAAGCCTGATAACGACACGTCCATATGAATCAGGTGGTCAAGGACATGGATTAAAAAAACACTGATGTAGTTTAGAACAATCATGTTGAACCAGACTTAGTAAAGAACTTCAAATTAAACTGTAAAGAACATGAATTATAGATAACATCAAAAGCAAAATCAATTGAATTAAGTAGAATACAATTTTAAATAGAAACTGTTTTGACATAGTGGTTTAATTAGTAGTAGCATAAAGCCCAAAACAAGAAATAGCCTACCACATGTCAAAGAATAAAGACCAGAATAACCAAGTTAAGTAATTGTTAAGTGCATCAATGCACCTTTGTTTGATAGACTTTATAGACTTTAACACTACCAAAGATACAACAACATTCTAATTCACTGGTATTGGCTTGCAGCTGCGTTTAGTAAGAACGGAGAAGCAAGCAAGAGCAAGCTAAATGATTACAACATCCAACCAAAGAATCCACTCCCACTCCCTACCTTCAGGCCTCACTCCAGAGCCACTCCCCCAGTTACATGACAAACATGGCCTTGTAGATCTCAATGGCCAGCAGGGAGAAGTGTGTGAGCGGCTAGTTTGCTACGTGCTAAGCTCAAATATTCATCATAAACATACCTTAGTTTGACAATGTCCCCGGCTCGCTGCTATGAATTAGTGCTTTGTACTAATGTTACAGGTTTAGCTCTTGAATTACAGTATGTTGCAGCTGCAGTGGCTCGTTTTATCTTTCAGTGGCTGTGTGCTGTGAAAGCAGCACACCGTTGTCTTGATTAACCGTATGCAACAACCTCATGTCTCAATTCAGACGCAAGAAAACACCTAACATTATCATTATTAACATTATCACAACCAACATGACTATTGTTTTGACTCACTGCCTTCTAGCTTCTATGTTAGTATGGTGAAATGTTATCATATGCAATCATTGGATGGGTTTAATACAGTAATTTAATACATGCAAATGTCACAAAAAAATGCCTAACATTTAGTGTTATGCCCCTTTTCTTCCACATTTCCACATCACCTTAGGCTCACTCCAGAAAAACAGACAATCAATGAAAGGAGAAGGGTAGTGGTTTTATTAGGCATTTTGAACAAAGCGGTCCTATGTGTTTCTCTTCTAAATAACAAAAACAATCTTCAGGGAGGTCTCAGTGTAAAAGTCATCCTGTGTGGTGCAGGGTGGGGTGAGGGGGTGTTGTATTAGGGGGAGAAATGGCTGTAGAAAAAGCAATAGTCCTCCATCAACTGTCAGTGAACCACACACACACATATCATTTTTCTCAATATGAAATTTTAATGACTTCCCTCCTAGTTTTATAAATGTTATGTCCTCTCTCTGAGCCACACAATTCCCTGACGATCCATCAACCAAACACTCTGCATTGTGTGTGTGTTTGTGTTTTAGAAGATCTGGAATACAATGTGTGTGTGTGTGTGTGTGTGTGTGTGTGTGTGTGTGTGTGTGTGTGTGTTTGTGTGTGTGTTCGTGCTCATGGCAAGCAGGGTGCAGTGCACCATTCTTTTGGCTTTAAGGTCAATCACAATATACAAGTCAAATGACCATCAGTCGAGAAAATAACTCCTCCATCACGCCTAAACCTTTTTCAGAAATGGAGCACATTACATTTCATGAAGCATTTAAGCTGTTTAAGTGATGGTGTTTTATACTTTAGTTGGACATGATTTTCACATTAGTTAATCTATCAGCTTTATTCAGATATGAAATGGATTATCTCATTTTCATGGAGACACACCAATGTGCATGGAGGAGAGGGGCTGTGTGTGAGAGGTGTGAGTGACAGAGAGACGGAGGGAGAGCAGGGAAAGGAAATACAGCTGAATAAATACGCTGCGATTTTAAGTAACGTTAAAAAAGTTGAACTTTGTCCTAGTTCAGCTTTTTGTCATGATTGTTTGATGTTAGAGCAAGTTTTGCTCTGTGTGCGTGTAAAAAAAAAAGCCATATATAGACCATATATTTAAGTATAAACTGTTTCTGTTCACCTCTGTAAAAGTGAAAGATATTCCCCCAGATACACACAGGCTCTGCTTTGATTTCTGCCTTTGAAACGCAGAAAATAACTTTTTTAGCTATTTCTAGTTATGTTTTCCTCCTCAGCTAGACAGACGCTGTCGTATTGTAGATGACTGTCTTGAAATATATTTTGTATCACAGAATGGCCTGTTGAAATTAGGGGTGGGAGAAATAATCGATTCTTAGATGCATCGTGATGCGGACATGGATGATTCTGGGGGGCAGCTGTCTGAGCAGGGACACCCAGACTTCCCTCTCTCCAGAACACTTCCTCTAGTTCCTTCGGGAGGATCCCAAGGCGTTCCCAGGCCAGCCAAGTGACATAGTCACTCCAGCCTGTCCTGGGTCTTCCTCGGGGTCTCCTCCCGGTGAGGCATGCCAGGAACACCTCCCGAGGAAGGCGTCCAGGGGGCATCCGATACAGATGCCCGAGCTACCTCAGCTGGCTCCTCCTCGATGTTGAGGAGCAGCGGCTCTACTCCGAGCTCCTCCCGCACCATGACAGACCGATACAACGACCGCATTACTGTCAGTCTCTCACGCTCCATCCTTCCCTCACTCGTGAACAAGACCCCAAGATACTTGAACTCCTCCACTTGTGGCAGGAACTCTCCCTCAACCCGGAGGGAGCAAACCAACTTTTTCCGATCGAGAACCATGGCCTCAGACTCGGAGGTGCTGATTTTCATCCCAGCTGCTTTACACTCGGCTGCAAACCGCCCCAGGACATGCTGGAGGTCCTGGCTCGAAGGAGCCAACAAGACAACATCGTCTGCGAAAAGCAGAGATGAAATCCAGTGGCTGCCGAACCAGACCCCCTCCAACCCCTGACTGCGCTTAGAAATTCTGTCCATACAGATAATGAACAGAACCGGTGACAAAGGGCAGCCCTGCAGGAGTCCGACATGTACCAGGAACAGGTCTGACTTACTGCCGGCAAAGCGAACCAGGCTCCTGCTCCGGTCGTACAGGGACCGTACAGCCCTTAGCAGAGGCCCTCCAACCCCGTACTCCCGAAGCACCTCCCACAGAATACCACGAGGGACACGGTCGGTCGAATGCCTTCTCCAAGTCCACAAAACACATGTGGACTGGTTGGGCAAACTCCCATGAACCCTCAAGCACCCTCCGAAGGGGATAGAGCTGGTCCAGTGTTCCACGGCCAGGAAGAAAACTACATTTTTCCTCCTGAATCCGAGGTTCGACTATCGGCCGAAATTCTCCTCTCCAGTACCCTGGAATAGACGTTCCCAGAGAGGCTGAGGAGTGTGATCCCCCGATAGTTGGAACACACCCTCCGGTCCCCCTTTTTGAATAGAGGGACCACCATCCCGGTCTGCCAGACAGAGGCACTGTCCCCGACTGCCACGCAATGCTGCAGAGACGCGTCAGCCAAGACAGCCCCACAATATCCAGAGACTTGAGGTACTCAGGGCGGGTCTCATCCACCCCTCGTGCTTTGCCACTGAGGAGCTTCCGAACTACCTCAGAGACTTCGGCTCGGGTGATGAATGAATCAATCTCTTGAGTCCCCAGCCTCTGCTTCCTCTATGGAAGGCGTGTCAGTGGGATTGAGGAGATCCTTGAAGTATTCCTTCCACCGCCTGACGATATCCCCAGTCGAGGTCAACAGCTACCCACCTCCACTGTAAACAGTGTTGGTGGAGGGCTGCTTCCCCCTTCTGAGGCGCCGGATGGTTTGCCAGAATTTCCTCGAGGCTGACCGGTAGTCCTCCTCCATGGCCTCCCCAAACTTTTCCCAGACCCGAGCCTTTGCTTCCGCAACTGCCCGTGCTGCCGCACGCTTGGCCTGCCGGTACCCGTCAGCTGCCTCAGGAGTCCCCCGAGCCAACCAGGCTCGATAGGTCTCCTTCTTCAGCTTGACAGCATCCCTTACTTCCAGTGTCCACCAACGGGTTTGGCGATCGCCGCCCCGACAGGCACCGGAGACCAGCTTCGAACAGCCGCGTCAACAATGGAGGTGGAGAACATGGTCCATTCGGACTCAATGTCCCCAGCCTCCCCCGGGATCTGGTCAAAGCTTTACCAGAGGTGGGAGTTGAACACCTCCCTGACAGAGGGTTCCGCCAGACGTTCCCAGCAGACCCTCACAATACATTTGGGTCTGCCAAGTCTGTGGATCCAACTCACCACCGGGTGGTGATCAGTTGACATCTCAGCCCCTCTCTTCACCCGAGTGTCCAAGACATATGGCCGGAGGTCAGATGACACAACCACAAAGTCGATCATTGACCTCCGGCCTAGGGTGTCCTGGTGCTACGTGCACTGATGGACACCCTTATGCTAAGTCAAAAGTCGATTTTTCTAAATGTTAATTGAGAACGTAATGTTGACAGAACACAAGAGGCGGAACTCGTAATTGCATAAGTGCAGTGCCCGGACAGTCGATGGTGCGCACATAACCAAAAAACATGAGATGGCTGAGCGCAACATTCAACCGGCAGCCTCTGCTTTAACAGCAAGGGTGTGGAACTTTGATTGCCAAGGACTTGCGTCTGTATTCAGTGGTGCTTTGTTGCGCACTGCTTGCATTTCAACACGTTCAGTGTGTTGAAATACAAGCAGCATAATAGGGGTGGGGGAAAAAATCGATTCACATAAGAATCGGGATTCTAATCATCCACAATTCTGAATCGATTCAAAAACTTCAAAAATCGATTTTTTATTAACGTTCCCCCGTCTCTCTGTGCGCCCCCAGCTTGGGGAAAGAAAGACAAGGAATTTGTCTTCAAAATAAGAGCTTGACATTGCACCCCATTGGAGTTTAGAACTGGGTTCTTAGCGGAGGGCTTTTAATTTGAAAGTAGCGACCGTTCCTAGCTAGCCGCTACAACAACAAGCTAACAGCGAAGACAGCTACAGAGACCGAGGAGACGCTAGCATCTCCTGGATCTCAGCAGCTGTCCAGTTGCTCATCTTGATGTCTGCGGATGAAGTGATGGACTGACTGCTGTGATCAGCTGTTTCCTGTTTTTAAAACTCCTCAGCTGTGGGGCGCACAACAGTGCTGGTCATCCACACCTCCGCACATCTCACGCAATTTCTGGCATAACGACGTCTCGGATTTAGATTGGAATGGAGTTGGATAAAAGTGTACCCTCTGAGGTGGCAAATTGGCGAACCAGGACAGACCCCCAATTTACCGACTTCTGTCTAAATCCGCGGACCGAGCCGCAAAAAGGATGGTCAAATTGGCGGCTTGCTGCCCAGTATATAAGCGGCTATTAACTATGCAAACAAGGGCAGCCATGCACTGCAGGCACAATGTCAAACAGAAGTGCACAAGAAGAAGGTGCAGGTCATAACATCCACACACAGTGTAGCCAGCACCTTCCTTCCAAGCAGAGACAGCAACTTTTTCAAAACCCATATTCATCTAGTCAAAACACACTCTTTAAGGGCTTGCTTTTTTCATTCTGCAGCAGATTGCGCTATTAAAGTTGTGCTGTTGCGCATTTCATGGAGGAAGTTCTCATTTCTAATATAGCATAATGTGACCATAGATAGATGTTACCTTTTGTCTTAAGTTTGCCTTTGTGTCATTACATCATTGGAATCAGTTTATTTAAAAATCACATTGTCTTATACAAACTGTATTGTTTTGATGCCATAATTTGCCTTAACACACTATGCATTGTATCAGTTTTTGAATCGAGAATCAGTTGAATCGAGAATCGGTTGAATCGAGAATCGGTTGAATCGAGAATCGATTTTGAATCGAATCGTGACCCTAAGAATCGGAATCGAATCGATTCGTGAGACCACCAAAGATTCACATCCCTACAGCATAAAGTAGCATAGCATTGGGATATGCTGCCTATCACCCATATCAGGAGGATTTTGTGACAGCAGAAGTCTTATTCTTATCTTTGACTGAGAGCAACTTTTTCTTTAACATAGAGACACATAGAGAAGAAAAAATAATCTGTTTATTTTTTTATTATCAATGACCAAAAGTAGCCATGTTTTAGTATGAGAGCTGATACATAGGTCCATAATGTGTTGAAATGCAATCTGCATTGATTATTGCATTGAAAGCTTTTTTATTTTTATATAGGCCACAGTATACTGTTTTTCTCTCAGGGATATGCTCATTGCCTGTAACAGGAGGATTCTGTATTCAAGTCAAATCTATTTGTGACAAAGAAAAGCCTTTTCTTTTATAAAATATTAGAGAAGATAATTAGTCAGTTGATTTTCTTTAACGATCACCACAAAAGTAGGAAGTGATTAGCAAACTCAGATTTGATTATTATTATTTTTATTATTATTATTATTATTATCATTTTAAATCATGCATGGAAATATACACAAAAAAATTGTTGCACCGAAATGCATCGATAATTGGTTTAGAATCGAATCAATGACCTCTGAATCAGAATCGAATTGTGAGGTGCCAAGAGATTCCTACCCCTAGTTGAAATGCCTGCAGCCGTGTTATAATGGGAGTTGTCTTCTGTTCATTTGTGTTGTGGATTAGAGGTCGACTCATTAATCGGTTTGGCGGATTAATCAGTGCCGATAGGACCTTTTCCAAACTATTGTTATCGGCTGAACTTGGCTCTGATAGTTGCCAATGGCTGCGCAGCCTCCACCAAACACAAAGGGTCAGCATGTCACCATTTTGCATGAAGGATACGCTGAGACAGTCATCATCAGTTGAGGGCTACTTCTGATTAAAATATCTAAATCCTTTTAATCTCCCTCTCCCTCCTCATCTAAAGTAAACAAACCGATACAGACAGGGAAATGAAGTATGGAAATGTTAGATATATATAAATATGCTGACTTGAATTAATGTCACATTTTTCAGTGTAGAATAAGAGAGACTAATGTTACATCAGAGATTTTTTTGATAAAGTAATTCTCCACTTTTGAAATAACTTCCATGCATTACTTTGGCGATAGGTTTAGAAAATATAGGCTAATGTTAAATTTTTGCGGTCCCTTCGTAAGGTTAAACATTGGAAAAGCTGTTTTTTACCAGAGGCTGACAATTGTGGCATTCCAGTTATATCTAGTCTTATATCTAGCCAGACTTCACACGTCTGACCCATTTTCAGTTTATCTAATCTGGAATATATAAAGCAACACCATCACCTTGTCCATGATAGGAACAGGACACTGAAGGCAGCCCAGCAGGCAGGAAAAGAAACCATTCTGTTAACATTACGTTACTTCATACTGTACTAACCAGTGTGGTGCTCTCTCTTACAAATAACCCAGCCACATCACTATCCACCCATTCATGAAATGAAATTGCACACTTTAGGATCCTCTTTACGGCAATATGCACGAACATTAATGGTTTGTAAGAGTGGCATTTAAAAATTAACAGGACGAACAACAGAATTAATCTTGGTCAGTTCAGAGCAGGTCATCATTCACTGTAAATAAAACAATGATGTAATTCACTAAATTACAAGTTTACAAGTTTACAAGCTCATCCATTCACACTGGTTCAGTTTGCCAATACAGCACCTCTGATACTATCAGACAAGTCAGAAGTAATTGAAATGTTACATCAATAAAATGTTTAATTAAAAAAAAACGTGGGTCAAAAATCGTGATACAAACCGAATCGTAAGTTTGGTGTATTGTTACAGCCCTAACACACATATATACAGAGATGTGTGCGATGTACAGTCATTTATCCTGGTTATTTGGCAAAATTGTTTGTCAAAGAAATAAAAGAATGAAATGAGAAATACAGGAAGAACTGGCCGATGGCTGATTTATGGGTCAGAACGTAAGAGATTGCAGTGCTGTTACTGTTGAAGAGGACGGTGTGTATACTGCAGGGCATGTCCCTTAAAAGTAAAGCGTGCTTTGAAGGTGACATTTAACAGGTTCAAAGGATGAAAAGAGAGACAGAGGATGAGGCATGAGTCTGAATTTCAGCAGAGGATGAGGATTTCCCATTCTATCCAACAGTGACAGTAACCATCACACAACCTTTGGCAATCTAGCCAACAGCTAAACAATTAAAGAATTTATACTTAAATGAGCCAGATAAAGTAGGTGTGAATAGGCCTGACCTAAGGTACCATGCCTTTAGACTAGCATGGTTGGGCTAGTTTTCAGGCTTAACTTTACCTTTACACCAATTTTCCAGTCCCTCAGACTGAAACACAGTTTTGTCCAGATTTGCTCCCCAGAGTCCATCAGTCCTGATATCTAGTATATATGTCTGTGTCAAAACACAGCTCACATAAAATTGATCACCATTTGACAGAATGTAGCCTGCTGTTATTTCCAATAAGTGTCGAGCTCACACTTCAGTCTCAAATACAGTATCCCCACAATATTCCCGTCCACATTCAGCTAACAAATGAAATCAAATACTCTGTTGCCAGTTAACCTGACGTAGTCTAACACAACAGTCCTAAGACGAGTGGTGATTTAGCTGTATGATCATTTGTGAACCGTATTTAATCATATTGACCGTTCTGTTATTCTGTGCCATTAATATCAATAAGAAAAGGCTAAGAAACAAGCGTGAATGGTCGTTAATATCACTAAATTACAGCCATAGACATACACCGATCAGCCACAACAACCACTGACAGGTGAAGCAAATAACATTGGTGATCTTGTTGAGGTGGTGGGTGAGTGGGTGAGAGGTGGTGGGTGAGAGGAGGATATTAGCCAAGCTGATGTCAATCATGGGCAGCACCTCTCACCCCCTGCACCAGACTGTGGACGCCTTGATCAGCTCTGTCAGCAGCAGACTCTCAGATCCAGATTGTTTTTTTGTTTTTTTTAAATATCTTATTGTTTTTTGTAAATATCTTGTTTTTTTCTATTTATTTTCTATTTAACTTTATGTATATTTTTCTGATTCTTTGTCCTGTACTTGCTGCATCTCGAGCTGTTTTAACAAGTAAATTTTCCCGTTGTGGGTTAAATCAAGCCAATCTTAAATCTTAAATCCTAGATCTTGTTACAGTGCAATGTTCTGCTGGGAAAATATACCATGTCTATTTTTTCAGGCAGAAATCACTGGAGAACGCTAGACTGAAAGCGCATGTGCGGTGACAGAAACAAGCACATGACTTAACACTCAAATCTCTACAATTATTTATTTATTTTTTGCTTTTGCTGACCTAACACTGTTTGGAAGTTACTGCAAATGTTTAAGTCAGTAACAATCCCACGCAGCCGATACTGATACTAATACTATCAGTGTAGCCAAATCTTCAACTTCAACTGTGTAGAAATGCTGGGGTTAAACAGAATGGATATGCAAAAACAAAAAAGGAAACTGCAAGCCAACTATTTGTTGAAATAGATATCAAATATCACCGTTATGAATGAAGTCCAGCATACATGTAATGATTTTGTTCTCCTGGAATTACACATTGGAATAGCACAATATATCAACTTCCAAATGAGCAAAACACCAAGTACCAGAACATGGTCATGCCTGCAGTCATACCCATCATCATTATATTAGCACGTATTGAGATGTGTGTAAAAATGTCTTCCCCACCACCTGGATTGGGAACTGCTGAGTGCAGCTCCATCAGCTCTCTAGATATTTTAAAGACTTTCTGTGCTCCAGAGCAGACTCCTAACCCTAATCTTTCACTTTTTTTTCTTCAAGCTGCTGAATGCACTTTCACTTTTTACAATTGAAGAAAGCACCTTTGTATGACCCTCCCTGCAGTGTGGACACTTGCAGGGGGGCATCGGGAGTTTGTGTGAGGGAAAGAGAGGGCTAAGAGCTGTAGTGTAAAAGATGATCGCATGGCACACCTCACTTCTCTGTAGCATCGTTTCTTCCTCGCTGCTACTCACTGCAGTGCTCTTATGTAATCTGATTGATCATAGCGGAATGTTCTAGTGCAGCGTAGATGGGAAGAGAGGAGTGGAGCTGATGAGAAGTGGGGAGAGGAGGGAGAAAAATGAAAAGGGATGAAAGCACAGAGCAGATGAGAGGAGGCTCTGTGACTGAGGAACCATGACATACAATTGCGAAGTCACACTGTTTTTCTCTCACTGCAGTCACTCAAAGATGCAGTCCCTAAACCGTAACCACAAACCACTGTGTGTGTGTGTGTTTGTGGATATTCTCTGGAATCACGATGTGCCTGATTACCAAACACAATTTGAAATGTAGAATCATTGGACCACAGCACACTTTTCCACCTATATCACTCCATCTCAGATGAGCTTAGGCCCAGAGAAGTCAGCAACGCCTCTGGATGTTGTTAATATATGGCTTTCGCTTTGCATGATAGTTTTAACTTTTAGACAACAGTGATCCGGTGATGAACTGTGTTTATTGACAAAAGTTTCCTGAAGTGATCCTAAACCCATGTTGTAATATCTTTTGTACAAGCGTTTTCTTTAATATGAGATTAAAGGTCACAGACATTGGTTTTTGTCCTTGCTTTTATGCTAAGATTCTCTGAATTTTGTATTTCTTTAAAGTGATATTATGTATTGTTAACAGTGAAATCCCTTTGTTCTTTGGCATTGAGAAACATTCTTCAACTGTTGGACTATTTGGCCACTTTTGGGTCAACTTTATGTGGTCAACATCGCTCCATCTTTGCTTGTGGATGCCCCTTTCATATCCAACCATGATTCTCTCACCTGTTACCACTGAACGTGTTTACCTATAGGATGTGTTTTCGGAGCGTTTCACAACTTTCCCATTCTTTTGTCGCCCCTGTGCCCGCTGGTGTTGGCATCAAATTCTGAATGGGTGTATATTTACAAAAACGCAAAAAAGTTTATCTCTGTGAACATTAGATATCATCTTTGTACTGTATTCAACCGAATGTAAAAAGGATGTGCTCCTTGTTGTCCTGCTTCTTAAATCAGGGAGAAGTAGGATAAAGTTTTTCTTTTTTCTATGCTGTGACCCTCAGCAGTTGTTGCAGCAACCTACATACTGTGAGCAGGTGAGCATGTGATTCTGTGTGTGTGTGTGTGTGTGTGTGTGTGTGTGTGTGTGTGTGTGTGTGTGTGTGTGTGTGTGTGTGTGTGTGTCAGGAGGGAACATGCACAGAGTTTGAATAATGGGCTCTGTGCAGTGTCTCGTACATCATGGCTGATGTGTGTGTAGATGAATGGCTGGCTGGCTGCATAGGCAGCCTATTTCTAGGAGACCTACCTATGGCATAAAACCAACACACACTGACAGGTTGCTGCAGCAGTGCTGTATTTTGCTCGGGTCCCAGAGGCTGGCTGCGACCTCTCAAAGACACCAGAAAACTCTGTTAAGTCTAACTTCATGCGAAGTGTCCCATATATGATAGTGCTGAGACAAAACAGCAGCATGGGGCTCTGCAGTGGTAACTGCTGCTGCTGTGGTGAAAAATAACCTGGGTTAAAGGTATATGGCCTTTAATGTTGAGTCAGATGATCTGTTCTTTGACTAATTTTAGGCAGTTTTAGCTGTAATTACAGACGCTCTCATAAGAGAGACTTTTAAAACATGTTTAATTACATCATGTTATAAGAAAAAATCTTGTTTCATTCTCATCTACTTCAACTGTTAAACTGAAAACAATAAATTATCAAGGCAAGGCATCATTCCATCAAACACACACACACACACACACACACACACACACACACACACACACACACACACACACACACACACACACAGGGTCTAACCAGTTGCTCATGGAACGGTGATGATAACTGTGGCAGGTTGCCAATACACAAGCAGACCTACATTATTTTCTTGGGTTCAAACTGCCGATAGCTGTTTCTGATAACGATGCAGATATACATATGCAAGACTGTGTTCTCTATAGACTGCAGTAAGAAGTAAAGAGATACACATTTATATGTATATATGTATGTGTGTATAGAGAGAGAGAGAGAGAGAGAGAGAGAGAGACAGAGAGAGAGACAGAGAGAGAGAGAGAGAGAGAGAGAGAGGTACAACCAAAGAGATACAAAGATGAACATTTCAACAAAATAATAAACAGGACTGGGCAAGCCTCATCAGCCTGATGATTAGATACCAATATCACCATATGTGTGGAAGCTGTGCAGTTAATGTTTCAGTCAGGCTGCTATGTGGTTGACTGCTCTCACCCACTTACAAAACACAGCTGGACCAAGAGTTTTTGGATATGTCACTGTGGCTGTCACATAAAAAATAAAGAAACCAAAAAATAGCATGTCATTGAAGTTGATTTGGTGCAGGACTGATTACCTTTGATCATGATCATTTAACTCTACACTAGGGCTGCACAAAAAGTCGTTTAAAATCGCGATCTCGATTCACACATACACGTGATCTCATTTCTACACACAGCGATTCTGAAGAATGTTATATCTCGAGCTGAATCACAAACAAATGCTCCTATTTTCCTCCGGATTTTTTGAAGTGCCCCCAAACGCAGCACTGCCGCTGCCTCCTCCCTCAACCTGTGGTAAAGCGTCTTTACAACACGTGATTCAGTGGAGGAAGCCCGCCTGCAGTTGAGTGTTTGGAAGGAGTGAGTGAGAAGCCGTTATTAGACGGGGCAGCAAGCCGCCAATTTTCGTCCTTTTGGCGGCTTGGTCCGCAGTTTTTGACAGAGGGCGGCAGGGGGTCTGTTTTAGTCCGCCGATTTTCCGCCTCGGAGGGTACACGTATTTCCACCTTGTCTGCTAGATGTGCAACTGGACAGCCGCTGAGATCCGGGAGATGCTAGCGCCTCCTGGATCTCTAGCTGTATGGTTGTGTTAGCATGTTGTTGTAGCCACAAGCTAGGAACGGTCGCTACTTTCAAACTAAAAGCCCCCCGCTAAGAACCCAGTTCTAAACTCCAATGGGGTGCAATGTAAAGCTCTTATTTTGAAGACAAATTGTTAAATTGTTAACCGTTCACAGCCCAACTTAGGGCTTCACGTCACGTCACGTCACATGTTTACGCCTACCCCAGAGGCGGCTTTTGGAAAAGGAGGAAAAAGGATGCCTCCGTTTTAGAAAGCCGATCACAGCAGCTATCACATTACACCTAGCCAAGATACGGCCCCAATAAACACTATGCAACACGAGGTATTAAAGTTTGCCCTCTCATCTTGGAGACTAATTTTTCTTTTTACTTTTGTAAAAATCATTTCTCATCCAATGATAGAACTTGAACAAAACAAAAAAAAACATTGCTTTGGCAGAGGCATAGTAGCATGCCTCTGCCATTCTACGATGTTTTTTGTATTGTTCAGTGCAATAAACATTTTGTGAAAAAAATCGTGCCAGAGAATCGTGATCTCAATTCTAAGCAAAAAAATCGTGATTCACATTTTTCCAGAATCGTGCAGCCCTACTCTACACTTTGATCCTGCTAGTCAGTACATTGTCATCATTGGTTTGGGGTTGGGCGATATGGCCAAAAGTGTTATCACAATATGTTTTTTATATATGATCGATTTCGATAATTATCACATATATACCTAACAATAATAATAACGTTGAATTTACAGTTTTAAGAGTATTCTCCTTAGGAGAGACCCCAAAAAAACAGAGGGTTAATTATGGTTTATAAAATACATTTATTGTCAGATACTAGATGACAAACATTTAATGGAGCCAACCAACCAAATGGCTTTATGTTAAACTCTGAATGAATAAAATGATAAATATGAACAACAAATCGCTTGTTTCAAACGTGTCTCAAACACTTTAGAGGTAGTACACTGAACTGAACATTGATTAAAGAAAAGAAAATAAAGTTAAATGTTGAGGATGATTATGCTACTGTATCCTGTGAATACTGCACATTCTTGAGCTTGCAGGTAGTTGTTCAGTTCAGCTTCATTAGCATCCTGTTCTGTAAGACCTGATGTGGTTCGCAAGTGCGACCAGACCACATATCATCTCTGAGCTGCTCCTCCACCTTTACCCTCCACTCTGCGTACAGCTGAGGGACTGATGTTTGGCAGAGTGTACTCAGCATCCATGACAGTCATTAGCTTCCTGAAGCCCTGTTTTTAAACTGTGCTTCTAGGCGTCATATCTTTAGCGGTGCAGTATGTAATTGCACTTGTTATGTCTTTGTATTGATTCCGTTTCTTCTCATATGGGGCAATGGCTGAAAAAGCAGCGTCAATTGTTGGTAGATGAAATGAAGCTTGACTAGTAGAAGCAATGGGGCTGGTCTGTTGGCTACATGTGGGAAAGCTGACACTAGCATGATAGCGCAAACTGATGCTCTCGGAGTTCTGTTTGGGACGGTACCTGTTGAGATGATGGACGAGGGTGGTGGCCGACACATTTTGCACCTAATGCTGGTCTCTCCTTTGTCAGACTTCAGGTAGCCGAACTATTTCCAAATAAGTGAAGTGGTGTGACTTTTCTTTGGTTCAATTTCTTTACCTTTGCAATGCTGTGTGATTGGCTTTTGGCTTAGTGTTTTCTAGGTAGAGGAAAATGGACTCAAAAAATAAATAAACTTAAACGAAAATAAATGTCATAAATTCATCATCGTTATCGTGGAAAATGTTATGTTGAAAATGATATCACTATCTAATATTAGACAGGTGGTCATAATATTATGCCTGATCATTGTATATACTAATTATGAAATATTCTGATGCACACAAACAAATAAAGTTACATTTAAATTTTTCTCTTCCTTTCTCTTTTGACATTTACACACGAGGCATCTGATACTATTGTGTGTGTGCAGTTGCACCTCCATTCTGCTGAGCCACTGGGCAACGGCATCACACAAGCTGTTTTGTATTTTCCAGTCTGCTATCTGTGTCTAGACTTGAATCAGTCTTCGTTATATTCAGTGAATTTCTCTCCTTGTGGTTATTAATGTTTCAATGCATCACAAACAAGCACTTAATTGGCTTTCTACTGACACTGTGTGTGTGTGTGTGTGTGTGTGTGTGTGTGTGTGTGTGTGTGTGTGTGTGTGTGTGTGTGTGTGTGTGCGCACTACATACAATGGAGACTTTATATGTCTTGGAATTTACAGTTTACATTTGACTCTGCGCATCTGCATCACTGTGTGTTTAGTGGTTTGATGTTCTAGTTTTGTTATTTCCTGTTTAATTTTGTAAGACTCTCTCATCTTGTGTGCTGGTTGTTTTACTTCCTGTCTGTATTTCCCTCTTTGTGCGCTTTAGCAGATTTCTATTTTTCATCAGATGCAACAAAAGCACCTTGTTTCATTCATGATAGCCAAAACATTTATAAAAAGACACCCATTCAATGAGTAATTGCAGAAGTTGATCAGTGTTCATATTTTAATTTGAATTGTGTTCGACTCCTGAAATTGGTTTTAGGAGCTCTGTCTATGCTTGTCACTGGTTTCTGTTTGACCTGATTTACCTGAGACCTATTGCTTGCTTCCTATTTTTTTTCTGTGTGGTTTGAGACATTAGATTTTCTGCCTGCCGCTTGGATTTGTTTGTCAGTATTGACTGACAGTTTAATGACAACTTTATTAAAACTATGTTTTGTAGTCGAGGTGGTGATAGAGCACTAAAATAATATCACACAGCTATTTTCGGGTATTTCTGTTGAGCTCTCCTTTTTTTTTTATCTCTTAAGGTATATTTAATGGTCAATTTACAATACAGGGTTGGTACCATACAACTTATGTTGTGATTCCTTTATGCTACCCAAGAATCTTTTTTTATTTTTTATTGTGGAGTGTCGAGGATGAGTTCAGGAGTCTCACAGCCTGAGGAAGAAGCTGCTCTGTAGTCTAGTGGCATGTCTGTATTTTTTGCCAGATGGCAACAGGGTGAACAGACAGCGGCTGGGGTGAGTGTTGTCTTTTAAGTATACCTTGGGCTTCTTGTAAATTATGTAATTTGCCAATTCTCTGAGGTCCAGGGTATAATTGGCCGCTTTTGACTACTTTTTATTTTACCTTTATATTTCACCTTGAAAACCTTGCCTTGTTTGGTGAATTTTTTTCATCAAAACCTCACATGTGTGACTTCACAGTTATTTTTTCATTTTGGACTTTTCACACTGGCCTTACAATCACACAAAAAACATAAAATCAGAGTAGGAAAAAGTTAGATTTTTTACTGTAAAATCACAAACATTTATATAACTTAGAATGCAAATATAAATTTGGTTTTTGAAGTATACAAAGTTATATGCAACTCTTTACATTAGATCAAAGTGGAGCTGCACTGCCTGCTCCACATTCAGTAGTCACCTCATTGTCTTGACACAAAATAAGAAAATGACTACACACTGCACAAAACACTAACTATACACTCTAAACACGCTACATGTCACAAATCTCTCAACTCTCAAAACTTGCCATCACTAACGCTCCGGGTCCGAGTCCGAGAGGAGGAAAAGGGGATTTCTCCCGAGGTGGAGGGATCAGTATACCTGGCTGAACCACCGCGACGGCGTAATGTATTGTGAAGTATGTCAGCAGTTTCCGGCGAAGGCTGACCATGTTCAGGGGCGTGGCACCCGTGGGGGAACACTTTTCCAGGTGAGAGGGTTCAACACCCACACTTTTTCTGACGTTTATCCGCAGTTTTGCACAAACGGCTCACTACAGTGGCTCAGTTTCTCTGGTCGCTCTGTGTCTGGTCTCACTGCAGCTGCCTCCTCTCCCCCTCCCTCTCCTGTTGCTGCTTCAAACAGAACACCGGCTTTGGGACTGACCGGCTGATGATGGGCTGTTCTGCCTTAAGTCCCGCCTCTCTTGCTGTGTTAGATTTATTGTTCAGCTCGTGCTGATGATGCGGGAACTACCGTAAAATACCAAACAATAGCTGGGCGTTTATTTGTTTCAATCACTTAACAGACCAGTCGTTTATTTGGGACAGGCGTTTAATTCCCTCCTCACAAAAATCTGGGATGAAAATGTCACAAACTTCGCCAGCTTCTCTGTGAATTCTCTTGCATCCTTCTGGGCACAACACGTGAAAAAGGCGAAGAAGTAAAACGTGCAGTGTCAATGGTCACGTCTTCTTCCTTGATGTTTTTTCAAAGTAAATTAGACTCGGCATTTATTTGGAACCAGCGGTTATTTACCAAAATATACACCTCCACCCAGCGTTGAAAGGGGACCACATGATGTGTTTTATAATGTTTTTAGTCAAATATTGAATCTGTCTATAATAACCACATCCTGACACTAACTGTGATTTTTGATGGGTACTAATAATAAGAATCATGACAAAAAATTAACAAAGACTGCAGATCACGATAAGAAGCTGCAACTGGCAGTGAGCGGCTTTCTTTTCTGTTAGCAGTGAAGTGATATACTCCATGACAGAACATTATAACATGTGATAATGTGTAAAATAACATTTAATGGTAAAAAAAAAGTACAGTTGCAGTAGGCCTCTATTATAAATATGCAGCATATATATAGTTTATTATTATTATTATTATTATTAATATTATTATTATTATTATTATTATTACTACTATTTTTCTGCATATTCTTCACTTTGAATGGGAGCTGCTGTAAAGCATTTCTGTTTCGGATTCATATATTATACGGTCAGTCATCCATATTTTAAGTTAAATTAAATGAATCAAGACAGATGTCACATTTACATGTCAGGGTGTGGTTATTATAGACACAGATTCAATATTTAAGTGTCATTTATCATCACAGTAACAGCGTTACATACCAGCCCCCCCCAAAAAAAATGTTTTTAAAAAAACACCACCACATCCATCCCCCGCACTTTTGAAAAGCTTGCTACACCTCTGACCGCGGTGGATCATTTTTCAGTGAGAGTCTGTGTGTCACATTGATTATGTGATATGCAGCATTAGTTAGTTTCTGGATCTGCTGTTTTCGTTCTCTGTCTCCGCGTCTTGCCCAGATGTTAAGCGGGCCTGATGAAGGGTTGACTGCCGCGCGCTTAGCGAGCAGACATTGCAGATGATGTTTGCTTTTCTCATGGGCGTCCAGTGTGTGTTTTCGGTAGTTGTCGGTGCCTTTAAAAAATGATCCACCGTGGTCAGCCTTCGCCGGAAACTGCAGACATACTTAACAATACATTACGCCGTCGCGGTGGTTAAGCCAGGTATACTGATCCCTCCACTTTGGGAGAAATAATGGTACTGTTTGTACAGTGCTTTCAGAACATCAATCACCTGAAAAATGATAACAGAATTATAAGTGAGAGAAATGATACATCTCAATATATTAAATATGTTGTAATTTCAATTTTGGAATTTTTATACTTGTTATTACGCAAACCCCTATTACTTTTTGCCATCATTGCCAGATCATGCTGATTTTGCAGGGACAGACTCTCTAAACAATTAAATGGGAACAATTTCAATAAATAAACAAGTCTTTCTTTTTTTCAAAAAATAGTTATTTTCATTTTTTCGTGGCTGGGCCACTAAAATTACTCATGGGGCCAGTAAAACTCGAATCTACTGGCCAAGCGGGCCAGTAAGAAAAAGATGTTATGTTGGACACTGTGTCCTAAGGGCAGGTTCCCTGCAGATGCTCTGCCTGTCCAGTCTCTATAGCACAGCTGTGAGCCGAATGGGAAGGTGTGTTTAATGTGAGAAAACACAGCTGGCAATCCGCTCACCGCTGCCATCAGTACACACAGCAGCATACATGTCTAAATGCTCACTATGTAGGTCACATTCAAGCCTTAAAATGTGATTTGTAATCATCTAGTGGAATACCTTATCCCATGGGGAAATGTTAGGAAGGTTTAATATTATCAAAATACTGAATACCACCTAACCCTAATACGGATGTTCATGGCACTGTTGCATGAAAAAAAAAAATGAAACGTGATCCTGTTGGTGTTGTTTGTGTAGATGACTATGTGCAGAGTAGCTGACAATACAGAGAATGATTAAGAGCTGCTGAAACATTATTGGCTGTATGAAATCTATTGTCCTCTGCTGCAGTTCTTGGGTTTAAGTTTCCAGCAGTGAGAGGTGTGTGTGCTGTGTGTGTCTGTTGTCTACTGATTTATGTACTACATCTGCATAATGCACAACGGACATACACTGGTAGTGGATGAGAAAGTCGAGAAGCCAATATTGCTAAAGATACCTTTTCTCATGCTGTATATTTGAATAATTGGATTTTCTTTTTAAAAGCCCTGACAGACAGAAGTATGACCTCTCTAGTGAAACCAAAAATTGCTTCAGCGGTTCAAGGTGTGAGGGGCCACTCATGCTTCTGTGAGAGCATTATCTGTACTCCCACAGGATGAGCTCTGAGTGCTGGGTTAGAGAGACAAAAAGCAAACTAAAATGAGAGCATTAGAAGTGCTGGTCTTTTAAAGTTAGCACTCATAAAAAGGGATATATGTGCCTGACAGCTTTGATGATGACATCCTCCTCTCAGCACAACAAAAATAGTCAGAGAATAGTATGATTTGGTTTGGATGATGTAACAATATTGAGTGGGTAATTATACAAAGGCATTCAAATCCGTTAGGAAGCTATAGGACAACGTGAATAAGCACCTTGCTGTAAAAGAGATGTGTGTGTGTTCGGGGGGTGGGTATATAATTGGCGGCTTGCTGACAGGAGAGGCGTTGTACAGGGTGTGGTGATGCCAATCCAGAAATGTACTGCAATCTTAGCGCCCAAAAGAGCGCATCTTGCGACAGCTCAGTGTGCTCGTGTTCAGTTACATTCTTATGTTATTTGGTGAAGGCACACCCATATCATCTTGTCTGAAATTACACAACTCCCCTTAAATAATGCTTAGTTAATCTCGTAACTCGTTGCCTTTGTACCAGCCAGACGGTTAGTATTCTGTACTGAAGGTCATTCCTTTACTGTGGTGTCTGTTTACAGCCATCCACTGGCAGCAGGTATCTGCTGATCTGCAGCATCTAATTAGAGTTATACTGTACACAACGCAGACCGATTAGTTTTTTTGCAGTAAGCATCAGACTGTTGTAACCTCTTTACTTATGTGGATCTCAAACTTATAATTATCCAACACAGTTTAGTTCTCAACTTTGATGCAACATGATGTGATGGTGACTGTTCAGGTTAAATATTGTGGTGTCCCTTGTGTTATTTTTAAATCCTGATACAAGGTATGAAGATTTAATGGGACAAATACTTTGTTTCCAGATTGTCACCAATTATTTGTGCATAATGAAAAGCAATGAATGTGATTGGTCATAATTGCTACTGGGCGGGAGACTGGAACACAGTTAAATCCAGTACATTGTATTTCATAATCAATTAGATTTTATGTAACCTGATGTGGTGGAGTATCTAAATCAACAAAGGGTTTATCCTCTTGGGAGAATGAATATGCTCAGTAAATATTATATAACGTTCAGAGTTTTAGATTTCTTCCGTTTAAATTGATATTTTACCTTACAGGGATAGTTCAGGTTTTTTGAAGTGGGGTCATATAAAGTACATATCTATAGTTGATCTGTTCCCTACCGTGATCACCGATCAGCGCAGCCTCAGTTTGAGGAAGTAGAGAGCCGCTCCAGCCAGACGCTCAGCTTTGTACTGCAGTGAACGGGGTCCAGAGAAAAAGCGAAATTAATCCCTACCGCACATCCCTACCGCAACTGGGCAACAGGTGATCTGCGAGCGGCGAAATACAGCGCGAGGCCCAGCTGCTGGACGAGAGGTTTACTTTCGACGAAAATGAAACTTAACTCTCCGTATCCCTCCGCATTAGCGCAACTGCGTAGGGATATGGAGGTTCTACGGTTGAGAAAATGTAGTGCCAAAAGAAAGGGTGGTCTGACGGCGATGTAAAGCGAAGTGAATTTTCTCTATACAACGTACACTTGAGCTGATATAGATTTTTTTAGGTGAGCCTTGTTTTAGGTGGTTAATTTCGCTTTTTCTCTGGACCCCGTTCACTGCAGTACAAAGCTGAGCGTCTGGGCTGGAGCGGCTCTCTACTTCTCCAAACTGAGGCTGCGTTTGATCGGTGATTACGGTAGGAAATAGACCGACTATAGATATGTACTGTATATGACCCCACTTCAAAAAACCCGAATTATCCCTTTAATGGCGTTACTGAAGGTATAACAACATTGATATGAGATTTTTAGGAAGATAATCCATAACTCAGTTGAATTAAAAACTTTATTAAAGGCACATGGAGTAGTTATACACATACATACACAAGTCAGCACGTTAAGTACACAAGTCAGCATGTTAGTTACACAGACACAGAACAAGTCAGATAGAATAAAATAGACTAAATAAACTAAAATAAGAAATTAACAGTATTTACATGAGGTGCAAAGTAGCATTGAGAGGGAGGGGAACTAGGAAATGCAGTGACCATCATCAGTCACAAAGGTTGCTCTTCTTCTCTGTGTTCTGCGGCCCAGGCAGTGGAGCCGGCGTCCCAAGGGGAGTCACTCAAATGCTGGGAACAGGGCGTGAGAGGGTTTTGGAGGATCCTGCACACTGTCCTCTGCGTTTGCTGCTCGCACACGGTGGAAATTTCTCTCACTGGCAGTCCAATGATGTTAGAGCAGACTGTGGTCTGAAGGTTTGTCCTGTTTTGCAGACTTATGGAGTGGAACCAGCAGGTGATGAAAGTGATGACACTCTCTATGAAGGAGTAATAAAATGTCTGTAGAATGTTCTTATTTACCCCAAAAGTGTTGAGCTTCCTCAGGAGATACTGCTGCTGCTGGCATCTCCTGCCACTGCTGGCATCTCCTGAGGCATCTTCCTCCAGTGTTGGAGGGAAATTTAAAATTGTGCCCAGGTATTTGTTCTCCTCCACAAGCTCTACATTCCTCCCATGGATTGTGCAGCTGCCACCTACTCCCTCTGCTTGCTGGAAAAGTTCACCACCATCTCTTTGGTCTTCTCCGTGTTTAACTCAAGGGCTGATTTATCACACCACTCCACAAACTCATGCTCAAACTTACTGAGCTGTGGTGATGTGAGGGGCCTGACAGCAGGGAAAGGTGAACTGTGTCACCCGTATACTATACTCCACATACCAGATGACAATCTGGATGGGTGGACCTGCAGTCATTGGTGTAAAGGATGAAGAACAGAGGTGAGAGGACGCAGCCCTGAGGGGAGCCTCTAGAGGTGACCGCGACGTCAGAGAAGGTGTTATTGACCAGCACCCTCTGTGAACTGTTGGTCAGGAAGTCTGTAATCCAAAGGGTCAGCTGGGGTGAAAGCCACAGGCCTCAGGTCGGTCAGAGCTTTGACTGAGCTATTCTGCCGGTCCCAAGGATTGTCTTGTGGGTGGAGGGAGCAGTGTTTACAGTGGCCATGTTCTTAATCCCCTGCCAAGATGAGCAGAGGCTCCCTTGTGCAAAATATTCCTCCACCTTGTTCTTATACTTCAGCGTGGCATTTTTCATGGCGAGCTTTACCTCTTTTTTTACCTCCTTTTTTTCAGATTTGGTACCGGTGAAGAATACTCTTTTCTTTTTTTGAGAATTTCTTTGAGTTCTTTGGTTATCCAGGGTTTACTGTTTAGGGAGATCGTTAATGTTTTGATGGGAATGATGTCATCCACACAAAAGGACATGTATGGCGACACTGTGTCCATTTGCTCACTTATGTTGCTGGAGGAGGCAAGAAGGTTATCCCAATTTGTGGATTAGAGTATCCCTGCAGAGTTGCAGTGCTGTTGTTGGTCCACTGCTTGATGTGTTTGGTCACCTTCTCTGTCCTCCTAATGACCTGGCTGGTGCCAGCAGGATGGTGTTGTGGTCAGCGAGACCAAGGGGGGGAAGAGCAACTGATCTATATGCATCTGAAACGGATCCATAGCATTTATCTAGAGTCTTCCCCAAGTGGATGGTTGATGAAATCCTTTCAGTGACTTGTCAGCTGAGCAGTGGTTGAAATTGCCCAGGATGAATTTGGGAGAGTCAGGGGATATGAGTTTCAGTTTGTTTATGTGGTCTATGGCAGTGGAAGTGTTTGCTCTGGGGTGAATGTAAACCAGGATGAATAACAGCAGTGGGAACTCTCTGGGAAGGTACAAAGAGTGCAAGGAGACAGCCACCAGCTCAGTGTCAGTGTTGCATATGTCCTCTCTGACGATGACTGTTGAGCACCAGCCTGTGTTTACATAGAGACACACACCGCCAACAATTTGAATTGTTGATATTTCACTGAAATATCAACAATTCAAATCAACAATTTGATGGATTGCCACTAAATTTTTTCAGATATTCGTGGTTCCCAGAGGAGCAATCCTACTGACTTTTTCTTATTATTATATCTGATTATTGAATAAGAGAAATTGCTTTTTCCTTACATTAAATTACTTTTTCTTTATTTATGATGATGATATTTTATGATGTAATATACAAAAGAGACAGTAAGACATGTCTCTCAAATGAGCAAGTAATTGGTTTCCTTTTTTGAAAAATCTACTTTTTTATTGCTTAGATTGCAATAAAATCTGCCTCTACAGTCTACAGTAAAAGAGTTATGACATGAATGAAGCTCAGGCTATAATCATCTAGATCAGGGATGCCAGGGTGAAATTGGTCAGGGGGCCAGTTTTTTTTTAAGTATGTCCTCAGGGGGGCCAAATTACACTTTCGGCCTGAAAGACCAAACACTGACTCAACGCATGGATATGCTGCTTGAAATTATTCATGAAGGCCTACACATCAAAAAGAAATTGCATTGGCACCGCAATAGCCTAACAATGAGGCCGACAATAACATAGCAGCATAAAGCAAGTTACCCTCTAAAAACGTAACATTGTCCTATCCATGCAAGTAGCCTACATTTATAAACTAGAAATGCAACAAAATAGACTAAGTGCCAACAAAACACATCTCCTATAAATAACATAAGTGTAAACTGTAAATTACTTTGATCATATTTATTGAAGGCTTGCACATGAAAACATGCCAATGCATAATTAGGCCAATTAAAAGAAGGCCAGGCCAAGTAGGCCTAAACGAGTCACAAAAAGCAAGTGCCAGAATAAAGTTATCCAACAATAGGCCAAGTGACTGAATATCATAGTGTCGTTTGATATTGTACTCCTTTGCTACAGCCACTTGTTGAGAACAAATAAGACACACGGGTTTGCCTTCTACTTCCCAAAAGAAATATTTGTTTTCCCCCATCTATCCTGAAAGATGCGACCTTCAGTGTTGACCTTCCTCTTTTTTGACAACATCTTGATAGCGACTAGTCTACCGTAGCCGTCAGCATACCGGTCAGTGTACGGCGCTGCAGCAGCTGAGGCGGGCAGCAGCAACAGACCAACTGACGGATTACACTAAAATTACCGTATTGACACGAATATAGGACGACCCTGATTATAAGACGACCCCTCTTTTCAAGACTAATCTTCAGAAAAAGACTCTGATAACCAAACAAACTCACATACCCTCCTGTCAGTCTCTTGGAAGCGGCCGCTTAGAGGACCACGATAAGCTTTTCTCTTACTGTTGGCGTTTTCAGATGATCTTTTTGGACCCGCCATCTTCAGACGTTACACTCCGTAACTCCATATTTCTTGGCTGGCTGACAATTGTTTGGCTCCTCCGCTGCATTGATCACCATTATCTTAAAATTAGCATGATAGCTTCGCCTCAGATGTCTGTTAACTTGCCCCACTTGATCCACTTTGCTCCGTAAAATCACCACATCTCTCCATTTTTCATCTCCTGTCACTTCTTCTCCACTGTGATTGACAGATAACGCCCTCTGTCGTTGCGGTCGTATAGCGACCCAGACAACTATCAGCATGTGTCAACGGTTAGACCCCAATTATAAGACGACCCCACTTTTTCACAAAATGCTCTCCCATATCAACCACGGGCCGGATGTGATGTACAATCGGGCCGGGTCCGGCCCGTGGGCCGTAACCATGGCATCCCTGAGTTAGATGAAAGAATTAATGAATGTGAGACAAAACAAAACAAAAGTTAAATTAGTTAGACAAATAAGCACAATAAAATGAAAAGCATGTTACAAAGTATATTGCATTACTAAGCGCTCACATGCCCGAAAAGGACTAGGAAGAAGTATACACTTATTTAATCCACTACTCAGGAAATAATCATCTAACCATATACAATTTGATATTTACATTTACATTAAAATTGAGGGCATTTAGCAGACAAGATATACTAGATGCATTATTTTATTTTCCGTGGGTCATTATTTTCTTGAAAAAAACATTATAACTAGTAGGGATGCACATGGTTAACCGTTAACCGATAACAGGAACTTTGACCGATTAATACTATGGGTTAAATTTTTTTTACTTGTCAATCAGCTCATGGGAGCGTGTCGACGCGTGCCACACGTGCAACACGTGCCTTTACGTGCTTTCCGCCACAGCCCACTTCACAGCAAAAATGAAGTGAGCAAAAAGGAGTTCTGTGTGGGACAATTTCGACCGAAAAGGAGATGAGGTTATTTGCAAACTATGCGGTACAGCACTGAAATATTCAAGCAGTACCAGAACAATGCAGTACCACTTGCGAAGCAAACATCCAGGGTCAGATGATGGAGGACCATCACAGCAAACTTTGCCCTCCATGATGGCAGAGAGAAGATCACACACGGAGATCACACACGGAGATCACACACGGTACTTTTGAATGGGTCACAGACACTCAATAGAGCATTTAAATCTTATCGGTTAAGTAAGGGATGATGTATAGAACGGCGGTCATTATGTATAGAACGGCGGTCATGATCCGTCCAGACCCCTCCTCCGGTTCGTCCTGTCGGGACTTATTTTCCCGATAATGACCGCCGTTCTATATATTATCCCGTTTATTACACGGCTACTTGCCAAAACGAAAAAAAAGCGTCACACAGTATGATTTTTACAATTAATTTGTTACCGTTCAGGCGTTCACATTGTTTTTCAGCAGAGAAATAGTTCGCCAAACCGACGCCGTTTCGCTTCTCCCTCTTCGCTACTTTCCTCTTCGTCTTTTCTTGACCTTTGATGACAACTCAGCCTTTTACCAAGACTCGGAATCACCGTATTTACCAAAAATATTAAAGTTAATGTGAAACTCATCCATACTAGTGGCATAGGAGTCAGGGCCGCCGTGAGGGGGGTGCACACAAGGCTACTGCCTCGGGCCTC
This sequence comes from Diplodus puntazzo, assembly GCA_963678695.2. Classification (NCBI taxonomy): domain Eukaryota; kingdom Metazoa; phylum Chordata; class Actinopteri; order Spariformes; family Sparidae; genus Diplodus; species Diplodus puntazzo. Next base: position 5,967,980 of record OZ023176.1, on the reverse strand, counting down.
GTGCTATGGAGGACTCGCGCCTCCATAGCGGGAGGGGAAAAAAAAAAAAAGAAAAATTAAAATTAAATTAAAATTAAAATAAACTAAAACTAAACTAAAAATATTCTCTGATACCCCCCAGCCTCCCAAAAAAAAAATAAAAAACAAAAATAGTTGCAAGTCCTGACTTCGCCTTAGGCCTCACCTTAGACTTCGCCTTGGGCCTCACAAATCTCCCAGTCCCCCCTGATAGGAGTAGTTTTTTCCCATATGAAGTAGACTACAGATCAGCTGACGTCGCTTAGCAACCGAAGAAGCTGGGGTGATAAGTGACTGGGACTACTTGCGGAGCAAAGATTTTAGAGCGCGGAGTGATACGAAATACGCGAATCAGAGGCAAAAAGGCCACTCCATTCAAGTGAATGGAGCTTTATGCAGCATTAAGAACAGCCGTTTAATAACGGTTATTAATCGGTTAATGAGCGTCGGTTATCGGTCATAAAAAAAATTAAAAATGTGCATCCCTAATAACTAGCCAGGTCATCACTTATGTTCTGAACTAGTCATTACATATAGCCCTCATTAATGTATATTATTTACTAGCCTTAATCTCAACTAGCAATCACTTTGATTTACATTAAATGCTAGCATTTGCATCAGCAAATCAGAAATGACTATGGTTTACTGCTATGGGATAAGACCAAAGATAAATAACCAGTATGCTACCCAAATAATCCTCAAAGATACCTTCGTATTTGGAGTGTTGTTTTTTTCTCTTCGATGGTTTTGCTGCCACACAAAGACATATATAGGCTTATATAACAGCTGGCTGCCCCTGCCATCTCAAACCGCTCACGGGGATATCAAACAAGTGGGATGTTTAAACTCGATATAATTTGACTTTTGTCAAAAACCAAAGAAGAAACACTTGTTACATCTCCTTAAAACACTGATCACTTTTACATAAATAGTGCTTGTTGCATGCCCTTAGATAATAATAAATTGTGCCAACTGAGAGCCAGTGGCTGAGATATGGCAAAAGGAGGACTTGCACACTGATCAAGGACTCATGTAAAAACAGCATAGAGTATACAGTATACTCTATGTTGTATAAATGAGTCTGATTTTCTTATGTGTGAAGAGTGTCCACTGGGATTGGGCCATTGTCAATTGCTGATGGCTGACAGCCATCAACTGCTCATCCCTGACCATCGTAACATTGTGATCTAAGAGACTCCCCACCAGAGAGCACTATTAAATGTCCCCTCGGAGTTGCCATAGGGCATTACGTCTCCTTGTTCCATTTATTATTTTATTATCAAACAAGCTCAGTTAGGCGAACCCAAGTTAAATTTGAGACAGGAGTGTCTCTTTCCCTGCGGGCTGCTGTTTCTCTCAGTCATGCCGTTTTTATACACATATTTTTTAGCTTAGCTTTCTTGGCTAGTAGACCAACGTTGTTCTATGCAAATGAGGCTAAACTAAGTTACGGACATGTGGTGCGGAGATGAGGATGCTTTTAAACCTTGCACAGGGATGTGTGTCGGTGGTAACGGGAGATTCATTTCAGAGCAGAGAAAACAGCGGCTGCAACAGTGGAGAGCTAATGCTGAGCGGACACGCTGCCTCGTATTCTTAAACAACGATGCATCGTCCATCACGGCGTTTCACTATAGACATTGAATTATTGTTCATCATTTTGGATGATAACATCATTATTGTTATAGTTATCATTGTATGTGTGCTTGTTTAATTATATCTCACAAACAAGTAGAGCTGTCCAAAAATGTACTGCAAATTGAGCAGATGCAATGTCTTCTCTTCTTTTCTCCACTGCTCTGCTGTTGTGCACTTTTAGCTCTCCCCAGCACTAGCCCTGAGCATTAGTTTCATCGGCATGCTCTGATGGCTGAACGCAAATGAAATGTAAATGTAAATGAAAACATGAACTGTGATTTGTGAAGGAAAGCAGTTCACTGTTGTGGCAACACGACCGACTTTTAAAATACTTATTGATTTTTGTATTTAAATACAGAAAACTTAATTAAAAAAAACATGAGAAAGAGAACGCAGAGCTGCAGTAGAAAGGAGGAGGAGGAGGAGGAGGAGGAGGAGGGGGGAAATGCCTCATCAGCACCCAGACCCTTGACAACTGAGACAGAATTCAGTCTTTTCAGAGAGGCACAGAATATCCAGATATATATACAGTAAAATAAATGTTTAGTCAATAAGCTTAAATAAAGCATACTATATTCAGACATCCACATAATATGTTGAGTCCATTGGAACTATTATCTAAATGAATTATTTTTATAAAACTGAATAAAATATCAGTCCTGAAATATAAAAATGGCTGAATAAAGTAACTTTTTTGTCTAAGTGTGAAAGGTGTGGGATTCCTATATTTAGGGTACATGTAGTCTATCATAGGCTATAGCGCTATACTTTGGTGTTGTATCTAAGTGATTCCCCAAGAGCTGTGGATATTGCAAGAAGCTTTAAAGGATCTTCGAGCTCTCTCAATAGTTGAAAGTGATGGTTCTAAGACCCTTGAGCCGAGTCTGCAAGATTCCAAGTAGGTAAAGATTAATGAAAGAGAAAGTAGGAGAGATGTATTGAGAATGCTGCTTAAAAGTGAAGACAAGTTTGGAGAGTTCTTGTTAAAAAAAAAAAATATTATTTGCACATTCATTGATAAATGTTTGCACTTTGTTTATTCAAAAAGATAACCGTTTTTTATGTATGCACTTTTTCCTTTGAATTAATTAAATTAATTAATAATAACATTTTTTTTTGCCTCTAAAAACTGTGTTTTCCACATAAAAAGTATCCGTTTCAGTGATATCTGACTAGTATTAGTAGGTATCGCATCAAAACTAGGGGTGCACCGATCCGATATTAGGATCGGATATCGGCCCCGATATTGACAAAACAGCTGGATCGGGGATCGGAAAAATGAACAGATCCACGGGCCGATCCAGTTTTTTTTTTCTCCGTTGCAGCACATCCTACGTCATTCGTGAACGTCAGTGTGTCGCATGCTGGAAGAGCACTAGTTGTTGTTTGACCAACTTTTTATTAGTTTATTCTCAGGTTCAGGTGCTATGTTTTATTTTGGATTCCTGTTTGCAGGACGTTGCGCTTACTCACGTCACATTTCTCCGTTGATTAGCTGTTAGCCCCGCCATCAGTTGTTAGCCTCACCGATCAGCTGTTAGCCTAGCAACGCCAACTTTCAAACCGACGTACTCAATACTATGTGGGCTGTCCATCGTTGCTCCGTTGGTCGTCCCTCCACCAGAACCTCAGGGTTACTCACCGCCGTGCTGCTTTGTCGCTGTCCTCTGCTGCTGCGGTCTCCCCTGGCTCGCAGCGATGTTTATGGTCGCTACTCCGCTGTTGCTCCGGGGACACCTGGACCTCTGCTGTCACTTCACCCCAGGCTTCATCGCTTGGATTGGATCTCTTGGTCTCCTGCGTCGCCCCTGCTGTGTGCACGGAGCCTCCAGACGCTAGTTTGTACACGGACAGTGCTACTGACTTCGGTGCTATTGTTCCCTCCGTGCTGACTGACAGGCGCTCCATTTATTCTTTGTTTTGTTTGTTCCACTTTGATAAGTGTCCTTGGGTACCCTGACAGGCGCTATATAAATTAAATGTATTATTATTATTATTATTATTATTATTATTATTATTATTATTATTAATAATAATAATAATAATAATAATAATAATAATAATAATAATGTATACACATGTTTACAATGTTTGGTATATGTTTAATTATTTTGTCTTAGTTAGGAAAGTAATGAACCGGGGTTTTGTTCACGAGTGAGGGGATGATGGGGCGTGAGATTGACAGGAGAGTCGGAGCAGCGGGTGCGGTGTTACATGCGCTTCACCGCACGGTTGTGACGAAAAGGGAGCTGAGCCGGAAGGCAAAGCTCTCGATCTACCGGTCAATCTTCGTCCCTACCCTCACCTATGGTCATTAGCGATGGGTCATGACCGAAAGAATGAGATCGCGGGTGCAAGCGGCAGAAATGGGTTTTCTTCGCAGGGTGGCTGGGGTCTCCCTCAGAGATAGGGTAAGAAGCTCAGCCATCCGGGAGGCACTCGGAGTAGAGCCGCTGCTCCTTTGCGTGGAAAGGAGCCAGTTGAGGTGGTTCGGGCATCTGATGAGGATGCCACCAGGGCGCCTTCCGAGGGAGGTGTTCCTGGCACATCCAACTGGGAGGAGACCTAGGGGTAGACCCAGGACCAGGTGGAGGGACTATATCTCTTCTCTGGCCTGGGAGCGCCTGGGGATTCCCCAGTCAGGGTTAGCTGATGTGGCCGGGGAAAGGGAAGTCTGGGGCTCGCTACTGAAGCTGCTGCCCCCGCGACCCGATTTTGGATAAGCGGTTGACAATGGATGGATGGAGGAAAGTAATGTTTAGTTAGGAAAGTCTGGTGCCTTAAGTCTCTTCCAGATGGTATAAGGTGGACGGTGTACAGTTTATTATTAATTCAACAACAGTATCGGATCGGTATCGTGTATCAACAGATACACAAAGTCCAGGCATCGGTATCGGGACTGAGAAAGTCGGATCGGTGCATCCCTAATCAAAACCAAATTATGTGTTATCGCCCACCCCTACTCTGCAGAGTAGAGTGGAGAGACGTGGCTGAAATGTTCTGAAAATTGTCTATAACGGCAGCGATCTACTCCGGTGACCATATCTCAGCCATAACGTGTCGGTGATGGACCCAGTGGAAATCTGTAAACACATGACCAGCCATTTTTCGATACTCAGTCATTCTAAGTGATACTCAACCTGTTTATGCAATAGTTCAAGGCAATTTGGTTGGAGCTGATTTCAACACCCAGTCACATAAAAAGGTTTTGTACAATCTGAGCAGTTTGTACGACAACTATTTTTGTGTTTCTCTAGTATGACATTCACTGCGTCTCAAACAGAGAGCATAACATACCAGGAAAATTGACTGGCAACATCTTCCCTCTAGCCCTTAACAAAAATTGAAAGCATTATTACCAGAGAGCTTGAGTCAAAAAAATACAAGTAGAGATCAACTCAGCAAATTAAATGAATAAAGTGCTCAGCAAGAAGCAGACCATTCGCCTCAGTCTCTACACATGCTTCCTTATATAGCCACAAACCCTCAAAGTGACAAATGGTGAATAATTGGAACATCATGAAACATTACTCAGATGGAATGTAGTTGGTGAGTTGAAGAGTTCAAAATGATTCAGGGAGACTAACACAATTGCAAGCATCTTTTCATGGGGTACAAATGATAAATATCTTTAAAAAATAGAAGGGAACTGAAGGGATGGTCTTCACTCTTTTCTGACTGTATGATAGTCTCATAAAATCCAGGTGCTGCAAGTAGTGAGGTGCAGGTCAGGAGGGAGTTTATACACACAGTCCTTTGGGCACAGCATCTTAGTGAACAGAGCACTAGTAGTGAAGGATCCTAACACCCCACCACCCCCCAGAATCTGTTTTGTACAGAGAGAACCAGGAACTTCAACTTTGCAAGTTGTGCTGCAAAATATAACCAAATAATCAACACTTGTCAGGTCAGGTCAGGTCAGGTGTAAAAGCATGCTAACCTTGTTTTGCCCTGAGGGAAAAAATAACCATTCCAGGCAGATGGTGGACATCTAGGATTAGAGTTGTGCAATTAAACGAATGTATTAGTGAATGGCTGAGTGCATTGCTGGGGTTCTTTTTGGAGGCATTTTTTTTCATTGTACCACTGGTTAGTGACAGACTATTCTCCACTGCCTCTCTCGGCCATTCCTGGCCTCTTTGTGTTACTGGGTTACCTCACAGAACCAGAGTTTTTCTGAGTGTAGAGCCAGAATATTTTCAACATCTAACTCAGTGAATGAAGTGTTTATTTCAACCAAACCAGACCTGACCAAGACAGGTGTGATGAGTTATATTGCTTCTGTTAAGTTTGAATGAAGCCTGTTTCTAACTGAGTTAGGAAGACAGTTAAGCTAGTCTTAGTTTGGTGTGAGGAGAAAGAAGAGTTATTTTTATTCACATTGTGTAAAAGCTTTGGTTGTGTTATTTTTTAACGAAAACAGATGTATTTATTTAGTTTCTTGACATTTTGTGAGTGTTCTCCCTAATCTCACACATATCCTTGGTGTACTGAGTTATTTTAAAAAACTGCTCTCCTTATCACTAGAGTGGAAGCTGTTCTCACATTTGAGAAGCTGGATCAAAAGAGAATGTCACAGATTTTTTTTTTTATTTTCCAGTACAATGAGTAAATAACTGAGTGTAGATAATCTTGCGCACGGATGTATTAAAAAAGATATGGGTTACTGTTACAGAGATAAACACAACAGTAATAGTGATTTGGAAATCAGGCAGTCATCCATCCCTGACTGGCCTGTATTCTGTTAAAGATGAAGTAAAGATGAATAAATCATATGTATACTTAATAGCATTATAAATATAGTAGTCATCTGTAACTTTATGCAATATGTACAAAATAATTGTGTACATCAGATCACACTCTGATCAGAGTGAAGTGTCTCCCTCTGTTTTCCTCTTCCCTCTGCTTCTCTCAGATTACATCATCATTGACGCTTCCCCTCCTCCACACTCTTTCTCTGTGCCAAGCTTTTAAACCATCCTCCGCTGACCTACCCACTGTCAGTGTGTGTGTGTGTGTCTGTGTGTGTCTGTGTGTGTCTTCCAAATCCATCACGCTCTGTAACACTGGATACTTGGAATACAACTCACACACACACTACAGTACATACTGACAGACAGCAGGCTGATCTGGCACATACAGTTCAGCAGCACTGTAGAACAGAAGCTGCTGAAATAATTCTGTTAGATTTTAACTGCTTTAACACAGAGACACATGATGATTATGTCAAAGATATGCAAACAGACGTTGATGCACGGTCCCTCAACAACTAAAAACGTGACTAAATATATGACTAAAGATACGAACAAACATACTTGTTGGTTTGGGGCTCAAGGGTAACTTGGAGCATATATTTTGTCACTCTGCTTTTATGTGAGGCCAGAATTAACCTGCATCATTAATGCTGCAGCTGCAGGTGGACGATCAAAATGGTGTTGATGTGATGTATCAGCTCTACAAAATGATGAATTATGTTTACGTCCTCAGTGTAAAATGTCCTTTGATCTGAAAGATCAGATATATAGATTGTTGCACTGTTGCCAAAAAAGCAATTAATGCAGTTTACCATGAATTGTTCAAAACGTGTTTAAAAATGATTTGCTATCTCTCTGAGAATTAGATAAGAAGATTGATATTATATATAATCAATATTATATCTAATATTGATTAAGCCATAGCTGAAAATAGTACTGTATAATTGTAAAGTACGCACAAAAGTAAAGTGATCATTTTAAGATATTACTCATGCAAAAGAAAAGGTCAACCTGATGAATAGATGTTGAGTAAAAGTACTAGTGTCTGATATTAGATCTACTTAGTATTAAAAGTGATTACAATGTACATGTATGAATATACTCTATAGTATGGTATATAGTATATACTATGGGCGGACAGATTATCACCCTGACAGAATGCGATCTAGAGTAACTATAGTTGTTAGTGTAATTGTTGTGGAGAAAACTGTACAGTATTTGCCTCCAAAATGTAGTAGAGTGAAAGAATAAAGTAGCAGAATGCTCTAGTAGTAATGTACAAGTACTTCAAAATTTTATTCAAGTACAGTACTAGTACACTAGTAAACGTACCTAGTTACATACATCTCTGAAAATTGTATAAAATGAATAAATGCATTTATTTATTGTCAGAACCAACCAACCAAATGGCTTCATGTTAAACACTGAATAAATAAAATTATAAATATGTACAACAAATTTCTTGTTTCAAACACTTTAGAGGTAGTACACTGAACTGAACATTGATTAAAGAAGATAATAAAAAGTTAAATGTTGAGGATGATTATGCTACTGTATCCTGTGAATACTGCACATTCTTGAGCTTGCAGCTAGTTGTTCAGTTCAGCTTCATTAGCCTTCTGTTCTGTAAGACCTGATGTGGTTCAGAAGTGTGGCCAGACCACATATCATCTCTGAGCTGCTCCTCCACCTTTACCCTCCACTCTGTGTACAGCTGAGGGACTGATGTTTGGCAGAGTGTACTTAGCATCCATGACAGTCATTAGCTTCCTGAAGCCCTGTTTTTAAACTGTGCTTGTAGACATATCTTTAGACAGACGGTACGTAATTGCACTTGTTATGTCTTTGTATTGTGTCGGTTTCTTCTCATATGGGGCAATGGCTGAAAAAGCAGCTGCAATTGTTGGTAGTCAAATGAAGTTTGACTAGTAGAAGCAGTGGGGCTGGTTTGTTGGCTACTTGTGGGGAAGCTGACACTAGCATGATAGCGCAAACTCTGCAAACTCTGTTTGTTTCGGAGTTCTGTTTGGGACGGTACCTGTTGAAATGGTGGACGATGTTTATGCTAGTCGGACCCCTCATTTTCTTGTGATGGCTCGACACACAGGTGGTCACCGTGAGTTGTTGTGAGTGGGAGGGGCCAGAAACATGCATCAACCATGCATTTGTTGTTGATTTGCTGTTGATGTAGTGTTTTCTAGGTAGAGGAAAACGGACTCATAAAAAAAAAATGTATCAAAAACAAATGCATTAGATTTATCATTGTTATCATGGAAAATGTTATTGTGAAAATGATCGGGATCGTTTTATCGCCCAGCCCTAATGGCATCCTTAGAAAACATGCAGTTTTCACTTGATTTTAATCAGAAGTCTTGGACTGCTTGACTCAGTAGATAATCCCATCCAATTTTTTACTTTCCCAATATTTGTTTTTCTCTATATCTCTGTATGTCCCCGTCTCTTCTTTCAGAGGAGGATTAATCATTGTTATAGTATCTTACCCTCATCCTACTTGTCTACTTTTGGATTACAAATAGGCCTCTTTGGCAGCTCATGCTGTTTCTATCTCTTGCCTCCAATCCTGCACAAGGTCACATTTAATGTTTTCCACCCACTGCTACTGTTGAATAAGCTGTTGTGTAAGATGGTGTGTATTCAACTGCTTTTGAGTGTAGAGTGATGAGCGCTGACCATGTACTCAAATAAGCTTTTGTGTGTGTATTTTTTTCCAGGTTGTCTTTATACTTGTGCACATTTGTGTGTGTTTCTGTGTTTGTCTGTGTGTGTGTGTGTGTGTGTGTGTGTGTGTGTGTGTGTGTGTGTGTGTGTGCGCGCGCGTGCGTGCGTGCGTGCGTGCGTGTGTGCGAGTGACTGGATAGACTATAGAAAATATGTTAATTTCTGTCAGTCTATTTCTGTGTATGTGGGAGTAGGGCAGATGCAGCCTAGGAGTGTTTTTCTCAAGCAAGGGAAGCCATTCTGTCGCTATGTGTGTAACACACACACAACACAGTGTACACATACTGCACACTGATAAGTATTTCAAAAAAACCCAAGACAGTTCACCTTTTGAATGTTAATATATCAAGTGTATACTTTAGTACTTTATTCTCACTGTATATTATGTTGGTCTAGTTCATCATTTGCTGAATGCGTTTTCTGGGCTTTCCAGAGCACATCTGCATTTTCATAATGTCATAACGCTTTAACAGTATCTGTTCATTTGCAGTTTCTTTTTTAAGATAAGCCGCTCTTTGTGTGAAATTAACTAGAATTTGTTTGACTCCAAAATAGGTACGGGAAGGGAGGATGCTTAGGGGGCAGGAGCACTCTCTGCTCACCAAGACATAACAATTAAGTAACAAAACATACACTATATGTATCCTTACTGTAGAGCAGGCATGTCCAAACTATTCCACAAAGGGCCGGTGTGGCTGCAGGTTTTTGTTCCAACCAGTCAAGAGCACACAGTTTGACCAATCAACTCTCTGGAGAATGATATCAGTTGATTAAATGAGTCGGGTCAGGTGTGCTGCTGCTTGGTTAAAAAGAAAACCTGCAGCCACACCGGCCCTTTGTGGAATAGTTTGGACATGCCTGCTGTAGAGTGTATGAATATACATATATATACAATAATATACAAACCAATACTGTATCATACAAACTTAAATAAAACTAAAAGTTGACTAACGCCATCTCCCTCAAGCTGCCCGACTTCTGGGAATCGTCTGCCTCAGCCTGGTTCGCCCAAACAGAAGCGTAGTTTGCGCTCTGGGAGATTACTGCGGATGCCACGAAATACTATGATAGGGTGTCGGCACTGGGAAGCTCAACAGCCACGAGAGTGGCAAGCTTTCTCAAAAACGGCCGGCGTTCAGTAGTAGCCATGAGCGCCAACCGTACAGGCAGGCTGCCGTTCATGAAAGACACCATCTCCGGTGGGTAGCTCCTGTGGGACACTGGTGTGCACCGTCGATATTATCGGCCAATATTAGGCATTTTCCAAATAAATGAATATTTGAAAAATTAAATAAAAACGGACGAAACACCCTCCAACCATGTTATGAGTGTTAGCGTCCACCAGAGGGCACTCTACAACAGGCAGAGTCTATGCCACCTGATTGATGTACAGGACGGCCAGTCTGAGATCTTCTGGTCGGGTCACGAGTCACGGGTCACCATGCATGCTCAGACGCGCTAGCTTCTGCAAAACACAAATGAGCTAAGTGACCTGGATGGCGGCTTCAACTGATATCAACAAAAGAAGGGATACAAAGAAATGTGCACTTGTCTGATCTGGCAAACTACCATCGCTATTCCGAAGAAGGGGAATGTTGAGAGACACTTTCAAACTGTTCATAAAAAGTACAACACTGATTTACCTCCGAAAAGCGAGCTGAGGCCGACACCGAAGCATCGTTACGGGTGAGTCACTCTGTCACGCGAGAGGATGCTGGCGTGAATGTCGCCACTTCTCATTCCGTAGCAAAAGTGTTTTTTTTTCTGTTGGAAAATGAAAGCCAAGTTGTCCTGACAAGCTCTGGGGCTGTGCTACTAACTTAGACCAAAGGCTGCACACCTGAACAACTGGCTCCGTGGACTCACTTTTCTCCGCTGATCAGCTGTTAGCCTAGCAACGCTAACTTTCAAACCGACGTAACGTACTCAATACTCTTTGGGCTGTCCATCATTGCTCCGTTGCTTAATCACCGCCTGGCTCTGTTGTTGCTCTCCTCTGCTGCTGTGGTCTCTCCTGGCTTGCGACGATGTTGGATGGTCCTCCAGACGCATGTCTGTTGATGCGGATGGTGCTATTCCCTCCATGCGGACTGACAGGCGCTCCATTTATTCTTCGTTTTGTTTGTTCAACTTTGTTAAGTGCTAAGATGATAAAAGAGGACTTTGTTGAGGCAGCTGACTACTTGTTTCAGGATTTTAAAAACACACTACAAATATTATCATCAATCAAAGTACATTTAGACAGCGCTGTGAAGTAATGGCCGAGGATTTGACACAGCAGCTTTGGAGAGACATTGCAGATTTTTTTTTTTTTTACATATATATCGGCCGATATATTGGAATATCGGATTTTTAAATCGCCAAATGTTTGTATCGTATCGGCCTTAAAAATCCTTTATCGGTCGGGCTGTGGTTAATCCCCATATACACTTGGTGAAACAAGCTCCATCAGGCTGTCTAGCATGCTTTCAGCCACAGACGATTTTAACTAGTTACGGACTGCCTCTCCCAGGTCATCGCAGGAGCCGTCCACTTAGAAGCCGCTGACCTGGACCTGGAAACCTTCAGGATAGTGGTCACCGGGTTGCAACTGGAAGACATAGTCTTTGACAAAGCCAACACCATACTCCTGTGTGGTCCCTGCCCGATGGAAATGGCAAGTTAAAGACGGGTAGCTGCTAAGTTGGTCTGGCACGGTCTCAAGAAGGATGTCAGTGTCTGGACTGATTCCTGCGTGGACTGTCTGCCAACGTTCTAAGGTGTACCGCCACACCAAGGCCCCCCTAGCACAGTTCACCATGCAGTGAGAGAAGGTTCGACCACATTAACATAGACCTGGTGGGACCCCTGCCCCCCTCCTATGGTTTCACACACCTCTTCACCATGGTAGACCAGACCACACGGCCAGAAGCCACCCCACTGTCCTCAACAACGTCCTCCGATGTAGTATGGGTGTTCATTGCCACCTGGGTCGGCTGACACCACGTCTGACCTCTCCTCTGGCAGGGGCCCGCAGTTCACCTCTTAGCTCTGGAATGCAGTAGTAGGGAGCTTAGGAGTCAAACTCCACCGTACCACCGCCTACCACCCACAGGCTAATGGGCTGTGCGAGTGTTTTCACTGTTCTATAAAGGCCGCTTTGCGGGCCAGCCTCACGAACAGCAGCTGGGTTGACAGGCTCCCGTGGGTCATGTTGGGTCTGAAAACTGCACCATAGGGGGCTAGCTATCCATCTAGTTGTGAGTTTATATTCTCTCATGGAGTCAGCCTCTAGTGGCCATTGCAGAAGAACAACTGCTGTTGATCTTCTGTCGGTCCCTCTGTGTCTCTTCTCCATTGATTCTCTGAGTCTCTCGGCCATTTTCTCTCTCACTCCATAGAAGGCTGGAATGCACACTGCTGCTGACAGACACCAGACCTCTTCTTGTAGGGTACATTGTGTGTGTCACCCTTTATAAATGTCACTAAGGCATTACTCAAGTTAATGATAGCCTTAGTAGTTATCTCAGCGATCTCTCAGTTCATTATTTGTGCTTGATGTGGGTGTGAGCAGGAGGGATTTTAGCCAGTTTCTAACAGACCTTACGAGTGTGTATGTGTGTGTGTGTGTGTGTGTGTGTGTGTGTGTGATAGTATTCCCTCAGCCTACATGTTTAGATAATTACACACTATCACAGTGACTGATGAATTCCTGAGGCAGCATGCAACAACTACAGTGTTCCCCAGTTTGAATTATATTAGATTGCGTTATTTGCAACTGTATCTGTTAGCTTACATTCTGCTTTTGTGGACTAGTAGCAAATACTTGCCCATCACTGCCGTTCACCAAAATCATCGAGCTCCAGCCCGAGAGAAACATTGTAGCAGACAATATTCTACTTTTCAAATCCTCAAACAAAGAGGGGATTTATAGCTCATAAAAACTACTCGTTTCTCGCAATAGTAAAGTATGTGTACTGCACAAAAAGAGGAGACCGTAAATAGACATGGAGTGACGAGAAGAGGTGATGAAACCGATGCATACGGACATCTTCACTTAGAGATACGACTAATTGGTCAGCAATAGTTGTTCTGAGCTAAAATGAACCCAAACAGAAGAGGTCAGCTTTCTGTTTATGTTTAATGCATTTAACAATGTATGAAATCAAAAGCAGTTTGAGTGGGCGGTCAGATTAGAAAAGCGCAATGTAAACCGTTTACCACTCGCCTCTCTTTTTAATGCTCAAATTTGATTTGGCCTGCCCTCTTAAAGCTTGACCTGTGACCGTTCATCTTCTCTGGTGAGAGAAAGAGAGAGAGAGAGAGAGATGATTGAATTGTATTATTAAAGAATTCAATGTAAAATATATATATATATATATATATATATATATATATATATATATATATATATATATATATGAGTGAGTCTGATGGATGACTGTGATGACCCTCTGGAAGCTGCACATTTACATAGTTAATTAAAACAATTACATTCAAATAACCCACATGGCCCTAGTGGGTACTACAAATACTACTAATCGAAAAAACTGAAGGTGTTTCATGTCATGTTTTATTTTTTTTTACCACTTGCAATAGGGATTGCTTCTATAGATAAAAGCCAAGTACTTGAAGTCGACATCGTATTACATAGTATCGATATTATACAAGATTAGTTTGTGCTAAACATAATCACAAACCTTTTGTTTCCGCATGAGATGGGTCACAAAAACAGTTAAGTACAAGAAATGACATCCATATAATCTTAAATGAAAAAGTTGGGTATTATATTTATTTCCAGTAACTGTATCTGGGTATATCTAACAAAGGTACAATACCACAGAAAAACAAGAGCACAAAATCCTCACCAAAACAGGAACAAAAGTTAACATTCTCTATGATATTGAGGTTGTTCTGCAGGTCTTAGCTATCACTTACAATGAGCAACAGAGATTTTCTGTTGCGGACTCTGGGTAAATAAATGTCTTGATTTGTAACAATTTCTTTTTGTGTGTTTATGCAGGATGATGAGGTGGTCCTACAGTGCTCAGCCACAATCCACAAGGAGCAACAGAAACTCTGTCTGGCTGCTGAAGGCTTTGGAAACAGACTCTGCTTCCTTGAATCCATCTCAAACTCCAAGGTACTGATACAAGCTATTAAAGCTGAAGTAGAGAAAGATAATTGATTATCGAGTCTTATTCCATGGTCGCCAAATACTGACGCTGTGAATTGGACATCGGTGAGTATTTAAAGGTGCAACATTTATATGTCAGTTTACTCTTGAATCCTGCTATATCTATTTAGAGTGTTGAGGATGAGTTAGAGTCTCACAGCCTCAGGAATGGAGCTGCTCTGTAGTCTGGTGATATGGCACCAGATATTTCTCTGTTTTTTGCCTGATGACAGCAGGTTGAACACAGGGCCGTACGCAGGATTTTAGAAATACCCAATTCAAATGTGCTATTTAGCAGAGGGTACTCGAATTTCGGGGCATCCTCCATGCTAGGGGGGTCCGGGGGCATTCCTCCCCGTAAAATTTAAAAAATGATAGCTTAAATTATGACTTCTGGCCAATTTTGTGAAAATTATTGATACATTCAGATAAATATATTTCATACATTAAAGCATGTTACAATACAGCCTATTACGCATCAAGAGACCTTACACAGGCTATTATATTCAACTCACTTATAGAATAGCAAAGTACCGGAAGTCTAAATACGCAAGACTGAACCATATAGTGGTGAGATATAAAGACTATCACGATCATTTGGCATTTCGAACTTTACAATTACACCTCTTTCTCTTTCTCACCTCCATTACCTCTCTTTCAGTCAGTCTCCTTTCCAATACAAAAGTTCAGCTTTGCCTGATTCGGTTTAATTAAGTAAACACATGGTCAACTGATATTGCTATTATATATGATATTACTGCTATTTACATAGATGCAGCACTGCTTGACATGTCTGACTGACTGGCATGAAGCAGATGACTATTGTTCCCTGCAATAGTAATTATAGGAACATTACAAATATCATTTGGTCACTGTAGGCTACTGTTAATTAATTGTTGACAACTCCAGGAATCAGGGAGATTACAGAGCTTTTCCTGGCCTGCTGCTGCAGTAGGTCATAATTACTGTCATTGGCTGATAAGCAGATGTGAGCAGTGAAGATGATCAATGAATTGTAATAGCTAAATTGCAACACCCCTGTCTTTATGGCCGGATGTTGGAGGAGGTATAGATGTTAGGCACATTTTTGTGTTCCTCATATCTGATATTGGATATGGGTATAAGATGTAACTTTTTTTTAATGAGACAAAGAAAAATGTCTTTCTCTGTGAAAATAAATATTTGTTTTTCTATTGCAATATCATTAATTTTGCCCTGAATATATTTACTAAACAAAATCTACAAATAAAACCATAAAAAATATTTTCAAAGAAAATGGAACATTTAACCACAATATCCACCACTCTCTACACTTCAAAATCGGAACAAAATTAGCACATTCAATTCTTTTAATGCCCTGGTCCTCTCACTTTTCTTCTCCTTTTCTTGTCTATTTAACTTGTATTTCTGATCTCTGTGTTATTAAATGCTAACAAAAGATCATTATTTCTTTGTGGTACAATATGTACAAAGATTTCCAGTTAGAAAAAAACAAAAACTAGAATTATCCACAGAATGTGAAGAAATAACAGTTTTGACATAATATGTCATTGTA